>ONZH01023284.1:510000-1110000 GCA_900303285.1 Rhinella marina
GCGGCCAGCCCCTTTAATAGTGACCTCTACAGGGGCCCGCCCCTTTAACAGTGACCTCTACAGCAGCCCGCCCCTTTAACAGTGACCTCTACAGCGGCCCGCCCCTTTAACAGTGACCTCTACAGCTGCCCGCCCCTTAAACAGTGACCTCTACAGCTGCCCGCCCCTTAAACAGTGACCTCTACAGCGGCCAGCCCCTTAAACAGTGACCTCTACAGCGGCCAGCCCCTTTAACAGTGACCTCTACAGCGGCCCGCCCCTTTAACAGTGACCTCTACAGCGGCCCGCCCCTTTAACAGTGACCTCTACAGCGGCCAGCCCCTTTAACAGTGACCTCTACAGCGGCCCGCCCCTTTAACAGTGACCTCTACAGCAGCCCTTTAATAGTGATCTCTACAGCAGCCTGCCACTTTAACAGTGACCTCTACAGCTGCCCACCGCTTTAACTGTGACCTCCACAGCAGCTAGAGTGGCCACTGTCTTCACCCCAGAAAGCCAGACCTCACCGGCCATTCCCCCAAACGTGAAACAGCGCCCCCAGTTCCCATGAAGACACATCACTAAACATGAGGCCACGCCCCCTGGCTCCGTGAAGACATGGAGGAGAAGCTGTCTGAGTGTGAGCTACTGAAAGGGTGGACATCCCTGTGTCTGTCCAGGCACTGCGTCGGACGGAGAACAGGTAGCCAGAAAACTGGACTGTCCAGCCTAAAGCCGGACATCTGGCCACCCTAACATCAGCCTGCCCCTAGGGTGGCCAGAGGTCTTGCTTTAGGCTGGACGGTCTGGCTTTCAGACTCCCTGTCCTCTGTCATGCGCAGGGCCTGGATGGACACAGCAGCAGCACTCTCAGCAGCAGCACTGTGCAGTCTGAGCAATGAGCTGCAGGGAGAAAGTCAGACTACCCCCACCCCTGCAGCTGACAGAAGGTGATTTTTACCAATATTTTTAATCCCGGTCAAATGCAGCATGGAAGGGGCGTGGCCTGACTGAGTCAGGGGCGTGACTTAGTGGGATCTGGGGGTGGTGCTTTTAAGTCCTTCTTTTGACGGTGGCCGGAATTACAGGTCGATGCCTGATTTAGGAGGAAGGTGGGTAGCAGTGGAAGAAAACATCTTTTATTACTACTGAAGAGTAAATATGTAAAATTTACATTATATGAGGTAATGCTTGATGATGAGTTAGTCTAAAACATAAGTTATAGTTATGGTAACCGGGAATACCCATTTACCTTTGTCATCCACAGTGCTCTGCCTCTTCAATGCAGACCTAAAGCAGTGAACTGGCTAGGTTGTCATAGAAACCTGGTGTGTGGAGACTGCCTGTGAGCTTCTATTGGCTGATAAGGGTCATGTGACCAGGCTACTATTGGCTAATGCATTTTTTGGGAATATCTCAGGAACTGGAGAGTTGAAAACTGTTCTAAAACCTTCCCGGACACCTGATGTACATGTGTGCCAAATTTTGTGATTGTAGCTGCAGCGGTGCGGATTCCTTTAGCGGACATACACACACACACACATACACTCAGCTTTATATATTATATATATATATATATATATATATATATATATATATATATATACAGTACAGACAGTTTGGATACACCTTCTCATTCAAAGAGTTTTCTGTATTTTCATGACTATGAAAATTGTAGATTCACACTGAAGGCATCAAAAGTATGAATTAACACATGTGGAATTATATACTTAACAAAAAAGTGTGAAACAACTGAAAATATGTATTATGTTCTATGTTCTTCAAAGTAGCCACCTTTTGCTTTGATTACTGCTTTGCACACTCTTGGCATTCTCTTGATGAGCTTCAAGAGATAGTCACCTGAAATGGTATTCCAACAGTCTTGAAGGAGTTCCCAGAGATGCTTAGCACTTGTTGGCCCTTTTGCCTTCACTCTGCGGTCCAGCTCACCCCAAACCATCTCGATTGGGTTCAGGTCTGGTGACTGTGGAGGCCAGGTCATCTGGCGTAGCACCCCATCACTCTCCTTCTTGGTCAAATAGCCCTTACACAGCCTGGAGGTGTGTTTGGGGTCATTGTCCTGTTGATAAATAAATGGTGGTCCAACTAAACGCAAACCAGATGGAATAGCATGCCGCTGCAAGATGCTGTGGTAGCCATGCTGGTTCAGTATGCCTTCAATTTTGAATAAATCCCCAACAGTGTCACCAGCAAAGCACCCCCACACCATCACACCTCCTCCTTCATGCTTTACGGTGGGAACCAGGCATGTAGAGTCCATCCGTTCACCTTTTCTGCGTCGCACAAAGACACCGTGGTTGGAACCAAAGATCTCAAATTTGGACTCATCAGACCAAAGCACAGATTTCCACTGGTCTAATGTCCATTCCTTGTGTTCTTTAGCCCAAACAAGTCTCTTCTGCTTGTTGCCTGTCCTTAGCAGTGGTTTCCTAGCAGCTATTTTACCATGAAGGCCTGCTGCACACAGTCTCCTGTTAACAGTTGTTGTAGAGATGTGTCTGCTGCTAGAACTCTGTGTGGCATTGACCTGGTCACTAATCTGAGCTGCTGTTAACCTGCGATTTCTGAGGCTGGTGACTCGGATGAACTGATCCTCTGCAGCAGAGGTGACTCTTGGTCTTCCTTTCCTGGGGCGGTCCTCATGTGAGCCAGTTTCTTTGTAGCGCTTGATGGTTTTTGCGACTGCACTTGGGGACACTTTAAAAGTTTTCCCAATTTTGCGGACTGACTGACCTTCATTTCTTAAAGTAATGATGGCCACTCGTTTTTCTTTACTTAGATGCTTTTTTCTTGCCATAATACAAATTCTAACAGTCTATTCAGTAGGACTATCAGCTGTATATCCACCTGACTTCTGCCCAACACAACTCATGGTCCCAACCCCATTTATAAGGCAAGAAATCCCACTTATTAAACCTGACAGGGCACACCTATGAAGTGAAAACCATTTCAGGTGACTACCTCTTGAAGCTCATCAAGAGAATGCCAAGAGTGTGCAAAGCAGTATTCAAAGCAAAAGGTGGCTACTTTGAAGAACCTAGAATATAAGACATATTTTCAGTTGTTTCACACTTTTTTGGTAAGTATATAATTCCCCTTGTGTTAATTCATAGTTTTGATGCCTTCAGTGTGAATCTACAATTTTCATAGTCATGAAATTACAGAAAACTCTTTGAATGAGAAGGTGTGTCCAAACTTTTGGTCTGTACTATATATATATATATATATATATATATATATATATATATATAGTTTTCTTTACAATAGACGTCAATGGCAACAGGATCCAACTGTTTAGGCATCCTGTTCCATCCTAAAGTAGTATATTTTAATATACTTATTTTTATTTTATTTTTTGCTGTAAACAGTAAAAATAACCATATACCACAACATGTATATGGCATGACTACAGATGTTGGCAAGAGAGGAATCTTGATCTGCAACCAGAGGTGTCTGGCAGTGGCTTGCTCCTCTCTCCCATTCACAATACATGCATGCTTCTCTGGGTATACATGTGTATGTGGGGGTTATCTTGAGTATGGCCGACTTAAAGGGGTTATCCCATAATTAATGTAAAAATGAAAATCGGACATCATATAGTATATGACTATCTCTTTCTAGCAAAGCTAGAACCAGCCCTGTACCTAACATGGGTCCAGAGATCTCCCCATTCATTGATCTGCTAGATTTATATCAAACTGGCAACTCAAGGAGAGTGTCTTTTCTGCTGCAGCTAAGGGGGCGTGTCCATTCTGCTTTAAAGTTCACACTATCACAGCTGAGGAGGCAGTTAAAGGATGAAACTGAACTTGTGCGGCCATCTCGTGAGCAGGACAAAGAAATAAGAAAAAGAACAAAGAGCAGGTGGCGCTATACAGATACATTTTATTGAATTGCTCAGTGGTTATACGAAATGTTTAATTGCGATTACAAAAGTATTCAGATCCAGGTGCTGGTTTGAAAACTGTAGAATATTTTTGAGGGACAACCCCTTTCATTTTTCCATCACATTATACACTGCTCATTTCCATGGTTACGACCATCCTGCAATCCAGCAACGCTGGCTGTGCTTGTTCACTACAGGCAAAAGCCCCAGCTTATGTGCTCGCCCGCAGTCCCCGCCACCATAGAGGCCAGCACTTTTTCCTATAGTGTGCAAGCACCAGGGTGGTGCCTACACTTAGAGGCACCACACTGCCACTGTTTAGTGTTTAGTTTATATATTGGGAAAATGTCGGCTTGAGAGCTGGATGTGCACCACAAAGGTGGGCGAACGTCATCCTTTTTGGATGAGGCTATTTGATTTACGTTCACTTACACAGTGTGAGTCTACAATATAGTTCCCCTCTTCAGCTGGTTATCCTGCTTTGAACATAATTGATTACCCGTGTCTTCGAAAATATGTGTTTAGCATAGTCCTCTTCTGACTCACCCTCTGCACTGACTTCACATTTCTTTATCATTCTTTCCATTTATGGTTTGTCTTTCTCTCTTCCTCTTTCTCTCCTTTCTGTCTAGATTTGCTTTCTACAGCAGTATCTATCCATGCCATGGCTCTAAACATTTTAGAAGGATGACCTTTCTTTCTGTAGAGATATTACTTGATAAAAAATTTTAACTAATTTTTTTGAAGTTAAACTGCCCTATGTTTTAAAGACCCTTTAACATGGGCAGACACGGCAGCCAATTATCAGGTTGGAACAGTTTGTTTCTAATGCCTGCTCAAGGTGAAAGCTGCATTTTCATGCAGCAATCGTATCCTCTGTATGGGGACGATGGATCGCTACAGTGATTGGTCATTGCCATACAGTTTAATTATTTCTTGGAAGCAGATCATCCTGTGTAAACTGGATCTGCTGCCCAGAAACGATGATTTTGGTGTTCGCATCAACAATGCATTTCCCCCGGAGTTTTCTTGTTCACTTGGTGCTTGGTGACATTTTTACACAGGTCAAATATTGCCTACGAACTTTTATACATTTGTTCCCAATAATCGTCCCCATATTTGGCCTGTGTAAAGGGGCCTTGAGCCCTAGTTTAACCTGGGTCTTTAAGGATGGCCACTGGGTACATGCTGTTTTTACCCAGAAGACACCCAGAGCAGAGTGTGTGATATAATGCTGACTCTTAACCCTTCAGATGTCATGATCAAGGTATCTGAATGGTCTTTTCCAAGGAGCACTGCGCTCCTGAGGACAAAAAGGCTCCCTAAAGCCAAGATCGTGAGCGCAGGTTTGATTGCTATGGCAGCCCTGGTCCTTCTGAAGGCTCAGAGGCCTGTCATAGTAAAGTTTCTATGCCTGTGGCATGTCTCCATGGGAACATAGTAAATCTCCTATAGGCTGTAATATTAAATCATTGCAGTCTATGGGACAATTAATCAGATGATCGCATGTTAAAGTGGAGAAAAGAAAGTGAAAACATTTTTAAAAATATAAAAATTGAAATCACCCCCTTTCCCCATATAATAAATATGATTAGCATTGTTGTGCCCCCAAAATGCCTTTACCATTGAAATATAAAAATATTTATCATGTACTGTGAGCGACGTAACTGACAAAAAAAAATCAAAATGGATGATTCGCCATCATATTGTTGCCTCACCACCCAAAAAAAAGAATAAAAAGGGATCAAAAAGTCATACACACTCCAAAATGGTATCAATAAAAAGTAGAGATCTCCCTGTAAAAAAATTAGCCCTTACACAGCTCCATAGATGTGAATGTAAAACATTTATAACGGTCAGAATATGGCGATACAAAGAAAAAAAATATTTTTTTTTTAAAGAAGTTTTTTTTTTTTTAGTTATTAAAATACAAGAAAAACTTTATCAAAATATTGTTTCACTGAAATCATACAGCTTTACCGCATAGGGAATGCCATAAAAATGAAACTGCTAATGGTGCCATTAGAAAGTACAATTTGTACAACAAAAAATAAGCCCTCATACTGCTATGTGAATGTACAAACGTAAAGGTCAAAAAAAGTTATGGCTCTGAGAAGGCAGAGAGTAAAAAACAAAAATGAACAAATGGAAAATTGCTCAGTTATCAAGGCGTTAATTTGTAAGAAACCTTTGCATGGTCTGATTTACAGATTGCTGGGACTGTTTTTCTCCAAACTGATGTTCAGGAAGCTCATTACTTTATATAGAACAGTTTGGCATTGTTGACGTGGCATTGCAGGTTCTACCAAACCCTATGTGGACATGGCTTGTAAATGGTGTTTGTCTATCCATCCTTCTTAAGTGGCATGTTCTTCACTTGCTGAGAAGAAATACTATCAATCTGTCTGCTCTGATAATGCTGCTCCAATACATTGGTTAAGGCTAGGTTCCCATTGGTGCTCACTTTTGTTGATCTGCCGTGTTATAGGAGCAGAACAAAAACGTTAACAGTCACATGGCGGACATAAACGGCGCCTGATGGACCCCATTGACCATAATGTCCATCATTTTACAGGACAGTACAGTGCAGCATGCTGTATGCTTTGTTTGGCAGAATCTGCAATGGAACCTTCTAATGAAGCCTCCAACACAAATATGAATCCAGCTTGTCTCTGCCGTTCTTTCAGCTTGATCCTTCTTGCTTTGGGATCCCATTATAACTGACAACAGCATCAACATGGGGCATGTAAATGTTGGTAGTGTCCACTCTGGTTCTACCTCTCTGGTTTGCAGCATCCCAACTAAGCAACATCGTTCCTGGTTGCCTTCTTATTTTTGAATCGTTATCTAACATTTGGGCCTGTGTAGACCTAATCCATTACAATGTAATGTGAAGACATGTTAGAAATCCAGACAGCAGTCTGCTCTGTACACCAGGCCTACATAGCAGACAGGGTTTTCTGTGGCTTATACAGTGTTACGGTTTATTAATTATTCATATAAATATTTCGGGTGAATAACATTGTATGTGTCTCCACAGAACTCATTTTTTCTTTTGTTCCTAGAGGATGCGGTAATGGCTTACCAACCTACAATGATTAAAACTGTTGTAATGTATTCATGTATTCATATCTCCCAACCAAAGATTACCTTTCATTGCAGACACTGTATATGTTAAGTCCATAAAACGTGCACTGTGTTTGTCTCAAAATAGGACTTTATTTGGTCAAAGCCTTTCCTATACAGACTTTGGCAAATGGTGCTTAGGACTGGCTCCAGGGAGATGAAATTGTGGCTTTTGCAAATATGAACTTTTAGCAGAAGCAGATGTCCAAAGCATATTACTCAGGCCCTGCCAAAACCATAGGATAAAGTCATGCTGACTTCATTTTGGACAGCTGGTTAAAGTTGTCAGAAAACAGGCCCATAATGCATTAAGTCAATGTGGTGGTGCTATGGGGGAGGAGCAGTCTGAGGACCCTTGTACATATTTACCGCAGAAAGGGAGTTGTTGTCTTGTTTTACAGTAAGGAGAACGGTGGTTTTCTGCATTTTCCAGAACCGTACATTGCCTTCTTTAATGCTATTTAGAGGATTATGCTGATTGACCATCGTAAATTCCGGCTTGCACAGTTACATTCTGCAGCTGCGCCAGTGAAAGAAATGATACTGTTTTGTTTCCATCGCTTATTTTGCGCTGTAAGTCTTCTAGTCTTATGACTTGCTGTTTTTATATTCTGTTTTTTCTGGCTGAAGCTCAGCTGGAATAATAGACAGCATGACCTGTTACTGGAAGTAGTGTTGGGAGATCATAATGTGCTCATTCCGTCTACCCAATTCAGGATCACATAACAGTGTATGAGAGCTGGAAGCCTACGTTCAAGATCTCTTTACAGTAACAATCATGCTATTATCTGAACTGTCAGAAATGAATTGTATTAACGTATTTTTCGCTTTATAAGATGCACACGAAGATAAGACACACCCAGATTTTAGAGTAGGAAAATGAGAAAAAAATATTTTTCATCAGACCCATAAATTTCAGGACATCACATCAGACCCCCATCAGACCTCAGATCAGCAAAGTGTGCCCCCATCAGACCTCAGATCAGCCCAGTGTGCCCCCATCAGACCTCAGATCAGCCCAGTGTGCCCCCATCAGACCTCAGATCAGCTTATTGTGCCTCCATCAGACCTCAGATCAGCAAAGTGTGCCCCCATCAGACCTCAGAACAGCCCAGCCCAGTGTGCCCCCATCAGACCTCAGATCAGCCCAGTGTGCCCCCATCAGACCTCAGATCAGCCCAGTGTGCCCCCATCAGACCTCAGATCAGCCCAGTGTGCCCCCATCAGACCTCAGATCAGTGTATTGTGACCCCATCAGACCTCAGATCAGCCCACCCAGCCCCATAACATAAAAATAAAAACCTCTCTTACCTGTCCTGCGCCGCGGCTCCTCTCCGGGTCCGGCGCTCCTCTGGCTTCTAAGGCCGGCGCTGCACTGTCACCTGACTGCGTGCAGCGTCATATCATAGTGAGCGCACTACGTCCTGGAGCTGTACGCAGTCGGGACAGTGCAGCGCCGGCCCGGGAAGCCAGAGGAGCGCCGGACCCGAAGCGGAGTCGCGGCGCAGGACAGGTAAGAGAGGATTTTATTTTTATGTTATGGGGCTGGGTGGGCTGATCTGAGGTCTGATGGGGGTGCCGCAGCTAAAACATACAAGTGAGCGCTTCCATAATGGGGGAAAAAAAGTGCGTCTTATAAAGCGAAAAATACGGTACTTGTTTCTACTGGGTTAATTCATCTGTCCAATTATGATCATCTGACGTACATGTAATTACCCTCAAGATTTAAGAAAACCACTGGAAGGGACATTTTATTGCCAGCTGTCTGTATCCGTGTGTCCATTCATTATTACTACTCGGAGGTGTATTGAGACTTATTTACAGGCAATGTCCCATGGGGGAAAAAGCTTGCACATTAGCTCATATCAGCCAGGCCAGAGAACTATATGTAGGATGTGGTTATTGAAAGAATTGAACTCCACTGATGTGGATCTGGAGGCATCTACACCTGCATGGCACAACAGTGAAAGATGGTAACTATGGATGAGCGAACTTGTGTTTTCAAGGCTCAAGTTATCTAAGGTACCACAGGTAGTAGAATCCATAAGGGGATTCTTAGATAAGCCGAACTTGAAAACACAAGTTCGCTCATCCCTAGTGGTGACTCTTGCAGAATGGAAGGACACCTTGGTGATTTACCCATGTGTTTGCAGGTCTGGCATGGTTATTTACTTGGCAGTTTGAATGAGTTCATACTTGACTCAAGTTATGTGATCTGAAGAAATCCCCTGATCTGCAGTGGAAATATACTGATCAGTCATCACATTAAAACCACTGAGAAGGGAAGTGAATAACGTTGCACCTGTCAAGGGGTGTGGTATATTAATCAACAAGGGACCAGTCAGTTCTTGAACTTGTGGTGTTGGAAGTAGATAAAATGGGCAAACGTAAGAATCTGAGTGACTTTGACAAGGGCCCTAGTGTGACGACTAGATGACTGGATAAGAGCATCTCCAAAACAGCAGGTCTTGTGAGATGGTTAGTACTGACTGAAAGTGTTTCTAAGAAGGACAGCTTGTGAGCGGCAACGTAGCTGCCCACAGCTCATTGATGGGCACAGGGAACAGAGGCTAGCCAGTCTGGTCTGACCGTCCAGAATAGCTATAGTAGCACAAATAGCTGAAAAAGTTAATGCTGGTTATGATAAAAAAAAAAAGGTGTCAGAACACACAGTGGTTTATCAGCTTGGGACTGTGTAGCTGCAGACCAGCCAGAATGCCCAAGCTGACATGAGTCCACCACTGAAAGCACCTACAGTGAGCAATGGAAGAATGTGGTGACCTGGTCTGATGAAGCAATCATGTGGACGGCCAGATGTGTGTCCTTCATTGGCTGTTGACTGGTGAATACTGCTGGAATCCAAAACTCGGAAGAATGAGTACAGCATGGTGAAGGACCGATGGTAGATGTCCACAGCAGATGAGGTAAAGTACAAGTCCAACAAAGAGTAAGGCTCTGTCTGGCAAAAATAGTTCTCTGTGGGCAGGAGACTGGAACAAGTCACAATACTCAAGCAATGTTTGGATAAACCGCAAGGACTGAAATAGACCCAAACAGGAAACAAGAGGGTTCCCATCTCACAAAAAGTGTCCCTCTTGATTAAGGGGAAGTAAAAGGACAAACCTGCATCCTCCAGTGGTAAGGAGTGGAAGTGCAGTATCAATCGTTAAAACGTAAAACAACAGCCTCTAGCAGTCAATTAGCAGGTCAACAGATTCCTAACACTTACCTGGGAAAAGAGATGGTACAACCTAACTAAACGTTGCTGCAGACCAAGTACACTGCTTCATTACAGCTGTAATACCTAATGGCAGTGACCTCTTTTTGCACCTTTCCACACTACAAAAAAAATGTTCAGGAATGGATTGAGGAGCATGACAGAAAGTTCAAGGTGTTCACTTCGACTCCAAATTGTCCAAGTATTAATCTGATCAAGCATCTCATCTATGGCATGTACTATAAAGACAATTGGAGGCCATGTGTTGTATCTTGCAGGGCTTAAAGGGAATGTGTCATCAGAAATTGGCCTGTTGTTTAAATCCCGATTTTATGTTATACATTTTGTTTAGATTTTTTTTTTTAATTTAAAGTCTACGTATCTTTGGTGGCAATTTTTTTTTATTATTGCTTTGTACTCTTTTCTCTCTGCTCCGTCAGACAGCTAGCTGATGGCTCCTTATCTCTGATCTCAGACCTTATAGACACTCACTAAAGGCCAATCATTTTATTACTGATAAGAATGTGGCTTAAATAAGTGTTCGTGACCTTTTAGAACGACTCAATGTTTTTACTAAAGACCAGTTGAAAAATGCAATCATTAAAAATTGTCCTTGTACATAGTCTTTAATGACTTCTATCCGACAGTTTTCTAGGCTGCTCTGTGACCTGTGTGGAGGTCAGAAGGGAGTAGATAAGCTGTGATATCTATTGTGAATGGTAGATCCTGTGTTATCTATATAGAGGTGTTACTTGTCATTGTAATTCTGCCTGTGGTGATAATGATAATGGCTACTGAAAAGTGCAGAACAGGATATCATGACCTATTATTAGACCTACTGGCCATTGTGAAAATTGCTAGATTATATACTATAGACAGATGGACCTATAATGCAGACTTCTGGAAATTCATTCATTAACTTCTAGTAGGAATAATAAAGGACTAGCACAACATAGTTATATTAAAAGATACTCCATAATTGATATTTCATGGGGAATGCAAGTCATTACTAAAACAGACATGCTAGGATGGGTTACAGGCCCTCCTTAAAACCATTGATACCCCCTAATTCTTTTGCCTTCATGTATAGTTTGGTACTGTACCTTATGCCCAGGTGTATAGAAGCAGTCACTACCTTCGCACATTTGCATCGTCTATCCTCTACACTGTGAATGAACTTGAGAAGTTCTGTAACTAGGGTTCATTCACCCCTTATGATGAACACATCAGTGGTATTGTTCACTCTGAATACTCAAGTATACTGTCGGCTTTTTTTTTTTTTATAAGGTCAATGAACTGAAATGTGTCCTTGCCAAATGGAGAAGCCAGTTCAGATCAAACATACAATAGATACACTCTGCTTACTCTCTTTGTATTCATAGCAGAAAGAAATGACTAAATACTTGTTGAGTAGATAAAAGACAATGCAGATTAGCTGGAGGACGCAGACCAAATACTTCTGGGGTGGGCCAGTATACAACAAATGTGGTGAATTTGTGGAACAAAACCATTTTTTCACTCTTTGTGCAAAAATGCAGATCTCTTGTGGTTTGCTTAGACTAGCTTATAGGGGCACATTTATTAAGCCCAACGTTTTAGACGCAGCTCTTAATAAAGCTCTAAGCTGGCGGTGGGAGTTCCTGGGAGTTGTCAAAAAGCCTAGTGTTTCACCACTCTCGTAAACCATAGTTGAGAGATCTCCAGACATGTACATCCTCACCTCCATCTCAACTACTTCTATCTGTAGTGGCAAACTGGGGTCAGAGAACCCCCATTCCCCTGGATCTAGAATGCCAATATTGTGCACAATATGGTGTTGCTGAGTTTTTGGACCGAATCCGTACCAAAATCTGTGTTTTACATGCATCGCAAAGAGTGAAATATGGAAAGTAAAGCCACACCAACAATTGACGCTCTGTGGCTTCGGAAATCCGCACTACAGGTCCGTTTACATTCTAAAAATTTCCACACTACTGTAGAGAAGATTCTGAAAAATTCATGAACTTAGCTGTTACTGTATTATGAAGCTGATTTTCTGCACAAAATCTGCACCATGAGCTTGTGTCCATCCCTGCTCCCATGTTGTGCCCCCACTCATTCCTTTCCAGCAGGTCTGTGTCCAGATGGTAGAAGCTGCGCAAATGGCGCCAATGGCTGCAGGTTGTACACCCTTATTATAGTGTGTGACTAGTCTTCAGGTATTAAAGGGGTTGTCCCACAAAAAAATATTCTACAGTTTTCAAACCAGCACCTGGATCTGAATACTTTTGTAATTTCAATACAATGTATGTGTATAGCACACCTGCAGTTTTTTTCTTTCCTCATTTCTTTGTCCTACTCACTGAGATGGCCGCACATGCTCAGTTTCATCCCCCAACTGCCTCCTGAGCTGTGATAGGTAGAGCATGGACACGCCCCCTGAGCTGTAGCAGAAAAGACACTCCCCTTGAGCTGTCAGCTTGATATAAATCTGACAGAGCAATGAATGGGGAGATCTCTGGATCCATGTGAGGTACAGGGCTGGTCCTAACGTTGTACATGATGTCTGATTTTAATTTTTTAAATTAGTCATGGAATAACCCCTTTAAGGTTGCACAGCGATGTGCCTTTACCATTGATCTTTTATCCTTTGTAGTGTTTCTTCGTATTTATGTGATGCCTGATTGGAGAGGTCTATAAACCATGCTATCTTTCACTAAAATGTGATGGTAGCAACTGCCTCTTGACGCGCCACTGTATTCTGGAAAACCCTTCAACTTTCACTATTATATGACCATGTGGGTTTAACTAAAACCTAGTTAATTAGGTCATAAAAACTAGTCAGTCTCTTGTCTTGTTGCATATATTTTTAGGATGCACCCTATTGTACAGAGAATAATAATAATGTGTTACTATATGTTTGATTTCTACACTTGGTCTATTTCTAAATGGTGAATAGAGCACACGCAAAGGAAAAGGGAAATGCTAGAAAGGAATAGAATTTTTTTAACCTTCCAGTTCCTATAAATCAGGCTGGATTTATTTGTGTTCATTTGACCACATGGTGCCACTGTTCTACCAAGGCTTTTTTGGATAGTTAACCAGAACTTTTGGCTGTAGTATTGCAGGGCTGCAGTGTATTATTTTTATGCCTTACATGTTGGATCTATTCTCTGCTGTTGTATTCCAGCACAGTTAGAGTAGCCTGATACTGCTAGCAGTCTACATACTCTGCCAGATTCTGATATCATGTCATTGCTTTAAATGGCTGTGGTCAGCACAATTTCCAGAAAAAGGAACTTATGAAGACGTTTCAGTGTGTTAAAGGCCCTCTGTCAGCAGATTTATACCTATGAAACTGGTTGACCTGTTGCATGTGCTGAAGGCATCTGTGTTGGTCCCATGTTCAAATGTGCCTGCATTGCTGAGAAAAATTATGTTTTAATGCAAATGAGCCTCTAGGAGCAATGAGGGCGTTGTGGCTCTGGTCTCTCTGCACCCGCACTCCTTCTGCACTTTGGTTGACAGAGCCATGCAGTGTAAATGTGATCACACCTACCTGGTCCAGTCAATCAAAGTGGAAACGGTGTTGCATTTGCACAGAGACCAGAGCCCCTAGGCTGGTGTGGGATTCAAATTTTTAACAACAGGTTCCCTACTCAACGGCCGACATGCGGCGTCACAACACATGTTTACATATACATCACATATATATATATGCAACACCGATACACATAAATACACCATATACATGGTACAGATACATATATACACAACACACATAAATATACCATATATACACTACACACACATACTACCCAACTTTTGAAAAGCCTAAGGAGCCAAACTATGAGCACAGCAACAAGTTTTGTAAAGCGCTGGCCCACACCTCTAACTCCACCCAATGTCTATCTGTACATGTCCAGACCCTGCCTAGTCTCCATTGTGCCCCCCACACAGTAGTTATGCCAGATTTGGGATGGTTGGGAGGTATTCATACATAAGCAGACTATATAAACAGTACACTCACATAATTACATATACAATATGCACCCATACATGATAGATTTGGGATGGTTGGGAGGTATTCATACATAAGCAGACTATATAAACAGTACACTCACATAATTACATATACAATATGCACCCATACATGATAGATACAGTATATAGATTACACAGGCTACACTTACAGTAGATACACCTACATATATACATTTTATGCACATTTGTACCTAGCATTATAGACATATTTGCATACACATTATATTCAGTGCTATCCAGCATACAGCGCAACATACCTCTCACATCCAGTGACTTCTCCTCTGATGCAGACGTTCTCTTTTCTCATCTTCTCCTTTCAGACCAGGCGCCATGATGATTTTTCACCCATCTCTCGTCTCTGCAGTTTGACAAAAAGACATGTTAGGTTCCTACTTTTCCATCATCCTGCTACCTTCTGAACAGCCCAATCCTGCCACTCCCTTTACAGTGCCCGCTGTGCTCCCCAATACTATCCTGCAGAAAAATTACTAGTACCACACAGATAGTGCCCTTCAATAATTATTGGCAAACACCGCCCTAAAGTAACTGCACCCGGCAAATAGTGACACCAATAGTATAAACATTATGTTCCCCAATTATTACTGGGGGACCATGGGGAACATAATCATTACTATTATGGGTGCTATGAGAGCATTATTACTTCTGGGACAAAGTGGGGACATTATTGTTGGGGCACTATTACTACTAAGTGCACCCTGGCAGAGAATTATTACTATTGGTGGGACTTTGGGGAGAACTATTACTGTGAGGGGCAAACTGGCCACTTAAAATGAGCACAAGTACAAAAATTCCCCCCTAATAATGTGCACTAGTTCAAAAATGCTTCCGTTCTGTGTGGAAGTACAAAAAAATTCCCCCTCTTAGTGCCTCCAGCTAATGTCCACATAGTGCCCCCATGATGTGTGCAAGTGTAAATTGCCCCTATATAATGCCCCCAGTAAATGCACACATAGTGCTCCTCTCCCCATCCCCATAGTTCCCCCATAATGTGCCAGTATAAGATTCCCCCATAATGCGCCAGTATAAATGCCCCTTCATAGTGCCCCCATAATGTGTTCTTTGCCCCTCCCAACACCATAGGGCCCTATAATGTGCCAGTATAAATGCCCCCATAATGTGCCAGTGTAAATGCCCCCAGGTGTACCAGTATAAATGCCCCCATAGTGGCCCATGATGTGCCAGTAGATGCCCCCATAGTGTCCCCCATGATGTGCCAGTAATGCCTCCAGTAGATGCCCCTGTAGTGTCCCGCATGATGTGCCAGTAGATGCCCCCCCATAGTGTCCCCAATGATGTGCCAGTAGATGCCCCCATATTGTCCCCCATCATGTGCCAGTAATTCTCTCATAGAGTCCTGCATCCTGTGCCAGTAAACCCCCATAGTGTCCCCCCTCATGTGCCAGTAATGCCCCCATGGTCTCTCTATCATGTGTCAGTAATGCCCCATAGTGTCCCACATCATGTGCCAGTAATGCCTCCAGTAGATGCCCCTGTAGTGTCCCCCATGATGTGCCAGTAGATGCCCCCATAGTGTCCCCCATGATGTGCCAGTAGATGCCCCCACATAGTGTCCCCAATGATGTGCCAGTAGATGCCCCCATATTGTCCCCAATGATGTGCCAGTAGATGCCCGCATATTGTCCCCCATCATGTGCCAGTAATTCTCTCATAGAGTCCTCCATCCTGTGCCAGTAAACCCCCATAGTGTCCCCCCTCATGTGCCCTCATGTGTCAGTAATGCCCCCATGGTCTCTCTATCATGTGTCAGTAATGCCCCCATAGTGTCCCACATCATGTGCCAGTAATGCCCCATAATGTGCCAGCAATGCCCCCATAGTTTCCCCCATCATGTGCCAGCAATGCCCCCATAGTGTCCCCCATAGTGTCCCCTCTTGCTGCCTGTGTCCCGCGCAGCACCAAGCCCGGCTCAGGCGGACGCGATGACGTCATCGCGCCGCCTGCGCCGGCCTCTGATAGGCTGCAGGCCTAGTGCCTGCAGCCTATCAGAGGAACAGGAGAGGGAGACGCCTCTCCCTGCTGCAGTGTGCATCTGTATCGCCGTCCTGACGACGGCGATACAGATGAATATAGGATGATGAGCGCTCCCACAATGGAAGCACTCATCTCCTGCTGCCGCTCTGGATCGGGATTCAGCCAGTAACCCGGTTCTCCGATCCGGCTGTAATTTTAACAACCGGCTCTGGAGAACTGGAGGGAACCGGCTGAATCCCATGCCTGCGCCTAGGGGTAATGGCAACGCCCCAGTCGCTCCTAGAGTTCCATTTACATATATTAAAACATAATTTTTCTCATCACCTGCCAAGCACACGTGCAACAGACCAGCCAGTTTCATAGTACAAAACTGCTGATAGATGCCCTTTAAAGTTCACAGTAGATAAAGTTTTCTATTGACCACATAAGCTTTTTTTCACTCCAAATGTTGCTACTGACATAAAAAGAGATTTACAAAATAAAAAGATTTACAAAAAAAAATGTTGCTACTGACACCTCATGCACGCAACCGCATCTCATCTGCATTGTTTTGCGGATCGCACACAGACCAATTCATTTTTATGGGTCCGCAAAAAATAAAGACAACACACGGATGTCCGCATCCATGTGGCTGTTCTGCACATTCTTGTCCTTTTGGCGGACAAGAATAGCCAGTGCTAGGGAAGGGAGTGAGTAAACTACAGCATGCACACAGACAGTTTCACTGTCTTGAGGATCCATGATTTGCAGACCGCAAAACAGGTACTGGCATGTGCATGACGCTTTACAGAGAACAGTCGCTTTATCATCCTATTTTTTTTCTTTTTGATCTGAAAAAACTGATCTGTCACCCATTGACTTACAATGATTTTATTGCCAGATCCAATGTGTTAACATCAAACAGAACCGTTTTGGTCTGCTTTTAAGATTCCCTGCTGGATCTCAAAACCGGAAACCAAAACGTAAGTGTGAAACAGGCCTAAGACACACTGTGTGCAAAAAAAAAAACTGGAGCAAAAATGCATGTACCAAAAAAAAATTGTTCTTATTCTAGTGATTCTTTTACTGTGCCAAATGAATGTGTCTAGGGACCCACAAGCCAGATTTATCAACAGTGACCTTTTAAGGTTGCAGTCATACACCAGTAGCAGAGTTATGTAAAAAGTGGAAGTGAATATCTCAAGACAGAAGTTTTAGACCTAAAGAGACACTTAATCAGAAAAAGGATATTTTGTTTAAAGCTCAATATTCATAAACTGTGATTTTTTGTTTTTTAAGAATGTTTGACTTTCTTTTTCATTTTGGCAGTACTATGCCTTTGAAAATGAAATATCTAGTTGTAGAATTTGGAATAACAATATGATAGCTCTATTGTTCTCTTGATAGTAACATAGTAATATAGTTTATAAGGCCGAAAAAAGACATCTGTCCATCAGGGCTGTGGAGTCGGTAAGCCAAAGCCCTGACTCCAACTCCTCAATTTCCCCTGACTCCGACTCCGACTCCCTCATACATGGAGCATGTTTAAGTGATAACTTTAAACAAATTTGCATAAAATCAATAGTACAGATAAGTCATGACAAAAACAGTTTGTAATCTATCAGGCTTCTGTGGGTACAGCTCACTAAGGGCCTGATCAGAGGCGTAGCTAGAGGTTCAGCACATGGGAGGGCAAAACATACTTGAGTGGGCCCCCCCACTTATTGGCTTCCCAAACACACGTTTCCAACTTCACAGGCACATACTACTAGTTGTGGTTATAATACTGTATTAGCAAGATGACTATATAAACTGCTAGATCATCTATGCTGTTAAGTACAGTACAATAGACTTTCTACATACCCTACTCTAAATACTCTACCACATAATGCAGTAAAATATAGGATTAATAGGAGTAAAAAAGGGGACTCCTATGTTAAAGGAAATCTGTCCCCAGCTTTTACATCACTAAACGAACAGTCCCTTGCCCCCATCAGACCTCAGATCGGCTTAATGTGCCCCCATCAGACCTCAGATCAGCGTATTGTGCCCCCATCAGATCTCAGATCAGCAGAATGTGCCCCCATCAGACCTCAGATCAACAGTATGTGCCCCCATCAGACCTCAGATCAGCAGAATGTTCCCCCAGCAGACCTCAGATCGGCTTAATGTGCCCCCATCAGACCTCAGGCTTAATGTGCCCCCATCAGACCTCAGGCTTAATGTGCCCCCATCAGACCTCAGATCAGCAGAATGTACCCCCATCAGACCTCAGATCAGCTTAATGAGCCCCCATCAGACCTCAGATCAGCAGAATGTTCCCCCATCAGACCTCAGATCAGCAGAATGTTCCCCCATCAGACCTCAGATCAGCAGAATGTACCCCCATCAGACCTCAGATCAGCAGAATGTGCCCCCATCAGACCTCAGATCGGCTTAATGTGCCCCCATCAGGCTCCACAATGGAAGCGCTCACTTGTATTTGCCTGATTGTACTAAGGCCATCCCTGCTGGGCCCCCAGAGGTATTGGGCCCAGAGCATCGCCTCCCCTGCCCCCCCCCCCCCCCCCCAGTAGCTACGCCTCTGGGCCTGATGTATGAAAACTGTCTAGGTCTAAGGCTTTTTTTGTTGCCCATAGCAACCAATCAGAGCTCCCCTTTCATTTCCCCAGAGCACTATATGAAATGAAAGGGGAGCTCTGATTGGTTGCTATGGGCAGCAAAGAAACTTCTACACCTAGACAGTTTTCATACATAAGGCTCTAGGTGTTTTACATCAGCAGCAGATAGAAGCCATGAGAGCAGCTAACCTCTCCAAACATGAGCTCAGAGGAAACATAAAGCATACAGAGAGAACATGCACTGGACATAAAGGACACAGTCATCTCAACTAAAAGCCTAAATCCTTAGATCAGGAATAGAACAGACATTTATAGGACATTTCATCATTTTCACAAATTCTTCTAAAAATATGTTCAGCACTTATTGCACTGAACTAAATGTACTAATTCATTATATATTTTAGGAGTCGGAGTCGGTCCATTTTATACCGACTCCGACTCCACCAAAATGGTGTCCGACTCCACGACTCCGACTCCACAGCCCTGATGTCCATCCAGTTCGGCCTGTTTTCCTACAAGTTGATCCAGAGGTAGGCTTAGATAAAGATCACCACAAAAGTGCATTGCACTTATGACTGTGTCACGCTGTAATTGACCCACTCATCTCTCTATGATCGGAGTGAATGGTTTAACTGAGGCTACTTTCACACTAGCGGCAGTCCGGATCCAGCAGGTGAAGGGTGCCGTCGGATCTGGACTGCCGCAGGGACATGTGTGGTGCCGGAACCGCGTTCCGGCCCCACACGTGTCACACAGTACCATATGCAGACATACTTGCATACTCCAGGCAGGCAGGCCGCACTTCTTCACGCCCAGGAGGCGCGCAGCTATGACGATTCCCCACAGCGCCCTCTGCTGGGCGCTGTAGGGAATCGTCATAGTGGCGCGCCTCCTGGGCATGAAGACGTGCGGCCTGCCTGCCTGAAGTATGTATGTGTTTGTGTGTATGTGTGTGTATGTATGTATGTCTGTCTGTCTGTCTGTATGTATGTGGTGACGGATCCGTCCTGAACTCCATTGAAAGTCAATGGAGGGCGGATCCGTTTACCATTGTGTCACACCAAACGGATCCGTCCCCATTGACTTGCATTGGGGGTCATTCCGGATCCGTTTTGGTGCGGATGCCTGGACCGGAGAGAAAACTGCAGCATGCTGCGGTTTGTTCTCCGGTCTGAAGACGGAATGGAATGCTTTCAGGAGCATTCCGTTGTCTTCAGTTCAGTTTTGTCCCCATTGACAATGAATGGGGACAAAACTGAAGCGTTGTTTTCCGGCATTGAGCCCCTATGACGGAACTCAATACCGGTATTTAAAAACGCTAGTGTGAAAGTAGCCTGAGACAGTCAAACGAGGCAATTTACTGTGCTAAAAGTCCAATTAAGAAAGTTAAAGAGCCAGGACAGGAAGTAGAATATATAGAGTGACTGGAAAAATGTTATTCAGAAATCCATCCACCTGTTTTTTTGGGGGAAAAACAAACAATGTAAAATATTGACATATAGGCTGTAACTATGTGATAAAAAGCAAGGTAATAGTAGTGTCCCTTTAAAGATGTACCACATTTATCAAACATGTGTGACAGTTGATAAATTTGAGTGAAATTATGGCAAGGCAAATCCTGCAAAACACCCCCTGAAGATAAATCTTGTTTTCTCATCAATAAAGCAAGCATTTTCTTATTTACTGGTACATATGGAAGTGCTCAGAAATATTTAATGCTTGTTTTCAATTATCATGAAAATTGCAGGAAGATGTTAATTGTGAATTAATAATTGGATGATGTTTTTGTGAACTAATCCAGGTCGATGAGACATGATGACGTGAGTGTGGTCTTGATAAACTTGTGTTTGTTGGAGGCCATGATTCATTTTGGACAGCATTTGAACTTCATCTGAGATTAACCTTTTCATCTCTTTTTAATTTTATCAACATGTCCTATTAAATGCAAACACATCAAGTATTTATATGCAGAATATCCAGATTTCCTCCTCGCTTTACAGGTTATCTGAAGTAAAAAAAAAAGTTGTTACCCCTTCTACCATGACTATAACAATGTATTTAATATTGTGCATTTTAAATATCTGCTAATATATTTATATATATATATATATATATATATATATATATATATATATATTTATTATTATTTTTTTATTTCAGGGTCCACACATAGCTTCTGTGACACTTGCTGCTTATGAATGTAATTCGGTTAATTTTCCTGAACCTCCATATCCAGATGAAATTATATGTCCAGATGAAGAAGCTGTAGAAGGAGGCATTTCCTTATGGATGATCATCTCTAAAGTCAGACTGGAAGCCTGCATGTGGGTCAGTATGAATAAAATGATATCCGTTTTGACAGCTGACTGTACTTTTTTATTAACCCTGTTATTAACTGGGCCAGTTTTCATTTTTGTGCTTTCATTATTTTTCCTTTTGGCATTCCAAAAGCCATAACTTTTCCGTTTACATAGCCATTATTTTTTCTGGGACAAGTTTGTGTTTTTCAGTGGCATCATTTAATTAACCATGGTTTGTATTGGAATATGAGCAAAAACGTCTTTGTGAGACACAGTTCCACCAAGGTTTTTTTGGGTTTTGTTTTGACAGTGCTCACTGTGCACTAAACATTATTCTGTGGGTCAATATAATTACAGCAATACCAAACCTATACAGGTTCCATTATGTTTTATTACTTTTTGTAAAAAATAAAAAAAATAATTTAAACCTTTTAAAACAATGTTCAGACACTCATAATTTTTTTTTTATATTTCCATCTCTGGAGCTCTGTGAGGGCTAATTTTTTTTTTTTTTTTGTTGCGAGCTGTAGTTTTTGTGTGTGGGGGAGGGGGGGGGAGTACGACCAGAACACAAATCGCTCATTTTGATCTTTTTGTTCTGTTACGGCATTCACAGCACCCAATGGATATGTTTATATTTTAATAGTTCACACATTTTTGATGTGGTGATACCAGTGATTTTTTATTTATTTTTAAGTAATATTAGTATGTAAAATTGGGAAAGGGGATTGACTTGAAATTTTTATTTATATTTTTAAAACGTTTTACTTTAATTTTTAGTCCCCTTACAATACTTGAATTTGTGAGCCTTACAGAGGACCTGTCTGTTCTCCTGACATGTCTGTCTTTAGTAATTGTGTATTTCCTATGAAATAATATTGGGATCATTTTTCCTTGCATTTATGTAGTTGGTCTGTTATTCCTACTGTAAAATGTATGAATTTTCAGCTGGGCATTGCTGTTATGCTTGTAAGTAGCATGAATCCATACACAGTCTGGCGTTGTCCAATCAGTGTTTGTAGGGACAAACTCTATTGACAAGAGAAATAGTACTCCGTTGCCAATTCATTCATACATTTCCAGGAGGAATAACAAATAAATGGTGCAACTCATAATTTGTTGATAAGCTAGACCAAAAGTGTTATATTATGGAGAAACAGACATGTCAGGAGAACGTATGGGTCTATTTTTAAGCATGCTGAGTTTAGCTCAAAAACTTTCTCACTCCTTTCACCCCTAAGGCCCCTTTCACACGACCGTATGCCCTCCGAGACATACGGTCCGTGAGCGGGCCATATGTCCCGGAGCGGCATTGATCGTGCGAACGGGAGCATACAGCATCATAGATTACAATGATGCTGTGCATGCCGAGCCGCCCGCGGGGCTACTGTCCCGCACTCATAAAATTATATGAGTGTCTCGGAGGGCATACGGTCGTGTGAAAGTGGCCTAATGTTGAATTTTTCACTGGGGCTCCCTCCTCTGAAATTTTTTGCATTAAGCCCCAAGAAATTTTTTATTTAGTTCAGCAAGAAAATTTGTGTGTTGACCTAAGGGACGTTCACAGTATTGACTGTAGCACAGGGTGTCAATTATGTGAAATATCAGATCTGTTAGCGGGCTTCTGTCCTCCCAGTGACATCTTCAAAGTGGTACCAGATAGTACCTGTCCTATGTTTCTCTAGTAGGTGTAATATATAGCATATATCTGCACATTTTATAAATTATGTATGACAGTTATGATGTCATTCTTTTTGCTAAGAATATTTGGAGCATGGTTTGATTCCATTTTTTTTTTTTTAACAGGGTGCTGGCACTGCTATCGGTGAACTGCCTCCATACTTCATGGCCAGAGCAGCCCGTCTGTCAGGGGCAGAACCTGATGATGAGGAGTATGAGGAATTTGAGGAGATGTTGGAACATGCCCAGACGGCACAGGTGGGAATAGCAATCCTTTATCTAAATCCCAAATGCTCACATTATTTCCTGCCTGAATGGGAGAACATTCCTAAAGATGACCACGTGTTTGCTCACTTACCCTGGTTGCTGTGGAAAAACACATGGAACAAAACACTGAAAATGTGAGCTACCTTCCTCCTAACTATTTTATCATTACTTGTCATCAGAATACAGTAGAAATTAATTTCCGAAGTTACTACACGAAGCCTCGCAAGACTTCGCAAAGTAATAACTTCGGCTCATCTGAGCCAATACATTCTAATTCTGTGCGGAGCACCCGCATCCGAAGTCGATTTGCTCATCCCTAGTGGTAAGTATTCTAGCCCTGTAAAGATTTTCAATAAAAGAGCCATTAAAGAGGACCTGTCATCACTCCTGACATGCCCTTTTCAGTAGTTTCATGCATTCCCCGTTTAATAATAATTCGGCGGCATCTATTCTTAGAGCTCAATGGCTCTAAAAGTTATGACTGAATTGCTATTAGCCTTCAGTAAGGGTACAGAGGGGAGGTAACAAGTTGGGGGTGTGTACCTGTAGATACACACCCTAACTTGTTGCCACCCCTCTGTACCCTTACTACAAACTGCTAGCAATTCATTCATAACTTGGGTGGTAGAATAGAGCTTTGGATTTGCAAAGGATACTATGATAGAGAATTATCTAGATCAGTACTTTCTGCTCCCGTCGTTATACCCCCTGTGCTGCTGGAGGTGCAGGCCTCCGAAGTCCATCTTCTAAACAGAAATCTACGACACCTTAGAGCTGCCGTCGATTTCTGGTTTCATTTGCACCAGTAAGCTGGTGTAGATAAAGATAAATTTGCTGTGGCTGCTGACTATGCCTCTTTTCGGAAAAGAGGTGAGGGTGGCATAAAAACTGCCACTTGTGACCTTTTTCTTTTAAAGTTGTGTTTAAAAAGTCGCAATCGTGTAGTTTGTGACTTTTTAGCACCACTTTTCTGGTGCAAAGTAAATGCTAAATGATAAAGCTCCCCCTATATGCTTCTTTGTATTAGAAGAAATTGCATCTTGAATTTGCTTCATCCATTAATGACTGGCCGTAGTATCTATCTGAGATATTTTTCATTGCGGTAATCACTTAGGCATGGTTTATAAGTTCTATATTGTAGAAATAGTAAAATGGAAAGTGTAACGTTATTAGGTTGTGAAACAGATTATACGGGAAATTCCAAATTACTCCGTGTTCAAAAACACAGTAATGAGTCCCATCAGGGTAGATGGTTGTTGTAGGAAGTGATATCATTACAAGATAGGTCCTGGGCATTACAACTGCTCTGAAGAAATGGAAGCTGTACGGAAAGCTCTTTGGTGTTATAACGTAATGGATGCATCACTCTGTAACTATGGGATCACACATGCGGTTTTCTGAGCCAAGGACAGAAGTGGACCAAAGAAGACAAGTAGAAAGTAGATCTCTCCTTTGATTGCCTCCAAACCTATGTGTTTGATTCGAACCTAAAGAAGCACTCCAGCATGAAATGTTTGCCCTGTAATATGCGTAGGGATAGGGAAGAACAATATATGACTTCTTTCCATGTTTGGTGTTCTTTAAGTCATGTACTGCCCCCTTAAGGACTGCAATAGGCGTAACACAGTGTATCATTTTACCTAGTGTGCCAGATATTTGGGTGGCCAGGCTTGTGTCTTTGCAGGCTCAAGCAATGCAAGTTCTGCATCACCCATACAGAATCTCTCCTGTGGATTCAATGGCATATCAGAACGCCATAAGCGCCCCCCCATAGACTTTCTGTTGAGTCCATCTTCGTGAGGACTTCTTCTTTCTCCTCGTTTTAGTGATCTTTGGGGGGAAGGGGGTCTCAGCACTCAGACACCCACCAGTCAAAACCTTTGATATTTCACCGACATATACAGGGGCACTTTAAATATTGGATTCTCATCTTGTCATTCTTTTACTGTATTTTTCTCTCCACTATCATGCACTCTCGGACTATAATTGTAGGGCCACACATGGTATATAGAACAGATTTTCCACAGTGGAATTGTGATTTTTGAAAAAATTCATCCATGCTGCAGAAAATTTCAAGCTTGGAATGCACACATAGCTGTTTCATCCATAGCATGTCAATTTATCCTGCTGATTTCCCTCTTTGCAGTGCAGAGGGTGAAATTTGCAGCAAATCTGCCTCTAAATTTGCATGTAACCATGCCATGTGTGACTATACTCTTAAAAAAGTATTAGCCACCTTAAAGGGATTCTGTCACCACCATTTTACAAATTAAGTTATTTATACCATCGGATTCATCTATTCATATGGAGTTCTAAATGGTAATTGTTATAGGGCATAGATGCAGTTTTGAGGTAAAAAAAACGATTTTTAGCAGCTGTCAGTCACTTACTATAAGGAGCCCAAGGGGAGTTGACAAGCGTTGCAGGAGCCCGGGCTCGGCGATTCCGTTGGAGCCCCGGACCACCCACCTATTTAATATTCACTTCACTGAGTGAGTCAGTGAAGCTCCGGCGCGGCTGAAATCCCGCGCAGGCGCAGTACATCAAGAGGCCTGCGCCCGTGCGGGCAGCGGCCTCACCTGATGTACTGCGCCTGCGCGGGATTTCAGCCGCGCCAGAGCTTCACTGACTCACTCAGTGAAGTGAATATTAAATAGGTGGGCGGTCCTGGGCTCCAAGGAATCGCCGAGCCCGGGCTCCTGCAACGCTTGTCAACTCCCCTTGGGCTCCTTATAGTAAGTGACTGACAGCTGCTAAAAATCGTCTTTTTTTTACCTCAAAACTGCATCTATGCCCTATAACAATTACCATTTAGAACTCCATATGACTAGATGAATCCGATGGTATAAATAACTTAATTTGTAAAATGGTGGTGACAGAATCCCTTTAAAGGGGTATTCTAGTTGAGAGAAGTTCTCCCCAATCCTCAGGATAAAGGATAACTAATAAATCGGTGGAGGCACTTACTTGGGGACCTCCACCTATCACAATAACAGGGACTCTGTACACCGCGTCCCCCCAAAATGTACAGAGCAGAAGCTCAGGCATGTGCACTGATCTTTTTTAAACCAGTTTTTGAAGCAAGCTTTCCTTGAGTCAGCTTGTTGTACTTGAAGGGATTGCTGACTTTGTGTTTGCTTTGTGGTTAGGTACTTTACTCATATGGAGTTATTCTGTTCTGCATTGTCTGTATATCCTCTTGTTTATTTCATTCTCCCTTTCATTTGTTTTTCTTCCATGTGCTTTACATACCCCTGTGTTACATTTGCCAGCTGTGGAATGACCAGGTCTTTCTAGCTATCTCTGTGCCAACATGATTTTAATGGCTCCTTGTACTGGCCCTATGCCAGCTTTGTCTGCAGTATCCCTTTTGTCCTGTTTACTTCCAAAATACATTACGTTATCATTACGACACATTGCTTTTGTCTGCATTTTACATTTAACCAGTGATTTTTGGAAAGGAGTAACAATGTTATAGGAACACATCCTGTCTGCTAGTAAATGTCTAACGCAGTCAGGATTAATACTTTATTGGAAGGCCACAAACCAGACTAATTGTTAAACTGACCACTGACATGTTACATTCTGGGAACTGTGGGTAAAAGGGAGATTATGGGGGAGATTTATCAAAACTGGTGTAAAGAAAAACTGGCTTAGTTGCCCACTGCAACCAATCAGATTCCATCTTACATTTTTCAGAGCTCCTTTGGAAAATGAAATGTGGGATTTAATTGGTTGCTATCAGCAACTAAGCCAGTTTTCCTTTATACCAGTTTTGATACATCTTCCCCATTATCTTTTTGTAGTATGAGGAAGGGTAATGTGCCTTCTACAGGTTAGAAATGTAATCCATGGTGGATGACATATTATGTCTCCTATATATTGTTTCCAACTAGTGATTTTTCAGCAGTATTTTGCTGTCTTGGTTATCTCCTATGATGTAGGCCAATCTGTACAAAGTATACAGTAAACTTTGAGTCACCAAAATAGCTGTGACCCATTGGAGCATGAAACAGTACATCTGAAGGTGTCCTGTGGTATCTGATACCAAGAATTGGACCCTTTAACTCATGTAAGTTGCTAGGCCTCAATAGATGGGACTTTTTTCTACCACATTCCACAAATACTCGAATTAAGATCTGGGGAATTTGGAGGCTAGGTCAACACCTTAAAGGGATTCTGTCAGCACGATTTTGCATATAAAGGTAATGCCACTACTGGATTCAGCTCAGCATGTTGAATTCAAAAATGTTATTATTACAGTTCCTAGTAGTAGATTTAATGCTGAAAAAACGTTTTTTATAATGTGTCAATCACTCACATAAGGAGCCCAAGGGGATGTGCCCAGCCGCGTTCGAGCCCGGGCTCCCCGAGACAGTTGGAGCCCAGGACCGCCCACCTCATTAATATTCACTTCACTGCTTCCAGCAGTGAAGTTCCGTCATCGTTGTAATCCCGCGCAGGCGCAGTACCTCAAGCGGTCTGCACGGACATCGGCCTCAGAGAAGGTA
This sequence comes from Rhinella marina, assembly GCA_900303285.1. Classification (NCBI taxonomy): domain Eukaryota; kingdom Metazoa; phylum Chordata; class Amphibia; order Anura; family Bufonidae; genus Rhinella; species Rhinella marina. The sequence continues at coordinate 537,624 of ONZH01023284.1, forward strand.
CTGCGCATGCGCGGGATTACTACGATGACGGAGCTTCACTGCTGGAATCAGTGAAGTGAATATTAATGAGGTGTGCGGTCCTGGGCTCCAACTGTCTTGGGGAGCCCGGGCTCGAACACGGCTGGGCACATCCCCTTGGGCTCCTTATGTGAGTGATTGACACATTATAAAAAACGTTTTTTCAGCATTAAATCTACTACTAGGAACTGTAATAATAACGTTTTTGAATTCAACATGCTCAGCTGAATCCAGCAGTGGCATTACCTTTATATGCAAAATCGTGCTGACAGACTCCCTTTAAATTCTTTGTCATGTACTTCCTGAACAGTTTTTTCAGTGTAGCAGGGCACATTATCCTGCTGTAGAAGGCCACTGCCATCAGGAAGGTGAAGAACAGTGGGTAAAGCAACTTCTCATCTACCTGTCAAACTAGAAACTTCACACACAAGTGGACGAGAAGATTCTCTACTCACTGTTCTTTGCCTTGCTGTTGGCCCCCTAATTTTGAGAGCATCCGTATAACATGGGCTGCACTGACCACTCTTTATTGAAGGTTCTCCATTAGTGCTGTGCCTAATTTAGCAATTAACACAAAAAGGTGAGCACTATCACTTTAATTCTGACACTGGGGAATATTTATCAAAACTGGTGTAAAGGAAAACTGACTTAGTTTCCTATAGCAACCAATCAGATTCCACCTTTCATTTTTCAGAGCTCCTTTGGAAAATGAAAGGTGGAATCTGATTGGTTGCTATGGACAACTAAGACAGTTTTGATAAATCTCCACCACTGTGCCTAAACATACATACGCTGTAAGTGCCTCCCTCTGTTTGTTCTGCCGTTTGGTACTGCCATCAGGAAGTATTGTTCACTGATTGTCCTTACTTGGACCATTTTTCTTGGAAAACCCGACAAAATCTACTGTTCAGTGATGCCCTGACCGATTCATTAAGCTTTCACAATTTGGTCTTACGCTTTAGGGCTGCTTTCAGACAAGCAATGTTCATGTGCTGCTGAACTGTAGAACAAATAGCACGTGATCTGAACACTAACCCATTACAGTCTGTGGGCCAATTTACATTTTCATTTTCAGTGCAGAGAAAATTGCAGCACTGTCCGTTTCTGTCTGGTTTTCTTGCTAGACTTGCCCATTCAAGTGAGTAGGTCTGGGAGAAAGACAACACAGAGACATCATCCATGTGCGATCCTTTTAAAGAATTAGTCAATATTCCAGGCTCAAAAAATGGATCCGTTTTTGATTACTTGTATGAAAGCAGCCTAAGGGTGTGACTACACAGCGTGGTCACGTTGGAGTCATGCTGCGGTAAGGCAACGCATGTTTCCGACCACATTTAGTTACCACATTTTTAATCATGCCTTTAGGGTGTAGTTTTTTTTGTCCGTGGTCGTTTATGGACCGTTCTTTGAAATGTTGTGAATTTTTGTAGTTGTATCATTCCGATTTAACTTCAAATAGTGATACACCTGGTAAAAAATGTTAATCATATACCACAAGCAGCTGATCAACTCTATAGCCAATGCGGTCAGCAGCCGCAAGTGGGTGGACATGTTTTACATGCCACATGTGCAGTCATCTCAACTTGGAAAGTGCCAGGGCTGTCTCAGAAACCTATTTCCCCACTGACTTCCATTCAGAAATGAGATGCTGCCATTACTAACTATATCGCGATCACACCGTTTAGTTGTACCCTAAGAACTGAGTGTTCACATGCCACCTAATATATCACACTCTCTACCACTGTCACAAGTCAATTTTGTTACTTTTGATCCCTGTATATTGTAATGAATGAGTTTGCAATACCAAACACAGTCAATGGACAAAGGTGGTGCTGTTTCTGCTGTAAAAAAAAACAGACCCTTTTTTCTAACTCTCGGTGACACCTTTAGGTCAGACTCAGAAGAGAGAGTTCAGTGTGAGAAACTCACAGGATATGTCAGTGTGAGTTCCCTTTCTAATCTCCGCTCCTCTGGTTCAAATAGCATTATAATGATTTATAAGGCTGTGTGTCCCTGTGAGACTGGAATCTACTGAACTACACTGACATAATGCTTTCAGTGTAATTTAGTAGATTCCAGGTCTCTCAGGGTCACACAGCATTGTAAGTCATTATAATGCTGTGCAATCCTATCAGAGGAGCAGAGTTCAGAATGGGAACTCACAGTACCACACTCAGCGAGTTTCACTCGCTTGTGTGCTTCTGGCCTTACAGGGATTGCCCAGTATTATAAAAACAGTCTACTTCATTTCCAGACATGGCACCAATCTTTCCGGTGGGCTGTTTTAGTAGTGTAGTGTTTCCGTTCAGCCCTATCCACTTTTGAGCTGCACGAGTTGTTGTGGGGGTATTTCTAGAAATAAAGCAGGCCTCTTTTTTTTTTCTTTTAATTCCAGACAACCCCTTTAACTTAAAAGATCTGCACATGTTCCAGGTCTAAGGATAGAGTTAGTCTCTAGTCTGTCATTACCAGATATATAGTATATAGTAATGTTCAGGGAGTCATTTCTTACATTAAAGAGGACGTGTGACGCCTTAGGCTACATTCACACATCCGTTTAAACCATCCGCAATCTATCCGCATCCGTTCCGCAATTGCGGACGGTTTTTGCGGATATTTTGCGGATCCATTCATTTCAATGGGTCCTGATAATCTGCGGACATTGCACCGTATGTTGTCCGCATCCGTTAATCTGTTCCGTCCCGTTTTGCGGATCCGCAAACAGAAATCCTCCTGTCCTACTATTCTCCCGAATTGCGGTCCGTAGCACAGTGAAAGTCTATGGATCCGCAAAAAATGCGGAAGACATGCGGAAAGGCATCCGCATGTCATCCGTATTTGCGGATTCCGTTCTAGGAGGGGTGAAAAAAAAAGATGTTAGTCATCCTTCCATTTTTTGCGGATCCACAAAAAACGGATGACATATGGATACATTCTTTCCGTTTTTTACGGAAAAACGGAATGGATGTCCTGGAAAAACGGAGATTTTTGCGGAACAACGGATCCGCAAAAAACTGACCATTTTCCAGGATGTGCACACATACGGACGTGTGAATGTAGCCTAAGGCTCCATTCAGACGGCCGTATGCTGTCCGCAAAAATACGGATCCGTTTTTTAGCGGACAGTTCAGCAATTCCGCAAAAAAACGGATTGCTTTCCGTATTTTTGCTGACCCATAGACTTCAATGGGGCCACGTCCTGATTTTCACTGACATGTATAGGACATGTTTCAGTGTTTTTGCGGAGCTGTGGAACGGAAGAAAAAGGCCCCATAGAAGTGAATGGGGCAGCGTCTAATCCGCAAAAATACGGATTCGTTTTTTGCGGACATCATACGGTCGTCTGAATGAGCCCTAAGACTGAGGGCTCATTCAGACGGCCGTATGCTGTCCGCAAAAATACGGATCCGTTTTTTTGCGGACAGTTCAGCATGTCCGCAAAAAACGGATTGCTTTCCGTATTTTTGCGGACCCATAGACTTCAATGGGGCCACGTCCTGATTTTCACTGACAAGTATAGGACATGTTTCAGTGTTTTTGCGGAGCTGTGGAAGGGAAAAAAAGGGCCCCATAGAAGTGAATGTGGCAGCATCTAATCCGCAAAAAAACGGATCCGTATTTTTGCGGATAGCATACGGCTGTCTGAATGAGCCCTGATACTAACATGTCTGTAATACGGTGTGAAAACTTTACATCAATAGCTGCATTGCTTTATGTTTGCTGTGCTAGCTCCAGACCTGGTTAAATCTCTTGTAGGATGGTTTTGCATGTTTTGAGGCGCTTCTGGACCACGATTAATCACAGACTGTTTGTTTTTAGTACATCACATTGATATCTTGGCGTTTGGCAGAAGGCTAATGACATTTAGCATTGACAAGTTGTGAAATTTTTTTTGTTTATGTTTCTTCTTCCAAGGACTAAGCTAAAAACTTGAAAATCCCTGTTGTGTGGGAAGGATATAGTAATTTTTTTTTCAAGGACTCATTTTTTGCTTTTTAAAAACATCTGTTATTTTATTGGTAAATGTCATGTTTTAAAGGCTGTTTGCCATCTATTATTGACTTGAAATCTTAATAGTGCAGCTACTTGAAATAATAATATTGGGTAATTACGGTACTTTTTTCAGTAATTTCCTACTGTAAGTATCAGAATGTAGCCTCATGCAAGTGACCATATTTGTGATCTGACCTGTTTAATTGCGCATAGAAAAAAACTCTGCAAGGGTAGGGCCACATCAGGGCTCGGACCCTGGAACCGAATACCAGAACAGTTGGATCCAGGATATGCTGTTCACTATAATTGGGTCCGGCATGAATATTGACATTTTTCCTGATAAACTACTGCTGCATACAGTGGTATTTTGTCCTTTTTTGTCAGAATCTTCAACGGGGGCCCCTGTCGGCACCTCCACTGCAGATTTGAACGTAGCATTGCTCGGAAAAAGGATTCAGAATGGCAATGTGGCAATTGCTCTATTGTCATGGAGACCACTAACAGTGTTCTTTTATTACCTTTTTACTGTTTGATTTGCCTACTGTCTAATTATCAACTGTTAAAAATGTAGGAAGGAGTTCCATTGATAACTAGATTTTACGGTATACTGCTTGTACAGATATTGGCATAACAGCTAAATGTGTCTTTTTCTTCTGGTGCTTTTTGTAGGCTGGCCGTACACAGTAGATAGCAGTTGGCTATCTCCCTGCCCCTTCCCCCATGCCCACCTGGCAGAGCATGCATGTCTCCTGAACTGGTAAATGGGAGGAAAGTTGCTGCCAGATTCCTCTGGCAGTGGCTTATCTCCCCGAGAACAAAGGGATTGGGTGCCCAGTTGAAATGTGGGAGCTAACCAGAAACCTGTGTATAACAAATGAGCAGATGCATTTCATTTTGTCTCAGAGAATTAAGCTGAATTTCTCATTCACCATATGCCACCTGACTTCCAAAAATGAAGGGCTATTACTTTCTTGCATATGAACAGTCATATGCTTATTTGCTAGCAATATATTTATTAAGGAAGACCTCCCAGGCAATCTTAGGGATGTTATGTCTTGTCAAGTACTATATCATTGTTTATGTCGTGATCCATGGCCTCTTGACCTTTGGGAAAGCCCACCAAATGTGGAACGTTCAATCTAGTAGGACAACCCAATTTGGGCAGAAACCCAGGATAGCATGGGCAGTCCCTGTGAGTGTGAGATACCACCTGATTAAGGATTTTAAGGATGAGACAGGTGGACCCCTTATGTCCGGCTCCCATTTAATAATATAGGAAAGTAGAGAGTGAAATCAGGGCAGCATATAGAATAAATATATATATAAAATAAATATACATAAAGAGTTGAGATAAGACCTGGAAAGTGAGGGAAAGATCTACATTTTTGTTTATATGGGATAAGTGTGAGGAGTTTGGGGGTTAAAGAGAATAAGGATAAGACAAAGTGTCGAGGGATTCTCTATACCAAAGAGAAGAAATGGGTAGTTACATAAAGAACTTCCAGGAAGGTAGTGGGAAATGAGGCCAGATAAACACTGAACCTCATCCCACACTCTGATGAGTGGTGGATAATAGGAATGTTAACATGGCACCAGTGGTGGAGGTGGGTGGCTGAATCTCAGAGAAGGTTATCTAGCATTAGATGGGTGGCATTTAAGACTTCTTGGCCTAGGCAAAGGGGGAGGGGGTGACTGTAAGAGGTGTGTTATGGGCCAGCTGCAAACTTTGACCTTGAGCTTGAGTGCATTGTTTTATTTTATTTTATTTTTTTACTCAAGATTTGGTTTCAGAAACATTGCATTAGTTGAAAGTTGCTCACTATAATGAATAAAAGATTAAGAAAATCTTTTTACTTTAAAAGTTTTTCTGGAAAGGAGAACTTTATGGAAAATGATACAGGACAACCACACCTTAAGACTGGCTACGCACTTTGTCATGGTTCTATTGGAAAATGCTAACAAATAAACAGCACATGACGAATAAGCTCACTATACATTACGCAAAGCTTCCATGTACTAGAAGAAACATACCCTGGAATGATGTGTGCATAGTGAATCAGTCAGTAAGCAAACATACTTTCTCTTAAAGGAAAACGAGTGATAAATCATGTTCCTTTATGAAAGCAATTTGGTAATGTTATGTAAAGGTCCTTATATGGACTGATAATCAGGCAGATGAGTATTTGTATACGTTCTTGTTCCTATAATTGGTCTGTGTAAAAGGTGCCACGATCACCTGGTGATTTGTTCATCGGTGATACCGTCATTCTGCCTGCACCAAAGATCATTGTTTTTGTGCAGCAGATCATATCTAAAGAGTAATTTGCTGCCCATGAACAATTATTTGAATTGTTAATGAACACGCGATCACTTGTCCCAACACTGCGGAGGTGATTGTTAAATGTATTTGCCTGACACATTGGTCTGTGTAAAAAGGACCTTAAAGAAAATGTGTCACCAAAAATGTCATTGCCATTTAAAACCAGATAGCAACACATCTCCTTTTTTCTAATCTATTCTTATTTTCTGATTGTAGATTTTTTTATTCTATTTGAACATGATTATGAGGTTGACCATCTTGTCTGAGCTGTTCTTAACAGCATTTAGAAAGCATTAAGAAAATTACTTTACGGCGGCCACATGGGCCATTGGCACAATGAAGGGAACCTCATTGACTTCTGTGGGAGAGGTTAAAGGGGTTCTCCAAGTTAAATTTATTGATGACCTATCCTCAGGATAGGTCATCAATATCAGATCGGCGGGGGTCTGACACCCGGCACCCCCGCCAATCAGCTGTTTGAGGAGGAGGCGCGCGCCGTACCAGCTCTGCCTCTTCTTTAGTGTTTACATGCTAACCGTAACATGGGTAGCGGTGAGTAGGTGTTATTACAACTAACCAACCTATTCATTTCAATGGGAAGGGTCGCTCCGATAGACGGATAGGTCATCAATAAATTTAACTTGGACAACCCCTTTAAGGACCCTTTACACGGGACGACGATCTAGCAGATTTTCAGGAAGGAAGTGTACCGTCCCGACAATCTGCTGATCACCAGCGGAGGAGACTGGTACATTTACATGCAGTGATCTCCTCCAGAGTATGGGGAGGGTCAATCGCTAATGCCATCGGTCTTCCCTATACTGTCTTGTTGTTTCCCGTCAGTAGATCATGCTTACACAACACGATCTGCCACTGGTAAATGATGATCTTTTGTGCTTCACAAAAGATCCAATTACCCAATGAACAAGCGTTTCGCTCGTTCATCGGGTATTCAGCGCAGCATTTATACGGCAAGAGTATCACTGCATCCTAAGAAAAACTTAATTATCTCTATCTAGAGAAGAGATTATATTCATTTTTATAAAGAGATTATATTTACTTTTATTTCATGTATTCAGATATTTAGTCTTGTCCATTTCTGTGTAATATTTTTTTTTTATTATACCAAAGTGTCATTTTGCACATGATGTACAAATATGACTTCCCCTCTACCCTTTCATATGCGCTATCTTGTGTGTGCATAGCTCAAAACAGATAATGCCTTTTATAACGTAACATACTGCAGCCTTTTAGAGTATTTAATCAATTGTTTGGGCAGTTATGTCTAAAGGGATAATGTTACATGGTGTGATGCCCACTCAGATTACTCCGGTACATCAGTCCTTTTATTTATCACAGAGGTTTATTTCTACTTCAGTCTACTTTCCCCCTCACCCCATCGCCCTGCAGAGGTTAATCCTGCTGTCTACTCTAGTTCCTCTTGTGACCCTGTTTGCCAAATGAAATTATAATGATTGTAATGACTAAGAGGCCATGCACTCCCTGGGTGTCAGTTGCTGTCAGGACCTGTTTTTGACTTTGCTGAACCTATTCTGGTTATGGTTTGTCTGGCCCATCACATGACTTCTCTGAAAATTCCCCCTCCTCTCCATTTCCAGTAAACTGTTTGAACAGGAGTGACTCAGAATGAAACCATCTTTCCTTGTAACCACAGAGCATGTTAAAGAATTTGTCAACGTGGACTCTAGAGGGCTTCAGATTAAGTGAGCTGGAGCAGTAGTGCCTTACTCCGTGTTAGGAGTCCCGTCTTGTGATGTGTAATCAGACGTGAGATGTGTGTCTGCTTGGTTCTACTCCCTTTAGGCCAGCTGGCTGCTCAGCTCATAAGTACACATCCCTCTAGTGTTTCCAAAGGTTGCTTGTAGGCAGCTCATCTTTCCCACCGTTTATTTTACTGTTAGAACATATTGAGCCAAGCAGCAGAAACCCTGCATCATCACCACACCCAACAGCAGCTTGGTAGGAACTACTTCTCAGCTTACTACCACCACCAATCATATCTGGAGACTGAGATCTAACCATTACGTCTCAGTTTGTTGACACTGAATAATTGTCTCCTACATAGCTTGGTTATTGCATTTTTCTAAGAAAACAAGCCCATGAAACCTTGTTTCTGGTCTAAACAGAGAGTTGTTTAACATGGGACCTCTTTAAACTTGTCACCTTAATGCAATTTCGTTTTCCTTATGTTTTATTGACTTGCTAAGCATAAGAGAATTGTTAGATTTTGGGGCATAGCTTGAGAACACACACCCTGTGGACAGTTACCCAGCTTCTGCTAAAATGTTATATTGGCTGTTAGATTCTTTCACTGTTAATGGGGTCTTCCTAAGGATAGGTCATCACTATCTGATTGGTGTAGGTTGGACTGCTGATTAGATGTTGAAGAAGTTGCACTTCTTCCTAGGCCTGTTACGTCACGTTCATCAGTCTCATGGCCTAGCCGCAGCGCAGTCCTATTTATCTGAGCTGCGATCCTAAATACAGCTGGATTGCATTGTGCTTGGTAAGCTGCAAGGAGGCCGCATGCCCACTATGGCACCACGGCCCCTTCAAAGAGCTGACCGCTGGGTCGAAACCCCCACCATACTGATGACCTATCCTGAGTATAGGTTATCAGTATAAAACACTCGAAAAACCCCTTTAATGTTATGACTTTTATTTTCCTCCCTTATAAGAGAGTTTTTGTTTTAGTGAGATAGTAGTTAGCAATAATTTAAAATTATGCCCTAAGAAAGGATGGTTTTTCCTGGGAAGAGAGCGCGTGGGGAGACCTAAAGGAGTGATAGTACCCCCCTGCCCCCCAAATCCTGACTTAGGCCTCTCACCCAGTTAACCCAGTACTCTCTGCTCTGCACTGATGAGGGGCAATCACCCTGAAACAGCTGTCTGCAGATGAGTTGTTGGCTTATTTATTATCCAAGTCATGTCTCAAGACCTATTATAAAGGGTCACTGACTTAGTTAGGATAGCTGCCTTATACCTAGTGGAAATAGAGGCAGAGCTTGTTAAGAGCTCACTTGCATCCATTTTCTTTCCAGAACTCCAGAAGAGCATGTCTGGCCTATAAGTCTCCTCATGCCAACTAAGGCGCTCTCTCTCCCCAAGGAAAGATAGTACCCCCCAAATCCTGACTTAGGCCTCTCACACAGTTAAACCAGTACTCTGCTCTGCACTGATGAGGTGCAATCACCCCAAAACAGCTGCCTGCAGATGGGGTGCTGGCTTATTTAATATCAGTCATGTCTCAAGGCCTATTTAAAGGGTTAAAGATTGAATTATAGGATAGCTGCCTTACATCTGGTGTCATTAGAGGCAGTGCTTGTTAAGACCTCATTTTCATCCCTTTTCTTACTTTACCAAAAACGAAAGTCTCCTGTTTACACTTGTTGATTACCACAATTTAGCTTGTCTGACGAAAAATGTCTTTACATGTCAGATTAATGTCAGTTTCAAGGATTGCTTCAGGTCATTTTCACTTATTGTCTGTATAAAGATGTGGTGAGAATTAATTGAAATTAAAAAGCTAAATGTGTACCCCTGCCAAGTCTATTTCTGACCTTATAGTATTATTAGGTGCCCATGGTTTCATTTATAAAGTGTGTATTCCAAGCTTCACTGAAGGCTTTGGCAGCAAACATTCAAATCCTGCCCCCATTTACTTATAAACTTCCTGTGTTGTTCAAACTTACTTTGACCAAGGAAACTATCATTTCTTCAATTTCCCAAACTGCCTTGGCATAGCAAACAGGGTGTGCGAAATGTTGGTCACAATCAATGTTTGTGTAAAAATTTGCCCCTGTTTTTTCCATGTTATGTCACTCTTGCCTTTTACATTGCCTCTCTTTTAAAAAAAAGTGGGTGGGAAAGTGGGTGTGGTTAATCAGGTGATCAGCAGATCCAAAAATTGCATCATGTATACAGTTCAGAAAGCGACCATGCTGCTTACTGCTCCCTTTCCAGTGATCATGTGCCTGGTAACTGGAGGAGTTGTTGAGTCTTAGCAGACCCAGCTCTGCAGTGAGGTGACTATAAAAATGACTATATTGAAAAGGGGACACCATTTTAAAAATGTGTTTTTGTTGGACCTTGAAAAATGTGAAAAACAGACCCTGTCCATTTTCCATTGTATAAAAATTTAAAACAAAAATACTTAAATATGAGTGGGGTGGATGGAACTAATTAACCACTAGCGTTGGGGGGGGGGATCTTAAAGAGGTTGTCCAGTGTTCCAAGTTTTATGAATTGCTCACAGTGGGTTAAAAATGCAATACTGACTCTCACCGATCCCACACAGCTGCCATTCCAATGCTTCCCTGGTCTCAACTCTGGATGCAGGAAAGACCCACTCAGCCAATTCACTGGCTGAGGTGGGTCACAGCTATGACATCTCCAAGCATTTCCTGTGTATCGAGCTGGGACCAGATCAGCATAGGAGCGACAGCTGCCATGATAGTTAAGGGTGAGTATGACTTAGGTTACTTTCACACTAGCGTTTTTACTGGATACGTCATGGATCAGCAAAAACGCTTCCGTCATGATAATACAGCCGTCTGCATCCGTTCTGAACGGATCCGGTATTATTATATTTTAAATGGCCAAGACGGATCCATCATGAACACCATTGAAAGTCAATGGGCGATGGATCCGTTTTCTTTTGTGTCTGAGAAAACGGATCCGTCCCCATTGACTTACATTGTGAGTCATGACGGATCCGTTTGGATAAGCTTCGTCATGCGGACACCAAAACGCAGCAAGCAGTGTTTTAGTGTCCACCTCCAAAACGGAATGGAGACTGAACTGACGCAAAACTGATGCATTCTGAACGGATCATTTTCCATTCAGAATGCAGTAGGACAAAACTGATCAGTCTTGGAAGCGTTTTTGCAGATCCATGACAGATCCTGCAAAAACGCTGGTGTGAAAGTAACCTTATTTGTTTTGTTTTTTAACCCCTTGAAACAATCTAATATCGCTGGACTACTGTACACCAGTACAACTGATATAGCTTGAAGGAGTTGGAACAGTTTTGTCTGGAAGAATGCGAATACCCCAGTGTCTGAAGACTTGTATCTGTAATTTCAGTTTTTGACTCCACAACATATTGACTTTCATGGGTTGAATCCTTATGCACATGTTCCAAACCCCCAAAATTTACACACTTATGTATATCAACAAGGGTGTTCCACTCCTAAAGTGAAACTTTCCTCAACATCCAGTTCAGCTGCTCAGGCCTTCCTTCACTATGACCTTCGTGGTTTATCTCTACTTTACAAGAAATATTGTCCAGTTTGGCTGCAGCTCAAATATTCTTTCCTGTTATGGTGCCCCAATCCCTTCCTTCATCCTGGATGTTTTATTACGTCTGGGCATTTGGTCACTTGTGCAGGAACAGGTGTTCAGTGTTTGCTGTGCTCGTCCTTCTTACTATTGTTTGTACAGACTATTGTTGTTGAATGTTGTCCATCTTTGTTTCAGTTACCGAACATTTACTGGAATTTTTTTATTTTTTTTTTAAATCCAATTTTATTTTTTATTTTTTTGTATTTTTCCCTGTGGGTATCTGTTTGACACCAGAATCTCCTCTAGAACCAATACGTTTAGGAGAAAATACACAATACGATGTTCAATGGCACATGGGACAATTTTTCCTTTTTTTTCTTTTACAAAATCCAGGAGAAAACACTAAAATATACAGTGGGGAAAAAAGTATTTAGTCAGCCACCAATTGTGCAAGTTCTCCCACTTAAAAAGATGAGAGAGGCCTGTAAATGACATCATAGGTAGACTTCAACTATGAGAGACAAAATGAGAAAACAAATCCAGAAAATCACATTGTCTGATTTTTAAAGAATGCATTTGCAAATTATGGTGGTCAATAACAAAAGTTCATCTCAATACTTTGTTATATATCCTTTGTTGGCAATGACAGAGGTCAAACGTTTTCTGTAAGTCTTCACACTGGCACACACTGTTGCTGGTATGTAGGCCCATTCCTCCATGCAGATTTCCTCTAGAGCAGTGATGTTTTGGGGCTGTCGTTGGGCAACACAGAATTTCAACTCCCTCCAAAGGTTTTCTATGGGGTTGAGATCTGGAGACTGGCTAGGCCACTGCAGGACCTTGAAATGCTTCTTACGAAGCCACTCCTTTGTTGTCCTGGTGGTGTGCTTGGGATCATTGTCATTCTGAAAGACCCAGCCACGTTTCATCTTCAATGCCCTTGCTGATGGAAGGAGGTTTGTACTCAAAATCTCACGATACCTGGCTCCATTCATTGTTTTATGTACACGGATCAGTCATCCTGGTCCCTTTGCAGAGAAACAGCCCCAAAGCATGATGTTGCCACCCCCATTCTTCACAGTAGGTATGGTGTTCTTTGTATGCAACTCAGCATTCACTCTCCTCCAACTACGACGAGTTGTGTTTCTACCAAACAGTTCTACTTTGGTTTCATCTGACCATATGATATTTTCCCAATACTCTTCTGGAACTTCCAAATGCAAATTGGAGGCTGACTAAATACTTTTTCCCCACTGTAAAAATGAAACTATACAAAAGTACAGTGTAGGCCTATAGATTGGAAGCCATAAGTACCCCAGGCCATGTATTACCCTATTTTTTAACTACTTTTTTCACAAATATTTTATTTTAAAGGGCCATTCCTTTTGTACCAAGTTATTTCCTATCCACAGGACCCCCAACGATTATGAGAACAGGCACCCCATACCCAGGGGGTCCCCTGAAATTAATGGAGGAGCAGGTCAGGCATGCACATTGCCTCTCTGTTCATCTCTGTATGAGTACTGGAAATAGCTCTGGCAGTCCTGTAGAAATCGTTGGAGCATCAGTTGCATGCCCGACCCACCGCCTCCTTGGTGTGTGAGGGCCCCTTTCTCATGATCGGTGGGGGTTCTAGCAGTCAGACCCCTACTAATCTAATAGTTATTGCTAGAGATTATCAAATCAATTCTAGCTGACCAAATTTGTTTAAAATCAGCTTCATGGAGCACCGAGGAGCTGGCTCCACTGCTCAAGATTCTACCCCCTCCTCCTTGATTGACAGGGCTAGACGTCTTACCTGACCCTTGGGAATGCTGAGCCTGCGCCTTTGCTCTGAGTATCCTGACATCTGGATAAACCCAGAAGTGGAAGCAGCGCTCCTCCGCCATTATTATTTTTCTGTTTACATAACTGTATGAGGGCTTTTGGTTTGTGGTACTATTTAAAGAAGAACTCCCGCAAAATTTTTTATTCTCTGACCTGTTAGAATGGTGCATGATATAATCTGTAGTGAATGCAGTCTCCTTATCAGGAACTCTAATTGAGAGTTATCCACTTTCTTCTTATTGTAGCTGGGTCATGTGACCAACACCCTGACCTCCAACTGACCCAGGACAGGAAGCCAGTCACTGCTCTATTCATTCCTATGAAACAGAAAGTGAGGCTCCCATAGGAATACATAGAGAATTAGACTTCATGTCCACACATAAGGTGCTGTGTGAGTTGGTGGGTCTAATTCCTAGTCACATGACACAGATAAAAAACTTCAGGATGATAGAAGTCAAAAATACAGACACTGGTAAGAAAATGACATTCACTACAGATTACATCATGTACCTTTCTAGCAGGACATGGAATAAAAATTTTTGCGGGAGTTCTTCCTTAATATTCCATTTGTTGCATTCAATAGCAGTAAAACATCTAAATGGTATAGGGAAAAAGCAAATGTTCTATTGTTTTACGGGCTTCATTTTTAAATAATTCATTGTGCCATAAAAATGACACATTGAAGGGAATTTATCATTCCCCAAATGCCAATTTTTTGATGGTAAAACCACCACTGCTCCACAGCTCTTGTTACTTTCCAGAAAAGGGGGAGAGGCCAGCAGGCCTGTCACATCTCCTTTTATGCCAGTTTTATGGCATAAAAAAGGACTGAAATCTATGTCAGCCAGGGCTGGCATAGATTTCAGCTAAGATACACCAACTGCTGGATATGCACCATCATAAATTAGATGAATCATTTGGCAGTGCAGGGGAGATCATAGATCAGCATAAAACGCTGGTCTATGATAAATTCCCCCACATTATTTTTATTTTGCATATGAGTATGATTACAATGATACCACATCTATATAGTTTTTGCTATGTTCTAATACTTACAAAGAAATCTTTGTATCTTCATATTCTGACACCCATTAATGTGTTTCTCTCTATGGAGCTGTGTGAGAGCTTCTTTTCTTTTCTTTTTGACTGTAACTTTTATTAAAGATTCACAACACATGACAAGTACAATGTACAAAATAAAAGGAAAATATATTACTTACATATATATATATATATATATATATATATATATATATATATATATACCATAATAACAACCACAAATACAGCAGAATCTAGATGGAGAAATACATAATATGTTTGGTATGGGTTTTTTTTTTAATGTTTTTTATTCCGAGCAGTTTGAGGTGTGTGACTTTTTGATCACTTTTTATTTCTTGGGAAGCAGAGTTGGTCATTGAGAGGTGATTCAGCCATCTTACGGTAATTTTTTTCCTATGGCATTTACCATGTAGGATAAATACGTTTATATTTTAATAGTTCGGGCATTTTTGGATGCAACTATATCAGAGTTTATATTATTTTTATATGTAAAATTGGGTAACGTAGTTTATAAGGCTGAAAAAAGACATCCATCCATCCAGTTCAGCCTGTTATCCTGCAAGTTGATCTGAATATGAATTTTCCTCACTTTAGGGAAAAAAATTCCTTCCCGACTCCAATCAGGCAATCAGAATTACTCCCTGGATCAACAACCCATCTCTAGTCACTATAACCTGTAATATTATTACCCTCCAGAAATACATCCAGGCCTCTCTTGAACTTTTAGTGAACTTACCATCACCACCTCCTCAGGCAGAGAGTTCCATAGTCTTACTGCTCTTACCGTAAAGAATCCTCTTCTATGTTTGTGAACAAATCTTCTTTCCTCCAGACGCAGAGGATGTCCCCTCGTCACAGTCACAGTCCTGGGGATAAATAGATGATGGGAGAGATCTCTGTACCGACCCCTGAAATATTTATACATAGTTATTAGATCTCCTGTCAGTCATCTTTTTTCTAAAGTGAATAACCCTAATTTCTTTTTTTTTTTTACACTTTAGCAACCGAGTAGCTCCAACCATTTTGTTGCAGGGTTCCCATTTGGCTTCTGATAAACACCTCTTGGATGCCATGGTTGCAGTTGACCCCTGCATCTGAAAAGTTAAATGTCTGTTGTCAGAGTTCCCTCAACTCCTGGACACTGCCGGCTACGGTGCCCACTCCTTAAATTCATGTACAGGGGATATTGGGAAGAGGATGATGGTATTGCTCTTACTATAGTTATATTTAAAAGCTGAACAAATAGCAAATCGCTAATGAAACCATCTTTTAATAATCAAAAGTGATCCAATATTACCCTAGTTGACATGTTTTAATTTTTTTATTACCAGCCTCTCATAAGTTTGTCCAGCAGTACGTAATTATATAACTAGTATTATATGCACAATACTGCTGCAAATTAATGTTGCAAAACCCTCAAGTTTGAAGAACTGGGGTTGCCATATGAAGCTGAGTTTATTACATTAATCCAATACGGATGCAAGTAGTAAAGCAGTGTTGTGGTCATAGATTACCTTTTTTTAAGGTATCTGAAACCAAACGCTAAAGGAGTATCTTGGTATACAAAACTTGACTCTTATTGAAAGCATGTTGCTTGAAGTAAAATTCCTCAATATATGGCAATTTATTGTTTTTAAGTAGTTTCCTACGGTACATAATCACTCACCATTTACTGGTCCAAAATGTGATGCTTATAGCTCACTGCCTAGGGTTATTACCTGTAATTCGGCTTCAGCTTGCTGGTCAAGCATGCTCAGTTCCACCACTATGAGATATGGGAGACTGAATCTGGGAGATAATTGAGAGCCTCAACAGTGAGGGATCACAATATGAGAGATACAAGGGGGCAGCTGACTTGCTCCTCAGTAGACCGTGTAATATAGAGTAGGAATTCAGCTCGGAATGATCTCGGTAATGCATGATGGGAACCGTAATTTGCTTAACACACAGGTTGCTCCTGAAGGCACGCTACACTACTGCTATGATACTGCTTTGTGTGTAATGACTTTACAGCACACTTTTAGGTTTCTCATCCAAATGCCGTAATACCCCTAAAATGTTGCTACCATATTTAATATGATTGCTATATTAACTATATGTCAAAGGAAAATACATAGATTGCAACCGAACACCGCTACCAGATAAAGCACAAAATGCCATAGTGATAGAGTATTCCAAGGCTCATGCTATGCTTGTTTGATAAATCAGAGACTCTTGGCAAATATATTTTGTACAAAATTATCTGAGCTCATTCACCGAAATCGTCAAGGTGTTCTCTGCAGAATGGGAACCTAACACTATATCCTACCTGTTACGTGCCAGACTTGGCTTCCATATAATCAGGGGGTGTTTTGTTCCACATGCATGTAGTGTCCACTTTGCCTTTTGCCATTTCTGGTGCTTCAAAGGCCTCCCCTAGTTCAGGAGTGCAGACACTAGCATGCATGCCGAATCACTCGGCTTTATAGTTGCACTGATTAAAAACAACCTGTGGGGCAAATGGGCTGGTCAGGAGTGCATGACCAAATGGAGTAGCCACACCTCCAGTGCAAACTTGCAAAGAAAAAAAGAGAAATTTCAGTCAGCACATCCCAGAGTGCAGGTGCTGGTTGCTATGGCTAAATACATGTCAAAGGAAAATACATAGATTGCAACCGCACACTGCTAACCAGATAAAGCTCAAAATGCCATAGTGATAGAGTATTCCAAGGCATGCATGCTAGTGTCTGCACTCCTGAACTAGGGGAGGCCTTTGAAGCACCAGAAATGGCAAAAGGCAAAGTGGACACTACATGCATGTGGAACAAAACACCCCCTGATTATATGGAAGCCAAGTCTGGCATGTAACAGGTAGGATATAGTGTTAGGTTCCCATTCTGCAGAGAACACCTTGACGATTTCGGTGAATGGGCTCAGATAATTTTGTACAAAATATATTTGCCAAGAGTCTCTGATTTATCAAACAAGCATAGCATGAGCCTTGGAATACTCTATCACTATGGCATTTTGTGCTTTATCTGGTAGCAGTGTGCGGTTGCAATTTATGTATTTTCCTTTGACATGTATTCAGCCATAGCAACCAGCACCTGCGCTCTGGGATATGCTGACTGAAATTTCTCTTTTTTATATTAACTATATACCAGTGTTACTAATCTATGGCCCCAGAGAAAAAAATGCATTGTGTTAACTAGACTGTCATCAATACTGAACTGATACGTTTCCTGCAGGAGCGGATTGGCCATAGACCTTACAGGGAGATTTCCCGGTGGGCCGATGCCCGGGGGCCGTCTGAGCCCTCCTCACAGCCGGCCAGTGGACATTTTTGGGGATGTATTTTGTGCTGCTGGCAGTATTTTGTGATGGACTGTTGTATTTGCCTCTAGTGGGGTGGTATAATCTGCCATAATATGGTATAGATGGCCCTATCTTCCATGAATTTGGACCCAACTACAAAATGGAGCCACATTTAGTAATTTTTCCAAGGCCACTTTAGTTCCCATGCTGCCCCTGATTCCCTGTACTGCACTGCAGAATATGGTGGTGCTGTATAATTATCAAGAAATAAGTATATTAAATGTCACAATCCTGTTAACACAGCAGATGAGAAAACTACTTATGCATCCCATCCCTGAAAATGTTCTTAGGTCTTGGATATGGTGGGAATTTTTTGTATATATATTTTGTAGGCATCACTATGGTTTAACCTTTTCCATCTGATGACCTTTTCCCATACTGATGCTCTCTGGAGTGGGTTTTCACTTCCTTCCTTATATAAATGAAGTAAGAATTAAAATGAGTCCGGTGTCATTTATTGAGCTGCCAGTGATGTATAATGGCTACATTAGGTCATATTTATTTCTTGAACAAGAGTTCATCGTTGCTGAAGCATTTTGTAATCTGGAAACCTGAAGAGATCTCTTGTAATTTAAGTCCTATTGCATATTCACATCCTGCATTCAGGAACATTTCATTCCACTGAGCTAATCATTCTCTGTACGTTGGGAGGCTGCAGACCAGATTTTATTGCCTGACCACAGACAGTCTTTATCCAGCTAGTGTGTTTGATTCCATTGTACTATCATGGGGAATACAGAAGAAATGAAATATTGTTTCTTTCATTTTTTTTATTTTGCATAAGTTGTTGGAAATTGGAGCAAAACTGTTAGGAGGTGAATATTTGCAAAGGGTCCTAGTGTGAAGAAGTTAAAAAAATACAAACATTTTTTGGGAAGGGAGATTTATCATGGGGAAATTTATCACACCCTGTACTTCAGAATTCGGGCTTCAGAAAGTCATAAAATAGGGCTTTGCAACTTTTGGGCTTATCTGCATACAACTTTGCATTTTTCCACCACTCCAGTTTTGAAAAGTTGGGGTAGGGGGTACGGTTAGTCTTACTGAGCTTATTTAAAGGGGTTGTCCAAGTGTTTATTGCTAATGACCTATCCTCAGGATAAGTCATTAGTATAAGATTGGTGGGGATCTGACTTCTGGTACCACCGCCGCTCAGCGGAATAGGACTGAGGGGATCTGCGCCTAGGCCAGGTGACCAATGAACGTGACGTCACTTGACTGGGAAGAGGCTAGGCTCCCTGAGCACCACAGCCTCTTTCTGGGCCGGTGACTTCACATTCATTGGTCACATGGTCTAGGCGCAGCTCAGTTCCATTAAAGTGAACGGGACTGGGCTGCAGTAACAAGCACAGCCGATAGATAGATAAATAAAAAGAAAAAAGGAAGCAGCACAGCTGTAGAGAAGTAATATGGTGTGCCAGCGGCTCAGGAGGTGATCCAACTTCCCAAATAAAGTAGAAAAAAATTATTCCACGGCACTCCCAAGACTGTGATTAAAGTTGGTGTTCTTTATTCACCAGAGCGACGTTTCAGTCCTCTTACTGGGACTTCGCTCTGGTGAATAAAGAACACCAACTTTAATCACAGTCTTGGGAGTGCCGTGGAATTATTTTTTTCTAGATAGATAGATAGAACAGATTAGTTAGATAGAACAGATTAGATAGGTAAGTAGAATATGTAGGTAGGTAGAATACATAGGTAGGTAGGTAGAATACGTAGGTAGGTAGAATACATAGGTAGATATGAGATAGACTATATAGATAAGTAGATTAGAAAGATAGATTACATAAATTGATATAGACAGATTAGATAGATTGGATATTTATTGGTTAGTTTAGTTAGATAGGATAGGTATATTGGATAGAGAAGATACATAGATTGGATAGATTCAATTGCTTAAGGCCCTTTTAGACGGGCCGATGTGTCTCCCTGCCCGAGCACCGATCAGCGATATCGGCGCTCGGGCAGGGAGCCTTTACACGGCCCGATGAATCGAGCGCCGGGCCGCACGAATGATCGATGTATCACTCGTGCGGCCGGGAAGCTCCATACTGTCAGGCGCACATCGCCTGTTTACACAGGCCGATGTGCGCCCGACAGATTGGATCTTTTGTAGAAACCAAAAGATCCAATCAGCCGACGAACGAGCGTTTTGCTCGTTCGTCGGCTGATTAGGGCCACTTTTACACGGGCCGATTATCGGCACTAGCGTTCCTAGGAACGATTTTTCGGCCGATAATCGGCCCGTGTAAAAGGACCTTAAGATAGCTATAAAATAGATTAGATAGGGTAACTAGATTGATAGGTTTATAGATAAAATAGGTAGATTAGATAGATATGTAGGTCAGACAGGTAGGTAGGATAGACTAGATAGATAAGTAGGTGTGAGATAGGTAGATATAGTAGATAGGAAGGTAGGTAGATAGATAAATAGGTAGGTAGTTTAGATAAATAGATTAGATAAAGAGGACGGATATATAATGTAGATTAGATAAAGAGGATGGATTGCTAGACATACAAACACACAGGTTTTACAGCACATTACTTCTCTAGGTTGTAAATTACATTTTAAGCATGTGTGTCTTATAACCTTTCCCTTCTTTTTTCAGAAAGGTAAAACACACAAGTCTTCTGTAATATGCCATCAATTGGTAAAGAGAGCCCTAGCAGTGAAGCTAAATGAGTCATGTCTTTTGAGCTTAGTGGGAGAGATTTCAATTTATTAGGTTTTTAGAGCATATTAGCAGTTCCATGTTAACTTTGTAGTCTTTACCACATTTAAGCTGAATTGTATTTACTCAGAATATATTAATTGGGATCCAGCTAGTACACAAGTGTTTCTTATGTGACTTTTTATACATATGACCGTCTCTTTGGAAGCTTTCTGTATTCTTTTATGACCAGGAACATCATTGATACTTTATTTCTGTCATTTATATTACACCCTCCCTATTAGGGGTATGAACTGTATGACTTGTTTTTTCTCCACACATTCAGTTACAGTAATTCACCCAAAAATGAGAAAGTATTTGTTTGTTTTTTTATGTCTACTATAGACACAGATTGGATTTCAAATAACTTAGTAAATAGTCACCGTACATAATATGCATTTCACATGCAGAGTCTTATAGATCCCCCAAAAGTGCAAAACTTTGTAAAATGTGTGACTACATAAAGGTTTTAAATTAAAATCAGTTAACAAATCTCCATGTAAAATCTAGATTTGAGAACTGAAAAATTTGCAGTAGGCGGGGTGTAGCTTATATTTACTCATGGAAGTGTGGTTTACATTATATATAGGTTCATGATTCTATTAAACTAAAGATTTTTTTTATCATTATAATTAATACATAAATACATCTAATATAATATGCATTTACACTATTCAGAACTATTGAATTCCTACACTAATAATTTGAGTGCATCACAATTTAAATATCATCATAGAATAGAGATTTTAAATTATTATTAGTGTTTGTCAGATACAGAAATGTAATCTTTTACTCTTGAAAATAATTTAGGCATTGCAATGTATTTATCAAAACCTAAAAGGAGGGGGGGAAAAGAAAAGAGAGATAGAGAGATTCTAATTGTTTCAGAGTAATTATTGAATTGACCATCATTAAGTAGAAAATGGATTTAATGTCTAGTTAGGTACACAATATTTTCGGATATTAATAATTATTAGTTGTAATATATAAAATATATATGTACTGTATATGCACATTTTTTTAACTACTGTATTTGTCACCACCAGAAAAAAAGTTTTTCTTAGCAGTTCATTTCTATTTTATTATTGTGTAAAAAGTTATTAAAATGTATTCCTGTGTGTGGACACCTTTAAAAACATCTTGAAAAATCTTACTTATTTGATAAATATGTAAAAGGTAATAAGTGAAAAGTATTGATTTTCCTTGGTTTTTCATTCCACACACACACACACGTAGAGCAGATCCCTGCTACCTATAGATACCAGATCATTCAGGAAAAAAAAAAGTTTATGGTGCATTTACACTAGAATTTGCAAATTTTCACAGCTTTCATCACTTTTCAGAAGTACTGTAGAGTCATATACCTCTTAATGAATTTAGTGTATGTTAGTCCATCGAAGGATGGCTTGTAACTGGCTATGGTGTATGAAGGATAGCTTATAATTCGCTATGGTGAATAAGGCGCTATTAACTAAAATTAAGATCTCTTTCTGGTCATCTCAGTGATTGTTTAATTATTTTGATTCCCCTTTTTTGTGTTCACGTGTATATACTGAAGCTGATCATGAAGTAGGAGGAGAAGACAACACAACTTATTAAAGAAGAACTCACGCAAAAATTTTTATTCTCTGACCTGTTAGAAAGGTGCATGATATAATCTGTAGTGAATGTCATTTTCTTATCAGTGACTGTTTCTGTGAGTAAAAACCTCTCTTCTTATTGTAGCTGGGTCATGTGACCAACTCCCTGACCTCCAACTGACCCAGGACAGAAAGCCAGTAACTGCTCTATTCATTTCTATGGGAGCCTCACTTTCAGCCTCATAGGAATACATAGAGAATTAGACTTCCTGTCCACACATAAGTCTATGTGTGAGTTGGTGGGTCTAATTGCTGGTCACATGACACAGATAAGAAACTTCAGGATGATATAAGTCAAAAATTCAGACACTGGTAAGAAAATGACATTCACTACAGATTATATCATGTACATTTCTAGCAGGACATGGAATAAAATTTTTGTCGGGAGTTCTTCTTTAAAGGGGTTGTCTCATCTTGCCTAATGGGGGCATATCGCTAGGATATGCCCCCATTGTGTTATAGGTGCGGGTCCCACCGCTGGGACCCGCACCTATATCGAGAACGTGGCCCCGAAAGCGAACGGGGGCGCACTGCGCATGCGCAGCCGCCTCCATTCATTTTCAATGTGGCCGGCGAAGATAGCCGAGCGCTGGCTCGGCTATTTCCGTCGGCTTCATAGAAATGAATAGGAGCGGTGGCCGCGCAAGTGCGGTGCGCTCCCATTCATTTCTATGGGGAGCCGGCTTGGTGGTGGCCGGACCGGAGTCCTCCAGCCACCACCTTGCGGGGCCCCGTTCTCGATATAGGTGCGGGTCCCAACGGTGGGACCCGCACCTAGAAGACAATGGGGGCATATCCTAGCGATATGCCCCCATTAGGCAAGATGAGACAACCCCTTTAAGCTTTTAAACTTAAAGAACATAAATCATTTGAAACCCTGATGAAAGTCTAAAGAAGAATTTAAGTTTATTTTTTTCTCCTTGTGGCTCCAACTAATGATCCCAAGTGATATAATTAAAAAAGATTACTCAATACTAGATGTGATTTGATCACTAGTTCACTGCCCATCAGCCTATTGTGTCTATTCTGAAAATGTTTTTTGTTTTAGGATTTTGCATCACGTGCCAAGCTTGCAGTTCAAAATCTTGTGCAGAAGGTTGGATTTCTAGGGATCTTGGCCTGTGCTTCAGTAAGTGTTTGTTTTTTTATTTGCATTATATAATCATCTACATTTTCTGTCTACAGGACTGTGGCCTTTATTTAGATTTCTATAAGGCCATCTCCAGAGATTAAATGGTGGTCTACTGAAAACCATTGATAGGCATATATTGGGAGCGTTACCTTTTCATCTATGAGCATTTTTAAGAATGTTTGCTTTCCACGTTTCCTTTTGTTTGCACTATTAGGCCCCTTTCACACGAGCGTGAGACTCGGACGTCTCCCACATCGTGTGCCGTGTACTGAACTCCCGGCACTGAACAGGGGTCACACAGCATTATACTGATTTATGATGCTATGTAACCCTTACAGTTCTGGAATGGGTTGGATAATGCTGACAGTGTTATCCAACACATTCCAGAACTGTAAGGGTTACATAGCATCATAAATCAGTATAATGCTCTGTAACCCCCATTCAGTGCCGGGAGTTCAGTACACGGCACACGATGCGGGAGACGTCCGAGTCTCACACTCGTGTGAAAGGGGCCTTAATAAGTAAAAGTTTAAAATCTGTTCAACTTATGCAACCTATTACCATTAACATTTGATAGTACCACAACCTTTTATATTAATCTGAGAATATGACTCAAATTGGTTTTCCCATGACAGGGAATCCAGAGGACAGGACATAAGTGTCTGATCAATGGGGGTCTCACCACTGGTGCACCTGCCAATCATTAAAATGAGAGCTCATTTCCCCGTTTGAATGGAGCGGCATACAGGCCATTCACATTAAACTGTATGGCGCGATCAGCTCTCCAGCAGTCCCATGGAGTGAGTGTAGCAGTTGGGCATTTTAGTTGCATCCTAGCAGATGTCCAACAGTTACTTTGTGTTTGGCTAGTCTGTCAGGCTACACAGCAACATCTGCAGCTCATTCCAACCCAGAAGCATTGCCAAACTGCTACACTGTCATCTCCTGTGTTTATTGAAAATGTTTTAAAGGGGTTTTACAGGATTTTAATATTGATGACCTATCTTTAGCATAAGCAATCAATATTAGGGTGCATTCACACGACCGTAGTTTTGGGTCCGCATCCGTTCCGCAATTTTGCGGAACGGGTGCGGACCCATTCATTTCAATGGAGCCGCAAAAGATGTGGACGGCACACAATGTGCTGTCCGCATCCGTAGGTCCGATCTGCGGCCCCGCAAAAAAGATAGAGCATGTCCTATTCTTGTCCGCAATCGCGGACAAGAATAGGCAGTTCTATCATAGGGCCAGCTACATTCACACAGCCGGTATCCGTGTTTTGCGGATCCGCAATTTGCGGACCGCAAAACACATACGGTCGTGTGAATGTAGCCTTAGATTGGAGAAGGATGGATTGAACTCTTGGCAGCTCCACTGATCAGCTGTTTGAATGGACCAGAGAGCTCTGGTGAGTGCTGTATTCTGTTCATTGTTTGCAGTGCTCAGTACATATAAGAGCGGCTGTGCTGGGTGTTGCAGTGTTGTCCCATTCAGTGATGCAATACGCAGTGCTGAGTGTATGAAGCGGTGCAAACCAGAGCTCTGCACCCCCTTTAAACAGTTGACGGGCAGAGGTGCTAAGAGCTGGACCCCCACTCGTCTGTTATTGATGGCCTATCCTAAGGATTGGTCATCAATATTAAAAATATGAAAACCCCTTCAAGATTGCACCTTATGTGATGTTAATGCATGTTGGTGTGAGCCTGCACCATGAATGCCCCCTCACAGTAAACAAATGGTCAACATAGAGAGAAAAAGAGAGGGGATACCACATTAATGGAGGTTCCAGCTCATTGACCTCCAACAGTGCCCTTATCTTCTGACAACTTTTAGTGACATGCCAGAATATACTTAAGTCAATGTACTCTTTAAGTATACATGTGGGCACTACATTTTAACAGAAATATGTACATGTACGCAATCTCCATGGCCAAGTATTAGCCAATAAATCAATCTGACTGAAGAGTCATAGGATGCCATGTTCAAGCAAGCCAGTGTGTCTGATCTCTGCCCTAAAAAAGCTTCTTCGTCTACTTTTAATTGCTTTACTTGTGAAATAGAAATACTTAAGATTAACAGCTCAGCTGTGAAGCGATAGCCCTACAATCTCACAGAAAAGGGAATCTGAATGCTGAAGCACATGGCAAGGTCAGCCAATCTCTCCTAGACTTGCAGCAACAGTAACCACTCACCTTCAAGGTTATATTCAGGCCGAGCATTACCATAAATGTCAGCTGGGGTGATGTAAGGAACATCAATGTTGCATCTGGAAACAATGGAAATATGCTTCACCACCTTGCACTTTGATGGAGATATCTTGTTTTGCTAGATGCTTGAAGACTGACTGTGTAAACTTTGATGGAAGGGGGGAAATTTTCCATGGTTCATTTTTATGGTTTCAACTAGACGCCTTTATTTTTGCATGAAGTGGAATTTTACAGATTTGTGTTGCAACGAAAAAGTATCACCAGCTATTATATTGTAGTGTAAGATTCATAAGGTAATGGCTTGACATGTTTGCTTTGAAGAACTTTGACTGGTCTGCGTAAGGCTCAGACATGCACCCCGTTTTAATTTTTTTTGGATAAAACTGGAAAACGTATTAGTAGTTAGGCCTCATTGGCAGTGGTTCACCTCACTTAAAGGGAACCTGTCAGCTCTGAAACACCCTCCAAACTAGAGTAAGTGATGTATAGTGTAAGTGATGCTGAGTCCGGTTATGTAATTTTTATCTTCATACTCACTTCCATTCTGACGCTGTGCTCCCACAAACCAGCAGTAAAATGCACTCACTGGACTCCAATGCTCACTCACATAATGGAGAGGACTCAAAGAAGAGTCCAGTGAGTGCATTTTACTGCAGGTTTGTGGGAGCACAGCGTCGGAATGGAAGTGAGTATGAAGATAAAACTTACATATTCAGATTCAGCATCACTTACACTATACACCTCTTACTCTAGCTCAGGGGGTGTTTCGGAGATGACAGGTTCACTTTAAAGCTGTGACTGCTAGCACTTTTATTTTCTACCTGGTTTATTGGTCATATAGATATGAATTCCCATAGCTTTCAAAATCTAAACCTTTCAAAGAGGCTAGGTGGAGCCTCTTATAGCGGATGTAGTAATTTTTACATGAATGCCCCGGGGTTTTAGAACAAGATGTCTAACTAGCACATATGGATTTGATGTTCAGGTGTCCACATACATTAAAGTCACATAGTTGATATTGACATGACTCACTATTACTCACTTCCTGAAACCTGATGCGTTGTTCTGATTAATTCCTTTAACAGAAAAAAAAAAAACAGTTGGAGACTGTTTTCCTTAGGCTACTTTCACACTAGCGGCAGGCCTGATCCGGCAGGTGAAGGGTGCTGCCGGATCAGGACTGCTGCAGCGACATGTGTGGAGCCGGAACCGTGCTCCGGCCCCACACATGTCACACAGTACATACATACACACAGACACACACACATATAGACAAACAAATACACATACATACTTACATGCTCCCGGCAGGTCTTCAGAGCGCCGGAGGAGCAGGACAGCTCGCACAGGTGACGATTCCCCACAGCGCCCTCTGCTGGGCGCCTGGTGGAATAGTCATCTGTGCGCGCCGTCCTGTCCCTCCGGCGCTCTGAAGTCTGTGTATGTTTATGTTTTTGTGTATGTCTATGTCTGTATTGTGTGTATGTGGTGACGGATCCGTCATGAACTCCATTGAAAGTCAATGGAGGGCGGATCCGGTTACCATTGTGGTCACACCAGACGGATCCGCCCCCATTGACTTGCATTGGGGGTCATTCCGGATCCGTCTTGGTGCGGATGCCTGGACCGGAGAGAAAACCGCAGCATGCTTTCAGGAGCATTCCGTTGTCTTCAGTTCAGTTTTGTCCCCATTGACAATGAATGGGGACAAAACTGAAGCGTTTTATTCCGGTATTGAGCCCCTATGATGGAACTCAATACCAGAATTTTAAAACGCTAGTGTGAAAGTAGCCTTAAACGGGTAAAGCCTCATGTAAATGACCATATTTTGGGTCAGCATCTGTTTCCCCTTTTTTGCAGATCGGGCATGGACCCAGCCATTTTTATGGGGCCACAAATAATGCAGACAGCACGTGCTTGTCTTCCGCGTGGCCTTTGTGCAAATTATAGAGCGTGTCCTTTTCTTGTCCATTTTATAGGCCAGAATAGAAATTTCTTTTAGGTAAATGCGGTATGTATATGGCTGGTATCCATATTTTACGGATCCACAGTCGTGTGCATGTATCTTGCAAGGCAAGATTTGATTTTTCGATTTATTACTGCTCATTCTAATCTCCATAATATAATTATAAGGATTATTGGGGTCATTTATCAAAGGAGCTGTCAGAAATGAAAGGTGAAATCTGATTGGTTGCTATGGGCAACTAAGCCAGTTCTAATTTATACCAGTTTGCTAAATGACCCCATATGTATTTTTAGTAGATGTCCTGTTCTAATGTTGAGCAGTACATGCATGTTTTATTAGGTGTTATCACATTTCAATAGACATTTTTTCCGAAACAGTTTGACTAGTGGTACTTACTGGTTATTATTTTCTTCTCTTCAGATTCCAAATCCCTTGTTTGATCTGGCAGGAATAACATGTGGGCATTTTCTTGTGCCCTTCTGGACTTTCTTTGGAGCCACTCTGATTGGCAAAGCAATAATTAAAATGCACATTCAGGTAAGTTGATTTGCCTACATTGAACCTTGTCTGTGTCTACATGTCATTTGGAATACATGAGTGATGAGATGAGTACTTTAAAGTATTCCCTTTCCTGTTCTGTCCTACTCCTTCTGCTTTTCCATCTACTTTCAGGAACAAATGTGTGTTCAAAAGTTAGGGGTATTTGGCTTTCAGATAAAATTTGTGTAAAAAGTAAAAGGTTCTTCACACTACAGTGATATTATATCATGAAAGTAGGGCATTTAAGGAGAAGCATGCAATGGTGATTTCCTCATCTCAAACAAGTTATTGAAACAAAAGCAAACAGTGGTGGATATACCCTCACAAAAAATGTCAGTGTCTCAAAAACTTGTCATGTGGCCTTGAGCATCAATTACAGCTTGACAATGACATCTCATGCTGTTCACAAGTCGACGTATTCTCTGCTGAGGCATGGCATCCCACTCTTCTTGAAGGGCGGCCCTCAGGTCATTGAGGTTCTGTGGTACAGGGTTACAAATCTG
Source organism: Rhinella marina (assembly GCA_900303285.1). NCBI lineage: Eukaryota > Metazoa > Chordata > Amphibia > Anura > Bufonidae > Rhinella > Rhinella marina. The sequence continues at coordinate 566,201 of ONZH01023284.1, forward strand.
TACATGGTGACTCAGCTGATCCCATAGGTTTTTAATGGGATTCAGGTCTGGAGAAAGTGCAGGCCACTCCATTTGAGGTACCCCAGTCTCCAGCGACCGTTCCCTAATGATGCGACCTCGATGAGCTGGCGCATTGTCATCTATGAAGATGAAATTAGGCCTGTATTGTGCATACAGAGGCACAATGACTGGATTAATGATGTTATTCCAGTAGTATGGGCATGTCACTTTACCATTCACAAAGTGTAGGGCAGTTCTGTATTGACCAGACACACCTGTCCACACTGTAACACCACCATCAAAGACTCGTCTTGTGACAACAGTGGCTGATGCATAGAGCTCTCCTTGATGTCTCCAACATGGTTGGTGGCCATCATTTCTGCTAAGCGTGATTCAACTTTCATCAATGAACAGCACTGAGGCCCACTGGTCCATTGTTCAGCATAGATGCTCTCTGGTCCATGCAAGACGATGATGCCTGTGGTCAGGTACCCTTGCAGGTCGTCTTACTTGGGTGCCTCTCACCTCCCTTAAATGTGCCTGGAGTTGTGTGGCATTCATCATCCGGTTCCACAGGGCTTTGTTCACAATGAAGCGATCATCACTGTGGGATGTTGCCAAAGAAGGTCCACTTCTATGCCTTTTTGTAACTCTTCCAGTCTCTCTGTGTCTATGTTGCAACCTGCAACACTCTGTGACACTATAAGCTCAGTGGCCCCTTCCATCTGAGAACAGCCTGCTTGAAGCCTCGCAACGGCGAGATACTATTGATCAATTGTGTCGTCTTTCTCACATGATGTCAAAATGTGAACAGCATGATGAAGAGGACTGTTTAAATAGTTTAAATACCAATTCTAATTGAACCAGGAAATGTATTGGGAGATTCATGGATCAAACACCTGTTGTGACTTTTGCTGTTAAAGGGGTTGTCCGAGTTATTTTTTTGTTCTTTATATGTTACTAACTTGTCAGGTATAACAACTTTCCCATATACTTTGTGTTTCTAAAGCTGCTGGTTTCTCAGAGTTGACTGAGGGTCACATGACCTGTGATGTCACCTTATCTCCCTGGTCTATGATGTTTCGTGTACAAGCCTCAGAGTTCAGATAAGAGTCTGTACATGAGATGTCACTGGCCACGCCCCCTTTCTTTGCCGGGCTCCTGCTATCTTCTCTCTCCCTGGATTCCTTCAGATAAAACATTAACCCCTTCAGCTAGAACACACTGAGGGCTCAAGGCTTTACAACAAATAGTAGCTGCAGCAGTGAGAGGAGACAAATGCTGGGCAAGGAGCTATAGAGGAATTGTACAAGAACAGGTAGGGAGAATTTCCTGTGTGTATCAGCAGTGTCATTGTACAGCTGGGACTTGTAGTCCTACACAAACAACATGCTGCTGAGTATCCTAGCAGGCAGACATGTACTCACAGCACTTGTATTCACTGCCTTTGCAGAGGAGGGGGGAGGGGCAGAGATTGTTATTACTGCAGGTAAACAAAGGCCAGAAGAGAACCAGGGAAATGAGGAAATATAGATTTTTTTTTTTTGCCTAAAACTTGCTGAACTTAGTTATATATTGCTACCCATCAGATTTACAGTGCTATATTTTTTTTTCCCCATAACTTGGACAACCCCTTTAAGCTCCATGTTGGAGAACAGCGAGTTGTGCAAAAAGTACTGAAACACTGAACAGATGGTCATGTGCATTCGAAAGATGATATATTTCCCATAAGTTATAATGAACAAATTATTATATACAGCCACTTTTAAAATAGAACTTCTGCTTGTCGTGCTCAGGAAATTAGTGGTTAGCCATGAAATTTTCCTATGGCTATACCTTATGCAAATCCTTTTAAACAATGAGTGTATTGCTTGCTGTCTGCACATGTCGGTGGTTTTTTTCTTCTTACCTAAATATCGTATATGTTTTATGTACTATTAGCGTCATCATCTTCTATGGAGCGGTAAATGAGATGCAGGATAGGGATGAATGCATAACTTTAAAGATCGTTTTACCTGACAGTAACAATACTGAAAGAAATCCTTGCCCCATTGAGCTTACAGTCTAAAGTGGCTGGGGATGGAGGCCAGAATTGATCATGTCTCCAAGTATTAATAGTGATTTGTGTGAGTGTACTTATTATTACTTTAAACTGCCCTCAGTACTATGCTGCAGAGTTAATCACACATGCCATAGATGTGGCAAGGAACGTGAATGGTTTTATAGATGAATATAAAACAGTTTTTATTGCTTTAACATTTTATTACTTTTATGCCCCACCCATACTTACTGATGAGTCTAGAATCTTTTTTTTTTCCTAGACAAGTTTTATGAAGACATTGATAAAACTGGTGTGTGTATATATATATATATATATATATATATATATATATATATATCGAAAAAAGGTAAAGCAGCACTCTCAGTACCTGGAGTATTGAGTGCCAGTAAGGATGCAACCAAACATCCAAATGACCATACAAGCAGAAAAATACCACGGCACTTCCAGTGTGTTGAAAAAAGTGATGTCCTTTATTCACACATGCGACATTTCGGTCTGCTTACTGAGACCGTTTTCAAGCAAATGGTAACAAACTCACAGGATATTTATAGGGTCTACATAATTATCAATTAAAAAAGTGCATGCATAAGTTAGTCTCTTTGCAGATGACATGCTTACCATTACGCGGCCTTTAATTACGTTACCTAACTTGTTGAAATGTTTGGACACATTTGGTCGCTACTCGAGCCTTCGGATCAATACCAAAAAATCAGAAATTATGCACTGTCACCTACAACCGAACACTCGAGACTTAATATCACTTAATTTCGGCTTTAAAAATAGAGATGATTATTTACCCTATTTGGGAATTAACTTACCAAAAACTATAGACACCACTTTCAAATGGAACTACGCTCGCCTCATCCCAAAACTCCATCTAGAATTAATCACCTGGAACTCCCCAACCCTTTACTGGATCGGAAGAATACATACTGTCAAAATGGTCACACTACCTCGGATATTATATCTCTTTCGATCCCTTCCTATGCCGTTACACGGTAAGGGCCTCAAGTCTCTACAGACAGAAATGTTTCGTTTAATATGGGCATATAAAAAACCTTGCATAGCCAGAAATACCATGCACCTTCATAAACGGGTGGGAGGACTATCTGTTCCCCACTTAAATACTACCTAGCTGCCAGATTGACGCAATTAGTGTCATTTCACACAGGTTCTAACCCGCCACAATGGGTTGTTTTAGAGTCAGATCTGTTGCAACCAACTTCCCCATTGCCATAATTTGGTCTCCAGATGCCCCTTTAGGATTTGTAGACCCAGCTGCAAAAATTCCTTACCTCATGCTGCAACTCTGTAGGAAAGTGCGGTTTAAATACAAACTACAAAGTCATATTACACCCATGTTGCCCTTGTTTGGGAACCCCTATTCCCAACAGGCTTACCACCAACAGCTTTTACTTGGTGGAAACATTCTAGATTACGGTATGTTGGTGATTTTTTGATCCAATCTAAGCTCATGTCCAGAGCATACTTTACTTCTGCTTTTTCCCCTCCGTCTTCTGAACTTTTTAGAACTACCCAAATCTTTCATTTTCTGACCTCCCAGATTCAAGAACATAGAGTAATAGATTACACTGCATTCTGAACTCACCACTACCGGACACCAAACTGGCATATATGCATGGCTGGGAGGTGGATCTAGGGGAAACCCTCACACTTGAACAATGGTATGATTGCTGTACAACAATAAGTAAGGATAGTTGGCAGGTTACACTTCTGGAAACCTCACTGAAGGTCCTGCACAGAGTCTACTTAGTGCCATCTAGACTACATCAAATATACCCAAGTGTTTCTCCCCTCTGCTTTAGAGGATGCCAGGACACAGGTACGACTCTCCATATTTGGTGGACTTGTCCAGTAGTTCGTAGATTCTGGTCTAATATAGGTAGAGGTCTGTTTGAGGTGTTTAAGAAAGATATACCATTATCAGTACCAATATACCTCCTCAGCCTTAAACCGCAAATGTTTAACAATACTGCGTATAAACGTCTTCAATACATACTGATGTCTGCTAGGATACATATAACTTCTAGGTGGAGAACTCCCTCTCTTTCTATGGCGGTGGTTATACATAGAGTTAACCATATAGCGTTATATGAAAAACTAAACGCCACACTGACTGATTCTTGGTAGCGTTACCAGCAAATATGGAGCCCCTGGCTGAATTGCTCCAAATCTCCTAACCTGCAGTATTTCTTGTCTCTTTGAATGAATGCATTAAACCCAGAAGACCTATGATGCGACCCTATCCCCTATCTCTTCTTTCCTCTGACCGGGAGTGACCCTGAGGGCTACGTTCCTCATTTTCTGGTTAAATCTTATATAGCCATGCCAAGATAAATGACAAGACCGCACTGTTCTTTAATTGTAACGGTTTATTGATTGATGTTCTTTTACAAAGATATTTTCTGTCATATTGCGAAAGTACAAGTATTTTGATGATATAGTTGTATATACACTGTATATCCTTTTTCTTTTTTTTTTCATTGTTAACTTATGATTATTTGCAATCATTCCAATAAATATATTTTGAAACTAAAAAAGTGCATGCATAAAAATACAAAGATTTATAAAACAAATAATGAATCATACATATAAAGTGCAAGATAATAGTGAGGAACAAGGTATACAGTATCCACTATTCCCAAATCTCATGTTATTAATATATAAAAACTGTATAATTCATAATATGCAATTACCATAATTAAGTGTCCAGGTGTGTAAAGTGGTAACCCTTGGAGATCCAGACTCATCGCTCATATACACAAACGCTCACCATAGTACAGACTCACATGGATACCTGGCGTTGTTACAACACCATTGCTCATGTCCGCGCCTCTTGCCAACAATCCAGTCACATGTCCGGTCACATGATCGGAAAAAAAATCACATGATCATGGTATTTGTCACGGGCCATCACTCAATTAAGGGAGTGTTGGAGGACAGGGAGGTAATGCAAATTTGCACATCTGCCTGAACCTAGTGTCAACAGGTCAACGACCCCGATAGTATGTGACTACCAGTGACATAGTCACATACTATCGGGGTATCTTTCTGCATATATATATATATACTTGATAAAAGCTGCATTGAGTCAGCCGAAACGTTGCGTTCTGGGTGAATAAAAATGTCACATTTTTCACATTTTGGAGTGCTGCCTCATCATCTGATTCTTTGGATTAACTGATGACCAACCTTGTAGAAAATTGATCTCCCTTGATAAACCCTGAACTCATTTTTCTGCCGATCTTGTAATGACCTCTTCATCTCTACAATATTACTAATGGTGTGTGGGTTTTTTTCACTCATCCATACACACCCAAGATTAGCTGCCAAATCCCAGCATATAGTTTGTCAAGTATAGAATCATATTTAGATTCATGGCCTGGATTAACCATTTTCGTTGACATTGTGATTTATCCAGAAAGTGCTTCAAAACACAATCACACACATTTAACATTTTATTTGTGCCTTTTTATTAGTGCATTTACTTTAAAGTGTCGTATCTGGTGTGTGACTTATTTATTAACAGTTTGCACCCCCACAAACAGCTGTATGCAGAGGCCACGGCTCTCTGTGTTTGCCACGGCCTCTTCCTAGCCCATGTGACATCTCGTTTATTGGTCACATGGCCTAGGCTCAGCTCCATTCAAGTGAATAGGCCTGAGGTACAATACCAAACACAGCCACTATCATATGGAAAGCCCTGTGCTTGGTAAGCTGTAAGGAGGCCAGGGCGCTCACCAGAGCTCCCATGAGCGTCAGGGCTTCTTTAAACAGCTGATCGGCAGGAGTGCTGGGTGTTGGACCCCTGCTGATCTCATACTGGTGACCTATCCTGAGGATAGGCCATCAATATGAAAATTCTGCAGAACCCTTTTAAAGAGGTATTCAAGCAACATATGAAAAAGGCTTGCACCAATTCCCCTTCCGTTGCCATTCCGATCCCTGCCGCTCTACATTCTCTGCCCATCCTGCCATAGGAAGAAAGTCATGATGCACTTGTGCTTCTTACCACATTGCATTTCAGTGTGTTTTGATAAGACCTAAGCATTGCACATGCGCATCAGTCTGCAGAAATAACTTATTGCAGCACTAAATGGGACATCATGGCTTCAGGGGGCCCTCTGAATTTGTAACAATTAAAAAAGAATTTACAATCCCTTTAAAATTACAGTCCAAATGCTCATCTCTTCTTGCACGCTCCAGTTGAGTCCATCTTTTCCACTCAGCTTTTCACCTTAAGCACTTCTTTGCTCCAACATCAATTAAATTACTGGTTTTCTCCATTTTAAAAAGTGACTGTTTAGATGCATGTGATGTATACATATCATTCCTTGTGTTGTTTTTTGTATTCTTGTTTCATTGTTTCTATTAGCTTTTGTTTCCCTGAATTGACCATGTTCTTTCCTCCCTTTGCAGAAGCTCTTTGTTATCATAACTTTCAGTAAGCACATTGTGGAGCAGATGGTGTCTTTAATCGGGTGAGTAATCGAGTAACAATTGACTTACTTGAGTGAATGAGCAACAAGGTTAACAGCCTTGTACTTACCATTCCCCTTCGTGCAGGCTTATGGTTATTCCTAAGAACTGCAATCATTTAGTCTCCCCCTCTGTGGTACAAAACCACCTTTAAACACAATATTTAATACTGTGTCTGCATGTCATGAGTTGCGTGTCCATGATTCACATCCTAAATATTCCTTTACCTAAATGAACAATAGGGGTACATGAAATGAAAGTTAGAATTAGTTGATAAAGACGTTTCAGATACAAGCTTCAGTTCGGTCATCAGTTACTAAGCTATTCCACTTATCGGCACCAGGTGTGTGCATTTTACATTTTGTTATTTATTTATTTTCCAAATATTATATTTTGTTTTATTTAGTTTTTATAGAGCCATAACCTTTTTACTTTTCCACTAATGTACCTGATTTTTTTGTTCTATTTTGGTATAGATATAACTTATTGATCCAATGTTTTTGTTACAGTGTGGCATAAATAGATTGTTACATTTAGTCTGTGTGTCAGTATGATTGCTGTAATACCAAATTAGTTGTTTTATATATTTTATATTTAAAAAAATGAAGGTTTTTCTCTCTGTATATTCTGAGAGCTATAACTTTTTTAAAGATTTTTTCTGTTAACAGCTTTGTGAGAGGTTGTGTTTTGGAAGGACCAGTGGTAGATTTTGTTGGTACCATTGGGGTACATAACACTTTTTGATAATTTAGTATTTTGAGGTGTTTTGGAGGCAAAATAAAAAAAAAAACAAATCTTTTGTTCTTTTTTTGTATTTTTCTTTTTACAGCATTCACTATGTGGGCTGAATAACATGATAATATAATATATTACCTTATACCTTTTTTTTATAGTTTTTTTTTTTTTTGTTTGTTTGTTTTTGTAGAATAAATCCTAGCCCATGTCCCCAACTTGTCCTTTTCATTGGGCTTTTTGATCACTTTGTTTTCTTTAACTTGCAGTATTATTGGCGTGTTAAATCTGTGATTTAGTACAATTATAGTGATATTAAATGTAAATTATTTTTATTCTGTTTGTTTAACCATTTTAGTAAAAAAAAACTATGAGATTCTGAGCTATGTGAGGACTACAAGCTGAAAATTTTACCCCATGTCAGGGTAACACTTTTTGATAGCTTTATATTCAGTTTTTTGTTTGATTTTTTTTTTTTAAGGCGAGATTTGCAAAAACAGCTTTTGGTCTCTGTTATTTATTTTTGTAGAGTGCTCACTAGGTTGGTTAAATAACATGATAATATTAAAGTACATTACAATATAAATTTTATAGTTTTGTCACTGGCCTCATTAGCTGCATGCCATGCACCACTGAGGCCAGTGATTGTCTGCAGCAGTATATGGGACATCATGGCTTCAAGTTGTCCTCTGAGTTTGTAAAAATTAAAAAAGAAAATCTTACAATCCTTTTAAAATTACAGTAAAAATGCTCATATCTTCTTGCACGCTCCAGTTGAGTCCATCTTTTCCACTCAGCTTTTCACCTTAGCACTTCTTTGCTCCAACGTCAGTGCTCACTAGATTGGTTAAATAACATGATAATATTACAGTACACTACAATATGTAGCTCTGTCCATGCCATCCCTGCATTGTAGCTGATCGTCAGTGTGTGGGAAGTTATCAAAAGGAATCTATGGCACACCAGTAATGTTCACTTTAAATGCTCTTTATTCACATTTCACATGTATGTGTTCATATAGGTCATAATTTTTAGTCCGGAGAAATTAATAACGTATATACACCAAGTATTATGCCGACGTTTCGGTCAACTCGACCTTTGTCAAGGAATTTTGGTATTACTTGTTGTGTGTATGCTCCGGGGTCGGACGCCACTACTGTGTGCAGTCTCGAGACTGCACACAGTAGTGGCGTCCGACCCTGGAGCATACACACAACAAGTAATACCAAGATTCCTTGACAAAGGTCGAGTTGACCGAAACGTCGGCATAATACTTGGTGTATATACGTTATTAATTTCTCCGGACTAAAAATTATGACCTATATGAACACATACATGTGAAATGTGAATAAAGAGCATTTAAAGTGAACATTAATGGTGTGCCATAGATTCCTTTTGATATACAGTGACATTTTGTCCTCTATGAGCACCCAGCTGAAGAGGGTGTGCAGATCTCAACTTCCTATACATGTGTGGGAAGTTAGTCCTCATCACTATATACAGTTATGTTGTGATGTGGGTACGGATTAAAATCTAGAAACAATGTGGCTAAACCCAGAATAACCTCTTTGTTGACATTTGTGAGACCTTTTGAAACCGTCTTGCCAAAAGTATGACCAGATATATGGAACTGTATGCCTGTGCAATTGCAAGCATCTGCCTTAGGTGTGCATGCTTTAAAATGAAGATATCTAGCTCTTTATTAAATATATTGACATTCTATTAAATCTATTAATCTATTGGCTAAAGCCAGTACCAAATCTTTTGGGATCATGTTCCATAATTGCACAATTTGGGCCGTAAAGTAAAGGACAGCCATGTTGCGATAAAATTGCACTTTCTTTGAAGGGGTATACCTACCTCAAACATTTAGACACCCATTTCTGGGACCCAAACCTATCTCTAGAACAGGTGTCGTGCCTATAGGTGGTCGGGACCATGGAAACAGGCAAGCGGGCTAGGCTATTTTTTTCCTTTCTGTCATACTCTTGCTCCCATTCACTTTTACAGGAGCATGGAAAAACAGTGTAGCAGAGCTTGCTCGCTTGTTTCTGTAGGCCTGATCACCTCTGAACATTGCATCCAGGTGGAACAAGGTAGAGGGGGCCCAGAGGTGGGTGTCTAAATGTTTGAGATGGGAATACACCTTTAACTCTAGGCAGTTAGCCCATGTTCTTTATTGGATCCGTGAAAGGAATAATAGATGTGCGCATTAAAAATATTCCACAGCAACATTTCTGACCTGGACTAAGGAGAAAAATGTTACATTGTGCCCCCAGCTGGCGTTGTAACATGTTTTATAAGCCCAGAATAAGCGTGTGTGTTGTCTTTTTCACTGACATAATGTTACCAGTCACCTGTCAGACCTGTTAATAGGTTTGCATATTACTATCATTTTTTACTAAAATGCTAAGTATTATATACCTTAAGGTGGATTTAGATGGAGCAATAATCGGACAGATTATAGGGAACGAATGTTCCTGCCAACGCTCATTCCAGACAGTCTGCCCCTGTAAAGGTGCAGCCAATGAACGGGTGAAACGGTCATTTATGCAGGCACCTAAATTATAGTTTCTGGGTAGCAGATTGTGCAGTCTAAAATGTGATCTGCTGCCCAGAAACAATGATTCTGTATTGGGACGATCGATCGCTATAGAGAGCCCTCATACTGTGAAGGAGAATTCAGCGGTCTCCTTCACTGAATAAACAGCCGACTGTCTGGAAGTAATGCTTCCTTCACAACAATCTGCTGCTCCTCCGCAGGTGTAAATGCGCCTTTAGCGAATGATTTCTGAGAATATAGCATACAGGCAAGTCAGTGCCATTTTCACAGACATCACTTTGATTTCCACATGAACATAGCACGAGATGATGACTTGTCTCTGTAGTAACTTCTGGAGGAACTGAAAATAATACGTGGAAATGACTGCATATGATACAATAAAACAGTGCCTTTATATGGTAATTTAGGTAGTAATAGAGATTTACTGGCTCCGATGTCCTCTATGGCATTACTTCATTGAACATAAGTGCCTTTGGTGAAACATATGTATAATTTTGCAACATTTCATGAAAGTACAGCTTGTATTGTGGATAGTAGTTAGATCTCACTGACTGATATCCAGCATTTCAATTGAAGGGCTAATTTATTAGCAAGTGATTCCCCTTTAAATGCAGGGTAGGCTCACCCTATTCAATTATAAAAACCTTTCACGGTACGTGCCAAGAATGCATTTATAATCCTCCATATTTCCTGGCCACTCCTTTTTATCACATTGCTGTACTGGGTGACACTCACGCACAGTCACTGTATTGCACAATTGCATGAATGAGATAGTTTACCACCCACACAGGGTTGATCTTTGCTCTGTAAGATATGCTGTATCCACTGGGCATGTTTCATGGTATTCTGTGTGACGCCAGTGTCAGCCGCCGTGCTTCAAAGTCATGTAATTCACTCCCTGCAAATCTGGAATCTGTCCAAAGGTGATTTTCTATTTTACCCTTCTGTATTCCTACTATCGGCCTAAAATTTGGCCAGTGAATACGCACTAAAAATCACTGAATACCTTTCACCTTGAAAAAAAATAGCTAAGTTTTTTTATGAGTAATAAACTCAGTGAAAGTAGTTATAAACCAGTGTATTCTGCCTTCTCATGTATAGGTTGTACCAGCTGGATACAAGCAGTAGTAGGGCTGTGTAGTGTATGACACTAGTGACATACCTCATTCTAGGTACAAAAAATCTTATACTCTCTGGACCACAGCCAGTTCAGGTCTAGGTTGAATGTACAGCATTCTGATGAATTTGTTGCGTTCCGAAGTTTAAAGCAAACCTCCGATTAAAGAAAGAAAATTCCCATTAACTGGGAAATGATCAGAGCACTTACATGGCGTCTTCCTTTTTCATCTTTTTAGCTGTCAGTTCCCAGGCTCCTCTTCTGCCATCCAAGATGGCCACACGTCTTCTCAGACGGCCTGATGCATACTGTGCATTTGGTAGTCCACAACACTTTCGGCTGCCCTTGGATTGGCCGTGAACGTTGCTAAGAGCAGGGCTGGACAAGTAGGAAGTGTCTTAGACTATCTGATGCATACTGTGCAATGTTAGCCTAAGAAGTGTAGCAGCCATCTTGGATAACAGAAGAGGAGCCAGAGAATTAACGATTTGCAACTCAAAAGATGAAAAGGAAATCACAATCTAAGAGTTCTGTTCATTCGGCAGTTAATTTGAATTTTATTTTCTTGAACCAAAGGGTCACTTAAATGAAGTAGATACACACTGTATCACCCATATAATTATGGCCAGCTTGGTGGTTAGTACCAGTAGCACTGTGGTCCTAAATTCAAATCATTTAAGGGACAAGATCTTCATGGAGTTTATTTGTACTTTCCGAATGTCCATGAGTTTCTTTTGGGTACTCTGGGTTCTACACATCAGAATCCTACTGATGGGTAAATTGGTTTCCTATGAAATTGACGCATGTGTGTGTATCCAAGATTGTCAGGGACTGATGTGAAATATTACAGTCTGTCCGTAGCACTGTGGTACCTTACAAGCTGGGGAAAGTAACCAAGTGAGAAATAGTATTGTAACAATGATACTTTTTATCACTAAACCTGAAAAATGACAACCTTTTGGGCTGCCGGTCAGTCTGTCAGATATACTTCAGAAAAGTCTTCAGTTGTTTAGTTCTTCTGTTCACAGTTCTATTTAGAATTTAAAAAGGAAATCAGTCATCAATGAAATACATTATTAAGCATGGTCGCGGGGAACAACGGAAGCAGCTGTGATCCTTACATCTTCATGGTGGCTTAACAAACTCAGTCTTCAAATAAATCAGAATGTGGCATGACATGAGGCCGAAAAATGACAAGGCAGTATGCTCTTCATAGTCAGCTGTCTCATTTTGTCTCTGCACATTCCTCTGGTCCACACCCTTTCATTTAGAAAATGTGCTGTATTTTTGTTGATCACTAAAAATCACATAGACTGGCAAAGTCTTTCAGCATTTTATAAAAAATACAGTATATTTTATTAGTAGATGCGTATCACTGCATAAATCCTGAGGACAAGAGATGATGATGTTTTTTGGGGAAAATGACCCCCCCCCCTTAGGCTCCTCCTAATTATACAACCTTGACCTCAGGGTGGATTCACACATAGGATAAATGATGCAGATCCTCTGCAGTGGAATTTCGTGTGCAAAATCTGCCGCATTTACAATACGAGCAGCATAAACTGACCTGTCTGAGGGTTTTCGATGCAGAGCACGTCAGTTAATTAGCCTGATATCCTCTACCATTACAACGCATACCCTAGTAGAGTCTTTATGCAAATAAAATATAGTCCGCAAAAAAAACTGTAAGATGTGAGCAGTTCTTACAAACCACACTTGTCTATTTTCAATGCTGCATGTGTTCACGAAATGCAAAAACCACAGGAATGCACCAACCAACTTCTGTATGCAAGTACTGGGCATTGTCCATACCCCTATACAAATTGTAATCCTAATTAACAATGATAAATCCCTGACCCTAATATAATGCATTGAAGGGGTTATTCTGGAAATAATATTCATGACCTATCCTCAGGATAGGTCATCAATATCAGATCCTTGAGGGTCTGACACCCGAGACCCCTGTGATCATCTGTTAGGAGAGGCCGGGAGCACCGCGGCCTCTTCTTAGGCCATGTGATGTGACCGTACATCAGTCACATGGCCTAGTTGCAGCTCCCCATTCACTTCAATGGGGCTGGACAGCAATACCAAACATAATTGCTATTATATTATGTATAATGCTGTGGTTTGGGGAGATGCCTGGAGACATCTACGGCTCCCTGTAACAGCTGGCTTCCCCTCTGTCATCATCATCGGCTCTGAAGTCTCGGGGACTGTTATACTATGCGGAGGTGCTTGGTTTTTTTCAAGGAGGGATAGTGCACCAAGCATAGCAGCTCTGTCTGTGGTGCACCGAAAACCTTATTTGCAGAAAAATAAAAAGAAGCATTTCTCAGGTTTAGAGGAGTAGATTTTCAAAAGTAAAGTATGGTTATGTTACTGAACACACATGGAGGTATGCTTAATTTTGAAACTGATTTTTGAGGTGACTTCCCTTAAAAGGTTATGGACATCTACAGAGCCTTTTTAAAATTACTTTTGATTTACATGTATTTGCGGCATGTATAAAAAAGTGTTTTGCACTGTTTGGTTTCTACAGCTGCTATATCTCACACTATACAGAATGTGCAGAAAGCTGTTCTGTGATAAATCCGTCAGACTAGCCATCTGACGGCTTTTTCTGGCACCCCTCTGACCTCTGCTAAATTGTCTTTTGGGCCCCATGCACACAACCATATTTTTGGTCTGCATCTGATTGCACACTGATCCATATATTTCTATATGCTGTCCACATCTTTATGTCCTTTCCGTAGTCCTGCAAAAAAGATTGAACATGTCCTTTTCTTGTCCGTTTTGCGCACAAGAGCGATGCTGTACTCTAACTGCAATGTAGAAGCTTCAACATCAAAACAAGTGACTTCTTACACACACGACCTGGAGTATTATAGCAGTATTAAAGTTTTTAACATTTTATCATCTTGGGAAATACTTTAGTATTTGGAGTTTTAGAAGGAAATACATGTTAACTTCAGGCCATGACTGCTGATGTCAGGAACTGTGGCTGCAGTAGGGAACTCTATGTACAAGCGTCTGGTTTATATGAACAGGATGTGGCTATAGATCCCTATGGACATATTGCACATCTATACTTGAGACCTAGGCAAACAAACAGTAATTGGTTTAGCTGATACTTCATTCTGAAAACTGATTGTTTTCTTTTATCCTCATTTTTGCACATTTTTAACATGGAAAACATTCTAGTTACTAAAGAAGCATTTACATATAAGAAAATAGTTGTTTCTGTTGGGAATATTTCAAAATGAAAGCTAAGGAAAAGTCAATAAATAAATTTATGCTTGTGAGTGCAAAATAGAAAATCTTTATTATTGTTCCTGAGCATAATTGCTATTGCTCTGCATTTTTTATAGCTTTGGCTTTTTGTTGCTGACTTATGTGGGCATGAATTTACCCATTGTGTCCTGATGACATCAGCAAAGCCAGATAGACCAGGGTAGTTTACCTCTGTAGTTACTGGAAAGAAAGCAAAAATGACACTAACTGGAAAGGGAATCAAAGCTGCCCAAGAAATGGTAAAATAAATACAGTAACGTCATAAGAACAAAATAGCCATTGTAGTATCTGTCATAACAGCTGAAGTATAATGTGATTTACTTCTTATTGGTTCCATCTTCCAGAAAATACTCTGACTCTTCATTTTTTTCCTTAGGAAGTGTGTGTGCTCTTTTATTGAGAAATCCTAGCAGCTAATAATATAATTTACGAGCCTTCATGCTGTTCACACAGCTGAACTACGTCAGCATCTGGTAGTAATACTACGTAGTATTTGTACAAGTCAAGTTGCTTTATTACAAGTACCCTTCCTAGTTGAAAAAGTACTAATAAACCACTAAGTTTAATTGCATTTTCAGTGAGAAATACTGAGATCAGTTGAAGGATTCCTAACAGGTTTGTACAGGATTAGAAAATATGGGTGATTTCTTCTAAAAGGTTGTTCATCGTATTGCAGCTCAGCCTCTATTCATTTCAATGGAGCTGAGCTGTAATACCAGATACAACTCATGGGCAGATGTGGTGCAGTTTTTGGAAGAAATGGGCCATGTTTTCTAATCCTACATAACCCAGTCATCACCATCCTGTCCTGACATCAGTGAATACTTTTATTAGGCTAAGGCCTCATGGACGCGACTGTATGTTCGGCCAGCATTTAATCTGGGGCCGGTATGCTGTCCGTATCCGTATGTCCATTCCGTGGCCCCACAAAAAAGAAAGAACATGTCCTATAATTGTCTGTTTTGGGGACAAGGATAGGACATTTCTACAGAAGTTGAAGGCGTGTACTCGGTCGATATCAATGTTTTGTAGATGCACAATTTGTAGACTACAAAATGGATAAGACCTAAGGCAGGGGGACCAAACTGTGGCCCAGGGGCCACATGCATCATGCCATTGTTTGCAGTACTCAACATGATGGTAACAGACTTGCTAGTTTGTGTTTGGTTGTTGTTCACATGGTGCACTCTGTGGCTATCTTTGGGACCCACCTATATTGGCAGAATGGAGATCTCCCAATTCTTTTTTGGCACTCCAGAAAGGAGTAGAAGAAGTTGAGAGGTGACCATGCATACTAGCAGCTATCTTCATTATAGTTTATGGGGCTAGTAAAACGCTGTTGTTTCAGCAACTACATGTTCATAAACTACAATGGAGAGAGACGCCATTTCTGGAGTTAGAAAGTGACTCTATTCTGCCAATAGTTGGGAGTCTTGGAGGTGGAACCAGCATCTAACAGAAATGGCATATACTTTTGATATGCCATAAATGTATCCGATAGTAATAATCATTTAAGTGCTGGCTCTCAGTCTGACAGTGTCACATCAGAAAAGGTTCTCCACCCCTGGGCTAAAGGGACTCTCAGTGTATATTGGGGTATGATAATGGCCTGAAGCAATATTTTATTGAATAGTTGCTGGTATAGATTGCTCACCGTGAACTAGATATATTCTGTGGATGATAGTTGTTGGTGGAAACAGCAAATTCTAGTGTTGGTGTGAGGGATGCCAGAAAGATGATAAAGGAGAGCAATACTGAGCTGTGGAGGATGTGTTGGACATATAGTACATGTCACCAGGGCAGAATGTTAAATTCAAACTGATCATTTTGTTGGCCATTCAGACTGAAACTAAATGTAACGACCTGCGTTCACCAGTATTTCATATGGGCCTTTTTAATGTGCACCTGAAGACCGTCACTTTACTGTAATAGTACTGCACATAATGGATTGCATGTCTGGTTTTCAGATCTAGGGTTGTGACCAATACTTTAGGGCGCAGCATCTTCCTCATGCAACCATGTGACATGTGTAGTCAACAACTAGATCTTTGTCAAAATTTTATAATGGCATGACATGGCAAGCCCTTTTCGAATATCATGCCCCTTCTTACAACCTTGTGCACAATTGTTGTAAGTGACATGTCCTGATAGTTTTATGAGATCTTGAAGGTTATATACTTCCTAGAGGCACAACTTTGTAAATGTCAAGTAGATTATATATCTTGTATCTTACAAAGCACCACCTCCACTATATTCAGCTATTTGCTCTTTGAAAACAACAAGAATAAGATTTTCCACTTTTGTCTGACATCAGAAATCAATAGAGCATGAAGTAAGTATTGTGCAATTGCTGCTTCGTGTCATACCAGAGTGTATTCAGCTTAAAGGAGGGAGCCCTGTTACTTTTATCTGCAGTTTACCGTCTCATAAAATAGTTTATCCTTGTACACCAAACTGTTGATTTACAGAGCATTGTCCATAAAATAACAAGTTGTCAATAAAAAGAAAGTGGTAAAAATCAGTTCACATCATGTTTGGTCTATGCATTTAAGATATATGCTGGGAATATCTTCCAACCAGGGTCAGACTGGCCCACCAGAGGATCTTCCAATGGGCCCAGTGTCTGAAGCCATAGTGGGCCCCAAAGCTCCAGGAGAAAAATCTCATTTGGAGCTAATCACCACTAGGGTCTATTCATTTGATATAAAATCTATTAGACTTTATTGATGATATAGTAGTTGGGTCCCAAGAATAATATCATCTGTTGGGCCCAAGGAACCCCACTCCGACACTGTCCCCAACGTATATTTTCAATGTGTGCCAAAGTGTACAATGACTTACATCAACTATTGGCCACATTGCAAAAAAGTAGATTTTTTTGTGGTAGCCAGCTGTATAGGAAAGCGAGGTCTCCTGGCACGTACCACACCCAAAAAGAAAGGGGGGTCTATAGCTGTGTGCAGCATATGTGCTGGGACACAGCTCTTAAAGGGACATCTTTTTCAAAGAAAGCCCACCAATGGTGTCACTATTACATCTATCATAGCAATGTCATCCAAATCTTCTAGATTTCTGAATGGGAAATCAGCCTAATTATGTATTATCAGTATATGCTCCACTAATCTATGCCTGCATGACTAAGTAAATTTGCAGTGTGAGACTGAAAGAAGACGTTTCTGAAGAATCGTCACTTATAAACTATACACAGTACCTCATAGGGTTGATCCTGCTGAGCAAAAGTATACATTTCTTATGTAAATCTCAAACAACTGATTGGCTGGGGTCCCTGGTGTCGGACTCCCACCAATCAGATACTGATCATCTATCCAGAGGAAAACACTTAAAGGGGTTATCCCACAAATAATGTAAAAAATGAAAATCAGACATCAGATAATACATGACAACCTCTTTTTTAACAAAGCTAGAACCAGCCCTGTACCTCACATGGATCCAGAGATCTCGACATTTATTGCTCTGCTAGATTCATATCAAGCTGACAGCTCAAGGGGAGTGTCTTTTCTGCTGCAGCTCAGGAGGCGTGTCCATGCTCTCCCTATCCCAGCTTAAGAGACAGTTAAAAGTTGAAACTGAGCATGTGCGGCCATCTCAGTGACCAGGTCAAAGAAATAAGAAATTAAAAGGGTTATCCCACGAATAATGTAAAAAATTAAAATCAGACATCATATAGTCCACGACAATACCTTTCTAACAAAGCTAGAACCAGCCCTGTACCTCACATGGATCCAGAGATCTCCCCATTCATTCTCTACTAGATTTATATCAAGCTGACAGCTCAAGGGGAGTGTCTTTTCTGCTGCAGCCCAGGGGGCGTGTCTCCTATCCTCCTCCTATCACAGCTCAGGAGGCAGTTGAAAGAAGAAACTGAGCATGTGCGGCCTTCTCAGTGAGCAGGTCAAAGAAATAAGAAATTAAGTGGTCCTATACAGATACATTATATTGAATAACTCAGTGGCTATGCAAAATTTTTAATTACGTGCAATTACAAAAGTATTCAGATCCAGGTGCTCGTTTAAAAACTGTAGAATATTTTTCGTGGGACAACCCCTTTAAGTGGTCCTATACATATACATTTTATTGAATAACTCGGCAGCTGTACAAAATTTTTAATGACATGCAATTGCAAAAGTATTCAGATCCAGGTGCTGGTTTAAAAACTGTAGAATATTAAGCGCTAGTCCAGCGCAACCCCTACTGTGGCAACATGAACTATTGCATAAAACTACCCACACTGTATAAATACATATATATATATATATATATATATATATATAAATAACTCCTCAACATTGAAATTGTAACACCAATGAGGAAAAGTTGTGGAATTATGGAAATCGCAGGATTTATAGACATGTTACTGATATGCAAATGGAAAAAAATATTCGAGACATCTTAATTTATTCAGTGTCAAGTATGAGCGCCACGCGCAGAAATACACGTACTTACACACCTTGGCATGCTATCAATGTGGTTATTAATAGTTGTCTGAGGAATGTTCTGCCACGCTGAATGCACTTGGGCACGCCAATCATCAAGATCCCCTGCTGGCATCTCCCTTTGCATTTGCCAACCAATGACATCCCAAATGTGCTCAATGAGAGACAAGTCTGGAGATGCTGCAAGTCTTGGTAGCACATTTAAGCCACACAGGCTGCTCACAGTAGCCTGAGGAACATGCGGCCTGGTGTTGTCTTGTTGAAAAACTCTTTGGAGAAATTGCCGTACCACTGGTTCCACAACCACATAAATGTAACACTGAGCTGTTAGTGTACCTGAAATGAAGACTAGAGGTGTCTGGCTACCATACATTATACCACCCCACACCATAATCCTGGGAGTAGAAAAGGTGTGACCTTCCCTTGTGAAGACGTCTTCATTACTTGACCATGTGGTCTCCAGACCAATCTACAGCTATTACTGTTTCTGAGACAAAAGTGTAACTCATTGCTGAAGTGGATAAACTTCCATTCCCTCTTCCATTCTTGCTATGCAACACGAGAGCCTTTGAGAGCAGTGGCGTGAGGACAATGGCACACCTATAGCTGGATGTCTGGCCCGTAGACCAATGTCGTGCAAACGCCTTTCAATTGGTTTGTGTAGACAGTTTGCTGCCATAGGCTTGGAATGTGATGTCCTATTTCACTTCCAGTACAGAATGGATCACTATGTGCCATTATTCTAATCAATCTGTCTGTGCAGAGGTTCACTTCTGTGCACCTCTTTCTGTCATTTCAGTTTATCGTCATTTTCCCAGCTACCGGGCCATGCAACATTGAAAAGTGCTGACATTCGGCCTAGGTTGGTAGCGATCTGCCAGAGTGATAAATCAAAGTCTCTCAGTTCAAAGATTCTGTCCCTATTAGTTTGTGACAAGTGGAGATAACTGGCATGTCAATGAACAGAAGTCATCACACAATCATCCCACAAAAAAACTTTGCTTTCAATCTTTTATGTCCTTCCCACATGCTGCAGATTGGAGCTAGGTGCTTGAAAATTTGATGATCTGCAGATCTTAGAGACGCCTGCTACTTCCTCAATTTGCATAACCTTCTTGTCCTTTTTGGTGTTCTTATTTCAATGTGACGAGTGTATATACACTGCCATAAACCTGGTTTTATTGCCGAGTTCTGGGAACTGCAAGTTACCTGTATGTGGTCCAAGTGAAACATAAGATATACTGACATATCTGGTTTTATTTTATTACAAGGCACCTACATATGGCAATGAATGACAGCTAACATCCAACTGCAGCAGCCTGGGATTGGCAATGAACTGGCCATACTGCCTGTTTAACTGCTTAGATTCCATGCTGTTTGTCAAACTATCCCCTCTCAGACAACCTACCTTCCTTGGCATGACATGATCAGTCTGTTTGGGCCTGACATCACACAGACCATAGTGTGCCTTTGGCATGGCCCAATAGTTGCCTGCCAGTTCTACACTGATAGTGATGGTTAGGTTCTGTAGTTGGGAAAAAACATTTTTTAAAAAGTTTAATGAAGTTTAGAAAGAAAGAAAAACAGAGGTAGAGAAAATAAACATTTTATATGACCATAAAAACTGTTTTTAAATATAAGAAGTAATAAAAAATACTGTTTTTACTACATATACCATCTCTAAAGAAAATAAAGAAAGCTTTACTATATATATATATATTGTACTGTATGTACTCCCGTGTACATACATATGGATTGTCACTGTACATGGTAACCAAATATGCCACAATAAGGGTTGTGTGAACTAACATTTTGTGATCATTTCCCTTTAAAAAAAAAAAAAAAAAAGCATCTCTGGCTTTTCCCCCTTGATAAATACAAGTGAATGGTTTCCTGGTAGCTTTCTCCTGTTGAGCAACTCATTTAAGTAGAAGGACACATCTGCCAGCCCCCATGTGACAGACTGCTCACTTAGGAAGACATGTTATTTTATGGCTTATTATGTGTTGCTAGATTGGATCTGGTGATGCTAACCTGTTTATTCATCACCCTGCTGGCACTCAAGAGACAAAACATGGTCTTAACATGCATTTGAAGGAGGTATGAGAGGTGTAGGTTCTCTGTCTCAAAGCCAGAAGCACCTGGGGCTCGAGTTTCTCTCCAGGGTATTTTGACCTTGTTTGGTGAGTCAGGCTATTGAAGTCTGAGGTCCATTCTGAGTCATCCATGATGGCATCCTGCTATTGGTGCAGCCTCAAGGAAATGGTTGGTAAAATAACATGAGAATCTTTATCAGAGCAGGAAATGACAAGTCATTAAAATACTAACCGTTGGTGATGTTGAGATCACTGCTTGGAAAGGAAAAGAGAAAAAAAAACAGTTCCAAAGTTCACGTATTCACATAGATTGCATGATAATGACTATGTTCATCTCTTTCATAGTCATTTCTTCAGTTTCTGCTCAGGTTTTTTACTATACATGATTTATACTAAAAAAAAAAAAAGTCTTGGATATGAATAACTTTTAGTGTTGATAAGTCATGAAGGCATCTGCAAAATACTAAGGGTCAACCGTACAATGGAGTAACAACTGTATATACTGTAGGTAGGACAAAGGAAATCAGAGCAGGTATCTTCACAGGAATGAGGTACAGTAGAGCAAGAAAGAGGAAAGAGTGGAAAGTTAGACAGCAGGGAGGAGATCATTGTGCAGGGTTCGTGGTGCATATTTAGGCTTTTTTCACACACTGACCCAGATTTACTGATCCTACAGAATTCATAAGTAAAGGCTGTCTAGACCTGCACCAGATTTATCACAGGGGCTCAGGCTGGATGATAAATCTGATTCAGGGATACACATTTTTCAATGACTAGATACCAACTATTGGTTGACTTACTCTAAGAAAGATTTTTACTCCAGAATTGTGTCAAAATCTTGGTGCAGAATGGTGCATTGTAGGCTTCACCCACATTCCAATAGGAATGTCGGTGAAGCATACTTGATGGAATAAAAGTGTAGAAACCTTAGATGCGCCATTTTACTTTTTTTTGACAAATTTTTGGCACAGACACATTCGTAAATCTGGGCCACTCTTTTTTGTGACATGAATTTCATGTGTTATTTTAGATTACATTTTTTTTATTCACACATTTTCTTACATGCATTTCTTCTTGTCCTATAGGGAAGCCTAGGGGAAAATGTGTGAACAAAATCTCCTCACCTAGAGTATATTGGGACAGATTAAACTGACATGCACGCCTTCCATTACATTTACTGTTTTACAGTCTTTTCTAAGCATTTTACTTCTCATCCAAAAGGGGGCATGTCTTCTCATGTAAAGGGATGTGGTCTAAATGCACCTCCATGCCAAAAATGCACCAAAATTTTGCGGCATTTTTGGAGTGAAACCATGCAAGTTTTAGGTGGTGTAGACATTTTTTTTTTTTTTTTTAGTGCATAGACAAAATTCTGGAGCATCAACAAAATACTAGCAAAAATCTGGAGCAGGATTTACAATACTCCAAATTTACAATGGTCTATGCGGTATAATAGTAAATTTGTCTGTTATTAAGAATATGATTCATATTCTTATGAATCTGCCCCATTGTGTTTTCTGACACCCCCATCCTAAAAAAATGCACCAAAAGTGCACTGTTTGTAGGGCAATTAGGCTACTTTCACATGTTCAGCAGGGTGATCTGGCCGGTAGAGAATGCCAAGAATCGGCAGTGATTTCTGTCCGGCTAATCTTTGTAATTTTTGACGGATTGTGGCCAAACCCCATCATTGTTAATGGGGTCATGGGCATTCCGGTTGCCTCCGGCAGTGCCGGATCCGGAGAACTCTGTCAGGCTGAGGCATTGGTGCCTCAGATGTGAAAGCAGCCTTATATTTCTATATTGGTTTTATTCTAACGCCTGGCCACAGTTTTTTTTTTTATACTAAATGCTGTGTGTGAAGCCACCCTTGTAGTGCAATTTCTTCATTCCTGTTTTTGGAAGAGTGAGAATAGATCCAATACTGTTTCTTTTTTGGAATCTGCTGATTAAAAACATAAGTAAAAATATAAAAACCTGCGCTACAGCTATACTGTATAAAACTAATCTTAAAGTGGTAATAGGATATTATTAAAGGGTAACTAAACCTTTGATGAAAAAAACAAAGGCGTAGAAATGCTGCCGAGAACGTTCTGCCCCTTTGGCCTTCACCGACTCTGCTCTCCGTTTTGAGCGTATGGAATACAGATCCCATACACTATCTTTGGATCCATATTCCACACGTTCGAGAACCTGAGCAGATCCGATGAAAGCTGAAGAGGCACAATGCTTCTTCCCCTTCGCCTTTTTATTTAGTTGCCATTTAAGTATGGAAGCAGTTGCATATAATACAAGCATATGCAGCATTTTCATGTATATTTAGAAGGGAAAATGTATAGTATATACATAATATTCCAATGGACTCATTGACTTCTTATGAAATCAGACCCAGCATGTTTGTAAGAGAGCTTAGAGGGAAGATTTTGAGCCCACTGTACCCAAGGAGGGATGTGATTGCATTCTCTACACAGTCAGGACTTTATATAAAGAGAAATAATATTAATGTATAGAAAGAGCAAATATAAATAGGCCATATTTATATATTATTCATATTAATTTAAAGTTGCATATGATAGGTAGGTAGTTAGAAGCAGCACTCTCAGATTGTAGATTGATCAATATATAGTGTGTGTTTGTGTGTGTGTGTATATATATATATATATATATATATATATATATATATATATATATCTTACATTTTTTCATGATATGGATGATTTGTAGATGTAACATTTAGGCTCCATAAGACTCCCATGGTACAATTAAATGGATTTTGTATATTTTCTTAATTATATACATGATTGCCACATATTTGCGAATCTCTTCATTGAATATATTGTGCACTTTTAGATTAAACACTTTTGAACAATACTTTAATCCCTGCAAAATGTTACACCACTTTTACAGTATATGCTACCACCTTAGAGACCCTAAGCTTGTGTTTGGCCCTGGTTTATCTTTTTCAGTTTTTGACCATTTTCATTCACTTCACCTTCCTTTGTTATCAAGGTCTTTTCCTATAAACTAACTTCTCATAGTATAAATGCTGGAAAATGAAAATCTGTAATTCCACATGAGAAATGGATGGCACACCAGTGATATTAGACAAAATATGTGACTTTATTTCAATCCAGGACACCATAATGGGAAGCCGTAACACATACATTGGTGCATAATGATTGTCTGAAATAAACTTGTATGTATTATGTGTATTGTGAGCACCATTTCAGTTCATATACATGTACAACTGATATCCTCAGATCAGCAGGTACAGATTTTCTACATTTGCTTTATTTTCTGAATATTTGCAGTTGGGGTTGGATATACATAAATGCAGCAGTTACAGATTCTTCATATTTTCTATGTTTGCTATATGCCTTTTCCGAATATTTGCAATTGGGGTTGGATATACATAAACTCGGCAGTTATGGAGTCTTCATATTTTCTATTTTTGTTATATGCTTTTTCCGAATATTTGCATTTGGGGTGGGATATAGTTAAAGCCCATTCATTTTATTAGTTATGCGGTATATAGATAGTATATATAATACAATAATATACACAGCAATTCGTTGACTAAGTGGTAAGCAAATTATACTATATATGTATCTAGAGAGGGATGGCTAATATTTCCAATCTTAAATCGTATTTAATGGTATAGTGTAAGAAGACCTTTCTTTATTGTGCTCAGCTTAAATATACAATGCTTGATAAATGAAATACATTTGTATTCAGTTTTTAGAAGCTTGTAGGTTCTTGTAGATATGATATATTTGGTTTGCTTAGGGATGCATAAGGGATGTATTAAATATGCATTTTCTGGATGATGCCTGATCTCTGGCTTCTGAATATCCAAATTTGAGATTTATAGTTAAGTGCCCTGACCAGTACCAAAAGTAATACAGCAACACTGACATTATATAAGACAAAACCAGCGCACATAGATCCAAACTTTACATTCCAATCCACATTTAGAAGTTGTATTAAAGATTCGTTACATATTTTTAAGAACTTAAACTCATTTCGGATTGTATGCAGAAAGGAGAAGGTGTTTTATTAATTTTTTTGTCTCTGTAGTTAACCAGAGACATCATTAACATCAAATACTCAATATACTGAGTACAAAGTAACGATTCTATATAACTTAATATCATAGCATAAATTATCATCCTCATTAAAAGTTTGTACTGAGGTAATATATTGACCAGTACATTTGTATAAAATAATCTTTATTGTGATTTGCTGTGTATACAGTATAGCATACTTCACATCTACCATTGTCAGGGACCACACTCATTTCTCCTTTAACTTTACCACCTATGACTTTAAATAAACTACTGGCTTATTATCTTAAAGTGACAGCTACCTTTCTTACTGTACAATCATGAAATTAGTGATAATTCATGGAATATTTGCTCTCAAAATGACAATATTGCCTTTATTGTACTAAATTCTTAGAAGCAACGCCTCTCAGAAAGCGATTCAGAATGCAATGATTCACTATGAGTAACGTATGTAAAGATGTTTTAGTAGGAAATGTATTTACTCATTCTGGTGTACTGGATTGCTAATTCAAGATAGTTTTGTTTCCATCCTAAAGACTTCTTCACACTTGGGGTTTCCTGCAAAAGCCAAGGGCTCATGCTATATAAAATGGTTCTAACCTCAGCCTAAACGTGTGAAATTACACTTTCACTTTACAACCCACTTTTAAGATCTTACGTTTTTGCTACCTGTAATGAAGTATGAGAATCAGGGACATAATAGAGCTCTTTAAAAGTATTAAAAAAACATAATGTGACTTGTCTATATGTTTAGATGATTGTTATTATTAGTATTTGTGAGTCAGTAGCTATTATACAGTTTGTGTCTAAACTTTAGTTGTACACATCCCTTGCAAATCTTCCGGATATTACGTTTAGTATTACTCCTCCTTTCATGTGAGTTTTATGTATTTGTGTTGCTGTATTCATCAGCATCTAACTTTGCTTAAAATTACTATTTATGTTGCTTGTAAATAACTGTGATGTAAAATCTACAATACTGAATGTAGTGACTTGCAATTTTTATATGTAAAATAATTTAGAAAAAAAGGCATATGTAGAATAAAATCGGCACCTTCCATAGCAGCAAGATCTGAAATGACTATCCTAAGCTATAGATATAATATAGGCAAACACCGTTTATGATGCATAGTACATACAAGTCAAAGTGAAATTGTAACAGTATTTACAATAATTACTATTATTTTATACCTAAAGCTAAAATCGCAAAATTTAGAGTTATAAGAAACATTTACCTCCTACCGTCTGCTGGTATAGCACTCACAGTCTTTAACAGGCTCATTAGTCAACATCAGTATCTTGCTCATACTGTTCTAAGAGGGTAATTTCAGGGATTTCTTAACCTACTAGGGTGATGAGTTCCATCCCTAGACCATGATTCAGACTTCTGCTGCAGGCTTTGTATTACCTCTTCCAGTTAATAGGGATGGCAGCCCATTGCAGTCGGCCTGACTTTGCCGTGACATAATTATTAACCTGCTAATTTAGTTACAATTCTTATTTCATCCATGAGAAAAACTGATGGATAATTCTTGAGTTTATTCTTTTTAATTCACAATATTTTTATAAATTACAAGAGATATATGTGGAAAAAAATCTTTTCAGAAAACATCCAAGCAATTTTTTTGTTTTTTTATTTTTTTTTGTCCAGACACCTCTGCCCAAATCTCTTTGCTCCTCTTATGAAATAGGTGAATAGATTTATGTTAATAATTTTGCTATATTGCTACAATGAATTTTAAGTGTCCTTTTTTTATCCACCTGAAAAAGCCCTTGGCTTTTGCATGGACTTTTGTATAATATTATTACTATATGCAGTATGTAACACTGGTTAACACATTGCTAGCTATTGAAATTAATAAATATATATAATGTGTGTGTATGTATATATGTGTGTATATATATATATATATATATATATATATATATATATATATACATATAGTATCTGTGTGTATATGTGTGTTTTGTGTGTGTGTGTATATATATATATATATATATATATATATATATATATATATATATATAAAATCTGTGAATTAAACAGGGCCAAAATCCTAGACTGAGATGGTAAATCCAAAAGTTAGTAATGAAAAAAGGATTCCAGTGAGATTTTCTGTTAGGAATCTGTCCATACCTGTTAGTCTGTTTAGCTCCTCTCTCTGTCAATATCTATCTATCTATCTATCTATCTATCTATCTATCTATCTATCTATCTATCTATCGTAACTGTCTATATCACTATAGATACAGTATCTGTCTATCCATCTCTCTACAATATCTGTCCTTCCCTCTACAGTATCTACCTTTCTCTATCTCCATAGATGCAGCATCTATCTATCTATCTATCTATCTATCTATCTATCTATCTATCTATCTATCTATCTATCTATCTATCTCTTTCTCCAGTATCTAGTATAAGTGGGTAAAATAATATCTATGCTCTATCTGTCTACAGTATCTATCTACAGTATGTCTATCTACAGTATCAATCGATCTGTCTATCTGATATTTAGCTGTCTATCTCGTATGTCTGTTTATCCATCCTCTATCCATCTGTCATCTATGCATCTGTTGTCTGTCTATCTGAATAATGGAAGTGACAAGCTATCTCTTAGTGACATATTCTGTGTACATATCAGTTGGAAGATACTGTATTTCCTCCATCTGTTTCTCCATTTTATTTTACTTTAATTTAGGGTAGATAAGTACTGGCAGAAGTAGTTTATCTGCAAATAAATATTTCATAGCCCCCCCCTTTTTTTTTCTTGAATGTAATTGTATCCATATATTGGACGCCCCTATCATAATGCTTAGATCATCCAGTACTTATGGCCCATTTTTATACCGGTGAATAATGATTTTATGGATGAAGTTACACAGAATATGAAATCCACCATACAATAGCCCTGGAAATTATGTTAGTCTGGCGATGCTTACTAATGTCGGTGTGTAATGATATACTATAATAGTGCAGATACTTTACTTCCTTTGTTTCTCTCTTTCATTTTTTGTAATCACTGACTTCTGACCAGCAGGGAGGTCCTTTCATAGCTAGCTAATCCACTCTTTTGCAATACCATGACGCATACGCTATACATAACCCTTGTGGTGCCAGGAGAGGCACGGTACAGAGTTTAGCTCTGTACATAGCTCGGTCAGGGCTGTAAAGGGTTAGGATACCGTCTGTTTTTTTTTCCCCTTCCTTCTTCTTTAAAGAAAGCTACGCCTTTCTGAACACAAAGGGGCGAGACTGGAGAAGGGTGGGCAGTTTCTGTTTCAAGTGAGGATGACACAAGCACCACTCATTTCCTTATTAATCGGTTCAAACCAGTTCTTACAGGAACCGCTGGTGATAAATGTGGGAGTTCTCAGAAGTCATTCATTTCATTTTCTGCACTGCACCAGTGCACATAACACAGCAAAGTGTCTCCCTGTCTAGGAGGGACACACATTACTCATGGTGCACTGATGTCCTCCCTATACCAGAGCACCATTCTCCTCTCCTTCTCAGTAGGTAAGTAGGAACCATTCTAACTAATTGTCTATTTTTGTCTTTTTCTTCCCATACATCATTCTTTTCACTGCACCCGTAATGGACATGGATGTAGGGCTGTTCCAAGTATCGGACCTTCCTTACAAAAACCCTTCCAAGAATATCTGGAGGCTCAGAGGAAGAAGCTTCACCATAAAACGGATGCAGGAGCCCCGCAGGTAAGAATAATCTTTGTGTAAGACTTGTTTTTTGAATTTATACTTATTTTGAAAGATGCAGTCATGATCATTCACAAGTATTGCTGTCTTTTACTGGTTAATAGTACATTTATATTTGATGTACGGTTATCACTTTTATTTTTCATTTTAGTATAGTGTATTATAATGTGTAGGTCATAAACATAAAACTTGTATTACGTTATAAATATAATAAGAAAAATATGAACTTTATAGTTTTAAAGTACTTTAAAACACTGACTGGAACTTTTAGAATGATATGATGCTTCCAGGAGATGACATCCAGAAGGTCATGTGTATCATTTCATGTGGCAGAGATGAAGATCTCTACATCCGAAACATGTTGAATTAACCTTAGGACTATAGTAATAGAATAGATGATACATACGGCTCCTGGTCACTCCCAAAATTCTAGGTTAGTAACGGCATTGTCTACATACTGCAGCATCATGATAGATTAGATAGATAGATAGATAGATAGATAGATAGATAGATCTCAAGCTGGGTAATGGGTATTTATGCCAAATTTCTATGAAGTGGATTTGGATTGGGAATGTGACATTTTTTGTCATTTTCATGAATGAAATACTGCCCTCTGCTGGCCAGATAAAGCATACTTACTGCAAATCTGACAGGAAATAAATTGTCTACATTGGGAAACGATATGGGTTGACACACAGATCCTACTTAATTGGAACATTAAGCAAGTAGTCTGACTTTGTGCCTGATGACTACCTCGTGACCATGTTCTGTAATGACTTTACTATGCCACCTTGTGCTTTTGTCCTGCAGAGTGAAAACTGGTTATCGTGGGCGTTTGAGAAGCTGGTCATCGTTATGGTGATTTATTTTGTTCTTTCCATCATCAACTCCATGGCACAGAGCTACGCCAAGCGTGTCCAACAGAAAAAGTTATCTGTTGAGAAGACAAAATAAGGGGAAGCACTCTGGGATTAACTGGGAGGGTGATAAAAGACATAATGCTACTAAGCAGAACCTCAATTGACCTGATTTAACCGTTAAATACAAATCGGCGAATTAAACTTTGGACATTTTTAAAACAAAATCTTTTTTTTTTTTTTTCAAAATCGTATTAAATTATTTTTTTTTCTAATTTTTTTTTTCACTATATAAAATGTTAACAGTTTATGTGGATAAGAGATGTCTGTGTGGCAAAGTAAGGTAAAGTATACACTATTTCCACCTTCTTTTGGTGAATGACTACTTTTTTTTTTTCTTCCTCATAGTTCACATCCTCCTGTGGCTCTTCAGCTATTGGGATTCCACCAATACTTGCGTGGTTTACCAACCTGTGGCTGGCATGCAGAGGATTGTGGATCAGCAGTAACTGAACAGCCACACCGACTGTCTTAGCTTGAGCTTATAAAATGGAAGCACACCGGGGGTTTTGCAGAGCATTACCTTTTGGGCTGTACTAGTTGGTGTGGAGTCTTGGCAGATACCCATGTCCTGGACTGGATGACCAATATGCACTGTTATTTTTGTCTCTGATACTTATTTAGTGTTGGGAAAGATTAGTGCATTGCTGTGCATTGTGCTACCAGACTAAGGGACTCCTTTACGGTTAAGATTTTCTTGTATAACTTCTGTAAGTAGGCATTGCCTACGATGTAAGGTCTACCCTAAACTGTGTGGAGAGGTTTCTGGATAAGGTACTGACTCCATGATCATCACACCTGCATTAAGTATTTCTTTGGGACAGAGTACAGTAATAGTTAATGTTTGCATGTCTGCAGCTCCATTGGACTCTCTCATTACAAAAATCTTGAAAAGATATATGGAATGATGGGAGTGATGACTAGCAATACAACATACTCAAAGGAATATTTTGTCTGGTGGGGTTTGTGGTCTATACAGTTTGCCTTTACAGTCCGAGACAAACTGCTTGTTGAAACCAGTGCACACTGTTAATAACTGTCCAGTTCTCTCCAATTGACAACATTCATTTTTCTTTTTTTTTATTTTTTTATTCTGTGTACATATATATATATATATATAATGGAAAGTTGAAACGGAACTTTATAAAGCCACCTTTGATCATTCCAAAACTTTTTGTGTTGGTTCTTTACCCGCCCTAAATGTAACCTTCATTCTCTCCTTGCCTTTCTTTGTGATGTATGCTTAGTTTTATATTTCTGTTGCATTTATTCTTTTGTCCACTCCACCCCTGTAGCTGTTGGACCAGAGTTTATTGCGTGCATGATAATCCTCCCTGGAAAAAAAAAAAAAAAACCTTTTGTCTGTGATTTCCCAATCATTCTGGCTTTGAAGAAGCAGGAACAAGGAAGTGTGTATTCAGCTCTGGCGCTGTCTTCAGTACTGACCTAATATTACAGCTGCCTTCCTAGAAAACTCCTTCATGGTTCCACTTGTTTTCCTGCCAAGCCTGAGTCATTGGAAGCCGCATTAACTCCTGACGACACGGTTTTATTCATTCTTTGAGTCGGTCAGAACGGCGTTGATTGATACACATACATCACCTGGCATGAGGATATCGCTGTGCTCCCAAATGTACGTAATGTGGATTTGGATTTTTTTATGAGGCTTTGCTCATTAGGTATCCAGTGCAGGAGGCACGTTTCCTGAAGTTCCTGCATCAGGAACCTTTACATACTAGCATTTCCAGCTTAGACAGGCCACTCTTGCTTGCGGAACTATGTTACACAATATAGATCTAACCTTATGGATGCACTTTATCACTAGGCCCTCATCTTGCAGCCTTACTTATGATATTGATTCAGTTTGCTGTTTTAGAACATGTTACCTCTATACCTGTCTGCAGATATGCCTGGGGCTGAAACATATTCTCAAGTCTGTATTGGGATCCTTGTGTTCTGAGCACAAACATTCCAGTTGAATGAGTCAACAAGTGATGACGCACGTGAGCCCGTTTTGCAATCACATTTCAGTGTAAAAGGAGTGGAGGCTTTATCAGGAAGAAATAAGACACAAGTACATAGTGAAGTACAATAGTAAAAGATAGGTTTTATGAGTCATGGTAGCCGGTTCATTTTATATGCTTGGTTTTTTTAATACTGATATAGAATTTTACTATAGTTCTGATGTGCTGTGCTTTTTCCTTGCAATACTTTGAGTCATTCTGCCTCTCCGCACCCTGTAAGAACATTGTGGCCTGCACATTAATATTTCACTGCCAATGCATTACAGATTACTGCACTCTCATTATATATGGTAAGTTGGTGTTAGCATCTAATAGAGCTAATGAACCAGTTTTTGCTTCTCTTGTCTAAATTCCCTGGATCCTAAGCTGTATTTCCAGTTCTATGTACATATTAGTAGCAGCCGCAAAAAAATACTATGCATATGTTCTAGTGTGTAACTATCCAGCAAGTCATACTCATTGTCTTATCAACCATTGTGTCTCCCCGCCTGTTGTATTTGCACCGCACCGCCATCAATCGTCGTGACATCTCCATGCCTGTACCATCCTGTCGGATAGCTTATCAGACTGATGTTGACTGTTGGATCTCATGGCAACAACAGTCGGTAGGCTGTCTGACATTTTGGTGTCTTTCACGTGACCAGCGTTGTCGTGATGGTGATTGTATCTTACTCCACAGTTTTGTCATACTTGAATAAACGTGATACATGTGCTGAAGGGTGAAGAAATTGCTGGACCTTCTTGCAATGGTTCGTAGATCAATGATGCATTTTGCCTTTGTATATAAATATCTATGTACTAAGTGTAGACTGAAAGCTGTAGGCTGACAGTGCTTAGTGTACATAATGAACATTGTGTTTGAGCATTTTTATAGAAGTGGCTCTGTGTTTGCATCTTGTCTTTCTTCCTGAAGGTTGTCTACCGTTATTAGAAGTGAGCATTGTATGTTTCTATGGCCATCTGATTATACAGATCATCTGTAAGCCCAGCACCATAAAGTCCTATAGATGCTGAATTAAAGGAATTTTACAACATCTGCTTTAATGAAGTCTGATGTCAGTTGATAAGATAACGCTCACATCCAGACTTAGGAGAAAGGGGTTGTGCAGCCAGTACATACTGATGACCTATCCTTAGGATAGGTCATCAATATCTCAACGTTAGGGAAGGGGGTCCAACTTCTGGCACATATTGATGACCTATCTTGAGGATAGGTCATTAATATGTACCGGCTGAACAACCCGTTTAATAGGCAAAAAGTGTAACAGCTTATTCACATAACCATGACCAAATAACGTCCACAAAAAAAAACTGTTTTAGTTTGCATTGCATTTTTTCCCCTCACTTCTGTCAATAGAAAGGGCTAGTGTCATCAACAAACATGGACTAGAATTGGACATGCATTGAATTTTTCAGGTCCGGTGCACAGTCTGTGTGCTGTCCCTTTTAATGTGGTTGTGGCAATAAGCTTTAATGAT
The DNA here is from genome assembly GCA_900303285.1 of Rhinella marina. Classification (NCBI taxonomy): domain Eukaryota; kingdom Metazoa; phylum Chordata; class Amphibia; order Anura; family Bufonidae; genus Rhinella; species Rhinella marina. Next base: position 599,216 of record ONZH01023284.1, read on the forward strand.
ATTATTAAAAATATTATTTAAAAAAGGAACGAATGTTATAAACAAGGATTTAAATCCAATCCTGAGTCACCTTCTAAATCTAGAGTCTAGAACTCTACTATTCCTGCATTTCCTATCCACCATCCATGAAAAATAGATATAAAAGGAACATAATACTTTTTTTTTCTTCCTATTTCCTTTTCTTAAACTTTTTATAAGATTCATATTGATATGTTTATGTCTGCAGTGATAATTGTCCTTTTTCAACCACCTTAAGGGCTCTTTCACACGAGCGGATGCCACCTGAGGAATCCGCTGCGTGTAAGAGAGCCAAGCCCTGTTTAGGACAGCAGAGACACGGAACTCTGTGCCTCTCTGTGATCTTTTTACTACAAAATCACAGTGACAACTTTATCTCACTGTGATTTTGTAGTAAAAAGATCACAGAGAGGCATGTTCATGCTCCGTGCCTCTGCTGTCCTGCACAGGGCATGGCTCTCTTACACACAGCGGATTCTTCAGACGGCATCCACTCGTGTGAAAGAGCCCTAAAGGAGTTTTCTGTTTTTATGTAAATTTAAGGTTAATGCTGTATACGTGAAAAGTTCTATTTCTAACGTGCTTTGTGTTTCCATTCCTCGCCATTTTCAGGACGTTTGTTAGCCATCTGTGAATGAAAACCATCCTGCTCTAAGTCATGAAATGGATTCAGTTGTATCTAGTCTAGGAAATGCTCTGGGAGCTCAATACATTAGCAGCGCCTGCACGTATACCTTAGTTTAGACTGTTTAGCTCACAGAGCATTGCCTAGACTGCATATAATTGTATCTAGTTTTCAGCTAAGAGCAGTAAGTTGCACCAAGCATTTGCACCACACACAAACACTTTTTAATAAAGTTTGTACATTTTACACTATCATGATCTCCATCAGTTCCTAATATTTACAGTAAGACCCAGTTCACACTAAGGGCGATATTTATTATACTGAAATACGCCTACATTTTTCCCTGGGACTTTTCCTTGCTCACGCCAGGTCTAAAAAAGTGGTCAGGGACAAGCCTGCAGGCCCATCTTATTTACCATTTTCTACACCAGTTTTAGGGGTAGAAAATTGTCTAAATGGACAGCTCGGTAGCTGTCTTACATTTAGAACTGGAGCTGGATGCACTGAAGTTATGGAGAGGTTGGCGTCTCTTCATAACTTCGGCTGATCCCCCACCAGCTTAGGGCTTTATTAAGACCGGCGCAGTGCCGATGGGGCATTTCTGCCTCATAATCAGCTCTAAAAAATGCCTCAAAACAGCCTCCCATTCATTTTAATGGAAAGCAGCACTTGCTTTTTTTTCTCCTCGTGGAAAAAAGAATCAACATGTCCTATGTTGGCACACAATCTGTGCTGAATCTCTCATTGAAATGAATGAGAACCGTCCAAAAATCTCTGTATTGTCTGCACGTTTTTTGTGTGTATTCTGCTGTTTTTGGCGCAGATTTGCACCAAAATCCACAAGCTGGAAATGCAGTTTTGAAGTAAACACCCATTGGGTAAAAAAAAATGCTTCAAAAACCACACAACAGCATTTCTGCACTTGCGATAAAATATAGGACTTTTTTGTTTGTTATTTACAGCTAGTTCCACCAAATAATAAAAAATATATATATAAATCTACAAGGCCTCAGATTCATATGGCAGTGCATGGAATACCCGTTGGGTACACTGGCACTCTCTGTTCTGTCATGAGGGACTGTATTCTTCTCTAGAAGCAGTACTTCTTTTCTTTTCAAGTATCTTTTTATTGAAAGTTTTGAGAAAATATAGTTATAGACAAAGCGTTAAACAGTTATAATGAATTAAACAATATGTGATCAACAAGAGAAAACGTTACCCCAAGTATAAGGCTGCTTTTACGAGCTGTATGGGGTAGGAGTTGTGTGTGGGGTAGCCAATTTGAATAAACAGATCACAATTAAGAAATATAAGCTTAGGGTGAACGTTGTAATAACAAAGGGGGGGGGGGTAAGAAAGGGCACGAGTACAGTGAAGGGAAGGAGGAGTACTTCTAAGGATGAATACTGTATTTTTCAGTTTAAAAGATGATTTATAAGAAGCACCAGATCATAAGATGCACTAAGGTTTTAGAGGAGGAAGGAGCAAAATCAGAAAAAATATTTTTTTCATAAGACCTCAGAACAGACCCCAATCTTGGTCAGACATCAGATCTCATATCAAACCCCATATCAGAGCTCAAATCAGACCATCAGAGTTAAAAATATATAAATTAACTTGCTTCTCCTGGTCCTCCTCCACTCTTTAAGTACAGTGATCCTTCCTGCACTCACCGCTCCCTGGGCCCACCCTGCACTAATACCTGACTGCGTAAAACATCAGGTCATAGTGCACGCACCATATCCTGATGCTGTATGCAGTCAGGACCCAGTGCAGCTGAGTGAACGGAGGAAGCCCAGGGAGCAGTGAGTACAGGCAGTGCAACAGTCACTGCTCCCACACCTCCTGCATACTAGTGAGCGCTTTTATAATAGAAACGCCCACTAGTACTTGCACTATAAGACGCACTGACATTTTTCCCCAGCATTTTTTTCCCTATGGACGTCATAGCTATAAGGAGAAGAATAGGAAAATGTGCAATCTGACTAGTGCTAGATATTTCCATCAGTCAGAAGTTCATCTTCACACACTGATTGCCGCAATAATCGATAATTTCCGCAAAATAGATCACTTAGGCTACTTTCACACTAGTGTTAATATTTTCGGGTATTAAAAACCGTCATCGGGTCTCAATACCGGAAAAAACGTTTCCGTTTTGTCCCCATTCATAGTCGGGGGGGGGGGGGGGAAACCGTAACTAAACAGAGTGCTCCAAAATGCATTCCATTCCGTTCTCATACCGGAGATGTGGATCCGTCATTACCCACAATGCAAGTCAATGGGGACGTTTTCTCTTACACAATAGAAAACAGATCCGTCCCCCATTGACTCTCAATGGAGTTCATGGCTATGTTAAAGATAATACAACTGGATCTGTTCATACTAGATGCAGATGGTTGTATTATCAGTAACGGAAGTGTGAAAGTAGCCTAAGCCGCCAATATTTCTGTAATTTGAAGACTTATTTTTCTAGTGATAAGCTGTGTTCAAATGGTGAAATACGCAGCAGAAAAATCAGTAGCTTAATCAGCAACTGAGAACTCTGTTTTGGTAGCGTAAATGCCACCAAATGCACTCCAGATTCGCCGCCTACTCTTCAGTGTAATTTACCCCTTTTCCTTTGAAGTCTCTATTAAAACAGTCTCAAAACCACTTGAAAAAAATGTCAAAAACATACCAATTTTTTTGAAAACGGCTTCATGAAATTAAACACCCATGTGCGCTAGGGCATGTATTTCCCATGGAAATCAATAGAAGCTGTTTGGTAGTGTTTTTAACATGTATTAGGCAGTATAAAATGCCTGTTCTGCACCTTTACTATTCCTCAGTTAACACAAAACTCCAGATCAACTGTATATAGTTGTGATTTTAATTGATACATACCTACATACCAGTTGTTCATCAGTGGTTTGAAAATTTGACCTGTATGAATGCAGCTTAAGTGAGCACAAAATGGAGCTGGACACTGCTGTGTGCATGATACCTTATACTGGAAGGTACAGCTGGTGGTTGCTTATTCCTTACATATGCACATAACAGGGCAGTATAACAAGTGCGTAAACTAATCTGTTTTATTTTTTTATTTGAAGATAATAAAAAAAATCATTGAAATGAGCTGTGTCTCTTTGTTTCATTGGTTTGACATTGCTTTTATATATTGATATTGTGTGTTGTGTTGTTGAGTTATATTGGGTGGTGCAAATTCTGCAGCCTTGGAGCCTCTTGTGGCCTGCAAAGTCATTCTTTGTGGCCTCAACTATCTGGACACAGAAATGCCAGTGTGCTGCTACATGTGCAGGGCCGGCAAGTACGAATTGTGTACTGTGTAACCATTTGTTGGTCGCCCATATATCAGGAGAATGGTGTCCCTTGAGTATATGAGTTAGAGACTTTGCAGCCTATGCATCTGATTCTCTCCATAGTAGGTTATGGAAGTTGTGCAATGTTAGACTGTCACCACAGCAGCAATGATTTTCAGTGGAGAGAGGCACATGTATGAAGACGAATTGGGAAGTTTACGGCAAATATCAAGGGTAGGCAAGCTCCAGCACTCCAGCTCTTGTGAAACTGCAACTCCCAGCATACATGCTTGCTCTACTCTTCTCAGAACTCTCATAGAAATGTATGGAGCATGTTGGGAATTGTAGTTTCATACCAGCTGGAGTACTGAAGGTTGCTGACCCCTGGCATATACATTTGATATGCCATAAATATTCTAAAATTTAATACCACTTTAAGTTTTATTGCAGTTCATGGGATTGGCTATGTATTATTGTGAAAAAATATGGGACTTTATTATGGTTTACAACTAGTTCCACAAACAAATTATTTATACTACTCACAAAAAGGTAGGGATTAGAGATGAGCGAGCATACTCGTCCGAGTTTGGTACTCGTTCGAGTATTAGGGTACTCGTAAGTACTCGCTGCTCGGACGAGTATCTCGCCATACTCGAGGAAATGGCAACTTCCGCATCGTGCTTTTTTGGAGCCTAAAAACACAGCCAATCACAAGCCAGGAGACTCTACGGTACACCCAGCCTCACGTGGGGCCCTTACATGTCGATAGCAGGGGTTGGCTGGCCTGATCGGGTGACCCAGGAATATACTACCGACTGGCCGCGGTGCTCGTCTCAGATGCCGTCTGGATGTCGTTAGGGATAGAGCTGCTGCCTTTCAGGGACAGTGTTAGGGCCTGCATTTAGTTGTCTGTTAGGCAGGGATCACCCACAAAGAACCCAACAGCCCTTCTAAGGGCTAGAAGACATTTTATTTTATTATTTTTGTCACTTGGCTGGCTGGCACTAGTAGTGCAGCTATCGCCATATCTAACCCTGTTTTTTTTTATTGTTCTATCTCAGTGATACAAATCCATTGCACACAGCAGTGTGGAACCATTCTGTGTGTCACAGTTCAGCACTGACTCACTCCAATCCATATATACTGTCCAGGTGACACTTTCTGTACGTCACAGAATACAACCAAGTCATTTGCTATCAATATCATCTACAGCTTGATCCAGAAAACTCTCTGTGCGACATTTGTCTGGGTCGCAGACTAAATAGTCACCGTTAACAGGGTGTCAGTGAGTTCTACCATAGTTCTTGCACGTCACGTTCCCAAAAAAACAAAATATAAAAAAAAAAATATATTTTTTCAGTTGTTTTAGCTCAGTGATACAAATCCATTTTACTCAGCTTTGTGTAACCTTACTGTGTGTCACAGTTCAGCACATTTGCTCCCATCCGTATATACTGTCCAGGTGACACTTTCTGTACGTCACACAATACAACCAAGTCATTTGCTACCAATATCATCTACCGCTTGATCCAGAAAATTCTCTGTGCGACATTTGTCTGGGTCGCAGACTAAATAGCCACCGTTAACAGGGTGTCAGTCAGTCCTACCATAGTTCCTGCACGTTACGTTCCCAAAAAAACAAAATTTTTAAAAAATATAAAAAACAAAATATTAAAAAAATTATTTTTTCAGTTGTTTTAGCTCAGTGATACAAATCCATTTTACTCAGCTTTGTGTAACCTTACTGTGTGTCACAGTTCAGCACATTTGCTCCCATCCGTATATACTGTCCAGGTGACACTTTCTGTACGTCACACAATACAACCAAGTCATTTGCTACCAATATCATCTACCGCTTGATCCAGAAAATTCTCTGTGCGACATTTGTCTGGGTCGCAGACTAAATAGCCACCGTTAACAGGGTGTCAGTCAGTCCTACCATAGTTCCTGCACGTTACGTTCCCAAAAAAACAAAATTTTTAAAAAATATAAAAAACAAAATATTAAAAAAATTATTTTTTCAGTTGTTTTAGCTCAGTGATACAAATCCATTTTACTCAGCTTTGTGTAACCTTACTGTGTGTCACAGTTCAGCACATTTGCTCCCATCCGTATATACTGTCCAGGTGACACTTTCTGTACGTCACACAATACAACCAAGTCATTTGCTACCAATATCATCTACCGCTTGATCCAGAAAATTCTCTGTGCGACATTTGTCTGGGTCGCAGACTAAATAGCCACCGTTAACAGGGTGTCAGTCAGTTCTACCATATTTCCTGCACGTCACGTTCCCAAAAAACAAAATATAAAAAAAAAATTATTTTTTCAGTTGTTTTAGCTCAGTGATACAAATCCATTTTACTCAGCTGCATGTAACCTTTCTGTGTGTCACAGTTCAGCACATTCGCTCCCATCCGTATATACTGTCCAGGTGACACTTTCTGTACGTCACACAATACAACCAAGTCATTTGCTACCAATATCATCTACCGCTTGATCCAGAAAATTCTCTGTGCGACATTTGTCTGGGTCGCAGACTAAATAGCCACCGTTAACAGGGTGTCAGTCAGTCCTACCATAGTTCCTGCACGTTACGTTCCCAAAAAAACAAAATTGTAAAAAAAATATAAAAAAACAAATATTAAAAAAAAATTATTTTTTCAGTTGTTTTAGCTCAGTGATACAAATCCATTTTACTCGGCTTTGTGTAACCTTTCTGTGTGTCACAGTTCAGCACATTCGCTCCCATCCGTATATACTGTCCAGGTGACACTTTCTGTACGTCACACAATACAACCAAGTCATTTGCTACCAATATCATCTACCGCTTGATCCAGAAAATTCTCTGTGCGACATCTCTCTGGGTCGCAGACTAAATAGCCACCGTTAACAGGGTGTCAGTCAGTTCTACCATATTTCCTGCACGTCACGTTCCCAAAAAAACAAAATATAAAAAAAATAAAATAATTTTTTCAGTTGTTTTAGTTCAGTGATACAAATCCATTTTACTTAGCTGCGTGTAACCTTTCTGTGTGTCACAGTTCAGCACACTCGCTCCAATCCGTATAATCTGTCCAGGTGACACTTTCTGTACGTCACTTAATTCTACCGGACTTAATTTTTTTTTTTTTTTTTTTTATCATACACCTATATACAAAAAATGTTGAACCCCAGGGCTAAGGGTCGAGGGCGTGGGCATTCAATTACTGCTGGGGGCAGAGGCCGTGGTCCTGGGCAGGGTGAGACAGTACCCGCTGATGAGGGAGCAGGGGAATTCCGCAGAGCTACACTCCCTAGCTTCATGTCTCAACTTACAGGGACACGTGGTAGAGGACTGTTGAAACCACAACAGTGCGAACAGCTGATCTCGTGGATTGCGGACAATGCTTCAAGTAATTTGTCCACCAGTCAGTCTTCCACGCAGTCCACCCACGTTACCCAAGGGAGCACTCCTCTAGCTCCTCCACCTCAACCTCCTTCCCCCCAGTCTGCCCCCTCCCAGGAAAATTTGGAATGCGATCCGGCATACTCTCAGGAACTGTTTTCTGGACCCTTCCCAGAGTCACAAACCACTTCTCAGGTTGCTGCTGACCTCGTTCCCGATGCCCAAGTTTTCCAACTGTCGCAGTCTGTGGGTGATGATGATGATGATGACAATGTTGAGTTAGTGGAAGAAGTTTGTAAAGAGGTGTCGGACGATGAGGAGACACAGTTGTCAGACAGTGGTGAAGTTGTTGTTAGGGGAGGAATTCCGAGGGGGGAGCAGACTGAGGAATCGGAGGATGACGAGGTGACTGACCCAAGCTGGGTTGATATGCCGAGTGAAGACAGTGCTTCTGAGGCGGAGGCGAGTGCTGCACCAGAACAGGTTGTAAGACGCAGTGGTGTGGCCAGAGGGAGAAGCAGGGCCAGAGCTGGTGCATCAGCAGCAACTGTTTCACGTAGGGAAGCTCCCGTGGCGAGGCCTAGATGTTCGCAAGTCTGGAGGTTCTTTAAAGAAAGTGAGGATGACCGACGGACTGTGGTGTGCAACCTGTGCCACACCAGGATCAGCAGGGGTGCCACCACTACTAGCCTAACCACCACCAGCATGCGCAGGCATATGAGTGCTAAACACCCCACTCAATGGAACCAAGGCCGTTCACCACCCCCTGCGGGTCACACCACTGCTCCTTCCCCTGTGTCACTCGCTGCCTCTGCTAGTCAACCCCCTGCCCAGGACCCCGGCACGAGCACCTCCCGCCGGAAAACCACACCTTCACCTCCACGATCCTCCACAGTGTCCACCAATGTGTCCCAGCGCAGCGTTCAGCTGTCTTTACAGCAGACGCTGGAGCGCAAGAGGAAATACAGTTCCACCCACCCACATGCCCAAGCCCTCAACGTCCACATCTCCAAATTGCTTAGCCTGGAGATGCTGCCCTATAGGCTGGTAGAGACCAAGGCCTTTCGAAATCTCATGGCGGTGGCTGCCCCTCGGTATTCCGTCCCCAGCCGCCACTATTTTTCCCGATGTGCCGTCCCAGCCCTACACCAGCACGTGTCACAGAACATCATCCGTGCCCTGACCAACGCTGTTTCTGAGAAGGTCCACTTAACCACGGACACGTGGACAAGTGCTGCCGGGCAGGAACACTATATCTCACTGACGGCACATTGGGTTAACTTGGTGGAGGCTGGGACCGAGAATGACCCTGGGGCCTCTCATGTACTGCCCACACCGAGGATTGCAGGGCCTACCTCGGTCACGGTCTCTCAAACGTACTATGCCTCCTCCTCCTCCGACCCCTCTTCCTCCACCGAATTACCATCCGTGGGCATGGCGCCTTCAGTCGGTAGCTCTAGGCGCAGCAGCAGTGCCGTGGGTAAGCGCCAGCAGGCGGTGCTCAAACTGCTGAGCTTAGGTGACAAAAGGCACACCGCCCAAGAGCTGTTACAGGGCATCACGGCGCAGACCGATGTGTGGCTGGCACCGCTGAACCTCAAGCCAGGCATGGTTGTGTGTGACAACGGGCGTAACCTGGTGGCGGCTCTGCAACTCGGCAGACTGACACATGTGCCATGCCTGGCCCACGTGTTCAATCTTATAGTTCAGCGGTTCCTCAAGACATACCCCAATCTGTCTGATTTGCTCACCAAGGTGCGCCGCATCTGTGCGCATTTCCGCAAGTCTAGCACAGATGCTGCCACTCTCAGGGCAGCGCAGCGCCGCCTACAACTTCCCGCTCACCGACTGTTGTGCGACGTGCCCACGAGATGGAATTCCACATTAAACATGTTATCCAGAGTTTACCAGCAGCGCAGAGCGATTGTAGACTGCCAGATGTCATCTTCCACCAGAACTGGTAGTCAGGTCTCTCAGATTCCTCAAGTCTACAATGAGGAGTGGACGTGGATGTCTGATATCTGCCAGGTGTTGAGCAACTTTGAGGAGTCAACACTGATGGTCAGCGGCGATGCCGCCATTATCAGCCTCACCATCCCGCTGCTTTGCCTGTTGAAAAAATCACTGCTCAGCATCAAGTCGGATGCTTTGCGCTTGTCACAAGAGACGGTGGAGGAAGATACGTCACTTGATAGCCAGAGCACCCTCCGGTCTGTTTCTCAGCGCGTATCGGAGGAGGGGGATGAGGAGGAAGAGGAGGAGAATGTTGGCGAGACAGTAGAGGGTACCAGTGCTCAGTCCTTAACTCTTGAGCGTGTATGGGCTGAAGAGGAGGACTTGGAGGAGGAGGAGGAAATGGAGAGTCAGGCCAGTGAGGAGAGGGAATTCTTGCGTGTTGGGACTCTGGCGCACATGGCAGACTTCATGTTAGGCTGCCTATCCCGTGACCCTCACGTTAGAAGAATTTTTTCAAACACCGATTACTGGGTGTTCACTCTCCTGGACCCACGGTACAAGCAGAACCTTTCCACTCTCATCCCTGCAGAGGAAAGGAGTATGAGAGTGAATAGGTATCAACAGGCCCTGGTGCACAAGCTGAAACAATTCTTCCCATCTGACGCCGCTAGTGGCAGAGGGCATGGTTCTGTGGGCCAAGTAGCGGGGGAGAGGAGGCGAGCAGGCAGCTTGTCCAGCACTGGCAGGGGAACGCTCTCCAAGGCCTTTGCCAGTTTTATGTCACCCCAGCAAGACACTGTCACCTGTCCCCAGTCTAGGCAGAGTAGGGGGGAGCTGTACAGAAAGATGGTGAGGGAGTACCTAGCTGACCATACCAACGTCCGGACCGATCACTCTGCTCCATACAACTACTGGGTTTCAAAGCTGGACACGTGGCCTGAACTGGCGCTGTACGCCTTGGAGGTGCTGGCCTGCCCTGCCGCTAGCGTTCTGTCAGAGCGGGTATTCAGTGCAGCTGGTGGCGTCATCACCGATAAGCGTACACGCCTGTCAACTGACAGCGCTGACAGGCTGACGCTTATTAAAATGAACAAAGCCTGGATTTCACCGGAATTCAAATCTCCGGGGGAAAGCAGCTAAAGATTTAAATAACTTATGTATCCGATTCCTCCTCTCTACTCCTCCTCCTACTTCTCCTCCTCCTCCATATCGTCTTTGCCTAATGCTGACCCAAAAAACGCCATTTTTTAGAGGTCCAACTGGCACTCTTTTAGCACAATTTTTCAGGAGGGCCCTCTCTTCAAACAATTTTTCAGGAGGGCCCCCCTACAGGCCCTCTATTCAAACAATTTTTCCAGAGGTCCACCTACAGGCCCTCTCTTCAAACAATTTTTCAGGAGGGCCCCCCTACAGGCCCTCTATTCCAACAATTTTTCCAGAGGTCCACCTACAGGCCCTCTATTCAAACAATTTTTCCAGAGGTCCACCTACAGGCCCTCTATTCCAACAATTTTTCCAGAGGTCCACCTACAGGCCCTCTATTCCAACAATTTTTCCAGAGGTCCACCTACAGGCCCTCTATTCAAACAATTTTTCCAGAGGTCCACCTACAGGCCCTCTATTCAAACAATTTTTCCAGAGGTCCACCTACAGGCCCTCTATTCCAACAATTTTTCCAGAGGTCCACCTACAGGCCCTCTATTCAAACAATTTTTCCGGAGGTCCACCTACAGGCCCTCTCTCCAATTCCAGTTCAAAATTTTATTTGCGCATACTGCATGCATTTTTATTTTTGGGATAGGTGTGAAAAATAATATTACTTGCGAATCTATATTGCCAAACATTAGATACGGTAGCAAGTAGAAGACCAAACACATGCTGCTCACAGGGTTTCGCAAATTCCTGGTCCACCCGCAAATTCCTTGTCCACAATGTCATGGAGGACGAGGTTCTGTGGATGAGCAACAAGTCCTTCTGTACTGAAATCGCTGACAAAGTCTCCATCTAAGAAGCTACAGACCATTGTGGAGAGAGCGGCACAGCTCGCCATCAAAGTGAGGAACCCCAATGCCAGACTGCGCAGAGAAGATAACGAATAAATATCTCTGTGGTTATTTTTGCTAAATAAAAGTTAAATAAACCCCCCAAAAAATTCATCTGTTAATGTGCCTGATCCACCCAAGTTGAATCTGTCCCATCATGAGAAAGTCCCCCCCAAGGAGTCCCCTCTGTAACTTGCTTCCCATACAACTACCTCACCCCCCCGACACCTGTGTCTCGCCATTGTCCACCACCTCCTCAGACAACACTGGTAAATCCACACTGTCAGCACACGGAAACAGCAAAAGGTCTTGCGAATTGGGGCAGAGAATGTTCTGGGCTGGCACATCAGAGAAGGGGTGACTATGGGGTTCCAGGGAGTACGTGACCACATGCAATCTCCATCTAAAAAGTCATGCCACACTTGATCAATCTCATAATTTACGACTGTACCGGTTGATGCTAAATTTTTAAGTTGGGGTCCTGCGTCGTCATTCTAAATACATCCGGCTGTTGTCACCAACACACACGCTAGCCCAGGGGGCACTCCTCTGGCTCTTCCACCGAAACCTCCTTGCCCCACCCTGCCCCCCCACCTACAGGCCCACTCTCCAAACAATTGACGTCTTTTTTCCTATCTTTCACTCTCTCCAAACTATTTTTCCGGATAGCTGCCATATACGGTATTAAACTGAGAAGAATACAGAGAACACATGCTACACTTGATCTAGTTCATAATTTACGACTGTACCGCTTGATGCAACAGTTTTCAAAAATCCATTCTGGCTGTTGTCACCACCACACACGCTAGCCCAGGGGGCACTCCTCTGGCTCTTCCACCGAAACCTCCTTCCCCCCAGCCTGCCCCCCCCCCCACCTACAGGCCCACTCTACAAACAATTTAGCCGGATAGGGGACGTATCAGAAGTTTCACTCATGTTAGTTTTTGTTCTTCTTTTATCTGCCTCCTGACCTGTGATAGGCAGAGCATGGACATGTCCCCTTAGCTGCAGTGGGAAAGACACTCCCCTGGCCAGAGCAAGCTCTTTTTCCCTTTTCCGTGTTCGAAATATCCATTAAATATAGGGTCCCAAGATAGGGGACGTATACGGTATTAAACTGAGAAGAATCGATACTGCACCGGCTGATGCTAGAGCATTTCCAAATGCATTCCGGCTGTTGTCATCACCACACACGCTAGCCCAGGGGGCACTCCTCTGGCTCTTCCACCGAAACCTCCTTGCCCCCCACCTACAGGCCCTCTCTCCAAACAATTTACCCCTGGTAGGGGAACGTATTAGATATTGTACTGATTCTGCATTGCCTCCTGCGATAGACGGGAATGGAACCCAGATCAACTGCTTGGGAAGTAGCTATGCTCACCACTATACCACCAGCAAGCACAGCAACTGATAAGAACAGATATTAAACTTGATGTCAGCTGCAGTGCCAGCATGAGCAGTGGTGTCACCTGCAGGCGGTGATGGACCTTCGTTGCACCTAGTTGGGTGCTTCCCTAACATGTGATGGGTATTTGCCTCGCCTTTCTTGGTCTGGGTGAGCACAATTGCCATGAGGGTTGCCTGCGGATTTGGGGTAATGGTGGGATTAAGCAGCCTCAGAGGCATCCATGCATGCTGCCCCTGCTGTTTCCTGTCCATTTCCGTGGTGTTTCCATCATTTTCTGAGGTTTCCAGGTTTTCAGGCAAACTTCGCTGTGAAGAGCTTTGGTCCCCCGCAAAAATGCTCGAGTCTCCCATGGACTTCAATGGGGTTCGTTACTCGAAACGAGCACCCGAGTATCCGGAAAAATTTGCCTCGAATAACGAGCACCCGAGCATTTTAGTACTCGCTCATCTCTAGTAGGGATATTTGGCTTGTGGGTGAAATTTTCGGATGACCCTAAAATGGACTCTAACCTTTACAGGTGAACTTTATATGACCTTCTCTTGAATGCATATGTCCAACTGTTCAATGTTTCAGTACTTTTTTCACAACTTGCTGTTCTCTAACAAGGAGCTTAACGGCAAAATTCACAAAAGCTGTTTGGTCCATGAATCGTCCAATAAATTTCCTTGTTCAATTAAAATTGGTATTTAAACAGTCCTCCTCATCATGATGTTCACATTTTGACATCATAAGACCAAGAAGACACCAAACAATTGAGCAACAGTACCTCGCCATTGCGAAGCTTCAAGCAGGATGTTCTCAGATAGAAGTGGCCACTGAACTTAGTGTCACAGAGTGTCATCAGCAGGTTGTAACAGAGATACAGAGACTGGAAGAGTAGAAGAGCTGATTGCGCACCATAGCTGTCAGGTGCCTACTGGGTTTTTTTTTTTAAAGTTGCATAAAAAGTGATCAAAAAGTTATAAAACTCCAAATTAGTATCAAGTTTTATTTTTTTTTAATTATTCAAACATAAGAAAACTAAAAATGCCGTACGCCGTAAAATCGAACCCCATAAAACTTTGGTGCAATTGGATTTTTTTCCCCAGTTCTACTCACAAATAAACTACGGTAACGAACAAACTCACTAACAAAAGTCACTGCTCCAAGAAGGCATGGAGTAAAGAACGAAAATGAAAAAAATGAAAATCAGTCGGTCAGGATAGTGTTAAAAATGTCCATTGCTAAAATTCTGTTTCATAGAATTTCACTGCTTGGATGTGTACTTGTGTGTACAACCTCTTTGTACACCATAGTTGAAATTCTATTTGGCCATAAATAAACTTAGAAGATAATTCAGGAAAGGAGAGAGTGGTTGGAAACCTATCCATGAAACAGTCAGTTTGATTTATCACAGAACAACATACTGTAACTTGCTGTGTATTGAAAGACATGCAAGCTGCAGAAGCCAAATAGTACAAAACTTTTAATAATACTTTTAGCTGAAATGGCTCTAAGTGCCCGTCGCCTGGTGGGATATCGTCTGCAAGGGGCCTAAATGATAAATCACTTTGGCACAGTGACAGTTTTCATGCTTACCTTTCAAGGGCCTCCCTTTTTCATCAATGTCACTATATGTGGGACTTTTTTAAAAACATTCACCGTGTAGTATAAATGATAGGTTACCTTTTGTTATCTTTATTCTGTGGTCACCATTATTGTGCTGATACCAAATATGTATACACTATCTATAGGTACACTTGCACACTGTTGTTAAAGAAACTCAGGAGGGAGTTTGTTCCAAATATCATGGAGAATTAACCACAGATCTGTAGCTTGCTCAAATCCTTCTGTCGCTTCATGTAATCCTATTATCAGTATCTGCCTGCATTTCTCAGCATTGAGGACACCATTAATCCTGACCAGATCCACAACTCAATTTTCTCAAATGTAGCCCCACTTGCAAGCAGTCTTCACCTTGCTTCATTGTTGCTTGCAAATACTCATTTTTGTACCGCTCTACAGACCATGGGCAAACAAACTGGCTTCTGTTACAGCCAAATATTTCATACTTTGATCCTCAATCAGTTCATCTGCTTCCAGTTTTCTGCACCCCAGTTCATATGTTTTTGTGCATAGTTGAGTTGTTTGGTCTTGTTTCCACATCGAAGGTATGGCTTTTTGGTCGTAGTTCTTCCATGAAGACAACTTCTGGCTAGACTTCTCTGAACAGTAGATGGTTTTACCTAGGTCCTATTGATTTCTACTAGTTCTAAGCTGATCGCACTGCTGGACATCTTATTTCAAAGGAAAGTAAGTATAATGTGTCTTTTATCTGCTGCATTCTGTGCTCCATTTCAGCAAATGGAGTTTGAATTTGGACAGGATTAATGTGAGAAATAAAGACAGATACTTATCCATCATGCAATACCATCAAGGAGGCATCTGATTACCTCTGAAATTTATTCAGCAGCAAGACTACAACCCCAATTATACAGCCAATGTCATTAAGAACTGTCTTCAGCATAAATTAGAACAAGGAGTCCTGGAAGTGATATGGCCTCCACACATCAGAGAGTCTGTCTGGGATTACATGAAGAGACAGAAGGATTTGAACAAACTTACATCCACAGAAAATCTGTGGATGTAAGATGTTTGGAACAACCTCCCTGCTGATTTCCCTCAAAAACTGTGTGCAAGTGTACCTAGAAGAACTGATTGTGTTTGATTTTATTTAGATTTCTTTTTTTTTCATTCACTTTGCATTTTAACTGTGTGGCATTTTCCCACACCTGCCTAAAACTTTTGCACAATACTGTACATACATACAGGTACTGGGACACTTAAACATTACTCCTAATGTCATCCCATTCTAAATCCCCCTGTGCAACAGCTTCCCCTCTTTCTGGGAAGATTTTCTATAAGATTTTGGAGTCTATCTGTGGGAATTTTTGCACATTCATCCAAAAGAACATTTCTGAGGTCAGACATTGATGTTAGATGACAGGGCCTAGTTTGCAGTCTCCATTCTGGCTCATTCCAAGGTTGTTGGTTGGGGTTGAGGTCAGGGCTCTGTGCAGCTACTCAGGTTCTTCCCAACCATGCCTTTATGGGCCTTGCTTTGGGCACTGGAACAGAAAAAGACCTTCCCCAAACTGTTACTCCAGTATAACAATACATTTAGTATAACAAATACATGTTACGACAAAGTTGGAAACCTACAATAGTCCTAAATGTATTGTTATACTGGAGTATTAAGATTTTGGTTAACTC
Source organism: Rhinella marina (assembly GCA_900303285.1). Classification (NCBI taxonomy): domain Eukaryota; kingdom Metazoa; phylum Chordata; class Amphibia; order Anura; family Bufonidae; genus Rhinella; species Rhinella marina. Next base: position 615,204 of record ONZH01023284.1, read on the forward strand.
GAACGAAGGGTCTTACGGTAACACCTGAGAAACCCCATAGCATTAATCTTCCTCTGTAAAACTTTACAGCTGACACAATGCAGGCAGGTGACATTCTACTGGCATTTGTCAGTATCGGACTGCTGGATACAGAAGTGTGATTTGGCACTCAACAGAAGATGTTTCCATTGCTCCATAGTCCATCCAACACTTGGCATTGTTCTTGGCAATGTAAGGCTTTGCTTGCAACTGTTTGGCCATGGAATCCCATTCAGTTAAGGTCCCGACACAGTATATTTGCTGATGTTAATGCCACATTAAGTTTGGAACAGAAAGGCATTGCCAACTTTTATGCACTATGCACCTTAGCACTTGGTGACCTTGCTCTGTAACTTTACGTGGTCTGCCATTTTGTAGCAGAATTGCTGTGGTTTCAAAGCGATTCCATTTTGTTAACTGATGATAAAAAAGAAACTTATAACACTTCTTAATTTGTGGCATTTTCCCACACCTGCCTAAAACTTTTGCACAATACTGTACATACATACAGGTATTGGGACACTTACACATTACGCCTAATGTCATCCCATTCTAAATCCCCCTGTGCAACAGCTTCCCCTCTTCTGGGGAGATTTTCTGTAAGATTTTGGAGTCTATCTGTGGGAATTTTTGCACATTCATCCAAAAGAACATTTCTGAGGTCAGACATTGATGTTAGATGACAGGGCCTAGCTTGCAATCTCCATTCTAGCTCATTCCAAGGTTGTTGGTTGGGGTTGAGGTCAGGGCTCTGCAAATGGCATTTATCAATTAGAGAAAATTAATACAGTGGTCCCTCTAGTTACAATATTAATTGGTTCCAGGAGAGCCATTGTATGTTGAAACCATTGTAAGTTGAGTAATCGATTCCAAAGCCCCAAAATGTCATCCAAGATAAGAGAAAATTAAGATTTAAGAAAAATAAGCAGATAACCATGACAGAAAAAACAAGTCCTTACATTTAGCAGTCAGGAATAACTGCTACATTTCAACTAATACAGCTATTTCACCGGAGAAGTGGCCTTGAATGGTTGGATCTGAGACATTGTATGTTGAGTCTAGTTTAAACTTACGACAGGTCAGAAAAGACCATTGTATGTTGAAAATATTGTATTCTGAAGCCATTGTATCTTGAGAGATCACTGTACAAGGTAATTACTATTTTTTTCCTATAGTGTGCAAGCACGTCCACCGCTGCTGGATTTCAGGGTGGTTGTAATCTCTGCATACGAGCAATGTATAATTTGATGGTGCCGCCGGATCCGGACTGCCGCAGGGACATGTGTGGGGCTGGAACCGCGTTCCGGCCCCACACATGTCACACAGTACCATATACAGACATACATACATACACTCACATACACACAAACACATACATACTTACATACTCCAGGCAGGCAGGCCGCACGTCTTCACTCCCAGGAGGCGCGCAGCTATGACGATTCCCCACAGCGCCCTCTGCTGGGCGCTGTAGGGAATCGTCATAGCGGCACGCCTCTTGGGCGTGAAGACGTGTGGCCTGTCTGCCTGCCTGCCTGGAGTATGTAAGTATGTATGTGTTTGTGTGTATGTGTGTGTGTGGTGACGGATCCGTCCTGAACTCCACTAAAAGTCAATGGCGGATCCGTTTACCATTGTGGTCACACCAAACGGATCCGTCCCTATTGACTTGCATTTGGGGTCATTCCGGATCCGCCTTGGTGCGGATGCCTGCAGTTTGTTCTCCGGTCTGAAGACGGAACGGAATGCTTTCAGGAGCATTCCGTTGTCTTCAGTTCAGTTTTGTCCCCATTGACAATGAATGGGGACAAAACGGAAGCGTTTTTTTCCGGTATTGAGCCCCTATGACGGAACTCAATACCGGAATTTAAAAACTCTAGTGTGAAAGTAGCCTTAAGCCAGCAAAGGAGGCAATATGGACAATCACAATACATTACAGAGTGCCTTGTATTAACTTTGTCTACATGATAAATGCCATTTGTTGAAGTGAGTCAACCCCTGTAATTGCTCAATTGCAAATGGATAAACAGTACTTTTTCTCCAGGATGAAGCAATAGATCGCTAAGTGAAAAGTCTAATTATATTCACCTACAAGACATTGTGCCTGGTTTAACAGTGAATGTCCTGGTGACAGGTTCTCTTCAAAGCAATCCTCCGGTTCAAGAAAAAAACCCTACAAATTAACTGGGGAATGAACATAAAACTTCTATGGTGACCTTCTTTTCCTCGTTTTAGTTCCAGATCCACCGATTCCCAGGCTCCACTTCTGTCATCCAGGATGGCCTACAAACCATACATGATGTAGCCTAAGACACTTCCTGCTGCCTTTGGCTTGTCCAGCACTGCTTGCATGAACAGTGCTGGCCAATCCAAGAGCAGGGCTGGACAAGTAGTGTGGCCATCTTAGATGGCAGAAGAGGACCTGGAAATTAGCACATCTGCAACTAAAAAGATGAAAGGGAAGGCGCCAGGTAAGTGTTCTGTTCATTCCCCGTTTAATGTGAAAACTTTTTCTTGAACCAGAGGGTCCCTTTAAATACTTACCATGGAAGTGCAAACTGCTACCTGTACTATGAAGGCAGTATTGTTTGTTCTCTGTGCTGTTTTTCCAGGAATAAATTCCTGGTTACTTAAATTACTGGGTCATGTGCATCTAAAGCAGATTTGTGAACTCCTCAGCAGTAATGTGTAAAAAAAGCTGCAAACCTTGTAGGATTACTGACTAAACTGAATCAAAAGTAGGACGTTTGGTTTTTTTTGTTTCTTTACTAATTTGTATTTTATTTCATTTTTTTATTTAAAAAAATGCATGTTGCTGAAATTACAAATGTGCATTTCTTTAAAATACAATTTATTTTTATTATTTATGTTATAATTTGACAGCATGCTCTATAACAGCATTTACTTTTCTATTATTCTGGTCCCTCAGAACAGCAGAAAAAGACAGATCCATTAAACAGATATAATAACAGGTAGAAACGGAAGACTTTTTGTTTCTATTGATCATTCACTGACTTCAGTGTTTAAAAAAAAAAAAAGTAAACTAAAAGCTCCTTTCCGTCATGCTTATATTTTTTTTTTGGCAGAAACAAAAGTACAATGGACAGGCTTGTTTTTCCAATTAAAAATAACTGAAACTTGGCGGAACTGCCACAAACTGCACACAAGTGATGCTCAAAATAACCCATTCAAAAAAATGCTGATTAAAACTGATCAGCTAAGGAAAGATTTCTACTAATAATGTTGATTATAAACCAATCTCTTGTATAATGTGATATAAAGTAATCATATAAAAGGTGAGCACAACCTGTAGCACCTTGAACATAGAGAAATATGCTGTTCTAGCAGATCCGTGATGAACGCATCCTGTTAAACATGGCCAGCTGGCTGTTTGCGTTGCTCCATAGCTTAAATTGTGATGTTGACCTGGTACCCACATAATTTGTGAAGACTAGGGTAGAATAACCAGGAGAAGTTGCCTGTTGATGGCACTGGCAGATGTGTACTGCCTTATTATACACTGGCTTCAGTGAGAATGGTGTGGCAAAAGCCAGCAAGGCATACATCTGCTCAGTGGGTGATAAACATGACACTGCCAGATTTGGTCTGCTGTAGGGCCCAACAGACTGCATGGAAAGAAAACCTGGTAGACAGCTTGTAGAAGTAGCTTGTTGGGCAGTCTCATATTTCAAACTCACAGGGGGAGATTTATCAAACAGGTGTAAAGTAGAACAGGCTTAGTCACCCATAGCAACCAATCAGATTCCACATTTCATCTTCCAAAGGAGCTGTGAAAAATGAAAGGTGGAATCTGATTGGTTCCTATGGGCACCTAAGCCAGTTCTACTTAGGTGATTGATTGTGGATCAACTTGCAGGTTAACAGGCCGAACTGGATGGACAGATGTCTTTTTTCGGCCTTATAAACTATGTTACTATGTATGTTACTATGTTACTTTACACCAGTTTCATAAATCTCTCCCACTATTTTAAAGCATACCTAAGTTTTCTTTATGCAGTTATAACTGTTAAGGAGCAGGTCTTTTTTGGCTTCCCTAATGACGTTTCCAGCTATATTATTCCCTTTTTCAGCTGCACAGCTAGATGAATTTCACTCAGAAGCAAGTGGCGTGAAATCTGCAAGCACTGTACTGCTATGATGTCCTTTCCCTTACTTCCCTATGTTTATTTTCAGCTCCTGAGCTCACAGAACAGATAAGAAGGGGAAAATCACACTTACAAATACACAGAATGCTCCCATAATCTCCAAAAGATGTGCAGAAGCAGTTCTTTTATCAGGCTCAGGATCTCCGCTAGCTCTGACACGCCCCCATTTCCTCTAAGCCAACCTCTGTATCTCTGTTACCAGGGGCAGATCTTGTCTGACAGTAAGTAGTGGACTGCAAATTAGGTGGAAGTGAGACCCCCTAGTGGCCATGACTTTACTTTTTTTTCACATGGATCCACCTGGGATCCCTGCCGATCAGCTGTTTGTTGTTCCAGCTTTGCCTTGCCCCATTGAAATGAAGCTGAGCTGCGATATCAAGCACAGTTGCTGTACAACGTATATTGTATAGCAACGGTGCGTCTGTGACATGAAACGGCCGTAGGTATACAATGGTATACGAATAAACAAAGGACAGTACATATGTGTTCTCCCTTACATTAGGTCTGATTTGATTTAGGACTCCCAATTTCTCCATCATGGGATGGCCATACATAGACTTATAGAGGATAGATACCTTGTGACACAATATTGCAAAAGCTTGTTATCACATGGCTATATCATGACATGTCCATCCAACTGGTAAGTTAATGTAGGACACATCTGTAAGTCAATATTTAGAAAGTATTCAAAACATGAATATAATGCAATAAAATCAGTTTATACTGGCACACTTGAGTATAAATATGTGCTAGATACCATAAATATGATTGCACCAGCCACACTAAGTCAGCAGAGGAAGGGGCCGGCTAATCTGCTCCTCCTCCAGTCCTTGCATCATACGTACGTCAGCCAATGCGTGACGAGGGGCGGGATCGTTACATAGCGGACTCAGCAGCTCTTCTCCGGCAGGTCCTGCAAACCTAAGAGTTGCCGAACTTTTAACATAGTGTGGACACACTATATTGTTGATATGTTTGTGGGGATATTTAGTATCTTATCCAGAAGACAGTCCACCCATGTTTTCTACAAATACAGTAATTACATAGACTATTCACATATAGGTTGATAATATGTGATAAAAAAAATTATGCAAGTGTCCCTTAAATATGTATGGGCACTTTTCACATTCAGTAGGTAGATTATCTTTTTTTGTTACTCATTAACTAGATATTGGTGTCAAAATATAATTCTGTGGTCCTGTAAATATCCCCATTTGCAATAAAATTACAGCAATTAGCAACATAAAACTTAAATAACGAGGGGCAAATACATTTCCACTAAAGAATATTTGTCTAGTGTAAATAATCGTTTGAAATTGCTTTATTTGTAGCCGGTGCCAAATGTCTTGCGACTTGGCAAATCCTTGTGATTTGAGAAAATTAATCCACACATTACAGCCAGTTCCTCTCTGGATATGAAAGAGTTCTGAGAAGGCACGTGTCCAAGTGGGTAAACGGCGTGTCATTTATTTTTGTATTGTAGCATGATGAGCACAGCAACATGTTTTCATAGCTGCAAGTACTTTCCCTATAACAGCACTGTGTTTTTGCCAAAAAAATGTCCGGTATTAAACTGTTGGTATAGGGTATATATAAGGTATTGCTCCATTTTACAGTCTAGTATTGCCTAGAGATCAAGTAAAAGACTTTCAGTGTTAAGGTTAATTGTACTATGTCGACATACTGTACTGTGGAAAATAGTCACTATACCTTGTGTTACATAGACAAACTTAAAGGGAATGTGTCATCAGAAAATGACCTAGTCTTTAAATCATGTTTTTATGTTAAACATTTTTTTTTTATCTTTGGTGATTTTTTTTTTTAAATTATTATTCCATGTCACTATCTATATTAAAAACATATATTATCCTGAAATTTTCACAGTGGTCACTAGGCCTAAAATATGTTAAGACTCTTCCTATATTAGCCATAGACACAATGGACAAGTGCTGACCTCATTGACATATGCGAGAGTATTCTAGGCATGCTGTGTGACTGGTCAGGAGGCAGTATCACACAGCCTGATGTGGCAGACAATCGTCGGGAGGGAAGCGTTCCGTTCTGGCAATCACTTACTCGCTAGCGGAGGATACCACTGCTATTACATGCAGCGATCTCCTCCACAGCATGGGGAGGAGTGATCACTACGCCATAGCTCTTCCCCATGCTGTATAGTGGTTTGCTAGTGGCAGATCGTTATTAGGGTGTGCGTTTAAAACATAACATTTACTAAGTATCTTTAAAATTAAGCCCACAATAGTACAATAATAATCATATAGTGCTCACATGAACCAGTGCAATGTAAGAGAATGCAACCTTACCACTTTGCATGGACAAGTATATGCAAGTATAGAAAGAAAAGAGGGGTCTGACCTAGGGGTACCGGGTCTCTAACCACCAAATTGCCAAAATACCTATAAACCTATTCCTCTGGGGATCATAGAAGTGTATTCATCCTCTCCAGAGGTGGGCTATGGCAACTACAGGGTTAAGAGTGTTATGTTGCCATTGGGGGGCAGGGACAGGCTTCAATGACGGTGCCCATACGTCATCGGCATTCCCCTCCTCTCCCAGGCTTGCTCTGGATTGAGCGCTGATTAGCGCTGCCCACAGGTAATTGGTGCGGCATCGACGTGCGCGCATGCGCTGCCCCCGATGTTAGGGGGCGTGTGCTGTGCGCGCGCGATGCGGCGAGACCCGGGTGATACATGATGGAGTTTGAACGCGCTCCAACTTAGAAGCAAGTGTGCGCCCATCAAGGTATGTAGTATCTGGGGGCAGGCCTTAACCCACCACTCCTACTATGGGGGAGGGAAAATTGCTAGTAAGGTGTGTGCATTTAAATCCACCTGGTGTACTGACCAGAGTGGATGTTACATGTCTCACCTTCATTGCCGGATTAGAGCCATACACTGGAGCTCATCCGGACTCATGTGGGGAATTCAGACGGAGAACCAGCGCTGGCCCTGCTACAACCACTCGTGAATATTTGTCCCCTGATGAACTGGCGTGATTGCCAAGGAAACGCGTTGGGACTTCTTTCTTTTCCTTTTTTCTAGTACGAGGGATCCCTATTTCTCTGTCTCTGACGAATTATCGGGCAGTCATCTGTCTTTTTCAGGGACAGAGAGAGGGACAGTCTAGGAATAGGATATGGCTGGCCATGGAGTCCTATATTCCATTTGGATGTAGCTAGTGTGTGCACAGGGCTACTCAGTGGTTAGAGACCCGGTACCCCTAGGTCAGACCCCTCTTTTCTTTCTATACTTGCATATACTTGTCCATGCAAAGTGGTAAGGTTGCATTCTCTTACATTGCACTGGTTCATGTGAGCACTATATGATTATTATTGTACTATTGTGGGCTTAATTTTAAAGATATTTAGTACATGTTATGTTTTAAACGCACACCCTATATTTATTATACAGATTAATTAGCGTGGGTTGCATTTGAGCACCCCTTATCCAGGTGCATGTTGCAATTGGATTGTGATTTGAGATCGTTATTAGACACCACAATCTGACTGAAAATGATGATTTTTTAACATGTCAAAAGATTTGGATTGCCCAATGAACAAGTGTTAAGTGTGAACAATCAGTGGCAGTATTACACTGCAAAATGATCGCTAATGAGCCCTCATGCGAATGCTCATTAGCGATCATCTGCCGAAAAAATTGGCAGGTGTAACACATTTCTGTGTTATGACATTTTTTGCAACTCGGTTGATAAATCTAGTTTGCAACTCATTAACAAAACTAACCACATGCACTTTCATGCCCAATTTTGAAAACTGGAGTGAGTGGTGTAAAAATGCAAAATGTCACAAATAGGCCCATGCATGTTTTTGGAGAGTGCGAGGTTTGACAGTATTAGTAAATGTGCTACGCTACCTTTGTTTGCAATGTAAATACATATTATGCTGTTTGCCTATAGCGATTTAGGGGGGAAATTATATATGTATGTTAAGACTAATGGATTTAAAGGGGTTCTCCAGGAATTAAGAAAATAAAATTACTCAACAAAAATACTGAGATATTAATTTATCGTAAATATATTCTCAAGTACCTTTCATTCATAGTTATAATGGCTTGTTTTGTTTATTTTGAGGAGTAATCATCAGGGGGAAAAATGGCCACTGTCCTATTAGTCCACACAAAACCTGTCCTAATCACACATAAGGACAAGTTACTTCAGAACACTGAGCTAAAGAGCTGCCTCATCCTCCTCTCTGCTGTACTTGTCAGGGATTATGATCCTGAATATAGCTGATAAGATCTTCAGATGAATCTCTGTAGGAATGGAGTTCATGAGGAGACATGAAGTACAGAGAGGAGGTTGGGGGTGGGCTAATGAGCAGCAGCACTTGTATGTACTCTCCATTACCACAGCCTCACATTTTATTCCTCCTAATGATTGCTCCCTATGCAAAACAAGCCATTATAACGAATGTAAGGTATTTGGGAATCTATTTATAATTAAGTAATATATAAGTATTTTCATTTTCTTAATTCCTGGAGAACTCCTTTAAGGGTTAGAGTATTTCTATCGTTCTGTAGTGGGTACGAGGTTAACACACATTATTCCTGATGATGATGGTTGATAAAGATGTTAGTAGTAATAACCAGGGCTATGGAGTCGGTGTCCATTTTGGTGGAGTCAGAGTTGGAGTCATTATAAAATGATTCGACTCCAACTCCAAAAATATATAATCTCCTGCTGTATCAGAGTAAGTTAATATATGCAAATAACTGCTGGAGACGCCCCCCACAGCCTGAGGAGACAGTGTGACTACAAACTGCCTGTCAGCCAGTGAATCAACGTGCGGACAAAACCCCTTTAAGGCAAGTACTTCTTAGTATATCTAAACTTTCAATTCAATTGTCCAGTGCACGTTCTCTCTGCATGCTTTCCTCTGAGATCATGTTTGGAGAGGTTAGCTGCTCCAATGGCTTCTATATGCTACACATACAATATAAGTGGAACACTATTTTCTCAGAAATACAGAAACACACGTGAAAAAGTACTATAGGTGTAGAAGCCATTGCCAAGCCTTTGTTATCTAGCACTGCTAGTAGTTTCACTTTATAGACTGTGGAGCAGTATGATGTAAAACACCTAGGGCCTTATGTTCGAAAACTGTCTAGGTGTAGAAGTTTCTTTGTTGCCCATAGAAACCAATCACAGCTCCCCTTTCATTTCATATAGTGCTCTGGAGAAATGAAAGGGGAGCTCTGATTGGTTGCTATGGGCAACAAAGAAAGTCTTAGACCTAGACAGTTTTCATACATCAGGCCCTTAGTGAGCTATACCCAGAGAAAAGCCTGATAATGAGATTTCAGAGTAACAATATCTAGTAAAACATATATTACAAACTTTTTTTTGTCATGACATATCTGTACTATTGATTTATGCAAAGTTTGCTTAAAGTTATCGCTTAAACATGCGCCATGTATGAGGGAGTCAGAGTTATGGGAAATTGAGGAGTTGGAGTCGGGGCTTTGGCTTACCAACTCCACAGCCCTGGTAATAACCTCAGTGGTCTAGATCGTGTAAGGAGTTAGTATTAGTAACTTATGGGTGTAACTAACAGGTAGCAGACTTGGCAGTTACCATTGGTTCTATCACGTCATAGGTGTCCATCTCCACAAAGATATGAGCACTGCTTGAACCCTTCATTGCCCACCACAAGTCTATATTGCCTCATCTTCCGGGCTGTACACAAATCTAAAATCTAGCAAAACAGTATGGGCCCCCCGTCCTACTCACTTTCCAAGTGCATCTGTGCAAAATGCTAAGTGCCACATCCTAGATTTCTGATTAAGAGGTCATGCACACAACCATAAAGGCTCAGTCTATGGCACAACAATTGCTCCTCCCCATGCTGTGGAGGAGATCGCTGCACTTAATAGCAGTGGTCTCCTCCGCTAGCGAGCAGGCGATTGCTGGGAAGGAATGCTCCCTTTCCGACAATCGTCTGCAGAATCGGGCGGTCTTAGGCTCCATTCACACGTCCTGTTTTTCTTTCCTGATCTGATCCTGATCTGGATCCATTCATTTCAATGGGTCCTGAAAAAATCTGGATCGAATCAGGAAAGAAAAACAGGACGTGTGAATGGAGCCTAATACAGCATTAACCCAACTGTAGACTTTATTTAAGGCTGTATTAGACAGCCTGATTCTGCAGACGTTCCTTCCCAGCAATCGCCTGCTAACTACTATTCCATGTAGCAATCGCCTCCTCAGCATGGGGAGGAGCAATCGTAATACCATTGCTTATCCTCATACTGTCTAGATGTTTGCCAGCAGCAGACTGAAGATTAGACAATGATTTTTAAGTGTGCAGCAGTATTAGACTGCTGGATCATCGTTAACAAGCGTTCTTTCTTGTCAGAGCTTCAGCCTAGAAACATACATATTCTATAAAAGTTGGCCAATCCAGCCAATTTGGTCAAGATTTGCCAGCTATCTGTGTTTCGGGATCAGTGGACTCTCCTTTGAAGACAGATGTTGAAAGAAAGAAGGAACAAGTTTGTTGGATTTCAACATGGCAATACTTTATTCAGGGGCATAGCTATAGGGGTCACAGAGGATGCAATTACGACCAGGCTACTAAGCCAGGGGGCCCACAGGGCCGGCCTAGTCAGTGACGCTCTGTCAATTAGTTTTTTTTGCTTAATAAGGTGCACTTATATGCAGTAGCTGTGGGGAGTGAGGTGTTGCGAGAGCTGCCTGTACTCACCCTCCCTGGTCTTCCTCCCTGGGCCACGCTGCACTGTCCTGACTGCGTGCAGCATCAGGACGTAATGTGCGCACTATGACCTGATGATATTCGCAGTCAGGTCACAGTGCAATGTGGGCCTGGAGAAGACCATGAAGCGTGACTGCAGGAGAGAATGCCAGACCTGCAAAATAGCGGCGGAGCAGGAGAGGTAAGTTAATTTACTTATTTTAGCACAGATATTTGGGTCTGACATGGGGGTCCGATGGTGTCTGATCTGAGTATCTAATATGGGGGTCTGATCTAATATAGGGGTCTGATTTGAGGATCTGATATGGAAGTCGGATCTGATATGGGGGTCTGAACTGAGAATCTGATATGGGGGTCTGATTTGAAGATCTGATATGGGGGGTTATATGGGGGTCTGATCAAAGTATCTGATATGGGAGTCCGATTTGAGGGTCTGATCTGATATGGGGGTCTGATTTGAGGTCTGATATGGGAATATTAAGTTTACAATATTAGTTTCAGGTACACTATTTGCTGGGCTCTGTTATTTTTTAGGACACTGTATGCAAATAATTATTGAAGGGAATACAATCTGTGTGGTACCAGGGAGACTGTTTCTGTAGTATAGTATTGGGAAGCACAGTGGGCACAGAGTGGCAAAATGGGGTGTTGAGAAGGTGGAGAGGACGATGGAAAAATATAAAACTAAGATGTCTGTTTCTCAAACTGTGCAGAGACAAGACATGGCTGAAAAAATCATCATGGCGGTCTGGTCTCAATGGAGAAGATGAAGAAAGAGAACGTCTACATCAGAGGAGACGTAACTGGACGTAAGAGGTATATGGCGCTGTATTACCCTGTATGTTTTGTAGAGCTGTATATAATGTTTTCCAAGTAACAGTGAGGCTGGAAGGAAGAGGTTAGATTGAGAATTTGGCATGGGGGTGCCTTTTGAATTTTTTCCTCAGGCAGAATGCATGGTTTATTCTCATCTGACCCCTTGCAAGTTTTTCCTGCACTGAGATGTTCCTAGCTGTGGCTGTTTAGGGAACCCCATCCTGCACCATTCCCCTGCACAGTGGGTTTCAGCGGGGATACAGTGAACGCTGGTGTAACATTGTGCCCCCTTCACTGTTTGTCCCTGCACAGTGGTGCCCTAGACAACCACTGTGCAGGGACAAACAATTAAGGGCGCACAATGTTACACCAGCGGTCACTGTATTACATCTGATCATAAAGCGCTTGCATTTTCTAGATTTGCCATAAGTTTATAAGCTGCCTATACCTCTTTTACAGTATGATATTTTTGGCAAACTTCTTACTAAGTCTGTGTGAATTAAGGGAGTTTTACAGGAAAAAAAAAACAAAGGAAGCAATTTGAATAATTTCCTGCATGTAAAAAAAAGGGGAATTCCTTGTATGTTTTCTGTAACTATAAATGTTGGCGTTCCATTCTTTGAACATAGTGGAAGTGAAAGAAGCATTCATAACAGACATTGGGGGTCATTTACAAAGGGTTTCATACTCCAGTCGGTAAAAAAATAAAAAATAAACTGCCATCAGAAGATCCCACCAATTCATTAAGAGATGCCTGCCTCTTAATACATTTGTCGCATTTTTTTCTGTCCCTATGCCAGAACAGAAATCTATTCCTCCCAGGAGCTGGAGTAGATTTCTAGTGTGATGTGCTGTGGAGCTCCCTTTCATGGCCCACCTCCTCCTGTCCACACCCCGCCCACTTTTTGGAAAAGTGGCGAGTGTGTCGGGAAAAGCTAAAAAAAATCACTAATTTTGTTTTCTATGACAAACGGGAGTAGAACATTAGTACATGACTCCAATTGTACCTACTTCTCAGTCCTGGCATATTATGAATAGTGAGAGCATCACTATAAAGATCTGTTTTGACTCATTATTAAAGATGAGCGAACGTGCTCGTAACGAGCACTGTACCGCTCAGCTCCCCTGCGCTCGCATGGGCGCAGGCAGCCGCTTCCGTCCTCCTCAGGAGCGGACGGAAGCGGCTGCCTGCACCCATGCGAGCGCAGGGGAGCCGAGCGGTACAGTGCTCGTTTCAAGCACGTTCGCTCATCTCTACTCATTATGCAATGTGCTGGAAGTTATATATAATTTTCCAACATTGGTTAGAATGCTACAAGATGAATTCTGGGAGTTATAATCCAAAATATAGAATGACAGTCCAGGGGCAGACTGGAAACTTAAGGTGGCCCCGGAAAAAAAAAAATAAAAGTGGCCCCATTTTGTAGTTGGTCCAAATTGACAGAAAGCAGGGCCAACACAAGTATGTGGGACCAGAAGTACCATATTGTGACACATTATACCACCCTGGCAGAGCCAAATACCACAGTCCGTCACAAAATACTGTCCCGGCACAAAAAAAAAAACTTCCCCTCTGTGGTGGCCAGCACCAGCTGCCATGTTCTGTCCTCCTACTTCAGTTGCCTCAGGATGGCAATACAGTTGAATTCAGGAGTGAACATCAGATCATTAGTTACCATGGCTGGAGGCAAAGATTCCCTGTAGGGTCTATGGCCAGTCCCCCACTGAATATGATAGTCCTATGCTAAAGTAGAAATAGCTGGCTCAATGCTATGTAACCCTTCTATAGTAACTGAATCAGATTACTAGCATTTAGACCTAGAGTCAACACATATGGCCAGATTGACAACTGTCTCAGGGCTCATGCACACAGCTGTTGCAATTTTTAGGTTTGCAAAACACGGATACCGCCCGTTGCGTTCTGCGAACATACGGCTCATTATAGAACAGTCTTGTCCTTGTCCGTAAGAATAAGACATGTTCAATATTTTTGCGGATGCCACAAAACAGACATATGGATGTGGATAGCATCCAACCCGTAAAAAATGTGGATTGAGTGCAGACAAAAAATTTTTTGTGTGCAAGTGCCCTAAGTGTCTCCATTCTAGTGGTCTTCATTCTGAACACTACTTTTTAAATTCCCCACTTCTTAGGTCATCATGAGATGCTAGCCATGATATTATTTGGAGACTGCAGAACGTTGTTATTTGGCACTGGATGTCACTTTGAAGAATCCAGCGCAGAGCATTATGTGGTCCCTTTATTATGACAGCACTGAAGACTCGGAGTATTGCTAATATTTGAACAGAATTACTTTCGGTTTCCTCCTTTCTAAACAGACTCCCACCCACAGGCACATTTTGCTAAGAATGCTCGACGTGCCTTGACGGATTATTATGTAATACAGTTTCTTTTTAGTTAGGCTACTTTCACACCAGCGTTTTTACTGGATCCGTCATGGATCAGCAAGAACGCTTCCATCATGATAATACAACCGTCTGCATCCGTTCTGAACGGATCCGGTTGTATTATCTTTTAAATAGCCAAGGCGGATCCGTCATGAACTCCATTTAAAGTCAATGGGGGACTGATCCGTTTTCTATTGTGTCTGAGAAAACGGATCCGTCCCCATTGACTTACATTGTGAGTCACGACGTTTGGATCAGTTTCTTCATGCGGACACCAAAACGCAGCAAGCAGTGTTTTAGTGTCTGCCTCCAAAACGGAATGCTGACTGAACTGAAGCAAAACTGATGCATTCTGAACGGATCCTTTTCCATTCAGAATGCGTTAGGACAAAACTGATCAGTTTTGGACCGTTTATGAGAGCCTGTGACGGATCTCACAAACGGATCCTTACAACGCAAGTGTGAAAGCAGCCTTACATAAACTGCCATACATTATATTCATATTTCTTTACAGATATAATGGTGTATATAACTTTTTTTTTTTTAACTTTATTTGTTCAAAGAAGACGCACAGTATAAAGTCATATCATATATAAAGTACATTTGGAACATTAATGCACCAATCTAGAAAATTAGTAAATCAACATTGCAATGTTGCACATCTAGTTGGTGTAAGATATGTTTGATGAATAATATATAACTGGTGTATATAACATTTTATTCAAAGTTTTTCCACTTATCCTTGAAAGTAGTTTGATTATAGGTATCTTTCTTGGTCACTTCTATTCCCTTTGCCTGCCCCTTCATTCATTACATCAGGGGCGTAGCTATAGGGGAAGTGGCTGCTTTGGGACCTGAACTCAAAAGGGGCCCACCCAAGGGGCAGGGCCGTATTAACAACTAGGCACCGGGGGCACGGTGCCTAGGGCGGCAGGTTGCGGGGGGCGGCACCCCGCCAGGAGTATATAACGATTTAAAAAAAAAAAAAAAATCCTGGAATTTATTTTATTTTTTTTTTAAATTTCCGCAGGGGGGGGGGTGCTAGGGTGCTGCTGTCGGGTGGCACTCACTAGCCTGCAGGAGGAGGGGGAGTGAAGCGCTGGTAGCGCTGTACAGTACTTACCCCTCCTCCTGCTTGCTCTTCCTGAGGCCGGCGCTGCTGTGTCCTGACTGCCTGCAGCGTCAGGACGTACAGAGCGCCCTCTGACCTGACGCTGCAGGAGGTCAGGTGACTTCAGCGCGGGCCCCTGGAAGAGGAGAGAGTGGGGACACAGCCAGGACCGGAGGTAAGTTTTTTTTTTTTTTTTTCTGTCTGATCTGAGGTCTGAAGTGGGGGCCAAAAAGGGATCTTAAAAGGTGGGGACAGAATGGGGGGGGATCTGAAAAGGTGGGGACAGAATGGGGGGGAATCTGAAAAGGTGGGGACAGAATGGGGGGGGATCTGAAAAGGTGGGGACAGAATGGGGGGGGGATCTGAAAAGGTGGGGACAGAATGGGGGGGGGGATCTGAAAAGGTGGGGACAGAATGGGGGGGGTCTGAAAAGGTGGGGACAGAATGCGGGGATCTGAAATGGTGGGGACAGAATGGGGAGGTCTGAAATGGTGGGACAGAATAGGGGGGAGATCTAAAATGGTGGGACAGAATGGGGGGATCTGAATGGTGGGACAGAATGGGGGGTCTGAAATGGTGGGACAGAATGGGGGGGTCTGAAATGGTGGGACAGAATGGGGGGGTCTGAAATGGTGGGACAGAATGGGGGGGTCTGAAATGGTGGGACAGAATGGGGGGGTCTGAAATGGTGGGACAGAATGGGGGGTCTGAAATGGTGGGACAGAATGGGGGGTCTGAAATGGTGGGACAGAATGGGGGGGTCTGAAATGGTGGGACAGAATGGGGGGGGTCTGAAATGGTGGGACAGAATGGGGGGTCTGAAATGATGGGACAGAATGGGGGGGTCTGAAATGGTGGACAGAATGGGGGGTCTGAAATGGTGGGACAGAATGGGGGGGTCTGAAATGGTGGGACAGAAATGGGGACCAGAAAGGGGGGTCTAAAATGGGGGCCAGAAAAGGGGTTCTGATATGGAGCCAGAAGGTAGGGGGGGGGGTCTGACATGGGCCCCAGAAGGAGAGTTCTATATGGGGGCCACAAGAGTATGAATATGGGGCCAGAAGGGGGGGGGGTATGATTGGGGATCTAATTAGGGGCCTGAAGGGTCTGACTGGGGGGTCTAGAGGGGTCTGATAGGGGGTCTGGAGGTCTAATGGGGGGTCTGATTGAGTATCTGGGGGTCTAATGAGGGTCTGATAGGGGGTCTGGAGGCCTAATGAGGGTCTGATAGGGGGTCTGGGGGTCTAATGAGGATCTGATAGGGGGTCTGGGGGTCTAATGATGGGGCTGATTGGGGCTTTGGAGGTCTAATGAGGGTCAGATATGGGAGTTTGGAGGTCTAATGGGGGTCTGTAGATAGGGGGTCTCATCTGGGTTTGATATGGGGATCTGATCTGAAAGGTAAGGGGGGTACTGTTTTTCTGTGTGGTGCCAGTATTTTCAGGGGGGCTGTTTCTGTAGTATAGTATGGGGGGTGGGCAGGGTGAGATGTGGAGAAGGTGAGAGGATGATGGAAAAGTAGAAAAGTAAGATGTCTGTTGAACTCTTCAGAGACGAGGCACAGCTGAAAGAAGTCACCATGGCGGTCTGGTCTGACAGAAGAAGAGGAAAGAGAACGTCTACATCAGAGAAGAGAAGTCACTGGATGTAAGAGGTACATATGTGGCGCTGTATGACCCTGTATGCTCTGTAGCGCTGTATGAAATGTTTTCCAAGTCTGTCTGTGAAGGGGTTGTCTTTTTTTTTTTTTTTGTACAAGCGCTGCTTTCTCTGCTCTGTTTACTGCTCTTCACTGCAAATTCTATGGCGAGCAGGCAGGGGCGTACATAGAAATCATGGGGCCCCATAGCAAAACTCAGAATTGGGCCCCCCTTTCCCCTTGCAATAAAAAATAGAATTATTATAGCTGATCAGTTGGGGTGTGGGGTTTAGGCTTCATTCAGACGACCGTTAGAGTTTTGCGGTCCGCAAAGTGCGGACCCACAAAACATGGATGCCGGCCATGTGCGTTGTCGTGTGCTATCGGCATCTTTTGAGGCCCCATTGAAATGAATGGGTCCCCATCTGTTCCACAATCCATTTATACAGTCGTGTGAATGCACCTTTAATCTGATATTGATGAGGAAAAAAGCTTGTGGTGTTTTTTGTGAGTTTTTTTTTTTAACTTTTAATAAAATTGTATGTATGTTTGTTATGTCAGCACACAGCATCTAAAAGTGTTACAATGGCAGAACTGGAACTAGCTCCAATCCTGCCAGCTGAAGCAATGTGTCACCTGTGTCTGTATGTATGTATGTATGTATGTATGTATATAGCAGTAGCAGAAGACAAAAAAACATATACATATATACTTTATATACTTACTACAAGTTCTGAGGGGGGTCCAGTCCCTGCCCTAATAGAAATAGGCTATTACAATAGAGCAATAAGGGGCAGGGACTGGACCTGTCTCACAACTTGAAGTATATGTCTATGGGGGGGGGGTTGTGTATAGTTGTATGTGTAAACACCAGCACGCCACCTGTGCCCCCTCCACATTGCACTTACACACAATGTGGTGAATGCTGCAGCTACATGTCAGCTCACCATCAGGATGGTTCAGGGTGTTGGATCCTTGGATTCAGTAACATGGAGCTGAGGGCTGCACTGGAGCAGGAGGAACCTTCACATTGTGCTCTCATTACTCCTGTAATGAGGCTGGACTGAGACACATCCCACAGGCAAAGTAAGAAGCAGAGCCAAGAGTGGAGGCGAGGTGGCTCCGCCTACAAGTCAGCTGACCAGTCAGGAGCAGAGCATCTCCCTGCCTATTGGCCAGCTGACTTCTCACAGAGAGAAGCTAAGGCTGGCAGCAGGGAGCTTCAGGAGGATTACTTAGGAGACAGATAAGTCCAGCATCTGTATGTGGAGTGTATTCCAGTCGGAAAGGGGGCGGGGCAATTCAATCTGGCCGGGCCCCCAAAGCTCACGGGTCCTATAGCAACTGCGTGGTCTGCCGCTATTGACGGTACGCCACTGCGAGCAGGTGAACAGAGCAGAGAAAGCAGCTCTCATATGAGCTCTGCTCTCTCTTCAAACAGCTGATCGTCAGGGTGCCGGAGGACCCCAGCCGATCTGATATTGATGACCTATCGTGAGGATAGGTCATTAGTAGTAAAAAGAGGACAACCCCTTTAACAGTAGGACTGGAGGGAAGGGATTAGGTTGAGAATTTGGCATGGGGGGTGTTTCAATATTTGCCTTGGGCCATCAGAAAAGCTAGGTGTACCAGCAGCAGGTGGGGGGGGGGTACAGACTGAGGGTAGTTGAGTGTATGGGGATGGTGGGGTAGTTGGGCGGGGGTTAATTGGCTTGGCAGAGGACCATTTTCAGTATCCAGGGGGTTGGGGGGGAGGATAGGTCACTGTAATAAGTCCAGGAGGAGGCTACTATGGGGGATGGGGTAACGAGGGGAGGCTACTATGAGGTGGGGGGTGAGAAGAGGCTACTATGGGGGGTGGGGGTAACGAGGCTACTATGGGGTGGGGGGTTCTAAGGAGAGGCTACTATGCTACTGTGGGGGGAGGAGGCTACTATGGGATGGGGGGACTGAGGAGAGGCTACTATGCTACTATTTGGGGGAGTGGGGGAATGGGTCACGTTGGGGGGGGGGGGCGGCGTCATCACAGAGAGTGCCTAGGGCAGCATGAACCCTAAATACGGCCCTGCCAAGGGGAGCACTAAAAGATTTTATTGTCAGAGCCACCTGACAATTCATACACTATATACTGTACGTGTTGGAAACGGATGGAGTGGCTGCCTGGCCTAGTCTGAGACAGTGATTGTGACTAGTCATAGGAGTGGGGGGTGTATGGGAGAAGGGGATTGCAAAAAAAGTTGCTAGGGAGGGCCCTATTTAAAAAATTTGCTGTGGGGCCAGTCATTTCTAGTTACGCCACTGCATTACATGTTAAGATCTTGAGTGCATAAGGTTTGTTAGTGGCAGGGCCAGGTTGTTTCTTAATAAACTGGTAAATTACACTATTCCATGTGTATGTACGTTTTTTTTGTTTTTTTATAGACTATTTAGTCTTTTCTTCTTTGCTTTTGCTAACTGGCTGTACTGGTGCTTGTTTCGTATCACTGATTAACTGGTATGATCTATGTAACATATATATATATATATACTAGCAGAAAGACCCGGCTTCGCCTGGGTATATTTCATCTATTTCATTTAATGTTTCTATGTGTCGTTGCAGAGAGAAAGTCAATGCAGCTGACAGAAATTGATTTTTACCTTCATTTTTTCAATCCCTATTGGCTGCGGAGTGGGAGGGGGTGTGGTTTAATGGGACACGGGGGGGGGTTAAGTCCTTCATTTCAGGGTTGCCTGAATTATAGGTTAATGCCATGGTAATTTGAGGAAACACAATGGGTAGCAGTGGAAGAAAACATTGCTTTGAGAGGGTATATTTAATCTATTTCATTTAATGTTTCTGTGTGTCGTTGCAGAGAGAAAGTCATCCTCCCTCCCATCCCTGCAGCTGACAGATGTTGATTTTTACCTTCAATTGTTCAATCTCCATTGGCTGCGGAGCGGGAGGGGTCATGGCCTGACTGAGTCGGGGGCGTGACGTTGCAAGACCTGGGGCGGGGTTTTAAGTCCTTCTTTTGATGGTGGCCAGAATTACAGGTCGATGCCATGGTAAATTTATGAGGACACGCCATGGGTAACAGTGGAAGAAAACATTGCTTTGCACGGGTATATTTAATCTATTTCATTTAATGTTTCTGTATGTTGTTGCAGAAAGAAATCCAACTTCCCTCCCACCCCTGCAGCTGACAGAAGTTGATTTTTACCTTCATTTTTTCAATCCCCGTTGGCTGCGGAGTGGGAGGGGGCGTGGCCTGACAGTGTCGGAGCGTGGTTTCCCGAGATCTGGGGCGGGGTCAGAGTGTCATGAATTACAGGTCGATGACATGGTAATTTATGGGGACCCGCAATGGGTAGCAGTGGAAAAAAAAATATTTTATTAGTACTGAATGGTCGTAGTCTAAAATTAGTCAATTTCATCTACGATTTTTTGTGTGTCGTTGCAGAGAGAAATTCACCCTCCCACCCCTGCAGCTGTTTTTTTTCAATCCCTGTTGCCTGCGGAGTGGGAGTGGGCGTGTCCTGGCAGAGTTGGGGGTGTGGATTATCAAGATGCTTCGAATGGTTGTAGTCTGAAATTAGTCTATTTCATCTAAAATTTTGTGTGTCATTGCAGAGAGAAATTCACCCTCCCACCCCTGCAGCTGACAGAAGTTGATTTTTACCTTTATTTTTTTCAATCCCTGTTGGCTGCGGAGTGGGAGGGGGCGTAACCTGACAGAGTTGGGGGTGTGGCTTAGCAAAGCGCTTCGTATCGGTGATTTAATTTCATTTAATGTTTCTGTGTGTCGTTGCAGAATGGCTGCAGAGTGGGAGGGGGCGTGGTCTCCCAGAGTTGGGGGCGTGACTTAGCAAGACGATTCGAACAGTTGTAGTCTATAATTAGTCTATTTTATCTAAAATTTTTGTGTGTCGTTGCAGAGAGAAATTCACCCTCCACCCCTGCAGCAAACAGAAGTTTATTTTTACCTTTATTTTTTCAATCCCCGTTGGCTGCAGAGTGGGAGGGGGCATGGATTAGCAAGACGCTTCACATGGGTGTATTTAATCTATTTCATTTAATGTTTCTGTGTGTCATTGCAGAAAGAAAGTCAACCTCCCACCCATCCCTGCAGCTGACAGAAGTTGATTTCTACTTTAATTTTTTCAATCCCTGTTGGCTGCGGAGTGGCAGGGGGCGTGGCCTTACAGAGTCGGGGCGTGGCTTAGCAAAGCGCTTCGCATAGGTGCATTTAATCTATTTCATTTAATGTTTCTGTGTGTCGTTGCAGAATGGCTGCGGAGTGAGAGGGGGCGTGGCCTGAAAGATACGGGGCGTGGCTTAGCAAAAGGCTTCGAACGGTTGTAGTCTATAATCAGTCTATTTCATCTAAAGTTTTTGTGTGTCATTGCAGAGAGAAATTCACCCTCCCACCCTTGCAGCAAACAGAAGTTTATTTTTACCTTCATTTTTTAAATTCCCATTGGCTGCGGAGTGGGAGGGGGCGTGACCTGACAGAGTCGGGGGCGTGGATTAGCAAGACGCTTTTCATGGGTGGATTTAATCTATTTTATTTAATGTTTGTGTGTGTTGTTGCAGAAAGAAAGTCAACCTCCCACCCATCCCTGCAGCTGACAGAAGTTGATTTTTACCTTTATTTTTTCAATCTCTGTTGGCTGCGGAGTGAAAGGGGGTGTAGCCTGACAGAGTTGGGGGTGTGGCTTAGTGAGACCTGGGGCGGGGGTTTTAAGTACTTCTTTTAGGGTGGCCTGAATTAAAGGTCAATACCATGCTTATTTATGAGCCCACGCAATAGGCAGCAGTGGAGGAAAACATCTTTTATTACTACTGAACTGTAGTAATAGAAAAACACATAAGTTATATTTATGGTAACCAGAATACCTTTAACAGTGTCAGTGAATAGAAATGGATGAGATCCTCAGCTGCTAATAATTACCTGGTTGTTATGGAAACCTGCCCTCCCTGTGTGTGCCTTTGCAGAGAATGGCAGTTGGAGTTTAAAACCAAAGCTCCCAGTTGTAATGTTGGCTAATGGAGATCATATTTTGGGAATATCTCGGGAACGGTACGTCCTAGAGAGATGAGACCTGGTCTAAAACCTTCCCGGACACCTGATGTACCTGTGTGCCGAATTTGGTGAAAATCGGTCCAGTAGTTTGGTCGCGCATAGAGAACAGACAGACAGACAGACAGACAGACAGACAGACAGGAACTCATTTTTATATTATTAAGAGATATATATATATATATATATATATATATATATATATATATATATATATACTAGCAGAAAGACCCGGCTTCGCCTGGGTATATTTCATCTATTTATTTAATGTTTCTGTGTGTCGTTGCAGAGAGAAAGTCAATGCAGCTGACAGAAATTGATTTTTACCTTCATTTTTTCAATCCCTGCTTCGGTTGTAGTCTAAATTTTGTGTGTCATTGCAGAGAGAAATTCACCCTCCCACCCCTGCAGCTGACAGAAGTTTATTTTTCCCTTCATTCTTTCAATCCCTGTTGGCTGCGGAGTGGGAGGGGGCATGACCTGACAGAGTTGGGGGTGTGGCTTAGCAAAGCGCTTCGCATAGGTGATTTAATCTATTTCATTTAATGTTTCTGTGTGTCGTTGCAGAATGGCTGCAGAGTGTGAGAGGGAGCGTGGTCTGACAGAGTTGGGGGCGTGACTTAGCAAGACGATTCGAACAGTTGTAGTCTATAATTAGTCTATTTTATCTAAAATTTTTGTGTGTCGTTGCAGAGAGAAATTCACCCTCCCACCCCCTGCATTTTTACCTTTATTTTTTCAATCCCCGTTGGCTGTGGAGTCGGGGGCGTGCATTAGCAAGACGCTTCACATGGGTGTATTTAATCTATTTCATTTAATGTTTCTGTGTGTCGTTGCAGAATGGCTGCGGAGTGAGAGGGGGCGTGGCCTGACAGAGACGGGGCAGAGAGAAATTCACCCTCCCACCCCTGCAGCAAACAGAAGTTTATTTTTACCTTCATTTTTTAAATTCCCATTGGCTGCGGAGTGGGAGGGGGCGTGACCTGACAGAGTCGGGGGCGTGGATTAGCAAGACGCTTCGCATGGGTGTATTTAATCTATTTTATTTAATGTTTGTGTGTGTTGTTGCAGAAAGAAAGTCAACCTCCCACCCATCCCTGCAGCTGACAGAAGTTTATTTTTACCTTTATTTTTTCAATCTCTGTTGGCTGCGGAGTGAAATGTCCTAGAGAGATGAGACCTGGTCTAAAACCTTCCCGGACACCTGATGTACCTGTGTGCCGAATTTGGTGAAAATCGGTCCAGTAGTTTGGTCGCGCATAGAGAACAGACAGACAGACAGAAACTCATTTTTATATTATTAAGATATATATATATATATATATATATATATATATATATATACTAGCAGAAAGACCCGGCTTCGCCTGGGTATATTTCATCTATTTCATTTAATGTTTCTGTGTGTCGTTGCAGAGAGAAAGTCAATGCAGCTGACAGAAATTGATTTTTACCTTCATTTTCAGAGTGTCATGAATTACAGGTCGATGACATGCTAAAATTTTGTGTGTCATTGCAGAGAGAAATTCACCCTCCCACCCCTGCAGCTGACAGAAGTTTATTTTTCCCTTCATTCTTTCAATCCCTGTTGGCTGCGGAGTGGGAGGGGGCGTGGTCTGACAGAGTTGGGGGCGTGACTTAGCAAGACGATTCGAACAGTTGTAGTCTATAATTAGTCTATTTTATCTAAAATTTTTGTGTGTCGTTGCAGAGAGAAATTCACCCTCCCACCCCTGCAGCAAACAGAAGTTTATTTTTACCTTTATTTTTTCAATCCCCGTTGGCTGCAGAGTGGGAGGGGGCGTAACCTGACAGAGTCGGGGGCGTGGATTAGCAAGATGCTTCGCATGGGTGGATTTAATCTATTTTATTTAATGTTTGTGTGTGTTGTTGCAGAAAGAAAGTCAACCTCCCACCCATCCCTGCAGCTGACAGAAGTTGATTTTTACCTTTATTTTTTCAATCTCTGTTGGCTGCGGAGTGAAAGGGGTGTGGCCTGACAGAGTTGGGGGTGTGGCTTAGTGAGACCTGGGGCGGGGGTTTTAAGTACTTCTTTTAGGGTGGCCTGAATTAAAGGTCAATACCATGCTTATTTATGAGCCCACGCAATAGGCAGCAGTGGAGGAAAACATCTTTTATTACTACTGAACTGTAGTAATAGAAAAAAACATAAGTTATATTTATGGTAACCGGAATACCTTTAACAGTGTCAGTAAATAGAAATGGATGAGATCCTCAGCTGCTGATAATTACCTGGTTGTTATGGAAACCTGTCCTCCCTGTGTTCGCCTTTGCAGAGAATGGCAGTTGGAGTTTAAAACCAAAGTTCCCAGTTGTAATGTTGGCTAATGGAGATCATATTTTGGGAATATCTCGGGAACGGTACGTCCTAGAGAGATGAGACCTGGTCTAAAACCTTCCCGGACACCTGATGTACCTGTGTGCCGAATTTGGTGAAAATCGGTCCAGTAGTTTGGTCGCGCATAGAGAACAGACAGACAGACAGAAACTCATTTTTATATTATTAAGAGATATAGATATATATATAGATATTAGTGTTGAGCGAGCACTAGGGGTTGCACCCGAGCATAATGTTAGTCAATGGGACTAAACTAGGCACCCATCGATCGGAAGAGGGGAGGGTGTCTGGTTAATAGTAAAAGGTCAGAATCGCGATTTCTCCTCTTTTACTCCTTTCACTCGTAAAAGTATGCTTAGCGCACAATGCGTACGCATTAGTGTACAATGCGTAACATTAGCATACAATGCGTAGCATTAGCGCACAAATCAACATTACAGTGAATGCCAGTACTCTCCCGCACGTTTATTCGCTGCATAGCATTGTGCCGGACCCGAGTGTAGGCATGCTCGGCCGAGCTGCTCGCTCAACACTAATAGAGATATATATATATATATATATATATATATATATATATATATATATATATAGTAATCCTTTTTATATGTTTTTGTTATATATATATATATATATATATATATATATATATATATATATATATACAAAAAGGGCAATGCAATACAAGGAGTACAGGAACTGTACCACACCCACGCAGTTAATCCTTCTGCTAAATTGCTGATGCAATATCACGTCTTTGTCTTTCTTGTAAGGCGATCCATTTATAAATCACCAGATTAACTGCCGGGGCTCTAAATATGATTACAGTACACATCTCAGTGTGATTATAGGCATAAGAGGTGTGTGTAGTTGGTTTATATCTTGCAGGTGTTGAGTGTTGTATTGCAACAAGAATACTGCAATCACTAGGACAAGTGTTGAGCAAAGCGAGCTTCGGATGTTACATCCAAAGTCACTTCGTCCAAAACTTCAGAATATTACTGTACGGAGATCCGTCACCATACAGTATTAGAATGTATGGACTTCGATGAGCCAAAGACAGTTATTTGCAAAGTCGCTCGTGACTTTGTTGAATAACTTCGGTAGTTGATTTTTAAAGTGAAAAAAACACTTTAAAACTTGAAACCAAACTCCGGTTTGGTTCCGACTGGTACCTCGAAAGTCAACCCGAGTTCGGTTTAAAAAAAAAAGTATTCTCTGACCTGCTAGAAAGGTATATGATGTAATCTGTAGTGAAGGTAATCTTCTTACCAGCCTCTCTAATCGTGAGTTTTAACCTCCCTTCTGCTTCTGGGCTGTGTGATGTGACAAGCAGACTTTCCAAATAACACAGCAACGTATGTGTCGACAGGAAGTTAGTTTCTCTATGCATTTTATGGGAGCCTCAACGTCAGTCTCATAGGAATGAATGGAGAAACTGACTTCCTGTCCTGTGTCAGTTGGAGATCATAGAGTTGGTCACATGACACAGTTAAAAATTATTAGGGAGGGGATAACTCACAAATACAGTCACAGATGAGAAGATTTCAGTCACTACAGATTACATCATGCACCTCGCTAACAAGTCAGAGAATAAAAATTTTTGCGGGAGTTCTTTAAGTATACAATATGCAGCACCTAGAGAAATGATTACAGTATGTTTATTAAGGAGAATCTGTCCTCATGATTTTGGACTTTTCTCTGCAGTAATATATGGGTAGTATTGCAGATAAGGAGCCTAGATTACCATTAAAAAATAAAAAAATGTCCTACTACCCTGATTTCCCCATTGTCAGCTCTTAAAATTTCAACACAGTTCAAATTCCTGTGTGCAGGTGTAGTACCCCAGAACTGGGGTTACTTCAACTGGTTTGCAATGTAATGCTTTGTAATACTCATATTATACATGAATACAATACACTTTGTACACCAGCAGATGGGGTACAGTTGGCAGTGTTTGACTACAGGAATGGGCCTTGCCATCTCATAGCAGAGCAAGTTAGAGCAGTTTGGAGTTAGAAGGAAGGGTGTGTGGAAGCATGTGATCCATCTCCTGCTCCTCCAAGACATGTGGACCACAGAAGCAGCTCAACTAGGAGAACATTTTATGTATGTATTTAATTAATTATTTATTTAATTAATGCATTTATATAGCGCTACTATATCCCACAGCGCTTTACAGACATTAGCATCAAGCTGTCCCCAGTGGAGCTCACAATCTAACGTCCCTATCAGTATGTCTTTGGAGTGTGGAAGGAAACCCACAGTTCAGGATAGGCATAGTTAGATGCTTGTATCATACAGTGGACACCAACAGCCACAGGTGCTAGAGTGAAGCCATAGGGAAGGGAATCCAGTGAGAATTTGTCAGCTAGCAAATTTCTGAGTGTCATCTTGTGCCCCATTGCCAGCCATCATACCCCATTATCTGGGATAACAGCCTGTGTGCATTCTGCAATTTGTGGACCATACATGGCTGCCACTACCATAGAAAATGCCTATTCTTGTCTGCAATTGTGAACAAGAATAGGACATGCTCTATATTTTTCGCGGGACCACAGAACGAACCACAGATGCGGACATCTTTTGTGGTCCTATTGAAATGAATGGGTCTGCACCCGTTCCGCAAAATTGCAGAACAGAAGCAGACTTGTTCATACGGTCACACCTTATTGCTAGCAAACATCAGGATTGGGGCCTACACAGAGATAAGGTATAATGGAAAGGCCTGAGCCTGTTTTGTGTTTTTGACCCACACCTGGTTTTGGCTCACTATCACTGATGGAAATTATTGACTGAACGCTGACTGTGTGAATAAGGCCTAAAGAGGACCTGTTGCCTCTCCTGACATGTGTGTGTGTGTATTATATGTGTATATATATATATGTTACCAATTAGGGGGTGTCCCTGCCCAGGCTGACACTATCCAATCTAAGCTGCCAATATTCTCATAAATCAGAACTCATACATTTCTAGTAGGAATAATAAAGAAATAGCATATCGTACAGATATATGAAAAGATGCTCCAGAAATGTTATTACATTGAGAATGCAAGTAATTACTAAAACAGCCATGCCAGCAGAGGAGACAGGTCACCTTTACTTTAAATACTTACATCTCAACAATGAAAAATGATAAAATAATGTCTGCATGTTACAGGTTTTATTTAACTATTTACACAATTTGACAATCCTATTATTGTACTCGAGCTAATATGCACATTGTCCTTTTATTGCATTAGTTCTGCACAGTTAAGATTTCTTCAGAATTGTACTTGTTTATTTAATTACATCATCAGGACTACTGCCCCCATGCAGCCGAGCTAGAAACACCAATTGGGTGTGCCTTGAACACGCTAGTCTCTGAATTCTTAAGAAATCTAATTTGCCTGGAGACTTTGACACACAGCAACATGCAATAGGAAGAAGTCAGCTGGTGGTTAATGTCTTCCATAAGGAAGAAAATATTCATTGCCTCAATTATATATAAGAAAAAAGATCACCAAGTACTGCTTTATAGATCCCGGATCTGAGGAGCTTACATTTGGTTTTGGTCCACATCTGATCTGCGTTTTTTGAGGATCGGATGTGGACCCATTCATCTCAATGAGGCCGCAAAATATATGGCAAGCACACCCATGTGCTGTCCGCATCCATAAGTCTGTTGTGTGGCCCTGCAAAAAAAATATAACATGTCCTATTCTTGTGTGTTTTCCAGACAAGGATAGGACATTTCTGCAGGAATAAAAAAGAAAATAAATGGTGTCATGCACTCGGCTGGTATCCGTGCAATTTGCGTACCGCAAAACACTTAGGCTAGGGCTGTCGCGGGCAGGATCGCTGAGTAGCGGGGATCCCATAGAAATGTGACCACCCCAGTCACAAGAAATCCAGCAGTGTTGGATTTCTTGCGACTGTGGCGGCGATCCCATTAATTTCTATGGGATCCCCGCTACTCAGCGATCCTGGCTGTGACCAGAGTCGCTGTGTAACCCTAGCCTTACGGCCGTGTGCATGAGGCCTAAAGGTGGGCATACACATAAGATAACTCTGCAGAGCATGCGCATGAATTGACTTGGGAGCGGGGAGAAAGCTGCTACCAGACACCTCCGAGGGTGGCTTACACATTAGATGGTCAGTCCATCCGACCAAAATCACCAGGTTCCTGCAAAAACTCTCAAAATTTTGTGCAAGTGGGACATTTGCTAAATTTTGCGACTTTTAGATACAGCAGGGGAGATTTATCAAAACTGGTGTAAAGAAAAACTGGCTTAGTTGCCCATAGCAACAAATCAGATTCCACCTTTCATTTTCCAAAGGAGCTCTGAAAAATAAAAGATGCAATCTCATTGGTTGCTATTGGCAATTAAGCCAGGGTTTGATAAATGTCACCCAGTGTTCTGGTATACATGGGATGATAAATCTCCCCGTTCAAAATACCTATTCTTGTCCACTGTTGCGGACATCCCATCCATGTCTTACTAAATGATGACGCTCTCAAACCTATTGTAGATATTTACTTACACCCAGCTTCACAAAGGAGGCACTTTTATATGTAAAATGAATGTTCACTCTCCAATTCTACATCTTGGGCTCCATTCACACGTCCTGTTTTTCTTTCCTGATTCGATCCTGATCTGGATCCATTCATTTCAATGGGTCCTGAAAAAATCAGGATAGAATCAGGAAAGAAAAACGGGACGTGTGAATGGACCTTCCCTTATCCATCATGTCAGTTCCCACAGTTATGTATTCCACTCTATATATTTATAGTCCTATGCTGTTTAGAATTATTCACTCCTTGAGATGATGTTAAATCCTGTTTATATTTCTGATTACTTTAGGGTTTGAACTACAATCTATATTCCCTGGGTGTTTTATCAGTGTATTATCCAGGAAAGGGCCCCATCTTGTGGTATAAATCAGCATAGCATGTGCCCACAACATGCACATTTTAGTTAAAGGGATTGGCCACTTTGTCTTTACTTTTCCATAAGTGCTGGAAACAGCAGCTAAAGTCATAATGTAATCTTTTTAGATAACCAGTCCCAATGTTAGGAGCACTAAACTGCTCCCCACCCAATCTTCTTCACTGCCACATGTTCTTTATTTGCTCCTGCATATCAATATGATGGATCTGCTTAAGGCCCCTTTCACACGGGCGAGATTTCCGCGCGAGTGCAATGCGTGATGCGAACGCATTGCACCCGCACTGAATCCTGACCCATTCATTTTAATGTGGCTTTTCACATGAGCGTTTTTTTCACGCATCACTTCTGCGTTGCGTGAAAAACGCAGCATGTTCTATATTCTGCGTTTTTCACGCAGAACTGGCCCCATTGAAGTGAATGGGTCTGCGTGAAAAATCGCATTGCATCCGCACACAAGTGCGGGTGCAATGCGGTTTTAACGCATGGTTGCTAAGAGATGTTGTTTATAAACATTCAGTTTTTTCGCACGCGCGTGATAAACGCATCAAAACGCTTCGCACCCGCGCGGAAAAAACTGAAAGAACATACGCAATCGCAGTCAAAACTGACTGCAATTGCGTGCGGATTTGGTGCGGATTTTCCTGAACGCATCCGGACCAAATCCGGACACGCTCGTGTGAAAGGGGCCTTAAAGAAGACATATATATACACACACACATACACTTGTGAGTATTTTTTTTTTTTTTTTTTTAAAGACATTGCAGGGGTTGTCCGAGATTTTTAATTCTCTCAGACAAACTCTTTAAGCTTAGTTTATACAGGTATGTATTAAAATTGGTTGCTATAGTCAACATGACCAATATTTTGACAATTGTAATAAATTTTCATCCAGTATGTGTCTCTAGTAACAGACAGCCACTTACCCTCCAGTTATTCATGGCAATAGTGACCATACACCTTCCATAGCGGTCAGACAAACATTCATCTATGACACTACTTCTCCTGACTCCCTCACACACATGCTTGTTCTGGGTGAAAAAATGAAATTCGCTTGATCCTTCTCTTCCTCGTCTGTTAGGGGAGAGTAGGGAGAAACTGCAGATTGTCTGCTAGGCTCGCTGATAATAGCAGACTCATCCTATGATACTCTAAAGGCCCTTTTACATGAAGCTGATGCCCAGGCAATTATTGGGAATGAACTAAACATGCCCAATACTTTCCTGATTGTGAGTGAAGGTGAGAGCTGAATTAACATGCAGCAATTATCTTGTCTGTATGGGGAAAAATGATGACTACTGCAATTGCTCGTCCCCATACAGATTGTTTGTTGGCAGCACATCTCTGTTTGTACAGGGGAATCCGCTGCTGGCATGAAATATACAATCAATCATCTGATGAAGAAGCATTTGCAATACATAGTAAGGGCGCGCAGGGGACGCAAGAAAGTTGAAAGAGCGGGTGGTGAGAAGTTAATTACATCATCTTGGCAAGGCTCACTGCCCACTCTGCGGAAAGAAAGAGGGATCAAACATGGCGTCCGTAAAATGGAGGGCAAGTAAATTGACATGAATGGGAGCAGAAACCTAAAAGAATATTGTTAGAGATGTATTCAAGAGACCAGAGTAACTAATATATCTAATTTGCAGCCACATCTTGGAGGGTCAGTTTAAAGGGGTTGTCCCATGAAAAATATTCTACAGTTTTCAAACCAGCACCCGGATCTGAATTCTTTTGTAATTGTATGTAATTAAAATTTAGTATAGCCACTGAGTTACTCACTGAAATCTATCTGTAGAGCGCCACCTGCTGTTTATCTTTTTCTTATTTCTTTGTCCTGCTCACTGAGATGGCCGCACATGCTTAGTTTCATCCTTCAACTGCCTCCTGAGTTGTGATAGGGAGAGAGCTGCAGCAGAATGGACACGCCCCCTAAACTGCAGCAGAAAAGACACTCCCTTCGAGCTGTCAGCTTGATATAAATCTAGCAGATCAATGAATGGGGAGATCTCTGGATCCATGTGAGGTACAGGGCTGGTTCTAGCTTTGTTAGAAAGAGATTGTCATGTACTGTATGATGTCTGATTTTCATTTCATTTTTTACATTAGTCATGGAATAACCCCTTTTATTTACTGTATTGGGTAAGAGTATATGGATTATAGCTGTGTGATCACTGATGAGAAGTAATAACGGCTAATATACAAAGCTAACAAAATTATGCAAAGGTCTTACAGACGCACACACAATAAAAGAATCAAAGGAAGAATAAATAAGATTTATTATAAATATATACATCTTTCATAAAAAGGTGCAATTTTTACTGGAACAGCAGATTGTGCAAAACAAGGCCACAGTCATTAGAATTAATACTGTACTCATAAAGTGGAGTAACTGGAGATGATTTGTTCAAGCATTGAGAAGCTCTGCAAGAAATCTTCTTCTTCAATGCCATATTTTGTGTATTGGTGAACATACGCTCTGAAACAGAAAAAGAGTTACATTACTGGAGAACTCCTCCCAAACAATATTTCGACGTTGAGAGGACTTGCCTTGGCTTTTAAAACCTTCTTACTGCTTTAGTTGTTGTCATTGTAGCCACTGATCTTTATTTCTGTGTATACCATAGAAGGGGATTTTTCAGGAAATGATAATGATGACATATCCTCAGGCCGCAGCGCTCGCAGAGTGCTGGCCTCCTCTAACAGCTGATTGGCGGGGTCCTGGGTGCTGGATCCCCGCTGATCTGATATGGACAGGGGCGGATTGGCCATAGACCTTACAGGGAAATTTCCCTGTGGGCCGATGCCCAGGGGGCCACCTGAGCTCTCCTCAAGGCTGGCCAGTAGCAGTTTTTGGGGATGTATTTTGTGCTACTGGCAGTATTTTGTGATGGACTGTGGTACTTGGCTCTGTTGGGGTGGTGTAATGTGCCACAATATGGTATTTCTGGCCCTGCTTTTCATCAATTTGGACCCGACTACAAAACGGGGCCACTTTTAGTATTTTTTTTTCCAGGGCCACTTCAAGTTCCCAGTCCGCCCCTGGATATGGATGACCTTTTTTAGACAATAGGTCATCAATATTATTTCCAGGATAACCCCTTACATGCACACGAGAATATATTTAAATCTCACATGGATTTTCATGGTCATTTTGCTGCGTTTCTGCAATGAATGCACAGGACAAAAATGCACGTGTTCTAAGCGGATTCTGTCACAGATTTACCCCCCGATTTCACCCTTTGTGAAGGGTAAAATCCACAATGAAAATTAGCATAAGATTTCACAATCTGCACCGCACCATGTAAATAATATTTTAATGATGTCATCCTTTTAGCAGATAATGTATCCACCCATAATATGTAACATGTGCAGGTATCCTTGAAAGTTCTGGTGCCTGCACTGAGAGTTGCTAATGTCTTGATAATTCTCTTTGATTGTGCAAGCCCATTGCTTTTACAAAACACTATTTTAACCCCTCAATGACCATTAATACACCTTTTTACGGTGGTCACTTAAGGTCCTTTTACACGGGCCGATTATCGGCCGAAAAATCGTTCCTAGGAACGCTAGTGCCGATAATCGGCCCGTGTAAAAGTGGCCCTAATCAGCCGACGAACGAGCAAAACGCTCGTTCGTCGGCTGATTGGATCTTTTGGTTTCTACAAAAGATCCAATCTGTCGGGCGCACATCGGCCTGTCTAAACAGGCGATGTGCGCCTGACAGTATGGAGCTTCCCGGCCGCACGAGTGATACAGCGATCACTCGTGCGGCCCGGCGCTCGATTCATCGGGCCGTGTAAAGGCTCCCTGCCCGAGCGCCGATATCGCTGATCGCCGCTCGGGCAGGGAGACACATCGGCCCGTTTAAAAGGGCCTTAAGGGGTTAACTGCATAACCTCTTTACAGTATCTACCAAACCATGTTATCTGTGTCATTATGCAATAAACAGAGAAATTTAAATGAAGTACATTACATTTTCCTCTCTAGTGGCAACCTCTGCTGATTCTCCTGTGGCTTGAAATTCCAATGACATTCTGTACACCTGCATGTCATTGTGCACACTACAGACACACAATAGGTATACACAATATCACTGCTCCAATCACTGTCCTTAGTACTAGGACGCTGAGGACAGTGATTGGCTACAGCAGTCATATGCGGAATTCCAGCATGTTCCTGCTGCAGTTTGCAAACAAGAAGCAGCAGGGCTGGTCCAGCGCTGTAGATAACAGCACTAGAGAAAGGGGTAAGTATAAGATTTATAATAAGTTTTAGTTAGTAAGTATAATACGTTTTAATAAGTAAGTATAAGTTTTTTTTTATTTTAAGCAATTGTAGAGATTGTCTGAGATTTTTAATTAAATTTATCTTTAAATCTAACCCTGTTCAGTGGCTGTAGGAACAGCTCTTCAACCTGTGACACTGTAAAACAGTTACAGTAAATGTACTTTCAGTTTTCCCTATGGAGGTAGCCAATAAAAGAACTTTGTACTGCAGGTTAGTTTGTGCTCTCTTGCTGTCCAACACAAAATATGAAAAAACATGTAATAAAAAATAAAGATACGAGAAGTTCTTACTTTGAAGCAAACATATTCCAGGCTTTTCCAACAATGCTGTCCAAAGGCTTCAATAGGCCTTGACTATTGCTCATTAAAGTGGCAGATTTCTCATATTTATTGAATGCTCTTGGTGTCTTCCATAAAGTAAATGAATCATCTGGTGACAACCAGGAAGTATACAATGCCGGATCTCTGAAGCCCTCTGGAAATCAGACAGGGAAAGCAATGGTCAATGACATACGTGGCACTACTGTGTTTCCTTTGTCCCAAATTGCCTTTTAATGCTCAGTAATGCCTGTAGCACTGTAAGGCTATGACACCTTGAGTAATGCATTATTTGAAAGTCTGAATTGAGAGAATGGGGGGGGGGGGGTCTCCTGATCCCATGCTGATGCAGGGAGAAGCTGATGCCATCAGTTGGAAACTAAAGGCCCCTTTACAGTGCCCAAACATCAGGGAGATTATCGCTAACAAGTGTTTGCATGAGCACTGGTTAGCGATAATCTGTAAAGATGTTGCCGATTACCAAATGAACAAGCATTTCATTATAGGATCATTCATGCGGTCACCTAAATCATGCCATCTAAACGGTCTCTGCTGCCTGAAAACAATGATTATGTATGGGAACGAGCAATGGCACTAGTGATCACTCCTCCCCATACTGTGAAGGTAATCTCTGCGAAGGGAAAAGCCCGGACAATCATCTGCTCACTTGAGCAGTGTAAAGGGACCTTTAGTGGAGAGATGACATCAGCTGTGCTTGGCTCCAGAAATTCTATGGAAGTTACAGAAACAGCTGAGCAAGCGGAGGAACCCTTGTCTATCAGACATATGTGTTATAGCTTGTGGATACGCCATAAATGTCTAAGGCTACATGCACACGACACTGAAAAAAGGACGTGATGGATGTCTTTTTTAACTGCCATCACACGTCCGTTTTAAGACAAATTCAATGGGGTTATTCACACAGCAGTTTTTTTGACGACCAGTGAATAACGGACGTAAAAAAATAGAACATGTTCTATATTGTCTGTTTTTCACTGACTGACTGCCCCCATACCATTCAATGGGTCCGTTTTTAACGTCCATTTCTCAGAAAGGCATCAGTGAAAAAAACTTCCATTAAAAATGGACAGTTCATCCATTTGTAACTGACTTTCACTGTCATGTGCATGTAGTCTAATGTTGGAAAATGTCCATTAATGTGTTCGTGGCTTATTACATAAATGTGTACAGACGTGACTAGACTTACCAGGAGAAGCACCTTCAATATCTTTTCCACGGAATATAGCAAGGTTTGCAACAGATTTATTGAACTGCGCTTCTGCTGTCAAAGAGTTTCTTCCTGTAGCTACGTCGGATGGGAGCTGAACCTGCCAGTTGATGCCTAAACGAATAACAACGGTCGGGTAACTTGTTGGCCAAACAAAATGATCAAAGCAGGACCGAATGAAGTGTATGGGAGTGCCCCAAAGGTTTTGAGGTAGAGAAGGGCTGGGCAAATTGGATTTAAATAGGTCTAATCTCAGGGGAGATAAGCCTCCAATGGAGGTGTCTGGTAGTGGCTCATCCCCTCTTTCTGTTAGGACACTTGCACATTTGGTCGAGGTGTATGGCCCCTTTAAAAGTCTTGCATAAAGGACTGAAATGTTCAAAATATTGCTCTAGGTCAAAGCTAGTTGGAAGTGCCATTTACATCAGGATCCAGTTTGTTATTCTGGCTGCAACTGTGGAGTTGAGCTTTAGTTGTCCCCATACTCTTAGGGGGCCGTTCAGATGGCTGTGTTGTTGCGAATCCGCAAAAACACGGATGCCGACCAGTGTGCGTTCCGCAATTTGCAGAACACACATGGCTGGCACTCCATATAAAATGCCGACAAGAATTGTGGACATGTTCTATTTTTTTATTTTTTTATTTTTTTTGCAGAGTTGCGGCTCTCCACGCTGTGATGCCGCCCATAGAAATGAATGGGGCCGCATCTATTTAGCAAAATTGTGAAATAGATGCGGCCCCATTTACATGGTCGTGTGAATGGGCCCTTACTAAACATTTGATCAAAGGGATATTTCCATCAGAAAGGGATATTTTTTTAAACTCAATATTCATAGAAAACATAGATTTTTTATGGTTTTTAATTCATTTCGGCGGTACTGTACCATTAAATACAATATTATATAAAATAATTGTCTTTCTATAGCAGATATAGATATACGGATAGGGAACCCACTGTCAGTTAAGGCCTTGTTCACATGTCAGTTATTTCCATCTGTTATTGTGAGCCAAAAGCAGATGCGGGTCAAAAACACTGAACAGGGGCAAATCTTTCCATTATACCTTATCTCTGTGTAGCCTCCACTCCTGCTTTTTGCTCAGAATAACTGATGTGTGAACAAGGCCTACTGTTGAAGTGGAAGATGTTATCTGGATAAGGGTACATTCAGACGTCCGCAAGTGTTTTGCGGTCCGCAAATTGCGGATCCGCAAAACACGAACACCAGCCATGTGTGTTCCGCATTTTGCTGACCGCACATGTCCGGCACTATAATAGAAATGCCTTTTCTTGTCCGTGGCTGTGGACAAGAATAGGACATGTTCAAAATTGCGGAACGGATGTGAACCCATTTTCCGGACATGCGAATGGACCCTAACAGTATCACAGCTCTATTGTTCTCCTGATAGGCCTAAATAAAGATGTCTTCAGAGCTAGGACAGAAAGTAGAGTACATTGAGTGGGTATACAAATTATATCCAGAAAAACATCCACCCATTTTTTTTATGGTTTAAAAAACAAAAAAAAACTATTATAATAATAACACTGAATAGTCACATATAGGTTGTTAATATGTGATTTAAAAAAAATGATAGTGTCCCTTTAACCGACTACTTGAAAGTCAACAACCTTGTCAGCATGACTCATTCTGCCCCTGTTTGTCTATGGACATGCATGACTACATGGTAGATCTTAACAACCTGTTAGCCATGGGGGTGCAGAATACTTTATATAAATGAGTGACATTTTTCCAAGGGTTGTACACATGCCTCATTTAAAAATACAGTTATTGCAAAGCATTCCTAGAGTAAATCCAGACAGGGTGGGCTTGCAGTGAGGGTGTGTATAATAAATTCACAGGAATTACAATACAATACATATGGAGATGCTTTTGAAAAAGCTGTCCATATGTAGTGGAAATGTTCAATTTGGAAAAACATGGATGCTACAGAACTTCAAATCCACAGCATGCTTTTATGGTAATGTCGCAGATTATCACTTCGGAATTCAACCCATCCATGTATAGGTGATGTAATACATGTAGATTTTTTTATGTAGAATCGGCCTGGATTTGCAGCAGAAATACTATACTTAATTTGCATAAAAATAATAACAGCAATTAAAGGAATCTATCCACGTGACTGTCAAAATCGGCCACGTATTCTGCTGCAGTTTCTGTTGTAGTTTTTCATTTTGGATCCTGCAGTTCCGATCTCGGTTTAACTCCTCTGAATGGATCTACACCATGAGCAGGCTCTAGCCGCAGCTTGCTGAGGTGTCCACAACAAAAATGGACATGTAAATTCTACGCGCAGTCTGGAGAACTGCACGTAAATGCTTGGCCTCCCACTGAAAACAATGGGAGGCAGTTTCAGTGCAGCTTTCGGGATCAGATCAGTGCCAAAACCCGTGCACAAAAATATGTCATGTGAACATACCCTCACTCTTAACTTGATACTGGGGACATATGTCCAGGTTCCTTTCACACACCCGTCCTTAGCTATTTAACAGCTGAATATTCTTTTTTCCAAAGGGCTCTCCCCAGAAAATTTAAGATGACCCAAAACAGACGAAATATGATTAAAAAGAGCCAACTGCATGTCTAGCCGAGGACACTAATACTGAGAAGAGTCTGTTCTAGTATGGGAGTTGTCGTATATTTTGGTGGAGCCCGGACTGTGGGTGCCGTGACCACACTATATGCCAGTAAAGATGCTTCTTTACTGTATGTAGGAGTATTTTTCCACTGAACTGGCCAAAGCCACCAGAGGAATATCCAACATAAATAAGTCCAAGTAGCTCACAAGAACACATATTCAAGCTGCATAGTTATCGGTATTTATTTTAAGCTCTCCTACACGACTACTCACCTTCTTCCATTTTTGCATTAGCAATGAGCATTTGTCTCAGATGTTTGATGAGACCATGCCAAGTAAATGTACTATACGCCAGGGAGTGTTCAGACATCTGAGGAATGTTACGAAGACCTAACATCTTGAATTCCGGGTGTGGAACCAGACTCTCCATCAGTT
Organism: Rhinella marina; assembly: GCA_900303285.1. NCBI lineage: Eukaryota > Metazoa > Chordata > Amphibia > Anura > Bufonidae > Rhinella > Rhinella marina. The sequence continues at coordinate 653,318 of ONZH01023284.1, forward strand.
CCCCTGGGATGAAAGGGAAAACCATGCATTAGTAAACCTGATGAAAACAAGAATGCATTATTTTTAAAGGGATTTTGTATAATGTGACATTCAGTATTTAACATCATAAAATAGCGGTAAATAATTTGCTCCGGTCTGTATGAATTTCCATTTCATTATATGAAATGTAATAAGTTATTACTAATAACGTCTTCATTTAGTGGGTCAAAAATGTTTAAAGACCACAACTACATAGCTAGTGTCAAAAATGTTATGACGGGAAGAGAAGGCATCTATTCCTATAAAACTATAATCTGCTCAGCTCTTCCTGCTCTATAACCTGCAGACTGCACTGCTTTATGTGGTCACAGGATCTCTGAAGGCCCTTTTACACGGGCCGATGTGTCTCTCTGCCCGAGCGCCGATCAGCGATATCGGCGCTCGGGCAGGGAGCCTTTACACGGCCCGATGAATCGAGCGCCGGGCCGCACGAGTGATTGCTGTATCGCTCGTGCGGCCCGGAAGCTCCATACTGTCAGGCGCACATCGGCCTGTGTAGAAACCAAAAGATCCAATCAGCCGACGAACGAGCGTTTTGCTCGTTCGTCGGCTGATTAGGGCCACTTTTACACGGGCCGATTATCGGCACTAGCGTTCCTAGGAACGATTTTTCGGCCGATAATCGGCCCGTGTAAGAGGACCTTAAGTGAGTGTCACTGAAGGTAAGTCAGCTATGTCTGGCATGGCATTATAACTATATGAAAGGATCCTCACTCTTTATCTTAGGACCTCCACCAACCTTGATCCAAACTGTTCTCCACACAATGGCCTAAAGGGGGGTTTGAATATGTTTTTCCATGGAGTCTGATTAGGTTAGGTCTCTCTGGAGATTATGTACTTTATGATCTAGGATTGTGGCCACACAGTTTATATTCCATAATGGCATATATATAGCTATGTATCATACCGAGAGGATTTCTACTGTAGTGTGAAGCCCCGTCTGCTGTGTATGCTGGCTGAAACACACTGCCAAGCTGGTGTGCAATGACTTTATTTACGTCCCGGAAAGAGATCTGCTTGATGTTCATCCGCTGAGAGCAGACCTTGTGAATAATGTCATTCTCATGAACCAACAGAGCATCAGATGACTGATAGAGGTGGGAGAGTGTTAAAATGGAGTTGTAGTTCTGAACAATAACCTAGGAATGAGAAGTGGAAGGAGCTGAATGAAGTTGATTTAAAAAAAAAAAAAAAAAAACCATTATAGACAGTTATCAATAAAAAAAAGAACTTGAGTTCATGCATAGTATCCAATGTTTGCAAAAAAAAAAAATAAAAAAAATTAAAATAAAATCATGGAAAATATATACCGGTAATACACCTCAACAATGCATGATATCTGACCAGTTACAGTAATAACAGGGCTTGTAGATTGTAAGCCCTCACGGACTGGGTTCTCTCTCCTTCTGTACCTTTTTGTAACTAGACTTTTATATTATGTATGTATACCCCTTTTCATATGTAAAGAGCCATGGAATAAATGGTGCTTTAATAATAAATAATAAGTTATCTTAAAAAATAGCTTAAAGGAAATGTCATCTAATTTTTTTTCTGCCAGTTAAAACCAGATAGTAACACTTTAATTTCTTTTTTTTTTTCTAATCTGTTTTTATTTCCTGAACATGATTATTGGGGCAACCATCTTGTCTGAGCTGTTCTTAACATCATTAAGAATATTGCTTTACGGCAGCCCCATGGGCCATAGACACAGTGGTCAGGAGGGGACATTGACGTCTATGGGAGAGTTTTCTAGGCATGCTCTGTGACCTGTGCAGAGGTCATTGTACAAGGAAACAATAGATAAGATTTGACAATCAACTATTCTGAATGGTGGCTCATGTGCTATCTGTTCAAAGAGGTGATATCTCCTTATCATTACAGGCTGGATTAGAGTGACAGATATGCAGGTAACTGCGGTAATGTGATCTGTCGCCTATTATAAGGCTTAGTGGTCAGTGCGAAAACTGCAGGATTTTATGTTTTTTGTTTAAATATAGATATTGACATGGAAAATTTAAAATATCCCCCAAAATTCTTTAAAAATATGTCAGACATAAAAACTTGATTTAAACAATAGGGTTTTTCTGATGGCACATTCCCTTTAAAGAAACAAGCTGGCTTAGGGGCTGTTCACATGGAGCTTTGTACAGTTATAATTTGTATTAGGCTACTTTCACACGACAGTATACTTTGCGGGCTCCGAGCCGCATTTTTTGCTTATTGGATGCGGACCCATTCATTTCTATGGACCGCAAAAAATGCTGACAGAACACAGTGTGCTGTCCGCATCCGTATGTCCGTTCCGTAGCCCCGCAAAAAAAATAGAACATGTCCTATTCTTGTCCGTTTTGCAGACATGGATAGGCATTGTGACAGTGGATCCGCAAAAAAAACGGATGCCATACGGACGTCATCCGTTTTTTTTGCAGATCTGCAATTTGCGGACCGCAAAACACAACGTTCGTGTGAAAGTAGCCTTAAAATGCTGCCAGACGGTGATGCAGAATCCGCTTCCCATTGTTTGCAATGGGAGGTCACGGATTATGACTGTGACTGCACTAAGAAAAAGGACATTTCCTTTCTTGGCGCAGCGACAGCCATAAAGCACAGCTGTGTGAAAGGCAGAGAGGCCTCCCAGTTAAAAAAATAAAAACAATGGGAGGCGAATTCCAGCTTTTTGGCTCAGAATGCGCTCCAAATGATGCCTGCACAAAATGACACGTGAACGGCCCCTTTTCACACACAGCATTTCTTGGAATGTCGAAGGTTGCTGATCCCTGCAATAGACCCTATTATTAAGTCAGTGGGATCCCTTGTTCACGCCTGGTGTCTATCAGGAGATGGAAACCATGTGAACAAAGCCTTAGCTAAAACAGCCTGGACTCCAAACTGATACAGTGAGGTTTGTGCCGCTCAGAGCATTGCCCGGACTGGACACAACTGCATCCACTTCTCAGTCGAGAATATTCATATACTACTACCACATAATAAAATAGTAGTATGAAATAATATCAGTAGTGAGATATAGCTGGAGGAGGTGGGGGGGTGCAGCTATGTTGAGATACACTAAAGAGATACAAATTGTGCCTGCAGGAAATTGGAAACCACTAAAAATATTTTAAAAATTCTGGGAATTGCCTGAAAAAGCTACTTATCATCCAAGTGAACAGGTATAGCCAGTCATACCAGACTAGACTACTGTTTATTGAGAGTGCTGCCAGACCCTCTCAGGTGTCAGTCTGAGAGGTCTGGCCATCTCTTCAGTGACAACAGGACTGGGATCTGCTCATGGGGTCCCTCGCTGTCACATCCTCACTAACTCTTACTGCTTCTCATATTGACACGACATACAAAACATTCCTGGGGAAATTGCTTTAAAATGCATTTATTGCATTGTACATGTCATTTACCAACAAAAACAGCTTCCTACAGCAATGATTTAAAAGTAGATTTATAAATGTATTCTGTAATATGTACAAGTTCTTCATCTAAACCGCTTGGATATTTTTGGAGGTCCCATAGCAATGAATGGAGTGCAAGAGGCACATGCGCAGCCACCTCTCCAGTCACTAATATGGGACTATCCAAAATATTGGTGAATGGAGGGTGGCCGCATATGAGTGGCTTGTTCCCCAATTACTTTGGGGCCCCTAAATGTCCAAAAGGGAATAAATCTTTAATAAGCAGTAAACAATGGCCGGCCTGGGAGCCTTCACAACTTCTGCACCCCGTGACCTAACTGCGGGAAAGGTGGGGGCAATCTGAGAACAGGGGGGCCTTTTTCTCTGTCTAATCTCTCAGATGCCACAGTCGCTATTGACAGATGGTAATAAACTAAGACTAGACGATCTAAAGGTATGTAACAATTATTATCCAGGATCAGCCAGAGTGATGAATCAGGCACATTTTGACAGTATCTGAAATTTTTGTTTTTGGATAGTTATTTGCTAGCAGAAAAGCATGCAAAAATGCTTTTTTCAGTGTTTTTAATAGGATTTTTAATGACTTTTTTCCTGGTAAGTCGATGGGAAAAATTCCAAAACAAAATGCCATACCTAGAACATTTTGGGAAAAAAAAAGCCAAAAATGCTCAACAGCAATTCTCCTCCCAACAAAAATGCTTTGTATCTACCGCATTTCTGCAGAAAATACTTTAACTCCCCTTCAAGACCAGGCAATTTTACATTTTTATTTTTTTACTCCCAGCCTTCCCAAAGCCATAACTTTTTTATTTTTTGCGTTCACATAGCCGTATGAGGGTTTGTTTTTTGCAGGACAAGTTGTACTTTCTAATGGCACCATTTACGACTGCATACAATGTAATGAGAAGCAGGAAAAAAATGGGGTGCTTCTCTGCAAGATCACTACACCAGTACTGAGAGGAGGAAGAGAGCAGGGAAGCTAGTGAACCTGTTAGTCCACCTCTGAATGCAGGAAAAAGTGGACCATAAGGATGAACAGCAGGTGGCGCTAAGAGAGATTAAAATGTAATGTACATAAAAAACGAATAGTAATTTTAATGCATGTATATTGCAAAAATATTTCATTTGAAAATACCTTATTCTTTGCATAGTAATACTTTTTAAGGGGTAACCTATTTAATGAGAAAACTATTTGGTTGTGATACCAACCTGCACATTAAGCCGAGGGTAAAGTGAATTTTGTTTGTGCAAACAAGGCTAAAACAACATAGGAGAACGATGTTGAGTCATTGAGTAAAGTCCATATTTCATATTGGACTCCTCCTTTATACAAATAAACCCACATATCCGTGTAATTCCCTTCTGGAGACAGCCGGAGGACTTGCCCACACAATCTAAATGCTAGCTTTATTTGAATTAGAAGCATCTGTTCTTTGCATATAGACAATGTGAAGATCATTGTATGTTAACCTTTTATGTCTGATATTTGTTCACATAGTTTGGTTGATTTAATAGGGGAAATATTCTTATTTACCTCCTACAGGCAGTTTACAGAATAGAATAACCAACAACTAGTAAAACAGTACAATAAAATGAATAAAGAACATGCTCCTGGAAGTTGAGAACCTCCTTCATTTGTCCTAAGTGTGGGCCAAGATATTCTCAGTCACTTTGATACGTGAAAACTTGTAAAACATATTTACCTCTCCTGTTCCATAAGGCCAAATAACCTCATTGAGTAATAAGGAATTGGGATAGACATCACGTAAGCATTCTGTGATGAAGGTTCCCATACCAGAGCCAGTGCCACCTGCCATACTCATTATTGTGAGGAAACCACCAAGTCGATCACATTTTTCTGCCTCCTTTCTAACCAAGTTCATGATAAAGTCCTTATGCTTCGGTCCATGTACATAGTAACTATGATAGGTATTAGAAAAAAAAAAATGTAAGTCATCACCTTTCAGCAGATAACACACCCATTCAATGCAAATATAAAATCTAAATCCTGTACAGTACATTTTCTTTGTCCTGTGCTTCAATATATAGGGGTGAATTTATCATGAGGGGAATATTTGAAGTAATTTATCAATCATCATGTGGTGCTTGTTAAATTTGGTACATCTTTAAACCTAACACTTCCACTCATAGGAATGGGGGGCTTGTACCCTGCAAGACCCCCTAAAATGAACGGAGCACCAGTCGAGCATGTGCACTGCCTCTCCATTCATCTATTTGGGACTGACAAAGATTTCCAGCAGCCCCCATAGAGAAGAATTGAGGGGCAGTGCACACGCTCAACCTGCCACTTTGTTCTTTTCAGGGGTGCAAAGCCTTGGTTCTCACGATCAGTGGGGGTCCCAGTATAAGGAACCCCACCAATCTAATAGTTATGTCCTATACTATGGATAGGGGATATCTTCAACTTACTAGAATACCTTTATCACCCATTTTCTACCTATAAAATAGGTGAAAAATGTCTCCTAATCCTTCTCACTGCATGAGCAATGAATAAAGTGGTGGCTGATGGCATATCCTATTGACGTGTTCACTGTCTGTGGTTTTTTTTTTTTATTACGTGATAGCATCAGTATAAGGTATTGATTTAAGAAAAAGAAGCCGGTGACAAGTCCTCTTTAACAAGAAGGTTTCTCCTTCTGAGAATTCAAGACTTCAACAAAATTACTGATTATTAAAAGACTGACACAGAACTATCCCATTTCTACTTCTTAAAGGAATTTTACCATTTCAGACATTTATATCATGTCCACATCTCCAGAATGGTATTCCCCCATTCCATCTGCTGTGAATGAAGAAGTTTCCTTACATATCTGGTTCTCTCCATTCATGTCTATGGGAGTTCTTAAAATAGCAGGCAAGCATACCTTGTCACAGGATAGAGGTCGGGGGACCTCCGTTCTGGAGACTGGAGGCATCTGCATCTATCAGATACTTATGACATATCGTGTCACTACGTCATAAATATCTAAGATGGGAATAACGTTTTAAGGGGAAAATGGCAATAGGGAATACCTTCCACGAACAAAAAACACTTTCTATGAAACATACTAAAGAGTTCAAAATAATAGTTTAACCCAACCGCTGCAATAAGTACTTCTTACCCATTTGCCCAGTTATTCCCTGATCCCTGCTTCTGGGAAAATTGTGACTTCTTACTATACGTCCATTTACCAGAACGGGCTGCCATTGATAAGGTTTGAGAAATTACTTTGGGTTCCATGTCAAGAAGCACTGCCCGGCTTACAAAGTCTATAAAACAAAAATAATACAATGACACTACAGTAAACCAAAGACAGTCATAGCATGTAAGAGTCTCGAAGAATGCATACCTCCAGATTCAGCTTCATCAAAGAATCTCTCCTTACATGCTGCTTGATAGAGCTTATTTTCCTTCCTGGAGCACAGTCCATTGCTGTGGAAATCATTACTAATGACATCAAATAACTCGTAGCCAATCTGATTGCCACACTGCCCCAATTGTACTGTAATGAGAGACATGTCCAAGTGATCCAGTTTTTATCTACAGAAGGAAGAGGGAAGAAATATAAAAGATGTCCCATCCTAAGTGTTCTAACATGTCATGAGTGGCTGTTCTGCATTTTGTAACATTTAATGGGTCGTCCAAGTTGCCCCCTGCCACCTAATACCGTAAAACCTTCTCCTGTTTGCTTCCCTCTCTTTACAGGCTGCAGCAGTCAGGGGTGGACTGGCAACTCGGCCTGAGATGTCTGCATTCCTTATGTCATCTGTATAGGCTTTATACCTAGCGTCCTGTATCCTATGGGAGTGAACAGCGGGCAGAAAGCCATGGGCTCCTGTGCCCGCTGCAGTATTTTACCGTAGCAACAGTCTTGATAATGGTGATACAGTTGAATTGAAGAGGGTACGTGTCATACTCGGCCAGGTGCATAAGTACTTGTACCTGATGCTCCCATTGTATATAGTGTCAGATTGTTACCTACTCTGAGGTTTCAAGAAGGCTCAGGTGGCCCCCTGGGCAATTTCTTTTTAGGCTCGCTCCTGGCAGCAGTGACTATGAGGACAGCGATTGGCTACAGCAGACCCATACGTCCCCACTGCTGCCCATAAAAAAACAGCGAGAGAAGTCTAGACAGACAGTGCAGGAGGTGAGTACATAATCATTTTTTATTTTACAACATTAGGCCTTATTCACATGTCAGTGATGACATCAGTGACAAGATGGTCAGTGATTCATCTGTGTTAGGTCCGTGTGTTATCCATATTCCACAGACACTGCTTAGCTGAAAATGTATTTCCAGAGCATCTCCCATGAGCAGTCCGTGAAAAATCACTGATGCCATTCGTGTTGTGTCAATGGTTTTCATGGACCAATAGACTACATTGGGCGTGTTTGACCATCATCACAGACCAAAATACTGCATGTTTCTATGATATTTCCACTGACCCACAGTCAGTGAGAAAGCACTAATATGTGAATAGACACATTAAAATCAATGGGTATATGTGCTGTCCGTGATTCACTGTAATGTGAATATGGCTGCTCATGTAGCCATTGACTTTAATGTGCGTATTCACACACCTGGTTTTCTAAGCATGTTAACACCACGTAAGGCCCCTTTCAACCAAGCAAGTTTTCAGCGCGGGTGCAACGTGTGACGTGAACGCACAGCACCCGCACTGAATCCTGACCCATTCATTTCTTTCTATGGGTCTGTGCACGAGTATATTTTTTTCACACATCAGTTCTGCGTTGCATGAAAAATGCAGCATGTTCTATATTCTGAGTTTTTCACACAGCCCTGGTCCCATAGAAGTGAATGCGGCTTCAGTAAAAAACACATTGCATCCTGAAGCAAATGTGGATACAATGCGTTTTTCACTGATGGTTGCTAAGAGATGTTGTTTGTAAACCTTCAGTTTTTTATCACGCACGTGAAAAACTCATCAAAACGCATTGCACCCGTGTGAAAAAAAACTGAATGCAATCGCAGACAGAACTGACTGAACTTGCTTACAAAATGGTGCGAGTTTTCCTGAACGCATCCGGAGCTAAATCGTCACACTCATGTGAAAGGGGCCTAAGACTGCCGTATTTTATCCATGTTTGCGGGTCCCTTACGCACATTATAGTCTATGGGTCCATGTAACCCATCGACACAACACAGACGCTATCCGTGTTTGGTCTGTGGTTTTCAAGGATTGTTGCTAGGAGATCCTCTGATAATTAATTTTCAGCCTAGCAGTGTCCATAGAATATGGATATCACAAGGAGGACAAAAAAACAGACCGTCTTGTCACAGATGAGTGAATGAATCTTTAGGCAGCAGAAGACAAATTTATAAATAACTTAAACAATGTGAACAGTGCCATAGAGGTATGTAGAACATATATACCTGGGAGCATTAATGGAGGTCGTATATCTGGACTTCTCCAAAGTATTTGACACGGTACCACATGAAAGATTAGTATATAAAATGAGAATGCTTGGCCTGGGAGAAAATGTCTGTATGTGGGTAAGTAACTGGCTCAGTGATAGAAAACAGAGGGTGGTTATTAATGGTACATACTCAGATTGGGTCACTGTCACTAGTGGGGTACTACAGGGGTCAGTATTGGGCCCTATTCTCTTCAATATATTTATTAATGATCTTGTAGAAGGCTTGCACAGTAAAATATCAATTTTTGCAGACGACACTAAACTGTGTAAAGTAATTAACACAGAAGAGGACAGTACACTGCTACAGATGGATCTGGATAGACTGGAGGCTTGGGCAGAAAAGTGGCAGATGAGGTTTAACACTGACAAATGTAAGGTTATGCATATGGGAAGGAATAATGCAAGCCACCAGTACATACTAAATGGTAAAGCACTGGGTAACTCTGACATAGAAAAGGACCTAGGAATTTTAGTGAACAGCAAACTAAGCTGTAGAAAGCAGTGTCAGACAGCTGCTGCCAAGGCCAATAAGATAATGGGCTGCATCAAAAGAGGCATAGATGCCCGTGATGAGAACATAGTCCTGCCACTTTACAAATCACTAGACATGGAGTACTGTGTACAGTTCTGGGCTCCTGTGAACAAGGCAGACATAGCAGAGCTGGAGAGGGTTCAGAGGAGGGCAACTAAAGTAATAACTGGAATGGTTGGACTACAGTACCCAGAAAGATTATCAAAATTTTGTTTATTCACTTTAGAAAAAAGACGACTGAGGGGAGATCTAATAACTATGTATAAATATATCAGAGGTCAGTACAGAGATCTCTCCCATGATCTATTTATCCCCAGGACTGTGACTGTGACGAGGGGACATCCTCTGCGTCTGGAGGAAAGAAGGTTTGTACACAAACATAGAAGAGGATTCTTTACAGTATAAACAGTAAGACTATGGAACTCTCTGCCTGAGGAGGTGGTGATGGTAAGTTCACTAAAAGAGTTCAAGAGGGGCCTGGATGTATTTCTGGAGGGTAATAATCTTACAGGTTATAGTTACTACAGAGGGGTCCTTGATCCAGGGAGTAATTCTGATTGCCTGATTAGATTCGGGAAGGAATTTTTTTCCCCTAAAGTGAGGAAAATTGGCTTCTACCACACAGGGTTTTTTTGCCTTCCTCTGGATCAACTTGCAGGATAACAGGACGAATTGGATGGACAGATGTCTTTTTTTCTGCCTTATAAACTATGTTACTGTGTATATTATGCTACTGAAAAATAAACTCTACTGCATGGCAATGTGTGTGTTACCACCTATCTTTTACACCCCCTCCACTTTATCTGGGAACACATGGGATTTATCAAACTGGTCTAATAGAAAACTGGCTTAGTTGCTCATAGCAATCAAATTTTACCTTTTATTTTCCAAAGGAGCTCTGAAAAATGAAAGGTGGAATCTGACTGATTGCTATGGGCAACTGAAACAGTTTACAAGAGGTTGATAAATATGGCTGAAATATTAGAATTTCTGCATTGCAATGAAGTGTGAAGAATCTAAATGGGAGTGTAGAGTGCTTTCATGGGTTACACCAAGGGCTAAGTAACAAATCCTCGGAGGATTGGTGATAAAAGAGGTTGTTTGAAAACCGTACATACTTACACCCCACATAAATGCATTAAACCCAGTGAGCGAAAATCCAGCCAAAAGACGCAACACAATACCTGAATTAGGCTCCTGTCTGTGACATATTACATCTCCGACTTCTCTGAAATACAAGCGCAGCAGCCGTTTAAACAGTTTGCCATGTCGTGTGTTTATTTGCAACCAGAACATTGTCTGCAGCTAAGGAGCCATTTTGGTGAAGCCTATAAATATTAGCATTATAAAAGTACAAGTAATACAGGTTTATGCGTTTATTATTTGTGGTACTATTTAGCTGTGCTGGAATCCTTGAAAGTGAAGGCTGGCAGTAACTGCGGCTACATAGAAGGCGATTTCTCACATGCTTCCTTCCGTAACCGAACGAATTGCTAGAAGTCGTCTCTGCGCGTGCGCCAGCCTCTGACCCTCTTCCCGATCTGTGTTGGCGGGAGCGCGCACGCAGCGAACCTGGGAAGTAGAGTCGTACGGGGGCGCCGCTGCGCTACTACGTCCGGTGATGGCGGCCGTGTGTTGGAGCCCATGAGGCGGGGGAACGGGGTAACGAACTGCGGTGGGGGGAAACAGAGAACGTCCGAAGCCATGGCGGGCGTGTTTGATATAGACCTGGACCAGCCCGAGGACGCTATTTCGGACGATGAATTGGAGGACGGGGTGAGTAGAAGCTACGCTGCACTTGCAGGCACCTAAGGGCTGGAGGCCTAACTGCTGCCCCGGACGTCACCTGACTGCACAGCTGGCCGCCCGACGTTCTAGAATGGCTCGCATGTAGTGGTGCTAGTCCTGTGCCCTGACGCGTGGGCGTCGCTAGAGGGCGCTGAGCATTTACTCGCATCCTCAGGCAGAAAGTTGTCATGTAGTCGCCGGGGCTGTGCGCCTGGCACTGATTCACTGGGGCGTCATAACTCACTTCCCCCTGAGATCTCATCAGCCGGTCATCAGAGGTTCCTAGTAATATCTCTTTGGGAGATCAGGGGTTAATAGCACGTCCTCTAGGCTGTGACCTGCTTAGCTACTGTACTGAGGAAGGTATCACTGCATAGCCAGTAATAGAAGCTGCTTGGCAGGATATGACAGCCATGGCTTTACATTTACTGCTGACAGTTATACTTTCCCCTAAGATGGCTGGGAGTCCGGCTTCTAGAGTCCTCCACAGACGTATGTTATTACTTGGAAAGTTCCCACACGTTGCAGTAGAAATCTAGTATTACGTGGTTGACGTCTGTGACTCCTAGTAGGTGTTCAGGCCGCGCTGTGCGCTGCCCTTCTCTCTGGCTATCAGAAGGTGGTCCTGAGCAGATGTGTCTGACCTGTAGGATCTAGAAAGCGATAATGTCTTGGACTATCTCAGCACCTTGTTTATGTGATGGCATTCACCGGCCATGTGCCATCCGACATTCCGGTGTAGTGCAGCGGTCATGCATCTGTACCGATATACCCCCGCATCTGTGACCTGATGTACTGGTGCGTCTAGTTCCATTCCTACAGCTGCTGGTCTGAAGTTGTAGTGTTGCCAGGGCTTTATAACAACTGCAAGTTTTAACTCATTTCTTTATTGACCTCTTTCTATTGAGATCCTAGCAAGAGAATTTTAGAGATGCGGTATGTTGCAGATTGTAGACAGTCTGTTCACACATGCAGGTTTTTAGTAGGAGTTTTCGGGTAAAGCTCATGTATACCTGTGATGTTCTGGCTGCGGCCCCATCCTGATCGGCTAAAATGGTGCAGCATGTTGTGCTATTTATTCCAATGAAAGGCAGGTTTACACGTCCCAAAATTATAGCTGATTGGAAAGAAGCGTTCCTTCCCGACAGTCGGCTGTTCGTTCAGTGAAGGAGACCTCTGTAATTACATGCAGTGATCACTTCCACAGTATGAGGACGAGGGATTGTTACTGCGATGGCTCGTCCCCATACAGAATCATTATTTCTGGGCAGCAGATCACTGTTTAGACTGCACAATCTGCTGCCCAGAAATGATGATTGATGTGTCTGCATGACCGACAGGATCACCTGATGAGCGAGCCTTTTACCTTCGGCGGCACATTTAGGTCGGCAGAGTGTCAGGAACGAGCATTCGCAGGAACGGTAATCTGCCCGGAAGTCAGGTTCTGTAAATCCACCATCAGACAAAATCAGCAAACCCATTGTAAGCTTCCTTTTATATGGGACTTTGTCACAGGTAATTATTGGGAATTCACTCTTTATTCCTGATAGTTGCTTGCTGTCAGAGGAGGTGAGAGCTACATTTACATGCAGCAATCCCCTCTTCTGTATAGGGTCTAGTGATTGCTGCTGCAGTCCCTCATCCCCATAGGGAATATATGGGCAGTGGAAAGACACCTGATTAACAAGAGTTTGCTCATTCATTGGATGATCTCTGGCACGGACCAGCTCACACGACCGTTTTTGTAAAACATGCTTAAAAATCAGTGTGGAATCCGCATGTTTTTTCACATTTTTATTTTTTTTTATGCGTCTTGGGTTCACTGAAATACAAAGCTGCATTTTCAGCTCAAGGGTTTTGGTGTGGAAAATGCACAAAAATACATGAACTTACATGGAGCTGTTTTTTTTACGCTTCCCGTTCGTTTCAGTGGGAGATTCAGTGCAGATTCTGTCCCAAAATAGGACATGCTGCTTTTTGCTTTCCATTGAAATGAATAGGAGGCTGTTTTGAGATGTTTTTGGAGCTGATCTTGAGGCAGAAACACTCCAAAATTAGTGCCAAAAACTCTGTGTGAACTGGCCCTTACATAGTCCAGTTTTCAAGAATGAGCCTTACTATAAATACATATCCCTGATAGCCGGCCCAATTAACAGTCCATGTAAAAGGACATTGACGGGGTCATGCAAGAATGCAAACCCCTACTTTACCGGACCTCTAAAGGGAAGATTCCCGGTTCTGGCTCATCCTCCTCCAGGTCTGCGATGTTCCCCTGGGCTCCCTCGCTGTAAACATCCGGTTTCACATCTCCGCAGAATCATATAACCCTTTGTCATGATGTAAGGGGAACCGGTCACTGTTTACAAGGGAGCCCAGCGGAGCATCGCAGCTATGTAATCTTCCCTTTAGGCCTCATTCACAAGACCAAATTTTTGGTCCGAATTCTTTGTGGATTGGATACCGACCCATTCATTTTAACGGGTCCGCTGTTTGCTGTCCTCAGCTGTATGCCAATTCTGTAGCCCTGCAAAAAATGATAGAACATGTCCTATTATTGTTCACTTTGAGGACAAGGATAGCCATTGTTACAATGAATTAGCAAAAAAAGGGACGCTACACGAACGCGGACTGCAATGTACATACGGTCGTGTGAATGCACCCTTACAGGTCCAGTAAAGTGTGTGTGGGGGGAGGGGATTTGCCAGCCCCACCGCAATCGTGAACAACCCTTTTAAGTGAATGGAGCGCTGTTTTCCGTCATGTGACTGATCCATCTCGACACTGAATTCTGCTTCTGCGACGGAACAGAAAATTGAAATTCTTAGCCCAGATGTGACCCTAGTCTTACAAAAACTGCAGCTGCAAATGTTACAGACTGCATGTGTGAACAGGCTCTTTACCTTGTCTGTAACATGAGGCCCGCTGCCAATATAGTTAATCCATACGTAGTTTTATATATATATAGGTAACGTAGCTCTTCCCTTATTGCGTTTTTGAACATTTACTGAAAAGTAGTATTATGTCGTTTGCTAAGCCTCACTTCACAGTTTTTAGTTTTTTTTCCTATTAGATTTCCATTGCATTTTATTGTTGCTATTTTATCCAGTCCAATAAAAAATGGAAACCTGACTGACCCATAAATGTCACGTATGTCATGACAGGTCATAAGCATCCTGTAAAGTGGAGACCAATACTATTTAACTCACATGGCAACAAGCAGCCTAAAATTTACTGCTGGCAACTAACATTTTTGGGTTATTTTCTGGTGGTGCCTGTGGGTTCTTCTTGGTCGCTAAGGGTTTGGCTACATGGCACTCTTGTGTGACAGCGGACTCTCTGAAGGCTTGCAGTGGGATCTCAGTGTAGAGGTGCGAACATAGAAATGAATGAGGTTGCAGCATGTTTACCACGCCTGGATTGTTGGTGATTCTGGGGTCACGGGCACAGCCCATATGCAAGTAACACTGCAACCCCATTCATTTCTATGCTAGCACTGCTATACTGTGATCACTGGGCGCAATCGTGGAACCAAGATAGATATGTAACAAACACTAAAGAAAACATGGCTCCGGGAGAGTGGCCTAACTGGCTCGTAAGGTTTACAGTAATTTATTGTTCATACAAACAAACTGGTTAAACTGGTGGAGATGCTTGCAGGTTGACTATTTACTGAACAAGGTGAGAAAAGCGCTTTTTTATGGCACCATGGCTCTTTCTAGCCATCGTGAGGGTATCAACATTCAGACCTCCAAGATCAAAACTTTGATGTCTGTATCAACTATCAAACGTTTTCTGAAAACTTAGTGACCCTTTAAAGTTAAAGGGGTTATCCCCAAAAATGTTCCAGGCTGAACACTGCTCCTCAGACATGAACTGGCAATATTAGAATGATATATCATGTTTGCTCCTGCCTGACCTGGGCTGTACGGAATTGTACTGACGGCATTATGTGAGCACAGTTCAGTAGATCTGAGGTCGGGCAGGAACACACAGCATTATAAATCAGTATAATGCCGACAGTTTGGGTCAAAAGAGCAGTTTTTACATATTTCACACTGAATACACTCGTGTGAAGTTGACCATTGCAATAGGAAAAAGATGTCAATTAATGGGGTGCAGGGGCATTGAGAGCCAGGAGTTTTGTCTAACCTGGAGTCCTAATACAGATCCCAGATATGGTGGTTATGCATTCCCCTGGAGATCTGCATACTGACTTTTTTTTTTTCTTTCTGATTTTTCAGTATCCATATTCCAAATCTAAAAAATGCCACATGTGCCAGTGCATGCCAGATATTCATAATCACATAGGCTGCAGTAGTGTTTGTCTATTTGTATGCATGCGGCCTAATGCTACATTTGCCTTATACCACAGAATTTAAAACCTGCAATTACAGAATGGCTCACTCAACAGCGGGCAGCTCCTCCACCCAGCAACGCTGAACCCTGGCACAGAGCCTGAATTGTAGATGATGATGATGCATTGATTGCAGTTTCTTTCTTTTACAGAGCAACATAAATGAATTCATGGACCATGGTGGCATGTCTTATGAGCTGTAAGTCTGGCACTGAGTTTAGTCTAAAATGACCTTATTCTGGCTTGCTTATTCTTAAAGGGTTTCTGTCATCAGAATTTAGCCTACAAAACCGAGTGTCATTTGCAAATCGCAAATGACACCTGATGACAGAAAGCCTTCTTTTATAGAAATCTGTACGGTAGTTTTTGTTAAAATAGAGTTTTTATAATATGCTAATTAGGCCCCCTAGGTGCAGTAGGCGTGAACCCTGCACCTAGGAGCGGCCGTAATAACGCCCCTTACCCCTCCTCCCTTGCGCTGATTGACAGGGCCGGGCAGCCATCTCTTTCGTCTCCCGGCCCTGTACGATCGCGAAATCCCGCGCCTGCGCATTGCGGTAAGCAATCCGCGCATGCGCATTGATGAAGCCGGGACCCGGGCGGCCGCCGGCTCTCAACGCGCATGCGCAGATTGCTTATCGCAACGCGCAGGCGCGGGATTTCGCGATCGTACAGGGCCGGGAGACGAAAGAGATGGCTGCCCGGCCCTGTCAATCAACGCAAGGGAGGAGGGGTAAGGGGCGTTATTACGGCCGCTCCTAGGTGCAGGGTTCACGCCTACTGCACCTAGGGGGCCTAATTAGCGTATTATAAAAACGCTATTTTAACAAAAACTACCGTACAGATTTCTATAAAAGAAGGCTTTCTGTCATCAGGTGTCATTTGCGATTTGCAAATGAAACTCGGTTTTGTAGGCTAAATTCTGATGACAGAAACCCTTTAATGTGATTTCTTCAACCTTTTAAAGAGGACCGGTCACCTCTCCTGACATGTCTTGTGTTCTCTATCATATAACTATTCTGGAGCATCTTTTCTTATGACTGTTACCAGTGGGGAGGGGGGTGTCTCTGTACAATGACATTATACAATCAATGCTGCCAGTGTCAGACTGGCACCTTCCCCTCCAAACTGGTAACACCCACCTAGACCTTTATTGTAAACTGCAGGCAGTTCAGTCATAATAAAGAATAATGTAGTACTTACCTGGCAGATTCTGTGCTGTGGTTCTCCACTGTGGTTCTCCTGGCCAGGCTGCGGCAGTGATGCCACAGAGAAAACGCATAACTGCAGCCATCCCTTGCCTTCTTCAGTGCATTGCTGAGGTCAGCGATTGGCTGCAGCGGTCATGTGTTGTCGACATGATGTCTCTGATGAAGCCTAGCGACTAAAGCCCTACTGAGAGAACTGAAGTGGCTGCACTGGATCCGCTAGGTAATTACTGTTCTGTTCTTTATTGCAGTCTATTCCTCTGTGTAGACTGCAAAGAGAGGAAAGAGAGATTTGGAAGCAACTTCACTACACATAAGTAAGCCCTAGTATGTGGTGGCGTCATGGCAGTTCATACTAGTGGTTGTATCACTTCTGCATTGCCCAGTGAGAAGGCGCTGTCGGCCAGTGGCAGCTACCCTTTGACTCAAACTCAGTATTTTTCGCTGGCAATTGGATCCATGAAATTAACTGCCACTCTGCCCCCTTAAAATGGCAGTTTCAATTTAGGAAATGGCAGTTACTGTGCATCTTTGTACATTTAAATAATACAAATAATTTAAGTAATGTACGTATTTCATGATATGTTCCCCATGAATAAGATGCGATTTATTTATTTTACATTTAGTGGCATGGAGCATTGTGAAAAGTTTGAGATTTCCGAGACTAGTGTGAATAAGGGTCCGGAAAAGATCAGGCCAGAGTGTTTTGAGCTTCTTCGCGTTCTTGGAAAAGGTGGTTACGGGAAGGTAAGAGACATAGCTACTTCAAATAGTTTTACTTCAGTTGTATTCGCCTTTTTATCTCTGGTCCCATAGAGATGAATGGTGTAACAGTGTGCACACTCCACTCAATTTGCGGGGTCCTGCAGGGTACAGGGTTCCCTTTCTCGTGATCTAATATTTATACTGTATTCTTTTTTTTTTTTTTAACCACTTCAGATCTGGGCCATTTCCCCCCTTCCTGACCAGGCCTAATTTTGCAAATCTGACATGTGTCACTTCATGTGGTAATAACTTTGGAACGCTTTTACTTATCCAAGCAATTCTGAGATTGTTTTCTCGTGACACATTGTACTTTAAGTTAATGGTAAATTTGAGTCGATAAGTTTTAATTTTATTTATAAAAAAATCCAAAAGTTAACAAAAATTTGAAAAAAATCACTGTTTTGAATCTCTCTGCTTTTAAGACAGATAGTGATGCCTCATCAACTTTTTTAAGGACCAGTTCAGTTCTGAAGTCACTTTGTGAGGCTTACATAATAGAAACCACCCATAAATGACCCCATTTTAGAAACTACACCCCTCAAACTATTCAAAACTGGTTGTAGAAATGTTGTTAACCCTTTAAGTATTCCACAGGAATTAAAGCAAAATAGATGTGAAATTTCAAAATTTCACTTTTTTTGCAGATTTTCCATTTTAATCATTTTTTTCCTGTAACACATCAAGGGTTAACAACAAAACAAAACTCAATATTTATTACCCCGATTCTGCAGTTTGCAGAAACACCCCACATGTGGTCGTGAACTGTTATTTGGGGATACGCCAGGGCTCAGAAGGGGAGGAGCAGCATCTGCATTTTCTAACATGGAATTTTTTGTCATGGTTTGTAAGAGTGATAACTTTTTAATTTTTTGTGGACTGAGCTGCGTGAGGTCTTATTTTTTGCGGGACAAGCTTTTTATTGGCACCATTTTGGGGTACATCCGGCTTTCTGATCACTTTTTAATCTAATTTTTGGGAGGTTAACTTAAAAAAAACAAGCAGTTTAGGGGCATTTTTCTATATATTTTTTTTTACACCGTTTACTTGATGGGGTAGATCATGTGATATTTTTTTAGAAGAAAAATCATGTTTTTGTGTTGCAATTTTTTAAGAGCCATTTTTTCATTTTTCGGGCTATAATCTTGTGTGGGGGCTCATTTTTTGCGGGATGAGGTGACGTTTTTATTGCTACCATTTTGGGATGCATACGACTTTTTGATTGTTTGATATTATGTTTTTTGGTAGGTGATGCAACAAAAAAAGCTGTTTTGGCATAATTTTTATTAGATTTTTTTCACGCAGTTCACTTGATGGGGTAGATCATGTGATATTTTTATAGAGCCGGTCGTTTCGGACGCGGTGATACCAAATATGTCTATCTTTATTTATTTTTATTTGTAACTTTTTTAATGAAATATTTTGGGGGGAAAATTAAATTTTTTTTTTTATACATATGTGATGATTTTTTTTTAAATTTTTATAATACTCTAATTATTTATTTATTTATTTTTTACACTTGACTTCTCCTATAACTGGGGCTGACATAGTAGCCCCAGTTACAGGGGAAATACACCCCCAGAAAGGCTGTACAGCATAATACTATGCTGTACAGCCTCAGTGCAGGGCTGATTGCGTCGCTCATAAACCCGGCAGCTCCTGCACTCTCCAATAGCGCTTCCTGATCTGTATACACAGCGCACAGCGCTCAACACAGCGATCTAGAAGGCAGGGACCCTGGGAACGGTCCCTGCCTTCTCTTTGAGGTACCCTGCTGTCACTGACAGGAGGTCCCCCGCTGTGCAGCTGCACGATTAGCGTGCAGCTGCTATCTCTGAATGGACATTCAGAAACGTCCATTCAGAGATAGATAACCACTTCCTGGACGTTTATAGTCAATGGGCAGACGGAAAGTGGTTAATCAGATTATTTTTACTGAAATTTAAATTTTAAGTTCCATATACAAAATAATCTGGTCAACTCAATGGACAGGAATAAAAGAAATTTTTTATCAAATACACGTCACATAAAAATTACAGGTACATCAAACACTCCAACTCCCAGTCACACCAACTAAAAGCCCACCCCCACCAGATACCGTCCCTCCCCGCACACTTCAGTACTGGAGAACCTTGCATTGTCTACACAATGTTACCAATTTTGGCTACTCAGCAACTCTATAGCTTATCAAACTTAAAGGGGTTCTGCAGTTTTTTCAAACTGATTATCTATCCTCTGGATAGATCATCAGCATCTGATCGGCGGCGGTCCGACACCTGGGACCTCCGCCGATCAGCTGTTTGAGAAGGCAGCGGCGCTGCAGGAGCGCCGCGGCCTTCTTTGTGTTTACCGCAGGCCCAGTGACGTCACGACTACTATCACTGCCTGGGCGGGGCTAAGCTCCATTCATGTGAACAGAGCTTAGCCCCGCCCAGGCCAGTGATACTAGTCGTGACGTCACTGGGCCTGCGGTAAACACAGAGAAGGCCGCGGCGCTCCTGCAGCGCCGCAGCCTTCTCAAACAGCTTATGGGCGGGGGTCCCGGGTGTCGGACCCCCGCCGATCAGATGCTGATGATCTATCCAGAGGATAGATCATCAGTTTGAAAAAACTGCAGAACCCCTTTAAGGGAACATCCTCTTTTCAAGAATACTGCTTTCTCATACATCAGGATAGTGTTTTCTTTATACCGAAATTCTTCAATTGTTGGGGGACAGTTTTGGATCCAGTGTAACGCTATCAGTTTTCTGGCTATATATAGTAGCCTTCTGATTGCTATCCTACTAGATTCATCTATCACAACCTCAGCTATATATCCTTAAATACATATTTTAGGGTCTCTAGGGAATCTTTGTGAAAAGACATTCCGGATGAGCTCCAGAACTCCTTTCCAAAACACGTCCAGACCAGGACACTGCCAAATTATGTGCATTTATCCCCTATTCTTAATGGAGTGTCAGTGTGTCTGCTCAACCTGCTGCTCCCTTAGTTTTGTGGGGGACTTGCTGGGTATGGATTCTACATCCAGTTCAAGGGACTGAAGTATTTCCACATCCATGTGCATCAGAAAAAAAATCTGCACAGATTTTTGTCCACACCACTGAAAAAAAACCCACCATAATAGCAAAAAGTAAATCCATAAGGCCTCATTCAGACGACCGTATATTTGCGGGTCCGCATTATTGCGGACCCGCAAATATACAGGGGCCGCCCGGCGTGTGTTCGGAACACACGCCGTGCGGCCCCATTGAAAATGCCTATACTTGTCCGTGCGTACGGACAAGTATAGGACATGTTCTATCTTTTCTTGCTGAGCCGCGGCACGGAGCCGCGGCTCAGCAAGATAGCGTGCCGCCCGTAGAGGTGAACGGGCCCGCCCCTATTCCGCAAATTTGCGGAATAGGTGCGGACCCGTTCACACGGTCGTGTGAACGGGCCCTTAGAACACGCAAAGTCTTCTGGACTAGGAGCCCAGTGCTACTTGAATAGGACTAAACTTTGTTCGGTTTCATTGGCACACCCTCAAGAGAAATCTAAAGCATCAGTCTTGGATTTCTGCCTGATATCTTGTAAATACCATATCATGTGACTAAACCCTAACCTGCATACATTGGTATGCCGTGTAGACAATCCTCTCTAAGGTAAACAGCCCGGATTTGTGCTGCTGATATAAGTAGCTTCTAGTGTACTAGCTTTCTGTCACTGAACGGGAACATTATTATTTACATCCAGGGCCTGAAAATCCTACAGACCTCACATTCTGATATTATACACCAGAGGTGCACAATCTGTGGTGTGGGGACCACATACGAGAGATGCCAAACCTGTTACCCTCCATCCCCAAACATCTAGTCAGAGACATATTTGTCTGGTGACTGCTAACATGTATGAGAAGAGAAGTGACACGTGTGGGAGCCGGGATAGGCACGTACTAATACAACACTGTGTAGCCAACTCTGGGTCTCCCATAGATCAGCAGAATTGAGGTCTCCTGACCCTTGTGTGGGTCTGTATGGCCGTGCGTCAGAACAGCTATCTTCATAGTAGTTTGAGAGTCTGTTTCAGCTGCTCACATAGACTACAATGGAGAGAGCTGCATGCATGGTTCTTTCCTTTCTGGAGTGTGAACAGAAGAGGAGACCTACCCAGCCCCCCACCCCAATTCTCCTTTTAGGGGCTGGTTCTACTTCCAGATTTTTATGGCATGTACTTTTGATATACTGTAAATGTATTCATGTAAGTTTTATTGCCATCCAGAAACTTTTCATGTGCTGCAGTAGTACTTTTCTCCAGATGTCGTGTTGACACACACTAACCCAGTGATATTCTGTTAGTATGCAATGCATGGTGCTGTAATGAATCCTTCATACAATGGATAAGAGGGGTGACCAGTGAACCCCATTAACTTACAGTGGCGTTCTGTCAGCAAGAATACTGCTGCGTCATGTACTATGCTTGTTGTCAGACGTGACCGTCTCCTGATTGAGGAGACTGTTTGTGCCTATGTGACCAGATCCTTTATGGAAAAACCAGTGGATAGTCCGCCTCTGACATCTGTCACTGCAATCAGTCTTCTCATTGAACTCCTAGTGTGTGGATAAAAAGTGTCTCCCTTTTGCAGGTATTTCAAGTACGCAAAGTACTAGGAGCTCATACTGGGAAAATATTTGCCATGAAAGTACTCAAAAAGGTATGTTATGCTTCTTTACGTACATTTGCAAATGGTGCAACAAATCAGTTTTCTTTTAGCGTGTTGAGAACATCCTCGTCAGGGTAAAGCTTCCCTTTTTATCACAGTCTATTCGGAATTGAATTGCAAGCTGTTTCCGGTTATATTTCTGCCATCTCCGTCTCTTGCTGAATCAGATTTCCTTTGCCTACCCCTCTGGGGGCGTCAGCCCAGTACAATTGTAAATGGGAAGGACAGAGGTGGAGTAGGAGGGAATATAAGTCTGTGTTGTTCACAGTGCATTCATTTATGAAGACGTGCCTTGTAACAACGACCATTCGTCTGGTTGTCCTTCCCCCAGGACATTGCATTCATAGCCCCTCAGTAGTAAAAGTAACCTTGTAATTTTTTTTCCTCCAAGTAAATGTGCCTGCTTTTCTGAAATAATCCCATGTAATCCTTTCTAATGTTGAAGGTTATTGAATATTTTCATTGAGACTTGCCTGATTTTCTCCTAGGCTATGATTGTGAGAAATGCAAAAGACACAGCGCATACAAAAGCAGAACGTAATATCCTAGAAGAAGTGAAGCACCCTTTTATTGTGGACTTAATTTATGCCTTTCAAACTGGTGGAAAACTCTACCTCATTCTGGAGTATCTTAGCGGTCAGTCACCTCATGTTACTGCAGCCATTTCATTTCACAGTCCATTGTGCACCGCCTCTTAAATACTGTGTCACATGCTAACAGTATTAGGCCCAGGTCACACTACTACTGTGGCACGCTGGACTCTTCTCACAACGTATACCATCTGCATCCGATGGACCTCGTTGATTTGGTCTATCAGGTTTTGGTGTGGTTTTCATCATTTGTGCGCATACCACGTTGTTCTTTCCATCAAATCTGCTGATAGAGGCTCTGAAAGAAGCCCCTGACGGTGATAGTAACTGAGCCTTAGGGCCCTTGCACACAACCGTATGTGCTCCGAGACATACGGTCCGTGAGCGGGCCATGTGTCCCGGAGCGGCATCAATCATGCGCACGGGAGCGCACAGCATCATAGATTACTAGATCATATGAGTGTGGGACAGTAGTCCCGTGGGCGCCCTGAAGTGCACAACATCATAGTAATCTATGATGCTGTGCGCTCCCATGCACACGATCTATGCCGCTCCGGGACATATGGCCCGCTCACGGACCGTATGTCTCAGAGCACATACGGTCGTGTGCAAGGGCGCTTAGAGGGTCATTTTCACTATGTATTTTTCAGACTTTGTCAGGCAGTCATATCACTGGTGATTTGAGAACAAGAATACTCACCTGTTAAACAGTGAGAATAAGAAAAATACACTATAATTTTAGCTGACATTAAGATGCGGATGTTTCATGAGAATACCTATTTCTTATCAGAATGAGTGGAGTCTCAACTATGTCCTCGTTGTACCAAGGGGCTAATTTACATAAAATTAAAAAGTGTGTATTTCTGGCTTTTATATTAAGTTTCTCAACTGTTTTCTTTGTATTTTTATTTAGGTGGAGAACTCTTCATGCAGTTGGAGCGTGAAGGGATATTTATGGAAGATACTGCCTGGTGAGTAAATGAAATTCTTCTGTCAGTCCCTGAAAACTATTAAAATGAAGCAATCATAAAGCGCTTCCTTCTTCTACCCTAAGTCAGTGTTGACCAATATCCTTTCATCCATCATTTTATTCAAGTGAACTGTAGCAATTGACTTTGTTGTAAGCATGTTGTTAAGATAGAATTCAGAGTTCACTGGACAAAGTGAGTCTGGTTGTGGTGAAGGTGACCCGCAGTATCTGACACAGCCACAACAGTGAAGGCCTTCCAGCAAGACAAGCGCGCCTTCATTCTGCCAATTAGGATACACCTGTCATGGCTAACCTCCGGCATTCCAGGTGTGAAAAAACTATGACTCCCAAGATGTGCACTTACTGTTTTTTTTCAGAACTCCATAGAAATGAATGGTGCATGCTGGGAGTTGTAGTTTCACCACAGTTGGAGTGCCATAGGGTAGCCATCACTGGGATAGACCATCAGTGGAAATTCTTGAAAGCCCCTTTAATGTGTACTGTTGTGAGATCAAGGCCTTATGAACATGTAGTTTCCTGTAGCTCTGTATAAGGATGCGCTTCATGGTAGAATATCTCAGAAATATGGCATGCAGTAGATTTGCAAAGAAAAAAAAATTCTGCCTTTACTGAAATTAGACTTTTGAGGTACAATAACACTCCCTTGCACCTCTCTAGGTTCCCAAAAGAACAGGAGAGTTTTTGAAACTTGACACCTTTGAGAAATCATCTCACTAGAACCTGAACTTAAAATTTGAGAAGTTGTAATACATCAGTAGGTTTTGAATTTCATCCTTAAAGGTTTTCTTTCTAGGATTATAGAAGGAATGGCCTACTACTGAATATCTATACCCAGCCAATCAACTGTTTTGTAGTAGCTCCGGCACTGTAAGTCAGCACCAGAACTACACAGCTCTGTCCATTGTGTAGTGGACAGAGCTGCACCACTGCTCCCATTAGAGTAAATGAAACCAGTGCTGTAGTTAACAGCTATATCTGCTACCTTCAACCCTCCAGCTGCTGTGAAACTACAACTCCCAGCATGCAGACACGCTCAGCTGTTCTTGTAACTCCCATAGAAGTGAATGGAGCACTCTGGGAGTTGTAGTTTCAGAACAGCTGGAGTGCCAGAGATTGCTGATCCCCAGTCTCCATGTAGCCAGGGCCTTACTATCCGAATAAAGATGAAATGGGTGACATGTTCTTCTTTGGAACAGACTTAAAAGATTGCCAATGGTAGAATATGGCATGGGACGAAGAATAGATTTTTCTGTGCTAAATCTCTCTCTCTCTATATATATCTATCTCTATATCTATCTATCTATATATATATATATATATATATATATATATACTATACTATACTGTTTTTATATTAATATCTTTTTTTTCAGCTTTTACTTGGCAGAGATCTCAATGGCTTTGGGACATTTGCATCAGAAAGGAATAATTTATCGTGATCTGAAACCAGAGAACATCATGCTCAACCATCAAGGTGGGAATACAGTAACTTGCAACTGTCTCCTTAGGTGAAATTTAGGAACTTTTGTTGCTTCAGTGTTTGATTAAAGGAAATTGTCACCAAGTTTGTGCTGTCTGAGGCTAGCTTGAATTGTTGACAAACTCTCATTTATTTCTTTATCTTTTTTGTATCTGTATCTTTTTTTTTTTTTTTGCAGTACTTTTCATAAAAACTTTGTATCTGCGTGAGCAACAGCTGAGCATTGTGGGAGTCATTTATTGTGGCTGTTTCACACAAGCATGTGCAGTCCATGTGTGAGCGTGATCCTCCAATCTGGACACTGCTTGTCTTGTAGGAGTGCACAGCATTATACTGATTTATAATGCTGTGTGCCTCTGCATGACATGACTGCTACTGAATCAGTGACATAAAGCTGTTATTATGATCCTGTAGAAGTAAGGTCAGGCAGAGGCACACAGCAAGATGCGCAGCGTCCAGAATGCAGGATCATGCTCACACACGGTGCGTAATTTCTGGACTGCACAAACTACCATTTCCGTTGCCGTTACTGCCGGAAGATCCACCTATGACGAGTCATGTTCCCCGTCATAAATTAGGTGCATCTTTGGTAGTCCACACCCCTGCTGGGAAGATGATGCCAGAGCCTGGTTGGCGTAGTTTTTCGGCAACGTTTACACCTTTTTCCTGGTGTAAAATTAGTATATTTGCCTGGGGCAGAGCTGTACTACTGTATGATTATAATAAAGGTCTGCAGGCAACATTTTAAATAGATATACAGTACAGACCAAAAGTTTGGACACACCTTCTCATTCAAAGAGTTTTCTGTATTTTCATGACTATGAAAATTGTAGATTCACACTGAAGGCATCAAAACTATGAATTAACACATGTGGAATTATATACTTAACAAAAAAGTGTGAAACAACTGTAAATATGTCTTATATTCTAGGTTCTTCAAAGTAGCCACCTTTTGCTTTGATTACTGCTTTGCACACTCTTGGCATTCTCTTGATGAGCTTCAAGAGGTAGTCACCTGAAATGGTTTTCACTTCACAGGTGTGCCCTGTCAGGTTTAATAAGTGGGATTTCTTGCCTTATAAATGGGGTTGGGACCATGAGTTGTGTTGAGCAGAAGTCAGGTGGATACACAGCTGATAGTCCTACTGAATAGACTGTTAGAATTTGTATTATGGCAAGAAAAAAGCAGCTAAGTAAAGAAAAACGAGTGGCCATCATTACTTTAAGAAATGAAGGTCAGTCAGTCCGAAAAATTGGGAAAACTTTGAAAGTGTCCCCAAGTGCAGTTGCAAAAACCATAAAGCGCTACAAAGAAACCGGCTCACATGAGGAGCGCCCCAGGAAAGGAAGACCAAGAGTCACCTCTGCTGCGGAGGATAAGTTCATCCGAGTCACCAGCCTCAGAAATCGCAGGTTAACAGCAGCTCAGATTAGAGATCAGGTCAATGCCACACAGAGTTCTAGCAGGAGACACATCTCTACAACAACTGTTAAGAGGAGACTCTGTGCAGCAGGCCTTCATGGTAAAATAGCTGCTAGGAAACCACTGCTAAGGACAGGCAACAAGCAGAAGAGACTTGTTTGGGCTAAAGAACACAAGGAATGGACATTAGACCAGTGGAAATATGTGCTTTGGTCTGATGAGTCCAAATTTGAGATCTTTGGTTCCAACCACCGTGTCTTTGTGCGACGCAGTAAAGGTGAACGGATGGACTCTACATGCCTGGTTCCCACCGTGAAGCATGGAGGAAGAGGTGTGATGGTGTGGGGGTGCTTTGCTGGTGACACTGTTGTGGATTTATTCAAAATTGAAGGCATACTGAACCAGCATGGCTACCACAGCATCTTGCAGCGGCATGCTATTGCATCCGGTTTGCGTTTAGTTGGACCATCATTTATTTATCAACAGGACAATGACCCCAAACACACCTCCAGGCTGTGTAAGGGCTATTTGACCAAGAAGGAGAGTAGTGGGGTGCTATACCAGATGACCTGGCCTCCACAGTCCCCAGACGTGAACCCAATCGAGATGGTTTGGGGTGAGCTGGGCCGCAGAGTGAAGGCAAAAGGGCCAACAAGTGCTAAGCATCTCTGGGAACTCCTTCAAGACTGTTGGAATACCATTTCAGGTGACTACCTCTTGAAGCTCATCAAGAGAATGCCAAGAGTATGCAAAGCAGTAATCAAAGCAAAAGGTGGCTACTTTGAAGAACCTAGAATATAAGACATATTTTCAGTTGTTTCACACTTTTTTGTTAAGTAGATAATTCCACATGTGTTAATTCATAGTTTTGATGCCTTGAGTGTGAATCTACAATTTTCATAGTCATGAAAATACAGAAAACTCTTTGAATGAGAAGGTGTGTCCAAACTTTTGGTCTGTACTGTATATTATAAAATTGTTCAATGTCCTATTCTCTACATAAATGTAATCATGAAAACTGAAAAACCTCTTTAACCCCTTCCCGACCGGCGGGCGTCATGGCCGGCGAGTCTCCGCTGTCTCTACTTACCGCCATCGGCGGCGTCTTCCGATGGGCTTCTCATTCCTTGTGGACCCTTCTGAAGTGTTCCCGTGGTTCGCTTCCGGGTGATGTTCAGACGACCCGATTGGCCAATCGGGCCGTCTGTACACGCTATGAAAGCTGTAATCCTTGCTGGTGAGGATTACAGTTTTCAAAGTGCAATTCTTATTCTGGCCACTAGATGGCAGGCCAGGATAAGAAATGAGCAATCATGAGTTTTAATTCAAGATTAAAAATCAGAGATTGCGCATAGTGAAAAAATAAAAAGTACAATATATTAGCTCATATTTGAGCTTTCAAATAATAAAAAAAAATTAATAAATGTTAAAAAATATATATATATAAAAAAATATATATAAAAGTTTAAATCACCCCCCTTTCCGTATAATTAAAAAATAAATACCTAAATAAAAATAAATATAGATATCATGGGTATCACCGTGACTGAAAACACCTGTACTTTTAAAATAATAAAAAAAATTCCAACACGGTGAATTGTGTGGCGGAAAAAAAGCGTCAAAATGGCGATTCGCTGTTTTTTGTCGCTTTTTTTTTCTAAAAAAAATTAAATAAAAAGCAATCAAAAAGTCATACACACCCCAGAATGGTATCAATAAAAACTTCAGATCGCCCCGCAAAAAATGAGCCCCCATACAGCTCCGTACACATAAATGCCAAAAAGTTATAGGGGTCAAGATATGACGACAAAAACAAAACAAAACAACTTTATAATGTTTTTATCGCTATCAAAACACAAGAAAAACTATACGTTAGGTACCACTGGATTCGTACTGACCTGTAGAATGAAAGTAACCGGTTAGTTTTAATGAACAGCGAACGCCGTAAATAAAAAACCCGGAAAACTGTAGCGGAATAGTGTTTTTTTTGCAATTTCACCCAATTTGGAATTTTTTTCCCGCTTCCCACTACACCATATGCAATAATAAATGGTGGCGTTTGAAAGTACAACTTGTCCCGCAAAAAACAAGCCCTCATACAACTATGTGAACAGAAAAATAAAAAAGTTATGGCTGTATGAAGGCAAGGAGAAAAAACGAAAACGCAAAACCGAAAAAACCTCCGGTCGTGAAAGGGTTAAGCAGTTAAGCACTGCAAATAAAGCTTTCTGAAAACGTGTGTGATCGGTCACAGATTCTTGCTTTTTATTATTGATTTTTTTTATTTATTTTTGATGTATTGTTTCTCTTTTTTCTAGGACATGTTAAACTCACAGATTTCGGACTTTGTAAGGAATCCATTCATGATGGCACAGTAACACATACATTTTGTGGAACCATAGAGTACATGTGAGCATTTTATTTTCAACACTTTTATGAACTTTATTACAGATATAATCAAAGAATAGTGTCACTTTTTTTTGTAATGTTCACTTTTTTGCTTGCTGAATTTAATTTTTTTTTTTTTAATATCTGACCTATGTAAAAAATAACTTATAAAAATTCATGTTTCTGCTTTAGCCGGGCTAAAGCGGAGGTGAACAGCTCATCCAAAACATAAGTTCAGTGTGTGTATAGTTCATAAATGTCACTTATGCCTATATTATTGTATAATTTATAAGCAAGAATTCTGTAAGTTCTAGCCCTTATATTTTATTCACTACAAGCATTTAAAGTCATTATGTATTGCATACGTCCCTGGCAATGAAAGGAGGAGGGTAGGGTAGATGCTCAGAGAAGGAGACTCGTCTAGATAACTTTGCCATGAGTATACTAGTACAAAATCCTGTTTACTGAAGAAGTAAAAGCATAATTGGTTTTAACGTTGGATTATCCAAGGATGTAATTCCACTCCCACATTGCTCTGGGTAACCATTAACCTTCCAACCCATGTAGTTTTACTTGGGATGTAACGCTTGTGTAGGCATGGGACAACATGAGTCGGTAGCCAAAACCTTGGCATAATGTGTTTTCTGCCGTTAAAGGGAGTCCTTCAGCTCCTTTTCTCACATCAGACTGCATGAATCGCATTGTAGTTCACATAGTAGCTTTGGCTGCCTTCTCTGTGTCAGTGATGCTGAAAAAAACAAAGTTTGAAGTGATATGCTAATGAGCTTGCAAGTGCCCAGGGGCATTTTGCCCCCTCAGTGTTACAAGTCAATAACTCCTCCCCTTTCTGTAAGCTGCCCCAGTGTCCTGCACATCACTGCCGGCCTGAGCATGTATCATACCATACCTGCTGTGGACAGCTGCGTCAGGAGCAGAAATGTTGACATAGGCAGCACCCTGGGCTGACTTACAGAAAGGCAGACTCCCTTCGGGTATAAAACTTCTTTGAACTCTCCATCTTGCAGGGCCCCAGAGATCCTAATGAGGAGTGGACATAATCGTGCAGTGGATTGGTGGAGTTTGGGAGCCTTGATGTACGACATGCTAACTGGAGCTGTGAGTATCTGAATCTGTTTTCTTTTACCACCATCTGTAGAAACAAATCTACCGGCTGGTTACGGATCCAGAAAAAGTTTTAACTTCTTAGCAGCCGGTGATATACAAGTATTCCATTGATGGTGTGTGCACCTCCTGCACAATGCCATCTATCAGCCCACGCATTACACCGGCTGTGCTCAATCACAAGCTGGAGTATGGCTGTCCAGTCCTATATGTATGCATCCAAAGGGGTTGGAATCCACTTTCTGTCCCTGTCAGCCCCAGCAACTCTATTGTCTAATAGGGGCCCCTAGGACTTTCTAGTAATAGTCTCTGTTAACCCCTTAAGTACTGGGACCATTTTCATTTTTGCTTTTTCTTTTGTTTCCTCAATACATTCCAATAGCCGTAACTTTTTTAATCTTCTGTTCATATAGCTACCGTATTTTTCGCCCTATAAGACGCAC
Organism: Rhinella marina; assembly: GCA_900303285.1. Classification (NCBI taxonomy): domain Eukaryota; kingdom Metazoa; phylum Chordata; class Amphibia; order Anura; family Bufonidae; genus Rhinella; species Rhinella marina. Next base: position 683,999 of record ONZH01023284.1, read on the forward strand.
CTAGGTTTTAGAGGAGGGCAATCAGAAAAAAATATTTTTCATTTGACCTCAGGTCAGACCACCAATCAGACCCCTAATGTTTATCAGACCTCAGCTGACAGCCCCAATCAGACCCCCAATGTTAATAAGACCCCAATAAGACCTCAGACCAGACCCCAAATAAAAACTGCTCACATCCCAATGTGAATGACCACCAATCAGACCTCAGATAAGAGCCCCACTATAAATAAGACCCTCATTCGGACATCAGATCAGCCCCTATCCCTCTAATCAGCCCACAGTCCTTTATCAACCCCCAGCCTCTCATTAGCCCCCAGCCTTTAATTAGCCCCCAGCCTCTAATGCCTCTTATCAGCCCCAAAGCCTCTTCTAATCCCCCAGCCTTTCATTAGCACCCAGTCCTTCATCAGCCCCCCATTCTCTTATCAGCCCCAGACTTTCATTAACCCCCAGTCCTCCATCAGCCACAAGGCTCTCATCAGCCCCCATACCTCGTATACAGGAGCAGGAACAGTGTGGAGATGTAGAAGCGGAGCAGGCATGTGAGGCAGGAAAGCCTGCTCCGCCCCTCATCTGCCTGCTCCTGCGCTCCCAGCAACATTCCCCTTGAGAATCTGCTGGCCGGCCGATCAACTAGCACCAGACAGGGCCGGCCAGTCTTTGTTCCTACCACCCAGCACATGCCAATGCCGACCCCCAACAAGAGCGCTGCGCCGGGCTCTCCCTCTTCAGGTAACGTGTCGGGTACATCGCAGGCTGCTGTTCCTATGCAGCGCAGACTGCTATGTACCGATCATAGAAAATGCGCCGCACCGCACATAGTATATTTCTTTTACATGTATTCACCCCATAAGACGCATTAGCATTTTTCCCCTGTTTTAGGGGGGGAAAAAGTGCGTCTTATGGGGCGAAAAATACGGTATATGGGGGCTTATTTTTTTTGCAAAATAAGTTGTGTTTTTTAATGGCACCATTTAACTTAACAATGTCTTGTATTGGAAAACAGGGAAAAACACACATGTACTTACCTGGCTCCCTGGCACCCGTGTCGCTCCTGGTCCCTATACGACCGTCACTGGTTCTCCCTGTGCGCAAATGAAAACATCCAGTGTCTGTGGGGGGGGGGGTTGGGGTGGCAGCAACAGAGACGAGTCTCTCTAGCGTCACCCGCTCTATTGTACATGAGCACTTCTAGATGAATACCTGTAGCTAAATTGTCACTGTCATAGTAAGGGTATGCATTATGGTAGGCAGAGAGCTGTCATTATAGACGGCTGTATTCCTTATGATGAAAAGGCTTTTTTTTTTTGTACATTTATCTCCAGGGTAAGCCTGTCAAATGGCCTAAACTGTTACAATCGTGGTTTTTATTTTAGTTAGTTTCTTGAGTGTGGTTTGACCCATTTGTGTTTTTGCTTTTAGTGTATTTTTAACTTTTTTTTTGTTTGTTTTTTTTACAGCCTCCATTTACTGGTGAAAACCGTAAAAAAACTATTGACAAAATTCTGAAATGTAAGCTTAACCTGCCCCCCTACCTCACCCAAGAAGCCAGGGATTTGCTTAAAAAGGTATGTACCTGTATTTCCAAACCTGATTGTTTCTTAGAAAGCATTCACTTTAACCCCTTCCTGACTGCACCACAAATATAAGGCAGGTTGCAGAAGGACACTTTGCAAAACTGAAGCTTATTTATGGTCTTCCTTTCTCCCTCAATCATCGGGTTCGAGGAGTATGGCTGTATCTGATGGTCTATTCACAAAGCATCGTTTATTTTTTTTTTTTTTTAGTTGGGGGGAGGATGAAGGGCACTTATAATAGGACGGGGGCTGTAGTTTAGATGTAAATGCAGCAGTTAAATAAAACAGGTTACTTTCACGCGACAATCTGACAATGGCAGCACTGATTGGATAAAGTCAGATTGTGCAGGTACACGCCCCCAACTGGTTACTACCCCTCTGCACCCTTACTGCAGACTGCTAGCAATTCATTCATAACTTCTAGTAGAAATAATAAAGGAATGGCACAACATAGAGCCATAAGAATAGATGATACATGGGGAATGTATGGAGCTATTAAATCAGACATGTCAGGAGTGGTGAAAGGTCCTCTTTAAGGACTGGTTTATGGGCTTTTAGGAGCAACCAATTTGTTTTTTCTTTGCATATTTTCCAATCTCCATAAATTTTTCCCCCTGGCATCAGTGGGTGCCAGTGGCCTGACAGAGGGGTGCTCTGGTAAAAAAGAGCTGCTACAGTGGTAGCCCAGGTATCGGTCATTGCCAGGCCCCCTCCTGGTGTGCCTTTGATCTTCCCGATCAAAGTCTGTGATGAAGTGCTAATAGGTTAATTAAAATCTTGATTTTTTTTTTCTCCCCTGGAAGCTGCTAAAAAGAAATGCCGCCTCACGTCTTGGAGCTGGTTTTGGTGATGCCGGGGACGTTCAGGTAAAGTTTTATTCCTTAAGTTAAATTTCAAATGTCTCAGAAAACTACTAAGACTACATTTAATATTTGGTAAATGAGCATGCATGTTCAGAATTTAGGTGTTGGTGGGTTTATAGCAGGGCTTGTCATTTCTGTATATTTTCTGCTTTTCTGTCAACTCTTCTTGTACTGACACTTCAAGGGGTTTTCTTGTGCCTATCATTGGGGGACACAGCACCAGTGGGTATAGGCAGCTGCCACTAGGAGGCGACACTAGACTAAAAACTGGTGCTGTGTCCCCCAATGAAGCCACAAGAAAGGGATTTTACGGTAAGTTTTACAAAAATCCTGTTTTCTTGTGCCTATCATTGGGGGACACAGCACCAGTTTTTAGTCTAGTGTCGCCTCCTAGTGGCAGCTGCCTATACCCACTGGTGCTGTGTCCCCCAATGAAGCCACAAGAAAGGGATTTTACGGTAAGTTTTACAAAAATCCTGTTTTTCACCTATTATGTATTGATGACCTGTCTTCCGGATAAGTAATCAATATCAATCAGTGGGGGTCCGAACCCTCCTCAGATCAGCTGTTTGCGGCAAGCACTGTAAGCCTAACCCTGTACTCCAGCATGGCCACTACACCGTGGATAGAACCTTCTGGCTCTGCCCATTGTTATGTTCCCAGCAGCTGCCGCAAACAGCTCGTGGGTTTTGATGGACCCCTACTGAACTGATATTCTGGCAGCGGCTTTACTTCGCTCTCCCTATTGAGAACAGGCCGAGCTGAGGGCAATCTAATGTGTGAAGGCTGCCCTAGGGTTCATTCACATTTCTTTTCAGCAGTATGGTTTGTGCTTAAAATATGAATAGGGCTTCTATGAGGAAGTCTTACCCAAAGTAAACGTTTCAGCGGTTCGTTAAAGGTAGTCTGACAGTAACTATTCGCATTAGACTATACATGCTAAGGCCATTATTACTGCAAAACAGAAACTACATGAAAATCGTCCGTGAGTATTAATTCTCATAACCTATTCTTAATCATTTTTGTAGGCGCATCCATTTTTCAGACATATTAATTGGGAAGATCTCTTGGCTCGGAAGGTGGAACCTCCCTTCAAGCCACTCTTGGTAAGGTTTTTTTTTTTTCTCTGTCTGAGATTGAATGACAAGAGGAAATGAACATGGACTCCAATCCTTCCTGTCTGCATATATACACAGATGTAGCTGTCTCTATTTTAGCGCTCACAACACATTAAATAAACGTGGCAGCAAATTACAGCTTTTCAGTGTTTATTCTGTACTTAATGCTCCAAGCTAGAAATGGCTGCATGTGAATATACAAAATGCTATATGGTTTTACAGTACCAAGGAGTTTATATAGTGCAAACAACCTGAGAATTGTACACAGTAAGTCTCTTCTGGCTCTTATTCACTTGCTTTTCCCCTCTGTTTAGCAATCTGAGGAGGATGTGAGCCAGTTTGATTCAAAGTTTACTCGTCAGACACCTGTAGACAGTCCAGATGATGCCACTCTCAGTGAAAGTGCCAACCAAGTGTTTTTGGTAAGTTATCCGCTTTCCTCACCCCTTGTCATACCAATAGTTCTGTCAGCAACAGCAATGACATACCTGGATACAGCACGTGACCACTGCAGGCAATCGCTGTTCCCAGGCAACAGCTGTGGATAGTGATTAGCTGCTGCTGCTGCGAAGTGCCAAATCCAGGCACACTGTAGAGATTATTTTACTGATCATGAGGGTCAGACGTCCAGGACCTTTGCCGATTAGCTGTTGTGCTGAGAAGACACCTGCGCTCACAGTAGTGCCGCGGCCATCTCTATGCTCACCAATCACAGTGCCGTACATTGTATAGCTGCAGTGCTTGGTATTGCTTAGGCCAAGTGACGAATGAACATGACGTCCCATGGCCCAGGCAAAGCTGCAAGAAGGTGTTTGTTAGTTAGTGTCAGTCAAGTGTCAGTCAAGTGCTCATTCATTGGGTGATTGGTGGCACCTTTACACAGACAGATTATTGGGAATGAGCACTCATTCCCGATAATCTCCCTGACAGTGTATTCAGTGTAAAAGGGCCTTAAATGTTTTTTTTACTCTAGAGAAAGTTAATACAAGGCATTTATTAATGTATAGTTATTATCCATATTGCTTGGAAACGAGCAGTGTATAATGTGATGGAAAAATGAATGAAGCTAGCAAAGGAAGCAATAAGGATAATAACAATACATTAGTAGGTGCCTTGTATTATCTTTCTCTACATTATAAATGCCTTTTTTGCTGAAATGACAAAACCCATTTAACAGGGTACAAGGACTTTCCTTTAATTGTAATAATTCAGATAAGCCATGTCCAATCTAGCACATTTATCACAGTGGTGTAAAAAAGAAGTCTTTGGCATAGTCTTTGACTTATTACTTACTCTGAATCAACAGAAGGGCGTGGCCTCTTAAAAGCCAACAAATGTATAATAATAGACTGAAAACTGGCATAAATTACTAATTCAAATGTACAGCAGCTCCTGGACTTGAATTTCTGGTGAACTGGCAGCCAGAAGATGGGACAAATTTATTGTGAGGTCTATTAATAAACTCTGTGCAGTTTATTCCAGTATTTTGTTTTTGTTTGTTTTTTTTTAATGTAAGAAACACCAGTCTTAATAAACTTGTTCCAGTATGTTTAAAAATTCTTGTAAAGGAATGAGGGCAGAAAAAAGGTATATATTTGCATGTTTGATAACTATCTGGTTATCACCTAGGGTTTTACTTATGTGGCTCCTTCTGTACTTGAAAGTGTAAAAGAGAAGTTTTCTTTTGAACCAAAAATTCGGTCTCCTCGACGATTCATTGGAAGCCCTAGGACACCTGTGAGGTAATTATTTCTTTTTGCCCACCAATCGTGTTTAGCATTATTGCATGTGTATTAAAGGGAATCTGTCACCAGGATAATCGCTATTGAAGTAAAGCCATGGCCTAATAGCACTTAGTACCTTATTTCCAGATATGTCTTTGTTCCAACAATAGGTGTTTTCTATCTTCTGAAAATCCAGTTTATTTTGTATGCAAATGAGCCAGTAAGGTGCCCAGAGGGGCGTTACTCTTGCAGGAAGGGGCCCAGGCACGCCTCCTACATCACATTCAAGCCATAACTCTGCCCCCTTTTCCCTGTTCCCAGCATGAGGGCGGGCTTGGGCACTAGCAGGAGGCGTGCCTGGGCTCCTTCCTGCAAGAGTGACGCCCCTCTGGGCACCTTACTGGCTCATTTGCATACCAAATAAACTGGATTTTCAGAAGATAGAAAACATCTATTGCTGAAACAAAGGCACATCTGGAAATAAGGTACTAAGTGCTATTAGGCCATGGCTTTACTTCAGTAGTGATTATCCTGGTGACAGATTCCCTTTAATTTATTTTAGAAGCAATACTTGTATAATGATTTGACTGGACTCTCAGTGTTGCTTTTGACCACATTTAAAGGAGTTGTCTCACTTCAGCAAATGGCATTTATCATGTATAGAAAGTTAATACAAGGCACTTACTAATGCATTGTGATTCTCCATGTTGCCTCCTTTGCTGCCTTCATACATCTTTCCATGACATTATACACTGCTCGTTTCCATGGTTATGACCACCCTACAATCCAGCAGAGGTGGCCGTGCTTGCACACTATAGGATAAAGTACCAGCCTATGTGGTGGCCAGGAAAATGCATTATCTCCTGTACCAGCCACTTCATGTCTGCGCTGCTTGTTTGTATAGAACAGCTCTAAGGCTCCTGTAAGTGCCCTAGAACTGTTCTAACCAAACATCCAGAACAGATACGAGGTGGCTGGTTCTGGAGTTGCTGTACATGTGTGCCTATGCACGTTCCTGCCCACCACAGAGGTCACAGCTTTTCCCTATATGCAAGTGTGCCTACCGCTGCTGGATTACAGCATTGTCTGTAACCCTGGGATAAGAGCAGTATATAATGTGATGGAAAAATAAATCCAGCCAGCAAAAGAGATTATATGGATAATACATTAGTAAGTGCCTTGTATTAACCTTGTCTACATGATAAATGTCATCTACTGAAGTGAGACAACCACTTCAACTGTCTGAAGGGATTTCCTTGGTGACCTAGTTTTAGTTAGAGATATTCCCATCTCAACATTTAGGGCAGAGCCCCATCTCACGTCGCCATGAATGGAGAGTTAACTGCACTTGTATGGCTCTCTCCTTTCAATTTCATGGGACTTCAGAAGACGGCCACCTTTTCATTTGCGGTGGTGCAAAATGCGGCTCCGTTCTAAAGGAGCAATTCACAGAGGTTAGACCTGCTCCAGTCCAGATATTTATGGTATATCTTTATATCTTGTGAATATGCCATAAATATCCAGTTCAGAATACGTCCCAACTGGATATTCTGGTTAAAGAGATGCCTGTTGAAACCTGGTTCATATCTGGTGAACCTGCTTTTTGGGTTGATGGTGGAAGACAACAGTTACCCATAGTATTAGCAAAGTTTCATAATTGTGAAACGTCACCAATGCTTCCAATGCTGCAGCTACACGTGCAGGTTTTTGGTGCATTTTTTTTAAACTTAAAACTAGGAGTGGATTTAAAAAAAAAAAAAAAGTGGTATCTGTCCTTAAGGCTTCATTCACACGACCGTATTTTGTTTCCGCGTCCGTTCCTTTTTTTTTTGGGGGGGGGGTTGTGAAGCGTGTGCGGAACTATTAATTTCAGTGGGTCCGCAAAAAAAGGAAGGTACTCCGTTTCCGTATGTCCATATTTCCGTTCCGCAAAAAAGATAGAACGTGCTATTCTTGTCCGTTTTGCTGACAAGGATAGGCATTGTTACAATGGATCCGCAAAAAAAAAACGGATGCCATACGGAATGGCATCCTTTTTTTTTTTTTTTGCGGACCGCAAAACAAATATGGTCATGCGAATGAAGCCTAATATGAAGCCTTTGTACAGCTGTACCCTTAGTTTAACAGAGACTTAGCAGTTTTTTTATTTTTTTTAATTTTTTTAAAGCCCTGTCAAGTTTTCCCCTGGTGATTTCTGGGGACGAGGAACAGCTGCCGGAGCCACCAATGCGCAGACACCTGCAGATTTCCGAATGGAAACAAGTGGCGTGGAACAAATGGATGTGACAGTAAGCGGAGAAGCCTCAGCGCCATTACCAATTAGACAATCTAATGCCGGGCCATACAAGAAACAAACCTATCCACTGATCCCCAAACGACCGGAACATCTACGCATGAATCTATGACAATGTACTATTTCCTGACACTTTGGCTTGTACAGGTGGTGAAACCAAGGAACATAAAACCCGACTGAAAGCAGAGCAAAAATATATAGGTTTTGGGTTCTTTTTCAATTCCCTATCAGTGGGATAATGAAAAGTAGTCTTGGTTACTGCACAGATTAGTTTGGCAAGACTAAGGCGCGAACATTTACCGTAATTATTTTTTTTAAGATATAATTTATATATATATGCTCAAATATATATATATTTCAATCAGTGGTGCAAAAAAAAGCAGATTAAGAAACTGCAATCAGAAATGGAGGCAATGTGTTACTAAGCTCCCAGCGTACATATTTGCTCAAGGATTTCATCTTACTTTACATGTTTACATTTTTTTTTTACTATTATCACCATAAAATGAGCTCAGTGGATGGAGGATATGATTCTGCAAAGACAGTAAGTCGTATTTCAAGTAACAGAACTTGTCTTAATGGCTGAGATGGGTTTTGCACACAACAATTGAAATTGTTCTAAGATTTTCTGGAAACAGAAGATGCATAATAATGAACTTCCCAAATGCCATGTTAGAGAGGGCTAGATTTACCCAGAAACCATTGGCAGTCTTCCATTGTGTTTGGGGTGACGTCTGCGTCAGTGTGTGATTACTTGCAGTCAGCATATAAGGAAATGAGTATTGAAGGCCTCAATTGAATCCAAGGCACATGTGAACCTTGACACTGGAGTGTTACCTGCTACCAGTAATGTATTCCTTTTGCTATTTTTTTTCCTTTTTTCTATTCCTCCATATATTAAGCTTTCTCTGCTGATGTAAGAACTTTAAATGCTGGGACTCTCCGATTGTAAAAGTATTATGGCCTTTCTACTCATGTCTTCCAATAGAGGGGGAATACTGTCCCTGGACCTAGGGAATGTTATCACAATGCTGGTCTTGGAATCTGTATGAATGGTTTAGCTGTTTGGCTTCTAGGTACAAAGAAATAAAAGGTAATTTTACCTTAACTGCCTTAACAAATCAATTTTGTGAACATCTCTGAGAAGGTAAATAAATCCTCGCCATTTTTGTATTGTACACCTAATAGCATCACATCAGTGTTTTTCTTGTGCATCCACGTGTAGTCCTGTTAGATTATGTACAGTGAGACCGGAGTATGGTTGTATCGCCTGAACCAGCCACACACACATTTCAACCTATAGCTGAACCTAGGAAACAAGCCATACAATGTTATGTATTGATGTCACTGATTGAATAAAGAGAGCATTTGGTGCGGTTGGCATTGCAGCTATTGCTAATCTGTTTCCTGTATGAAGCCCATCCGACGGCACCCATGGCAAATAACTGGCACTGTACCACAGCTTAGATTTAAAAAAAAAAAAAAAAATAATCACTTGTTGGACACTAGATAATCATCTGTAAAATGTTCTCATTGTGAATGCTCAGAAGCTACTTCAGCGGTCTGTCCGTTATGTGTGTACTCATACCAGCGATGGTATAGATAAAGGGATTTTCTGGGACTTTATTGATGACCTACCCTTAGCAGATATCTGATCTCTGGAGCCTGACTCCTGACCTCTGCCATGCTCTGGAACCACAAAGCTCCATACACTGGGTACTGGCTATGAATGCTACTGCAGTGAATAGAGCTCAGCAGCCAATGGGGGTGCCAGGAGTCAGACCCTCACTGATCCGATACTGATGACCCACCCTAAGGGCTCATGTACACGACCGTATGTATTTCACGGAACAGCTGGCCCCCAATAGAACAGTACTATCCTTGTCTGTAATGCGGACAATCATAGGACATGTTCTATTTTTTTGCGGAATGGAAATACGGACATACAGAAACGGAATGCAAACAGAGTACCTTCCGTTTTTTTATTTTGCGGACCCACTGAAATGAATAGTTCCACATACGGTCTGCAAAAAAACGGAACGGACACGGAAAGAAAATACGTTCATGTGCATGAGCCCTAAGGATCGGTCATCAATATTATAGTCTCAGAAAAGTCATTTAAACAGCTTGCAAGCACAAGGGGAGCCTACGTTACACCCAAAGAAATGGGACACCAGTACGTTGGATTGAGAGAGCTGCTTTGCCATATACAGCTGAATTTAAAAGGGACCTAAACCTTTGGTGTAACCACAATCATGCAGCAGGGCTTCATCGGTTCATCTTGGCTCTTCCGCCATGCGGAGTACAGATCCACAGAAAGCGTTTGAGATCCGTACTCCGCACGCTGGAAAAGTTGAGCAAAGCAGATCACACCCAACAGTTCAGAGCAGTCTGAGAAACGTTGCAGCATGATTGTAGTTTTACCAAAGGTTTAGGACCCCCTTACAGCACTAATGGATTTATTTAGCACTCATAGTTTTTACTAGTGTTCAGTGTGATCTGTAATGATGAGAAATGTAAATCTGACTTGATAGCTTATAGTGTTAAGCGTGCGTTGTAATTTAGGCCTCAATTCCTATATTACTGTATTATACAAATAAAGAAAATGTAGGTATGCGCCTTACATTTATACTGATTGAGAAGACTGCTTTTATGCCAAATTTTAAAGGCTATGAAAACCTCAGAGGGCATTTTATATTGTATTTTACTGATCTTGTGCTCAAAATCATTTTTCAATTGGTCTTTTTCAGCAGATTTTGTCATAAAGGTTTAGGTTTTAGCCTAGCTCTGAGCATCTTAGGTTTCATTTACATCACCGCTTTGTTTTCCAATCTGATTGATCAGAAAATAAAACAAAAAAGGACCCTTATAATTTGTGCATCTGTTTGTGTCCATTTCAGTAGAGATATGAGCTGTCAGGAGATCAGAGAAGACTTCACGTGAGCTTTCAGCTGAGTTCTCTGATGGGACATAGTGTAAACAGGGTCTGCTACTATAGATTCTCAACTCTGAGTACAATGCAATAATAATACTTCCCTAAGGTGTCCATAGCCTTTAAAGATCTTTAGTTTCATTTTTATCAGATAATTTATGTGCTCACAAAATCTGTCGGCTAAATACTGGAGGGAAAACTCCATCCACAAACTTAGTTTCAGTTGAGGTCATTTGTAATGTTTAAACCTGTTTACACAGTATCTCACGGGCAATTCTCTACTCAAGTGTGAACTAGTAGTGGCATATGTGGCTGAATTTTGGTTGGATGTTGGATGAGTAACCCTTCATTGTTTTAGGCTAGGGCTACACAACATGAAGATCACAATGTCATATTGTGACATCGCATCTAATTGTCAATGGGGCCACGTTGTGATATGGAACCTACCACACACCATCACAGAGCACCATGCAAGATGCATGCAACTGAGACTTTTCTGCAGTTTGGCTGCTTTTTTGTAGCCCCAGCCTGATTGTCGCCCTTTCATGCATTTAGACTAAGCAATAAGTCTTACGATTGCTTGGAAACAAAGAAATCATGATTATTGCCATGTAACCTTTATCCACTCTGTCAGTATATAACCTGCCACCTTCAGTATCTGGGAGAATTGGCAGGTAGCACCCAGAACCATTACTTTGTGTGGAGTTTTCCTTTCACGCCACATCTACGGCTGTTTAACAATGCTATTTTACGGTATGATTGCTTTTAAAAGTTTCTCTTAGAGGCAATGCCTATGTTAGAAATAAGCATTGAAAGTATTCAGTTCCATAATTGATTTTTATAAATTTGGGTTTTATATTCTTATTTGACTTCTCATGCTACAAACTGTAAACAGATGCGTGTTTTATCTATTTTCCTTAATAAATGACATGAATGCCACAAAATGATTAGGTTGGTTAACAAGTGTTCTTTGTTTGCACAGTCATTGCAATGATATGAAATATTTTACTGCCTATTATCATATATATATTCATGATGAATTGCACCAGCCCTGGCCTTTAATGCCCTATATTAAGATATTGCTGTTCTTTACTCATGGCACCCGATGCTGTTATCCCTAGTTGCACTCCAAGGCTTTATAAAGAGTCTGCCATTAAAGAGGACCTTTCACGACTTTAAAAAAATGAATCTGCACTATCTACCTGATAGTGCGTCCCCCACTGATGCCAGCAGCGTTGTTTTCTTAGCAAATTGTCCCCCGGTGGCTTCACACGGGCCCCCCGTTCTTCGGTCCGGCTTTATGCTAATTAGAAGGCATCGGAACAGGGAGGAGGAGACTCCCTGTTCCTCAATGGGCGTTGCTTCTGCCCTGCTGTGAGCGCTGTCCAATCAGAGCGGACCGCTCACAGCAGGGCCGAAGGAGTTCAACCCTGCTGTGAGCGGTCCGCTCTGATTGGACAGCGCTCACAGCAGGGCAGAAGCAACGCCCATTGAGGAACAGGGAGTCTCCTCCTCCCTGTTCCGATGCCTTCTAATTAGCATAAAGCCGGACCGAAGAACGGGGGGCACGTGTGAAGCCACCGGGGGACAATTTGCTAAGAAAACAACGCTGCTGGCATCAGTGGGGGACGCACTATCAGGTAGATAGTGCAGATTCATTTTTTTAAAGTCATGAAAGGTCCTCTTTAAGTCCATAACGACAAAGTAACGTACATTTACAGCTCTTAGTGCTGGGTTAACCTGGAGCTCTGGGGCCTGATTAAAGCTCCTGCAATCTAGGAGGAGAAGGTTGGGTCCTTGGCTTTCAGTTATTAGTGCTAGAAGTTATGCAGTTAGGGTTCAGAAGGGTGTTGTGGTAGTGTGTCCCTGCACAGCCTGACATCATCTGCTTCCATCTGGACCTTCACTAATTACACAGTCGAGTCAGATTATTATGACCACTTCCTACTTTCGACATCTGCAATGTGTAGTTCCTGAAGGAAATCACTTTTCATGACCCGCCTTGGTGGTTATATAAGTGTGTGATAGCCTGTCTGCACACACATCCATTGGTCATTGGTAAAAGTGATGATTATTGGATTTCAGGCCAAGGGTGGTAGTATTTATCACACTGCAGTTTGTAAACTGTTCCTGTGGTGAAAGTGCATCGTCAGTAGACAAATGGCACACTGCGACTAAGTGACTGGGAAACAGTGGAGTGCCACATGCTTTTCATGTGAACATTGGCTACGAAGGTTCATGAGGGTGGACTGACAAGCTACAGTGGAGCAGCTTACCTCCAAAAGGAACCAGGGAGCTACCAGACGTGTGTCTACCAGAGTATGGGGCTGTGAAGCAGATGGGTTGTCACTGCACCTCTCCTAACGGAGCTGCTTTGCCAGAAAAGGCTTCAATTTTCACGGCAGTATTGGAATTGGACCTCTGCTGATTGGCAAAGGGTTGACTTCTCTGATGAGTAACGTTTTCTGCTTCAAGTGAATGGATGTTTGCATGGCAGGCAAGAACCATCAGAGAACAAACATCCTGCAACCTGTGCTGGAAGAAGACAACCTGGAGGTAGCAGCATTATGGTCTGGGGAATGTTTTCATGGCATTCTCTGGGACCACTCATCCATGTGGAAGGTACTTTGATAGATGACATCCTTGCAGATCATGTACACCATTCATGCTCTCTTCTCTAGGGCAGATGATATCTCCCAGCAAGACAATGATATATGTCACACGGCTAGAAATGTCTGACATTGGTTGGAAGAGCATGACTAAGATTTCCAAGTACTACCTTGGCCCCCTAATTCCTTAGACTTGAACCCAATTGAGCATCTGTGAAACCAGCTCGGTTGTGTTTGTCTATGGATCCCCCCCAATTCACTCACCAGCAGCTGTAGAATACACTGCAGTCAGCATGGCTCCTAATACACGTGGCAACCTAACAGGACCTTAAAGGGTTATTCCCATCTTAGACAATGGGGGCATATCGCTAGGATATGCCCCCATTGTCTTAGGTGCAGGTCCCACTGCTGGTACCCGCACCTATATCAAGAACTGAGCCCCAAACGTGAAGGCAGCCACACTCCGAAAATAGCTGAGCTCTGGCTCGGCTATTTCCATCGGCTACATAGAAATGAATGGGAGTGGTGGCCGCACATGTGCAGTGCCCTCCCATTCATTTCTAAGGGAGAAGTGTCTGGTGGTGGCCAGACCCAGGGAAACCTGGGGTCCTCCAGGCGCAGCGCTCCGCACTCCGTTTTTGATATAGGTGCGGGTCCCAGCGGTGGTGAGGATAAGGGAGGCCCTTTAATAATTACTGTTTTAAATACAGGCTATAAAGGGGTATCAGGGTATGGACTATTGGATTTTCCAATATATATGATACAGAATTGTATATATGGTCCTAACTAGAGATGAGCAAACGTGCTCGTAATGAGCACTGTACCTCTCGGCTCCCCTGCGCTCGCATGGGTGCAGGCAGCCGCTTCCGTCCTCCTCACCAGACGGAAGCGGCTGCCTGCGACCATGCGAGCCGAGCGGTACAGTGCTCGGTACGAGCACGTTCGCTCATCTCTAGTCCTAACTGTTCTGCATCAGCTAGCATGACTACTATCCAGGTAATGCCATATACATGCCTCCTGATGGTCTCCGCTGGTATACAACAGGAGGATCCAGTCAGGCAGTTAATCTTCAATATTAAGGGACATGTATATGTTCTATCGTTCTTCTTAGTTAACAAAAAAAAAATCTCCTCTAGAAATGTCCTATCCTTGTCCGCAAAATCAACAAGAGTAGGACGTGTTCTATATTTTTGTGACTTTTTTTTAGAAGAGCCAGTACCTCCCCGAAATGGATTCCCTTCTCAGGAATTCTGTATCGTGTTCAGGTGGCCTAGATGGGAAACCATTTTGTATGAAACTTAATTCTTAATCATGGGCCAATAGCACTAGGTTTTCGATATCTTCTATTCTTGCACAGATACCATACAAACTAATCACTATGGGTAACAAACATATCCCCTGAACACATAGCATGCCCATTTACACCCTGATTAGTGCTTAAAGGGAACCTGTCATCTCCGAAACACCTCCTGAACTAGAGTAAGCGTTGTATAGTGTAAATGATGCTGAATCCGAATATGTAAGTTTTATCTTCATACTAACTTCCATTCCGACAATGTGCTCCCACAAACCTGCAGTAAAATACATTGAGAGGACTCTTCCTTGAGTCCTCTCCATTATGTAAGTGAGCACCGGAGTCCAGTGAGTGCATTTTACTGTAGGTTTGGGAGCACAACATCAGAATGGAAGTGAGTATGAAGATAAAAATGACATAACCGGACTCTACATCACTTACACTATACACCACTTACTCTAGTTTGGGGGGGGTGTTTCAGAGCTGACAGGTTCCCTTTAAAGGGGTTGTCCTCAGGATCGGCATTCACAAACTAAATTGGCCGATCAACCCACATCCCTGCTGATCAGGTGAAACTCCAGCAGTTGGCACCAAAACTACACAGCTGTCAACTGTCTCGTGGACAAAGCTTGTCACAGGAGAGCTGCTCCTATTAAGGGCTCATGCACACAAGCGTGTCTGCCCCAGATCGGAAGCGCTTCCATGGGGTTTCACTCCGTGCCTCCGCATCACAAAAAAATAGAACAGAATGTATCTTGTGGACAGTGGACCCATTCAAGTGAATAGATCCGCATTCACAAACAGTGTGCATTTGGCCACAGCTATTTGTGGTCCACAGAACTGGGGACATGGTCATGTGAATGAGCCCCTAACTTTAACAGCACACAGTGGACTGTACAATGTAGTTCTGGCACCAGAGCTACCTCTGTCACCTTGTAGCCACCTACTCCCATGGTGTGCTAATGGCCTGCCATCTTAATACAACTATCGGCACAGGCTGCCTGTCCATACTGGCTGAGAATTGCATGTCAAGGTTCCCTAGTGGGAAAAAGTTTAATGAAACCTGTAAAAAGAAAATAAAAACAAAATGCTTTGTAGGTCACCCAACTCCAGCTGTTATGAAACTACAGCTTTCACACTTGCTTTGCTATTTTAAGTATTCCCAACAGCAAGAGTGCCAGAGGCTGCTGACCCCTGATGTAAAAAATCTAAATCAGAATTTATCTTTTGCAGGAGCATAATTAGAGATTCTTGGCAAATATATTTTGTACAAAATTATCTGGGCCCATCCACCTTCGTGGAGGCCTTTGAAGCACCAGAATTGGCAAAAGGCAGAGGGGATCCAGCATGCATGTGGAACCAGCACCCCCTGACTATACGGAAGCCAAGGTTGGCACATAACAGGTAGGAAATAGTGTTAGGTTCCCGTTCTACAGAGATCACCTTGACGATTTGGTGGACGGGCCCAGATAATTTTGTACAAAATATATATTGCCAAGAATCTCTAATTTACTAAACAAGCATAGCATTAGCTTCAAAATACTTCATATCACTATGGCATTTTGTACTTTATCTGGTTGGCAGTGTGCCGTTGCATTGTATGTATTTTCCTTTCCTTGTGCATTTAGCCATAGCAACGTGCACCTGTGCACTGGGATGTGCTGACTGAAATTCCCCTTTTTCTTAGGAACATAATTATGTATATTTTTTTAAAAAATTGAAAATTACCTACATGTAAACGTGTGGTTTCCAGCCACAGCATCATGCCACTTGTGCCCGACTTTTGTATGTCTGGTGTACTTGCATTGATAAATTCTCCTCATTATATATGGGGAAATCATGTGGCAAAAAAAAAAAAAAGATATATATATATACAGTGCCTTGCGAAAGTATTCGCCCCCTGGAACTTTTCAACCTTTTGCCACATTTCAGGCTTCAAACAAAAAGATATAACATTTTAAATTTTTGGTGAAGCATCAACAGCTGCAAGTTGCTTGGGGTATGTCTCTATCAGTTTTGTACAGCTAGAGACTGAAATTCTTGCAAAACAGCTCTTTGAGGTTGGATGGAGAGCGTTTGTGAACAGCAGTTTTCAGCTCTTTCCACATATTCTCAATTGGATTCAGGTCTGGACTTTGACTTGGCCATTCTAAGACCTGGATACATTTATTTTTGAACCGTTCCATTGTAGATTTTGCTTTATGTTTGGGATCGTTGTCTTGTTGGAAGATAAATCTCCGTCCTAGTCTCAGGTCTTTTGCAGACTCCAACAGGTTTTCATCCAGAATGGTCCTGTATTTGGCTCCATCCATCTTCCCATCACTTTTAACCATCTTCCCTGTCCCTGCTGATGAAAAGCAGGCCCAAACCATGATGCTGCCACCACCATGTTTGACAGTGGGGATGGTGTGTTCAGGGTGATGAGCTGTGTTGCTTTAACGTCAAACATATCGTTTTGCATTGTTTCCAAAAAGTTGGATTTTTGTTTCATCTGACCAGAGCACCTTCTTCCACATGTTTGGTGTGTCTCCCAGGTGGCTTGTGGCAAACTGTAAACGAGACTTTTTATGGATATCTTTGAGAAATGGCTTTCTTCTTGCCACTCTTCCATAAAGCAACCTACAAAGAACAACAAGTCCACTAAAGCTCATAAATATAATCTTTATTGAAAAAATTCATAAAATATACATTAAAAGAGAATAAGGATAGAGAGTTCACAAAAAAGTGTGACTCCCCTGGACCAACCCAGACCTCTGCAAAACATATTAGGGCAGTAAAATGACATCTGATTTAGACTGTCATAACAAACAATAGAAAGAGGTACACTCATAGTTTGAGGAGAAGTAAATACTACTATAATCGTCCCCAAAGAAATGAAACAAACATTCTCATGTCTATTGTAACCTGTGCACCAAAGATAACTAACATATCAAACATAGACAGCATAGTACGATGTCCCTAGGTACAAAAAGACTTACCCACAGAGGAAAAGAGTCAGTCCAGGAGAGCCACACACCCCAACGCACGTTTCGGCCCCACGCCTTCCTCTGGGGGTGTGGCTTTCCTTATTAATAGTAGGTATATATAGTGAAGACCATCCAATCAGTGAAGTCAAATTATAATTCTAAAATTCAATATACCTGTATGTTTGCGCCCAAATCAGCATCTGCACCGGAAGAACGTCACGGTCACGTGGTGGCCAGTCACGCGGCCGCGCGTCCTCACGCTATTCAAATGTGCCAAAAGGCATCCGGCATTACGCAGCGGACACGTGATAGCCGGTCACGTGACCACGCGTATCCCGGATACCAAGATGCTAACGATACCTCTGAGGACAGCCGCGGTCATGTGATAAATAAAGACCACACGATCGCAGCAAAATACTCAAATAGATAGTATATATATCGGATGGATAGGCTGCATTATATAGGACAAAAAGAGGTTAGTGGAATAGGGAACTAACATATGAATATATTAAAGTGCTATGTGCATATCACCATTAAGTCGAAAATATATACCAATGATCATAGTGTGCTATACAATAAAAATTCATTTATACAAGAATGAAAAATGTGAATAAACATAAGTACATTAGAAAAATTATTATTACATGATAATACATGTGCTAGTGATCATATGCAGAACAAATTAAAAACAAAGCAATGATTACATAGTGAAAGAACATAAAAAATAAAAACATAATTACCAAAGAATATGACATTTTAAAAAATTACATAATAAATATGTCGTGAATATTCATATAAATTCATATGATAGAAAGTGTTCAACTATTCTCCTCCATCCCTTCGTTGCAATACTGTTATTCTTCCCGATATCCCAAAGGAAAGGAAAAGACCAGCTATATCCATCCTTATAGCACACCACCATTGGTGAAGAGATATACAGACGTGCAGAAGATATATCTATCTCCTGATCCCCCCACTGCCGGATGATCTACAGGAATACAAAATAACAGTCAAAACAGGAAAGCAAAAATAAGGATTAAAAGAACCTAAAATCAAAAATTCTTATCCTAGCACTCAGAGGAACGGAGCAAAACTCAAAGAGTCATTTAGACCCCTAGGATGCATTGTGCCCAGGGTCCAAATCCATTTGGTCTCCCGTTGTGCAAGCATTTTCATTATATCCCCTCCTCTCCTACTCAAATCGACCCTATCAATCCCTCTAACCATGAAACCACTAGGATCACAATTGTGGTACATTTTAAAATGTTTTGGGATCGATTTTAAATTCATAGAGTCCTCACATTTCTCTGCCTTGACAATATCTCTGACATGTTCTCTTACCCGTACCTTTAGTTCTCTTGTAGTTAATCCAATGTATATCTTCAAACAAGGGCACACCGCAAAATAAATCACCGCCCTCGTATTACAGGTAATTGCATGAGTGATTTTAAATGTTTTAGTTCGATCTGAATCATGAAAATCTGTAGCTCGTGCAACATTGGGGCAGGCCACACATCTCCCACATGGAGTGCAACCCCATTTTGGTCCTCTCGAGCCAAAGATTGCACCCTCTCGTTTTGGGGAATAAAAGGATCTCACCAAATAGTCCTTTAAATTCCTGGAACGTCTAGAGACTAGGGATGGATATGGTGTCAGATATTTTTTAAGGACTGGGTCACACTTTAGAATGGGCCAATATTTCTCAAAAATCAGTCGCATGTCGGCCCATCGTGCATGGTAATTGGTGATATATCTCACTATATTTTCCGGCCCCTTTTTTGTTTTTGAATGAATCAAGATCCCACGGTTCAAATTCTTTGCCTTATTGTAGGCTCTCTTTATTGACCTCCTACTGTACCCCCGTTCTAGGAAGCGTTCAGTCAGAACACGTGCTTGTTTTTCAAAGTCCACATCACTGGAACAGATACGACGTATCCTGATGAACTGCCCAATTGGGATCCCTCTAATTGTCTGTACCGGATGAGACGATGATGCGTGTAGTAGAGAATTTACTGATGTCTCCTTACGATATACCTCGGTCTGTAAAAGACCGTTATCATCGCATTTCACCGCCACATCAAGGAAGTCAATCTTCCTTGAGTCATGTTTATATGTAAGATGGATATTTTGCTCATTTTTGTTCAGTTCCTCAATAAATGCACACAAGGTTTCAGTGGTGCCATGCCAGATCATAAAGATGTCGTCGATGTACCGGGCCCAAAAAATGACCCGGTCCATCGACGACATCCGATCTGACATGAATAGCTCCCTCTCCCACAGCCCCAGGAACAGATTTGCATATGAGGGCGCACATGCCGCCCCCATTGCTGTTCCCTGGAGCTGTAGGTAGAAGGAGCCATTAAAAAAATTGAAAATTACCTACATGTAAACGTGTGGTTTCCAGCCACAGCATCATGCCACTTGTGCCCGACTTTTGTATGTCTGGTGTACTTGCATTGATAAATTCTCCTCATTATATATGGGGAAATCATGTGGCAAAAAAAAAAAAAGATATATATATACAGTGCCTTGCGAAAGTATTCGCCCCCTGGAACTTTTCAACCTTTTGCCACATTTCAGGCTTCAAACAAAAAGATATAACATTTTAAATTTTTGGTGAAGCATCAACAGCTGCAAGTTGCTTGGGGTATGTCTCTATCAGTTTTGTACAGCTAGAGACTGAAATTCTTGCAAAACAGCTCTTTGAGGTTGGATGGAGAGCGTTTGTGAACAGCAGTTTTCAGCTCTTTCCACATATTCTCAATTGGATTCAGGTCTGGACTTTGACTTGGCCATTCTAAGACCTGGATACATTTATTTTTGAACCGTTCCATTGTAGATTTTGCTTTATGTTTGGGATCGTTGTCTTGTTGGAAGATAAATCTCCGTCCTAGTCTCAGGTCTTTTGCAGACTCCAACAGGTTTTCATCCAGAATGGTCCTGTATTTGGCTCCATCCATCTTCCCATCACTTTTAACCATCTTCCCTGTCCCTGCTGATGAAAAGCAGGCCCAAACCATGATGCTGCCACCACCATGTTTGACAGTGGGGATGGTGTGTTCAGGGTGATGAGCTGTGTTGCTTTAACGTCAAACATATCGTTTTGCATTGTTTCCAAAAAGTTGGATTTTTGTTTCATCTGACCAGAGCACCTTCTTCCACATGTTTGGTGTGTCTCCCAGGTGGCTTGTGGCAAACTGTAAACGAGACTTTTTATGGATATCTTTGAGAAATGGCTTTCTTCTTGCCACTCTTCCATAAAGGCCAGATTTGTGAAGTGTTTGACTGATTGTTGTCCTATGGACAGACTTTCCCACCACAGCTGTAGATCTCTGCAGTTCATTCAGAGTGATCATGGGCCTCTTGGCTACATCTCTGATCAGTCTTCTCCTTGTTTGAGATGAAAGTTTAGAGGGACGGCCAGGTCTTGGTAGATTTGCAGTGGTCTGATACTCCTTCCATTTTAATATGATCGCTTGCACAGTGCTCCTTGGGATGTTTAAAGCTTGGGAAATCTTTTGGTATCCAAATCCGGCTTTAAACTTCTCCACAACAGTATCACGGACCTGCCCGGTGTGTTCCTTGGTCTTCATGATGCAGAACCCTGAGACTATCACAGAGCAGGTGCATTTATACGGAGACTTGATTACACACAGGTGGATTCTATTTATCTTCATCAGTCATTTAGGACAACATTGGATCATTCAGAGATCCTCAATGAACTTCTGGAGTGAGTTTTCTGAACTGAAAGTAAATGGGCCGAATAATTTTGCACGCCCAACTTTTCAGTTTTATTATTACAAAAAAAGTTTAAATGAACCAATAAATTTCGTTCCACTTCACAATTGTGACCCACTTGTTGTTGATCCTTCACCAAAAATTTTAAATCTTATATCTTTTTGTTTGAAGCCTGAAATGTGGCAAAAGGTTGAAAAGTTCGAGGGGGCCGAATACTTTCGCAAGGCACTGTATATATATGTTTTTTCTCCAATTCCACCCCATTTGGAATTTTTTTTCCCAGCTCCCCACTACATCATATGCAATTCTGGAGCATCTATTCTTATGTCTGTATGTTGTGCCATTCCTTATTTCTACTAGAAGTTATAATTGAAATGCTATTATTCTTCAGTAAGGGTACAGAGGGGAGGTGACCAGTTGGGGGTGTGTACCTGTACAGACTCACTCTATCCAATCAGTGCTGCCCTCCCCTCTATTCCCTTACTGAAGAATAATAGCATTTCAATTATAACTTCTAGTAGAAATAATAAAGGAATGGCACAACATACAGACATAAGAATAGATGTTCCAGAATTGTTATAACATGGGGAATGTATGAAGCTATTAAAACAGGCATGTCAGGAGCGGTGAAAGGTCCACTCCTCTTTAATACATACTGTATTGTTCCCGTCAGTTTCACACTGACAATTGCCAATGCGACCCTGCCTGTGGACCTCATAGGCTTCCATAGCTGACAGACCCTGAAGCCTTTATGAGGCTTCTGGCTGCCATGGCAACCATTGGCACCCTGAAATTCAATCAGGTTGTGTCTAAACTTCATGCGCCGTAAGAACCTTGTGATGTCACAAGGCTGGGCAATTATGACAAAAATGAAAATCACGATTAATTGAACATGTAACCTCGATTATTCAATGATTTGGGGGTGTGGCTTGGGGCATGACAACACAGGGTGTTATACAACACCAATGGTTTGATCATATTTTGAGTTCTGTGCTTAAACAAACAAAAAGGCTATTTTTTTCCCCTCTTTATTGGGGATACTGCTGTGTACTTGTTCTACATATGCTTAAGTCTGAATTGGCCCAGCCCACATGGTATACCCCCAGGCAGGGAAGGCTGTATACTGGCCTGGCCCGGCTCACATGTTTATCCCAGGCCATCTCTCCAAACTTGGGATGGTCAAAGAGGGACACGTGGCTTGTTGTGTGAAAGATCCATTTTCCAGCATATTTATACACTTCAATGGTTTTCTTTTACACTAGAGTACAAATTATCTGAATATAGAAATTTCTAAAATCCAAATCGCATCAATTAATGAAATATTATACAAAGCGGGTTTCTAATATACAGAGAGGAACAAGACAAACTTTCTGGATCAGTATTGTAAATGTAATAATGCAAATCGATATATCAGATCAAAAAGAGGGACTTGGGTCAAAAAGTGGGACACTTGGGAGGTCTGTATACAGGGCTTTTCTGGCCCACATGTATACGGAGGCCTAGCCCACATATACCCCAGACAGGGAAGGCTGTATACTGGGTAGGCTGGATTCCTATCGGTTGTTTGCTGGGAAACACTCAAGGAGGTAGGCTTGTGCCCTACACCAAGTCCCAGGCTGCCTATACACACACACACACACATCAGAACCCTGCGATTGGGCGCCATTGCCCACGGCATGTAAGGTGTTAAACTGCCCGGATCGGCACTCCTGTCGGTATGGGCAGTTAGAGCAGGAGCGCGGCTCTCATGTGAGAGCTGGGGACCTGTGCAGCGCTTAGACCGGACCTTTGTGAAAAGGCAAGCGACCCAGCCTAAGACCCCTTATTGACTGCTGTAAAAAGCAGGGCTGTGGAGTCGGTAAGCCAAAGCCCTGACTCTGACTCCCTCATACATGGAGCATGTTTAAGTGATAACTTTAAACAAATTTGCATAAAATCAATAGTACAGATAAGTCATGACAAAAACAGTTTGTAATCTATCAGGCTTCTGTGGGTACAGCTCACTAAGGGCCTGATCAGAGGCGTAGCTAGAGGTTCAGCACATGGGAGGGCGAAACATACTTGAGTGGGCCCCCCACTTATTGGCTTCCCAAACGCACGTTTCCAACTTCACAGGCACATACTACTAGTTGTGGTTATAATACTGTATTAGCAAGATGACTGTATAAACTGCTAGATCATCTATGCTGTTAAGTACAGTACAATAGACTTTCTACATACCCTACTCTAAATACTCTACCACATAATGCAGTAAAATATAGGATTAATAGGAGTAAAAAAGGGGACTCCTATGTTAAAGGAAACCTGTCCCCAGCTTTTACATCACTAAACTAACAGTCCCTTGCCCCCATCAGACCTCAGATCGGCGTATTGTGCCCCCATCAGACCTCAGATCGGCAGAATGTGCCCCCATCAGACCTCAGATCGGCAGAATGTGCCCCCATCAGACCTCAGATCAGCAGAATGTGCCCCCATCAGACCTCAGATCAGCAGAATGTGCCCCCATCAGACCTCAGATCAGCAGAATGTGCCCCCATCAGACCTCAGATCGGCGTATTGTGCCCCCATCAGACCTCAGATCGGCGTATTGTGCCCCCATCAGACCTCAGATCGGCTTAATGTGCCCCCATCAGACCTCAGATCGGCTTAATGTGCCCCCATCAGACCTCAGATCGGCTTAATGTGCCCCCATCAGACCTCAGATCAGCAGAATGTGCCCCCATCAGACCTCAGATCAGCAGAATGTGCCCCCATCAGACCTCAGATCAGCAGAATGTGACCCCATCAGACCTCAGATCAGCAGAATGTGCCCCCATCAGACCTCAGATCAGCAGAATGTGCCCCCATCAGACCTCAGATCAGCAGAATGTGCCCCCATCAGACTCCATAATGTAAGCGCTCACTTGTATTCGCCTGATTGTACTAAGGCCATCCCTGCTGGGCCCCCCCCAGAGGTATTGGGCTACGCCTCTGGGCCTGATGTATGAAAACTGTCTAGGTCTAAGACTTTTTTTGTTGCCCATAGCAACCAATCAGAGCTCCCCTTTCATTTCTCCAGAGCACTATATGAAATGAAAGGGAAGCTCTGATTGGTTGCTATGGGCAACAAAGAAACTTCTACACCTAGACAGTTTTCATACATAAGGCTCTAGGTGTTTTACATCAGCAGCAGATAGAAGCCATGAGAGCAGCTAACCTCTCCAAACATGAGCTCAGAGGAAACATAAAGCATACAGAGAGAACATGCACTGGACATAAGGGGCAGTACACAGTCATCTCAACTAAAAGCCTAAATCCTTAGATCAGGAATAGAACAGACATTTATAGTACATTTCATCATTTTCACAAATTCTTCTAAAAATATATTCAACACTTATTGCACTGAACTAAATGTACTAATTCATTATATATTTTAGGAGTCGGAGTCGGTCCATTTTATACCGACTCCGACTCCACCAAAATGGTGACCGACTCCACGACTCCGACTCCACAGCCCTGGTAAAAAGGTGGTCACTAAGGGGTTAAGGAAAAACTACAAAAAAAAAAAAAAAGTCAAAGGCAAAGTGCTGTCCGTTAATTGGGCTGATAGTTGTTTTTGTTTTTCTCTCAATCACCCAGCCACAGTTTGAAGCAGCCATGGGATGTACCAGCTGGGAAATATCTACATCTCATGCACTCTGATTAGTAAAATAATATATATATATAAAAAAACTCACTCTACTGATGAGGGATTCAGGCTTCCAGTGTCACATGACCCTGTTACACCAGAAGGTCCTTATGGCACACGGGGTTTAGAAACCACAGATTGCACCACCAGAAGCCTATGGGTTGAGAGAGAGCCCCCTTCCTCTGTAAACCACCTAGATGCAGCAATCTGCATTGGCCACTGCATCTATGGGGTTAGGCTGAGTTTACACTCAGTGATTGTGAGCCAAAACCAGGAGTGAAGGCTACACAAAGTATAATGGAAAGATCTGCACCTGTTCTGTGTTTAGAGCCGCACCTGGTTTTGGCTCACAATAACTGATGGATATAACTGAAGTGTGAACACAGCCTTAGGCTGCTTTCACATTAGCGATATTGCTGGATCCAGCAGGGTTCAGCAATAACGCTTCCGTTACTGATAATACGTGTGCATCCGTTATGAACGGATCCGGTTGTATTATCTTTAACATTGCTGGGACGGATCCGTCATTAACTCCACTGAAATACAATGGAGGACGGATCCGTTTACTAGTGTGTCACACAGAAAGGATCCGTCCCCATTGACTTGCATTGGGGGTCATGCCGGATCAGTCTTGTTCCGGATCCCCAGGACGGAAAGCAAACCGCAGCATGTTGCGGTTTGCTCTCCGGTCTGGAGACGCAAGTGAACTTACCGGAATGCTTTCAGGAGCATTGTGTTGTCTTCAGTTCAGTTTTGTCCCCATTGACAATGAATGGGGACAAAACTGAAGCGTTTTTTTCCGGTATTCAGTCCCTATGTTGGAACTCAATACCGGAAAAAAAAACGCAAGTGTGAAAGTAGCCTTAGACAGCGTGGGTTATCGCCACACACAGCTTCTGTGCCTATACTTATCACTCACGCCATATGCAAGTGTCAGGAAGCAGTTAAAATGGGTTTTGAGATCCAGTAATAAGCCACAGGGCACACTGCCCCCACACCCTCCAGGCCGCCATAATTAGCATGACCAATATATAGGACTTATTTTCCCAAAATTCAGACAGCTCCCATTTTGAATACAGCAACATCCAACTCCTCGTGCGCTCCTCTATTAGAAATGCACATAGCAGTCCTTTCTCATATGCAACCCATTCAACCTGTTCTCATCCCCCAAATTTCTCAGCCGCCCCTATTACCACATGCACCCCCTCAGGATACTGCCAAATAAGTACATGAATCAGCTAAACATGACCCCAAATACGAGTCTTACAACAACTATTATCACCACACGTCGCCCTTACACCATCGGAGCAGGTAATAAGAGCCTGCGCTAGACATGTACCACGTGGTCATGTAGTCATGTGGATGGTCACGTGATGTGATGACGTAGGCGGACCTTACAGAGAAGGGAAACTGGCTGATGAGGTTGCGTTATCCCATACAAGGTAACCGGGTTCTCTCGTCCTTTCCTCAGGCTCCGGACACTAGGATGATACGTGATTGTGGTATCCTATAGAAAGCATATAGATGTGTCATCTATCCGGAGATGCTGCCCCCTGGTGGACTAGGTGGGAGTGGCCCTTTGGATATTGCACATGCTTGGTATTATTAAAGGGGTTTCCAAGATCATAAAAACAGCGCCACCCTGCCCACAGTTTGGGTGTAATATTGCAACTCAGACCTATTCACTACAATGGAGCTGAGCTGCAATACCAGACACAACCCGTGAGCAAGTGTGGCACTGTTCCTGCAAGAAAACAACCCCATTAACACCTTAGTGACCAGCCTATTTTGAGCCTTAACAACTAGGCAATTTATTATTTTTTTTTCCCATTTTGTCATCGTCAACATGCAATAGCTATAACTTTTTTATTTTTCCATCTATGTAGCTGTATGAGGGCCTGTTTTTTACGGGACAAGTAGCTTTTAATGGTGTCATTTTTGGGTACACATAAGGTACTGATTAACTTTTATTAACTCTTATTAACTCTTTCAGGCAGGGAGATCGGGAACAGCAATACTGCCACTGAGTTTTTACCGTGGGGCTTCTGGATGCGGATCGCGGACCCATTCACTTCAATCGGGTCCACGATACGCATCTGACGGTCCGCACCGCAAACAATAGAACAAGTTCTATTTTTTTGCAGTGCGGAGGCACGGACAGGAACAGCAGGGACACACTCTGTAGTGCTTCCATGGGGTTCTGATTTGTGCCTCCGTTCCGTTCAAGTGAATGGGTCCATGATGCGGGGTGCACGTGGCCGGTGCCTGTGTATTGCGGTCCCGCCGCAATACGGATGCACAACGGCCGTGTGAACAAGCCCTAAGAGTAAGTTAGCAATTCGGTTAGAATGCATGCTTAGGCGCCATTCACATTTTGTCTGCAGTGTCCATCTGAGGTTTCCATCAGGAGGACATCTGTCACCTATAGGCGCCCATGTTAAAATAAAATAATGTATACCATGCAATTGCACAGTCTGCTGCACTATTGCATGCAGTAAAAATTGGAAACCCTGGCTAAGACAGCAGAATTTAGTCCAAAAAAACACTCTTTTGTCTTGTCAGTGTAATGGAGTATATGGTACATTATTAAAGGGCATCTGTCAGCAGATTTGTACCTATGAAACTGGCTGACCTGTTACATGTACACTTGGCAGCTGAAGACATCTGTGTTGGTCCCATGTTCATATGTGCTCACATTGCTGAGAAAAATTATGTTTTAATATATGCAAATGAGCCTCTAGGAGCAAAGGGGGCGTTGCCATTACACCTAGAGGCACTGCTGTCTCTACAACTGCCACGTCCTCTGCACTTTGACTGACAGGACTGGACAGTAAAAAAGAAATCACACCTGCTCATGTCACTCAAAGTGCAGAGAGTGCAGCAGTCGCAGAGAGAGCTGAGCCTCTAGGTGTGACGGCAACACCCCCGTTGCTCCTAGAGGCTCATTTGCATATATTAAAACATAATTTTTCTCAGCAATGCAGACACACAGGGGCGTAGCTATAGGGGTTGCAGAGGTAGCAGTCGCTACCGGGCCCAGGAGCATAAGGGGGCCCAAAGACCCTTGTGCCGCATAAGAAAACACCAGTTTTATTGAATGTGCATGCTGGTCAAGTTATACCTCTGGCTGAAAGGGAGGGGCTAGGTCAAAAATTTGGCATGGGGGCGTTGCAGTTTCAATTTCTGTCCTAGGCAGCATGAAGGCTATGTGCTTCCCTGGCCACAAAACACTGAGGGAAGGACTCTTGCACCTGGGCCCATGAGCCTTTAGTTACGCCCCTGCGGGCACATATGAACATGGGACCAACACAGATGCTTTCACCTGCCAAGAGCACATGTAACAGGTCAGGTTCATAGATAACCTTTAAGCACCTGACACATACCATAATAGTACACTGTAGCCGCAGTGTGAAATTAACCTTTCTGTGTGTGATTCTTACAGAATGAAACACCTCACCTCTCTCGCAGTCTGCCCTCACCTCTGGCGCACAATACCATGCCATCTATCTGAACTTCGCCTAGATTTTGTCCTACCAGGTGGTCAATCTTTTCGGTAGGTGTTAGTTTTTGTGCTTTGTTGATGAGTGGGTGTTCTACATTTACCCCTGCCTGTGACACTGTGAAGCACTTGCGAATTTGGGACTGGAAAATTTTGCCTCATACTTCCTGTAGCCTTGTTTGTTTTTTGTTTTTTTTGTACCTCACATTACACTTTAGTCTGACAAAAGAGATGGGTGCTTCAATGTAGAAGTTAAAATAGACTTAATGGGAGGAATAATTAAGACCAGCTTTTCATACATAGTCTTAATAATTTTGGTGCAATTTATAACTGCACATTTTTTATTAAGAGTTGCATGCCTCTTAAAGGGGTTGTGGAGCCATTAATATTGATGACCTATTGTCAGGATAGGTCATCAATATCTGATCGGGGGGTTTGACACCTGGCAGCCCCACTGATCAGCTGTTAGACGAGGAGGCAGTGCTCCATGTGAGTGCTGCTTCCTGGTCTTTACACTACGCCTCGTCTCCTGTGGAACGGCGGCGTAGTGTGATTACAAGTACTCGCTCCATTCACTTATCTCGGAAGTGCAATGCAATGAAGAAGATGCAGCGCTTGCATGGAGCGCCGGCTCCTCTTCAAACAGCTGATCAGCGGAGGTGCCAGGTGTCGGACCCACACCCATCAGATATTGATGACCTATCCTGTGTGAAGAACAAAGAAGGAGGTCCTCTGAGGATCGGTGATTACATGTGGGGATGTATCTGGAAAGCAGGTCAGATGGTGGAAGGCCTTATATATTGTTTTGCTAGGCAATGGGGAGCCAGTGAAGGGATTGACAGAGCAGAAAGGCAGAGGAGATGCAAGGGTAGAGGTGGATTAACCAGACAGCAGAGTTGAGGATAGATTGGAGGGGAGTGAGAGTGCTAGATGGGAGGTCATAGAAAAGGATGTTGCAGTAGTCCAAGTGGGAGATGGTGAGGGCATGCACTAGCATTTTAGTTGACTCAGGTATGAGGAAGGGGTGAATATTAGAGATGTTCTTGAGTGTAAAGTGGGCAGATGATGGTAAGGGTTTGAAGCATGGTGCCATTAACTGTAATAGATAAATTTGGTGTGGGGTTGTTACTTATTGTTTTACGTAGGTTTTTGATATCCCCCGTGCTGCCAGAGGATGAACTGAATTTTTGACGTGGAGCATCATCATAAATTAAGGGCATCCTCCGAAGGTCTGTGCGCCTAGACTGAAATGTACTCAGACATCATTCCAGTAAATTGGCATAAATGGTAGTGATTGTGCCGGGGCTGATGGCCCCATATATTGCCCTTGCCAGATCTGTAGAACTAGTCAGGAATAACTGGAATTGTGAACAATGTCTCTAAGTTTTCATAAACGAAGCCTTGTGTAGATGACAGACGCACACGTTCTGAATTACATCTGCCTTTTTGTGCTTGTCCTAAAATGTTTAGGTGGAGAGAAAGCAGTCCTGGATACTGGACAGGGGTATTACATGGACGGGTGTGGACTGTGACTCAGAAAGATGACCACTT
Organism: Rhinella marina; assembly: GCA_900303285.1. Taxonomy (NCBI): domain Eukaryota; kingdom Metazoa; phylum Chordata; class Amphibia; order Anura; family Bufonidae; genus Rhinella; species Rhinella marina. Next base: position 713,830 of record ONZH01023284.1, read on the forward strand.
GTGGTACACAGTGTATCCCAGCCCAGGGTCAACAGAATGTGAATCGGAAAAGAAGACCCCGAAAAGGCCTGCAAAACGAAAGCTACCCCGTACTATCCATGAACCAGTAAAATGGGATAAAGACCTAATAAAGCAGGAACAAGAGGAAATATGTGCAGATAATGACTCGCTAAGTACTGACTGCAAGAAAGACAGCGACATTTTACAGGATTACTTCCAGTTGCACGTCAGTCTCAGTGAACTCTACAATCAGTGGAGAGAGCGTGACAAGAACTTTCTGAAGGTAGCTAAGGAATTCCCAGGTAATATTCTCAAGCATCACATGTTTTGCCCTTGTCATTGAATAGCATTAAATAAAAGATTATTAGCTTTTTTCAGACATAACCCACTGCTCTTTATATTCAGATTGTGTGTAGAACATGGTTCTCCATGTATTGTGACAGCTCTTCAGCTCTTTCCATTCACTAAGTATGGGCATCAAAGTCCCTAGTGATCATTCCTACCTGGAATTCAGAAATGGAATATATTTTGGAATCCGTCACCAGGTTTATGGTGTCCTAACTAAGGACCCCGATGAAAACTCTGGGTCACACTCTTGAATTGACCAAGCCAGTTTGCTAAAATCTGTATTTAACAGCTCCAAGCTTATGAGTCCTCATATACATGAGGTGCCGCCTTTTCTTGCTGCTGATTGACATATGTTCTCCTATTGCACTCGGCAGTGGGAAGAGCTTATAAGGAGCTGTGTACTCTTGCCTTGTGCTGGAGCTGTTCAGTACAAGATTTTAGTAAAACTGCTGGATCAGTTAAAGGTATTATCATGATATTGATGGCTTATTGTCCAGATTTGTGGGTGGGAAGGTGAAGCATCACTTCATTACACTTTGCTCTGGCACCTACAGTACAGTGCACAGAAGATGTTTTCATTACCCTCTACTGTAGAATTATCTTCATTAGGCTTGAGCAAATTGGGTTGGATTGCTCTATCGGATGTAATTAACAGAGTGTATGCTGTTTTTTGGGGGGTTTTTTTTAGTCCCGGTGTTTTATTTTGGCGCAAATCATTGGTGTTATCTCTGCACTTGGCTTGCTGCCCCTTATCCTGGCCTCTGCCTCTGAGCTTGGCCTCTGCCTTCAGCACCCCAACATTTTTCCTACCTTTTATTTTTATTTAGTTTGAAGTTTGCTACTTTAGTAATATGTAACTTTAGTTTCATTTTTGTTTCCCTCTATATATTTTTGGGCTGAGATGCCTTATTTTTTTCCTTTTTTTTTTTTTGGAGGGGTTGTGAACCTTTTTATCTTCTCAGGTTTCCTGTTCTGGATGGGAGGTCCCCCTGACACGGGTGTTGTCATGGGCTTCTAGAAAAGCAATTACTGGTAAGCGTTTTCCAGTTTGTATCAGCCACCCTTCATGTTTTCTATTGTTTGGCAATCCTTCACTTTGTAATATATATAGTTTGCCTGTATCACCTTTTCAGTAATGAAGCAGGGAATTTCTAGCTCATTCGCAGACACTAGCCAGTGCATGCGCTAGAAATTTCCTGCTTACTACTGAAAAGGCAGAGGATTAGAGGGACCTGAATTACTCCCGCCCATGAGAATTAAATGAGCGTTCACGCTCCAGGACATTACAGAGACCGGTAGACCAGGCAGTGAACATGACATCACAGGAATTTACAGAGACTACAGCGGATTGGTTCACATGACCATTACAGAGTGGGAAATATCAGCAATTACAAAGTGAATGATCACCAAATAATAGAATAAATGAAGGGTGGTTGATGTAAACGTGTAAACAAGTTTGTAACAGCCATATCTAGATACAGGCAGTGTTGAAAATGGCTTCTGTATTGTGTGATGCAGCAGAGAAATGTAATAATAAATCAAGGAGAAACCTCCTTGAAAAATGTCTTTATAGGTTGGGTTCTAGATATACTATGTGACTGTGCATTGACTGCCTTCCAGGAATTCGGGTTTTGCGGCAGGATCCTGTTGAATGCCTCTTCTCTTTCATCTGTACCTCCAACAACCACATCTCTCGAATCACCGGAATGATTGAGCGGCTGTGCCGTGCTCTGGGGAGAAGACTATGCCAGCTTGACATGGTGGAGTACTATTCTTTCCCCACGCTCCAGGCACTGGCAGGCAGGTAACATGCCAGTTTTCCCCTGACTGGCTATACATTTAGGACTATAACACATTGCTGAGTGGGCAGGACTGCCAGTGTATATATTGGGAATATGTACACTGGAGATCAAAATTAAAGAACAATTCATGAACACTTGATTTTTTCAGAAATAATGCAATCTTCATTAGTCAACATTTGAAGGATTTTGTGTTAGGGGTATACCATGCCACTAGAACAGCGTTTAACAAACTAACCAAAGCACTTCAACAAAAAAATCTTTATTTTGCAAAAAACACAATGATCAAAATTAGAGAACAGCAATGACTGTAGCACAGAGAAAGATTACAAGTAAATTTTCTGAAGGTTTCAACAGTCACCAGTCAGTAGGAAGTGTACAGGCCTTTGCTTTGAATGACTTCAGCACATCTGCGGCCACAGGACATCACTAGTCTCTCACGCTGCTCTGATGTGATTTTGGTCCACTCTTCTTACAGTTTCTTCCACAGTTCGGTGACTGTAGTGGGTTTCTTGGCCATAACTTTGTCACCAAGGATTTTCCAGAGGTTTTCTATTGGGTTTAGATCAGGACTCTGAGCTGGCCATTTCATTGTTTCAATGTTTTCAGTTTCAAGGAACTGCTTTACCCGTTTTGCTGTGTGACAGGGGGCATTGTCATGCATGAAGATTGCTGGCTGTTTGAAGGGCAAACACAAGGAAGGAACCACGTGTTGTTGAAGAAGGTTCTGATACACACTTGCATTTACTCTGCCATGTAGCTTATGAGAGGCCCAACTCCTGCTGCTGAAAACATTCCCCAATCCATGACATTTCCTCCTCCACCTTTCACTGACTTCTTTACACACTTTAGGTTCAGTCTTTCCCCAGTTTGTCGACAAACATAATGTTTCCCATCAGACCCAAATAAATTAAACTTGCTTTTATCACTAAAGTGAACTCTGGACCACACAACATGCTTCTCAGCAAAGGTTAATATAGCCTTTTGATTCTTTCTGCTAATGAGAGGTTTGGTCACTGCAGAGTGGGCTTTCAGTCCAAATACTCTTAAACGTCGAGACACTGTATGACGAAATAGATCCTTACCCTATTCAGTGCTGAACTGGTGAGCAATTCCAGCTGCAGTGTTGAACCGATTGCCCATGGAGATTCTCCGCATTATTCTGTCCTCTCTTGCATTTGTCTTTCGTGGACAACCAGCCTTCTTGGGGGACTGGAATGAGTTTGTGGTGTTGTGAAGATGCAGTATTCTAGAAATCACAGACTTGGAACGACCAACTTCTCTTGCTATGGCTGATAGGGTCACCCCTTTGGCCTTCATCTTGACAACCTGCTGATGGAGGGTTTGAGTCACTTTGGAACAGCTTTCCATCTTGCAAAGTCAGTGAAAACTGGAAAGTTAGGCTGCCAGTTAAATAGCGTTTGTCAGATAATTAAGGAAATTAGCACCAGGTGCCATATTAACACCACCAACTAGCAGGTGTCTGAAAGTCTTCTCTAATTTTGATCAGTGTTCTTTTTCAAATACCTCATTTAAGTTTTTATACTGTGCTTTAGAATATATGCAACTCATGAAATATGTTTAAAATACTGCTCTTTAATTCCTGTTAGCATAAATTCACATAGGACTACATAGTGACCTTGACATTTAGGAAATTGTGTGTTGTTCTCTAATTTTGATCTCCAGTGTATGTAGTGGTGGGGGAAAACCAACGCTAGAGCAAGAACCATGCCAATAATTCTGGTGCTAAAACTGCCTAATGGGTGCTCTACCCAGTCTTTGACCCCATTATTCTTAAAGAGGCTTTCCAGGTAAAGATATTTGACTCATCCTCAGGATAGGTCATCAGTATCAAATCTGCAGGGGTGCGACATGCAGGACCCTCGATGATCATCTGTTAGAAGAGGCCTTGAGTGCTGCAGCCTTTTCCTAGGCCAGTGACATCACTGTACATCGATCACATGGCCTAGTTGCTGCTCAGTCCAATCCAAGTCAATGGGGCTGAGCTGTAATACCAAGCAATGCCACTAAACAATGTACGGCGCTGTCTTTGGAACAGCTAATTGTCAAGGATGCGGACTTGGACCCCCGCTGATGTGATAATGTTGACCTGTCCTGAGGATAGGTCATCGTTATCATTTACCAGCTAACCGCTTTAAAATCGGAGGTCAAACACGAGTGATAACACTTGCTAGAGATTATCCATCACTTTTTAAGATCAGGTAAGCCCTTTAACAAGCAAAACGGATCTCAGAATAAAAAATGTGTTTGCTGTTCGAGAAAGTCGTACATCATAAAAAGAGACACAAAAGTGTTCTAATCTATAATCCCACCCAATTTTCACACCATTTTTGAAAGTGGTAATGCTCATCAAAATTCACACAATTTCACTAAAAGTCACAGAAAATGTTGCACACAACATTGCTTGCAACATTTTTACACCACAAAACTGTCACTTCTCATTTGTTCAGCATGTGTTCTAGCAGTTCTCTCTGTTTCTGTGCAATCCTGATGTTCTCGACCTGTGTTTTCTCTGCAGCTGAAGACACTGAGGCCAAGTTGCGAGATTTGGGTTTTGGTTACAGAGCAAAGTATGTCAGCGAGAGTGCCCGGGCAATTTTGCAGAAGCATGGTCCCGATTGGTTGGAGACTCTTCGACTGGCTTCCTATGAGGAAGCAAAGTCTGCACTATGTTCCCTCCCAGGGGTAGGAGCCAAAGTGAGTGTGATGCTTTCACTTTAGGGCCTGTCACCATTCTAATAATGAAAATTATCATTGCCTGATCTAAAATCCTATTATTTGGTTAACTGCCGTTCCCCAAGTTGATTCCCAGTGAGAAATGCCAGGAGACAATATTGCTAGTTGATCCCATCAGACCTGGTAGGCACATATCTATTGTGTATGGTCAGCTTTAGGAAAAGGTTTTGGATGAAGTTACCCTTTAACTGCATACATTGTTAATTTCAATTCTGGTGTTAATAGATGGGATTGAGACAACCTACTTAGTGAAAAAGACCAGGATTGCCATCATTACTCATTTACAGCAGTATAGTTTGGTACACACATGATGGACCTCTGGGTAATTGTTGAAACTGGGCTGTAAAGATGACCATACACATTAGATGTATATCAGCCAACCATTTAATGTTTATGGGCCTGCCAGTGGCAGTTGTCAGGGGAGAGGTTGATCAGACAGTTGGATTTCAACATGTCCAACCCTCTCAGGTGCCTCCAGAGCAGTCTGGTGGTGATTTACTCCACTCGACCTACTGAGAGCACCTGCACGCTATGCCGAGTTCTAGTACGGTGGAGGGAGGTTCTGCATGGATACCTATCGGACAAAAGCTTATATGGCCAGCTTTAGCCTCAGAATTGACCCATTGCCTTGCTTTACTTATCTTCTTATCTTATTTTTAGGTTGCAGATTGTGTTTGCCTAATGGCGCTAGATAAACCAGAGGCTGTACCCGTGGACACTCATGTTTGGCAGATTGCAAAAAGAGACTATTTACCTCAGCTCGGTCAGGGTAACAAGACTCTCACAGAGCGGGTCTACCGGGACATTGGTATGAACCTTCAGCTTGCGCTAGGAACTTTCATGACCAGTTTAATGTAATATAAGGTTATTGAGGTTTTCTAGTACATTGTGAAGGCATGTGGTTTACGCGCGCCATTTTACTGGGCAGAGCTGATATAAAGGAGGATAGCAGGCTGACCTCTCAAGGATAGTGTAGTTTATTGTAGCTGAAATTCAAATAAGTTGTTATAGTTTATAAAATGAGAGACCCAATGTAGTATTACAGCCCTATAAATCCCTTGTGAGACCACATCTTCAATATGGGATTCCGTTTTGGGCACCACATTGTTGAAAAGGATATAGAAGAGCTGGTTAAAAATACACAATGTGGTTCTAATTAGAGATGAGCAAACGTGCTTGTAACGAGCACTGTAGCACTCAGCTCCCCTGCGCTCGCATGGGCGCAGGCATCCGTTTCCGTCCTCCTCACCTGACGGATCCAGATGCCTGCGCCCATGCGAGCGCAGGGGAGCCGAGCGCTACAGTGCTCGTTACGAACACGTTCGCTCATCTCTAGTTCTAATTCAATATGGCCGCTCCATGTGGCTGTACCGTAAAAGGTGAACTAACTTAATTGTATGTGTGGTCAATACAAAGACCTGGCTTGACCAGAGTGGAGGAAAAAAAAATGTATAAATCAATACAGGAAAGGGTTCTTTACAGTTAGAGTAGTCAAACAATGGGATGCCCTACCCAAGAGTTAGTAATAGCAGACGTTAGGTCAGCTTTTAAAAAAAAGCTAGATGCTTATATGATGGCAATTAGCACTGAGGATTATAATGAGTTTAGTAGTCATGTATACATTTGATGGGCCCAAAGTAACTGTATTTTGTCTATTCCTGTCTCTTCCAGGAGATTATTTTCGCAGTCTCTGGGGTCCATATGCTGGATGGGCCCAAGGAGTAAGTTCATGAGTCTTTTCTGAAGTGCTACTTTTTTGTGTTTCTAATCTGTATGGTAGACTACACTTTTCAATACCTGAAAACAATAGGCATCAAGATATAAACTTATGAAATGTTAGGACATTCTTTATTTGTCCAATGGAAGGCCATGGCTATGTTACAGTATATGATTAAATACTTTTTTTTTGTGAGTCAAAAATGTGTCATGAACTGAGCCAAGCACATGGGATGAGAGTGAGAGCTGTTAGGTTCTTTTTAGCCTAATGGTGGAAAATCCCCCTATATAGCCAAGGTGAATCCGTTTTATGTTTAGCTGCTCCCAATGATTAAAATTTAAATTAAATAGAGACTTATGTTTTCACCCTTGAAATAGGCTGGATTTCCATGTTCAGATTTTGTTGTACTGAATTTTTTTTAAACTAAAGCCAAGAATGCATTGAAGGAATGGTGGAATGCATTGAAGTTTCAGGTGTTTACACATGTCCTGTTTTGCACCAAAATCTTTGACTTTTTCTGGTTTTATACCACTAGTGGGTGGGAAAATGGGTATGGTTAGGTATGTTGAGAAGTTTGTTTTTTTTTTTTGTTTAATCCAATCCTGGATTTTGGCCTCAAAAACTGCATCAAAAATCCTTAATGAGGAAACCAAGCCGTAAAGTTCGTGAAGCATGTTCTATTACTTCTTTCTATTCTTAGTTTTTTTTTTTCTTTTATTGGCCAGGTCTTATTTTGTTCGGATCTTAAGAAATTCCAGAGTTCAGGAGATGAAGCAAAGGCAAAAAAGAAGCTGAAAGGACAAAAGTGATGGAAAAAAATAAAAAAAAAAAAAATAAAAAAAATTTATATATATATATATACTAAACAGAAAATGGCAGCAGCACTAGATGAGCCATGAGACATAAAATGAACATGAAATGAACATATGAAGAAGCAAAAAAGCATAACTGCTATGTAGATAAAGTGGAAGCTCTTAGCGCATATAAATGATCATAAATATGTCGGGCTCATCCACCAACGATCAAGGTGGCTTCCAATCCGATGAGTCCTACACTAACACTGACCTGCATCCTACAAAAACCGGCAGGCCCATATCAGGAGAACAGCATACCCGGTCAGAAGCTGCACCAATGTGAACAGGAGTGCTAAATTCCCAGAGGAGGCCAGGCCTCCTCTATATATACACATAAAATGACAAAAAATGGACAGCACCTCCTACAGGTGAGAGTCAGGTGCAAGCTACCTGCTGGCTAATTAAATACTAAACAGAAAATGGCAGCAGCACTAGATGAGCCAGCATCTTAATTAGCCAGCAGCCATTTTCTGTTTAGTATTTAATTAGCCAGCAGGTAGCTTGCACCTGACTCTCACCTGTAGGAGGTGCTGTCCATTTTTTGTCATTTTATGTGTATATATAGAGGAGGCCTGGCCTCCTCTGGGAATTTAGCACTCCTGTTCACATTGGTGCAGCTTCTGACCGGGTATGCTGTTCTCCTGATATGGGCCTGCCGGTTTTTGTAGGATGCAGGTCAGTGTTAGTGTAGGACTCATCGGATTGGAAGCCACCTTGATCGTTGGTGGATGAGCGCGACATATTTATGATCATTTATATGGGCTAAGAGCTTCCACTTTATCTACATAGCAGTTATGCTTTTTTGCTTCTTCATATGTTCATTTCATGTTCATTTTATGTCTCATGGCTCATCTAGTGCTGCTGCCATTTTCTGTTTAGTATTTAATTAGCCAGCAGGTAGCTTGCACCTGACTCTCACCTGTAGGAGGTGCTGTCCATTTTTTGTCATTTTATGTGTATATATATATATATATACACACACACACACATATATATACATACACACTGTATAAGCAACCATTTAATTGCTTTTGTACATAGTAAAATAATGATGAATTGTATAATTGTCCTGTGTCTGTTGTATTTTGTTTTTATTCTACATTCTTACAGTGCAACAGTACAGTCATCTAGTAAAAGAAATGTAGTAGAACATCTGCTTGTGTCTCTAAGGGCATGCTGTAAGTTGGGTCCACACTCAGAGGTTGGTACTAGATAGTGTATTACATGGAAATGTTAGCTGCCGTTAAACATGCGCCTGCCTGGTGAACTACTACCAACAAGTTCCAACAATACAGTTGCACTCACAAGTAGTGAGACCCCTAGAGCAGTGTTCCTCCAGTCCTCAGGGCCCACCTACCGGTCATGTTTTCATTTCCTTTGAATTCAGCAGGTGATATAATTTGCATCAGGATTTACCACAGGTATTCATTCTGTGGGATATCCTCAAATCATTAGGTGGGCCCTGAGGACTGGAGTTGGGGAACACTGCCCTAGAGGCCATACACAGCATACAACAAATACATTACCCTCCTCTATTAGGCATTTATAGTGAGACCTGCTTAGGCCTCTTTTTATTTGTCAATATCGTGTATAAAAGGCCTTTCCTTCTTAGGGTATTATTCCAGCTTTACATTTTGCAACTCCAGAAATCCCCTTTAACACTTCAGGTATCAATAATACACTGTGGGGGCCTGAGCATGCATGACTGTGTTCTGTGTCATGCTCTGCCCCTTCATTAGCCATAACACAGCGTATACGTTGTACCCGAAATGCTCCTTTAATGCCGAGGTTCATTCTTTGTGCTGTGGTATAAAGCTGCATGACAACAAAAATGTGTTTTGAGAACTGCATGTATTTTTTTTGTGGTCATGCAGAATTTATTTTTCAGATTTATATGTAATCTGTGATATGCATATGCCATATAATAGAGAATATGGTACTCTAAGGATAGGTTCACACAGACCTTCAGGAGTGGATCTAGTAGGATGAAGTACAAGTCCTTCATTTATATTTCTTATACCTTTTCAATCCACGTCTGGCTTTGGCTGAAAAACCTGCAGCAAAATCTGCTCCAAAAAAAGTCAGTGTAAACCTACTCTAATAAGGATGTTTCAGGTGAAATATCTGTCTCTTAACCCATAGCAGTCTCAGTTCGGGTACAGCCACACAGTTTTCTGGATCAGGTTTTGAGGCAGATCTGTCTGCAGGATTTTCAACCAAACCCAGAAGTGGATCCAGCAGGAAGGAGAAGTATAAATTCTTTATTTCCGATACTTTTCAAGTCCACTTCTGGCTTTGGCAGAAAATCCTGTCTCAAAACCTCGTCCAAAAAACTGTGTAACCGTACCTTTACAGGGGAAAGCAACACGGATGATTTGACAACTTTCTAAATTATGACTATACTGGGTCTAGTTAGTGAATAACAGTGGAAAAACATTGAAAGGAAACATTTGTGACGTGACCTTGTCATTATGATTAATTACAATTCTCATTTAGAAACCTCACTTTTTTTTTTTTTAGTTTAACACACACACAAAATTTAGTCTAAACCAGGGATGCTCAACCTGTGGCCCTCCAGCTGTTGTAATACTCCAACTCAACTTCCACCATGCCCTGCTGTAATCTGTTCAGGCATGCTGGGAGTTGTAGTTTTGCAACAGCGTGAGGGCCCCAGGTTGGGCATCCCTTGTCTAGACCGTCCTAGTCCACAGCATTGAGTGTTATGAATTATGATGCTGAGATAATGACTTTATTCATATATCTCTAATAACAGGGTCCAGTATAGATAAAGCTGTGATATGGGACAATGCATATATTAAAGAACGTTTTGGTCATATGAGCCTGGATGTTATGGCTTTAGTGTGCACTGCTGGACTGCTCTGAGCGGTCCAGCAGTGCACATCTAACTTGGGATGTTTTCCTTCCATTGGCACCACCAGATCCTGCGTGCCATCTCTGCTTCTAAACAATTATTTAGTCTAGTAATGCGTTCAGCTGGGTAAAACATGCTATAATGGTTTGTCACATGTCACCACTGAGACCAGCGAATGACTGTAATTCCAGTCCACATGCTCCTTGGTGATGGAATAGAGCACTAGTGAATAGGTACGTGGCTTTTGTTTTTTAGGCTGAGCACTTTTGGGACCAAAAGTAAAATAGCACTATGGGTGGACTTTAATGCTGTTTCAATTAGGGATGAGCGAATCGACTTCAGATGAAACATCCAAAGTTGATTCGCATAAAACTTTGTTCTAATACGGCAAAAAAAAAAAATTAATTCCCCGAACTCTGGTTCGGTTCCAAGGTAATGACCTGCACTCGCGTGACATTTCCAAGCCAGAGGAGGAAGATGAAGTAGGGGAGCGGTTATCTGGGCACTTGCAGCCCTAACTCCACCCCTGGGCGCTTGCGAGAGTTAATTTGCATAACTTGAAAAAAGTATTTTTTTCAGGATCTCTACGTTGGACAGATACAAGAGAGGTACTATTTTAATGGGGGGAAAATGTTCTAAAACACTCAGAGTAGGTGACCGAGCTGTAGTATGCTAGCACTGGAAACACTTATCTTTCTGCTGTCAGCGGCTGCTTAGAACAGCTTGATTGATAGGGGTGTGGGGTTGCAGATCTGATATTGATGATCCACCTTGAGGACAGGCCATCAGTATATTGCAGGGATCAGCAACCTTTGGCACTCCAGCTGCTGTGAAACTACAACTCCCAGCATGCAAACTTACTCGGTTGTTCTTGTAACTCCCACAGAAGTGACATGAGGATTCTGGGAGTTGTAGTTTTACTACAGCTGAAGTGCCGGAGGTATATAGCCTGTATTACACAGGCCGATTAAGCAAGCAATTGTCAGGAAGGAAGTGTTCCCTCTCAGCAATCGTCTGCTAGCTGGCGGAGGAAACCGCTGCTATTACATGCAGCGATCAGCCACCCATGCTGTGGAGGAGATTGCTATTGCACGATCTGCCGCCAGCAAGCACCGACTTTTAAGCAAGCAAAATCAGAATAGGTGGCAGTATTATACTGCAAGATGATCGCTAACAAGCGTTCATAAAAACACTCGATAGAAATTATCTGCCAGTGGCTGCAAATGTATACTTTACAGTCACAGTCTCAGAAAACCAGTCAAACATCCCAATATTGAGAGGATAACAAATTTATTAAGCAACTTCTTATAAATAAGCAGATTGATTTTCTTTACATGCAATGAATGAAGAAATCAGTCGCAGTATACATTTTTAGGTTGCCTTTTTATAACATCTTCTGTTGCAAGACAGGTAACAAGGCTAATACAAAATACGCTCCCAAATGGCTCGTATAAATCATTCTTTTCATATAAACAAGATTTAGCATAGACGGCAGAAAAGTCATACACAATCAGTTTGGCTGGATGCCAGCTAGTAAAGCAAGGATTTATCCCATCCAATGTAGAAATCCTGCAGTTCTGTGGAGAACTTACTAGAATGCTGGTGTGGGTGACTCAAGACACAGTGAACGGTGCAGAATGTACAGGTGTAAAAAGATACATAACAATGGCTGTGCTTTGGTTTTTACATAAATATACTGCAGAGTGGTACAAACGGAGCACCAAACCCAAAATTAAAAGGTTGGTTTTCACCAACTCACCAAAAATAGATGTGAGCAGTAATAGAACTGTACTCGTGTCTGATATATGACCACCTACTTTTAGCATACTTAAGGGGTGTGCTCACAAAGACACCCCCACCCTTTTCATACACCCTATTAGGGCATTTGGACATCATATAGATCCAATGGGATAGATGACATCATATAGATAACAATAGGAAGCTCTTGTTTTGGTTGACCCATGTATTACATGGGCTAACAATTATTTAAATAGGCAGCCTGTAACACAATGTCTCCACTGCAACAGCAGCAACTTTGCACCTATGAAACTGGCTGACCTGTTACATGTGTGCTTGGCAGCTGAAGACATCTGTGTTGGTCCTATGTTCATATGTGTCTGTATTGCTGAGAAAAATGAAGCTTTAATATATGCAGATGAGACTCTAGGAGCAATGGGGGCGTTGCCATTACACCTAAAGGATCAGTTCTTTGCAACTTTGATTGACAGGCCCAGGCAGGCGTGATCGCTTTTACACTGCCTGGCTCTGAAGCAGAGACCTGAGCCTCTACGTGTAACTGCAACGCCCCCATTTGCATATATTAAAAGTTTAATTTTCTAAGCAATGTGGACACATATGAACATGAGACCAACACAGATGCCTTCAGCTGCCAAGTACACATGTAACAGGTCAGCCAGTTTCATAGCTGCAAACCTGCCGACAGATGCCCCTTAATTTAAAAATTTGTTATAACAAGTTAACCTCTTTAAGTGCATCCGAAATGTGATTTGGTTAATGATAAATAAGCCCATTTTCGCCTCCTATGTTCTGAAATGGACTCCCCCTTAGAGCGATTTCACACTTCAGTCATTTGGTCAGTTATTTCGATCAGTTATTTGGAGCCAAAACCAGGTGTTGGTCAAAAACATAGAACAGGAGAAAATCTTTCCATTATATCTGATCTGAGTAGGCTTCACTACTGGTTTTGGCTCACAATAAGGGTTCATGGACATGACTGTATATATTTTGCGGTCCGCAAAACAACGGATGACACCTGTGTTGCATCAATTTTTTTTTTTTGCGGATCCATTTTAACAATTCCTGTCCTTGTCTGCAAAACAGAAAAGAATAGGACTATTTTTTTGCGGAATAGACATGCGGACATATGGAAACGGAATGCACACGGATAGTGAAAGAATTATTTTATAGATTCCGCTACCATGGACCATAAACTTATGGTTCGCGGTAGCGGAATCCATAACGGAATTCCTATATAACCCGATCCTTGTACGCTGAACTTGAAAACAGAAGTTTGCTCATCCCTACACACAGAGTCATTTCAGGGTTTGTTTTTTTTTGCGGACCCATTGAAATGAATGGTTCCACATACGGACCTGTAAAAAAACTGAACGGAAATGGGGAAAAAAAAACAAAACACGTTCATGTGCATGAGCCCTTACTGATGGAAATCACTGATCAAATAACTGAAGTGTGAACTTATCCTTAAAGGGATAAAATGGGGTGTAAAAATCTGTACTCTTTTCCTATTGTGGATTCAAAGTCACAATACGATGATGGAGAAGATGTCTAAAAAAAATAAAATAAAAATGCAAATAAGCTGAAAATATAATCTCAGTATAAAAGTGCAAGAAAAAAAACGAGGTCATGAGATTGCCAAACCTGTACACAAAAAAAAATAAAAAAATTAAAAGGATTGTGCCATGTTTTAAAGTTACATGGGACCCTCAGCGATCAGTTTGTTATCCCCAGGAGGCTCAACCTGCGGCTCTCCAGTAAAACTACAACCCCCATCATGCCCTACTGTGGGCTGATAGCTGTAGGCTGTCTGGGCATGCTGGGAATTGTAGTTTTGCAACAGCTGAAGGGCCGCAGGTTGGGCATCCCTGCCCTATCCTATGGACAGAGGATAACTTTTAAACTTGGCACCACCCCTTTAACATTGGAGCACACTGATCACTCCATCAGCAGTTTGCTGCAGTTTAAAAGAGTACCCCAGTTTCAGCAAATAAAGTTTTTTTCATTATATTAAAAATTAAATAACTTTTCATGGTTTTCAATATCACCACTTGTTATCAGGGAATAAAAATCCTCAGGATCTGATCCATCAGATCTGTCTACTGGAATGAGCCATTTACTTACGCGATTCATACTCTGAGGTCAGAGATGTTAGAAATTCATACACATTCTATTGGAAGTGATTTTTTTTCCATTTTTAATTACAGAAATAATAAGCTTTGTTTGCTGAAACCATTAGCTCTCTAATACAAGTATGACATTTGCATAGGGAGAAACTGACATGAGAAGTTCATCAGAACACTTACAATAAAGATTCAAAACCCAATGCAAACCCATTAATGCCTAGCCCTTTATTTGAATAAGTCACCAAAAGTCTCTTAAGTAAATCTATACACCAAAAGTAAAACATAAACCCAAGATAAATGACAGAAATTCAGTCAACACTGTATTAATGATAAGACAGGAGACTTAAGACTAGAACAGCCGCAGCTGTAGAGATGTTGCTCCATCTTTCCACTTATGATTGTGGCTGGAAATCACAGTCCGACAGAGAGGACAGGTCTTCTCTCGATTGAACCAGAGAGAGATGCATTCCTCACAGAATATGTGCTGAAAGCAGAAGAAACATTTTATGTTACAATGACACAAGAAAAATGAATCAAAAAAGGATTTTGGTGTCAAAGGGCTCAAAGTCTCTCAAACTCTTAAAGGGGTTATCCAAGAGTATAAAAAGCTCCCCCATAAGCCGGGCCCCTCACATTGAGCATACTTACCTCGCTCCCCGCGCCGCTACTGGTCCCCACACGGCCGCCGCTTCTCTCCGCACGGTGGAAAACATCTGTTGTCGTGGTGGGGGTGTTTCGGGCTGTGTGGGACCAGGAGCAGTGAGCCAGGTAAGTACGGTATGTTCAATGTGAGGGATCCTGACACATGGGGGAGCTTTTTATACTCTTGGATAACCCCTTTAATGGGGTTTTCTAGGATTTTATATCCATGTGATAGCTTTTACAAATGTGCATTTGTTAGGGGCTCCTATCCTTGGGGCCCTAACCAAAAGGAACGGTGGTGCTGATGAAGCACTGCAGCCAGGTACTGCAAAGAAAGGGCCAATGTGCACTACTACCTGCACATCCTGCTGACTGATGGGACTCCAGGATAGCCCATCAAGGTATGATCCCACTAAACTAATTTAACTGAATACATTTTTATTTTCTACCAATACAACATACCAATTACATGATTTTGGTCCTGGTTTTGCCAAAAAGTAGGACTAAATAAGGGAAAAGGGCAAGTTTTTAATTTTGGTTGCAAAAGTATAAAACAAGCAATTCTACTTAGCCATACTGAAGACCAAATGCAGTAATTGAATAACACAATTGGGGGGGGTACATTTTGCTAGCTTGGGTGCAGAAGCCGCCGGAATGACGTTCCAAAGGCTGCCTCCAATATGGCTGCGTCCTTTACGAGGAACGCTGGTGGAGACAGAGGGAGCAGTACGGAGCCCAGAGCCCCCCCATATGAGAGGAAGCAGACACTGCAACCAGACCCCGCGGCCCCAAGAGTACTGGTAAGGCCAGGGGACCCCGCCATAAAGGGTGCTAGCTGAGCCCGATTGTTAAAGAAAGGAAGGAGACGCATAAACTCCTGTTCCTCTCCAGGGCTCATATGCACAGCATAAAAGATTTTTCTCTCCAACAGGAACCCCTCAGAAGCTGTTGACCTGTAAGGGACCGGAAGAACACTGGTAGTGGAGGGGAGGGAGGGACTTTTTAACCTCTCTGTGCTTCCTGTCCCGTTAAAGGTATATAAGGACACCCTTCATGTGTGCTGTCACAGAGGACATCCTGGAAAATAGATTTAGGGCTCATGCACATGAACGTGTGCCGTCAGTGCCCGTGCTGTGGACTGCCGCATTCGGATCACGGACCCATTCACTTCAATGGGGTCCAAGATCCGCATCGCAAAAAAGTAGTGCATGCACTACTTTTTTGCAGTGCGAAGACACGGCCAGAAACACCACGGAAGCACTCTGTAGTGCTTCCATGGGGTTCCGATCCGTGCCTCCGTTCTGCATGTCCGGGATTGCGGACCCATTCAATTGAATGGGTCTGCGATCCGTGATGCAGGTGCACACGGCCAGTGGCCGTGTATTGCGGACCCGCATTATGCGGACCTTAGCGTAAGCTAAATTAGGCTTTGTTGACATTATTGGTATGACCTTTGCATGCAGCACTATTCTTGCCACACCCTATTAAAAAGCTATGGGGGAGGGATGTAAAAGTCACCGTTTGGATCTGTTTCATGACTGATTCATCACAGTGTCATGGCTTTCATTAATAAATGTTCTCACTAGTAGCATAGCTTTCAGAGCACAAGCCACGCAGGAACTTGCAACTAGCAGTGTAGATAATCTGTATAATTCAGGTGATTCAGGAGTCTCAGATGCTCACAAACCTGAATTTTAATGGGGATAGCATTTGATTATACTAAACCAATGGTAACCACCCATGCTAAAAGTCAATGAGATCCCTTAGGACAGTGCTCCTCAACTCCAGTCCTCAGGACCCAACAACCAGTCCAGTTTTCAGGATTTCCTTAGTATTGAGGTGGTTATATAAGTGTCAATGCATCAGGACTTACCACAGGTATTCATTTTGTGAGATATCCTCAAATCATGACGAGCAGGTGGAGGAACGCTGCATTAGGATGTGTTACAAAAGACAGTTTTCAGTTATTCCTACCTGGCATATAAGAGCAATAGGTTTTGTGAATTCAGCTTGACATATTGCACAGATGTCCTCAGCTTCTGAGCACTGTCTTTTGGTTGCAGCCACACCATAATTCTGTAGGAGAAAGTGAAGTCTAAATGTAATACATTACTACTTCTATGCAGAGTACTCACTATCTCAGACTGGGAGACATACTGTACATTCATAACCAGACTGAGGGAAAACAATACTGAAGATCCCAGTAGACAGTGGTGACTTCTATGTGGTAGAGGGACAGGGACAACTTTTATAGGCTGGTTCAAGTGGAACTTCATTTCTAAGGAGATGTTTAGCAGATCAGTACAGGCTGGGCATAGTTCAGATTTGGTATTATAAACCATAGTTGTAAATTGGTACCCAATCCAAACCCACACAAAATTGTGTTTAAAGGGGTTCTCCCTGCTTTGGTAAAAATTATTCTGTGTGCGGACTTTGGACAGGGGCAGATGGGCCATAGACCTTACAGGGAAATTTCCCGGTGGGCGGATGCCCAAGGAGCCACCTGGGCCCTCCTCACGGCCAGCCAGTGAAGTTTTTGGGGATGTATTCTGTGCTTCCGGCAGTATTTTGTGATGGATTGTGGTATTTGGCTCTGTTGGGGTGGCATAATGTGCCACAATATGGTATTGCTATAGCGACTTTTAGTATTTTTTCCAGGGCCAGTACTTCAACCCGTGTTGCGCTGCTGATTCTGCTGTGCTCATTGTGGCTGCGGACTCTTTTGCTCAGGTCCTGACCATTGTCTTCCTGTTCATCTACATTTACAGTATGCAGCTAAACAGGAACCCATCCAGTCAGAACAGCCCACATCCAGTCCAATCAGTCACACAAGTGCAATAGACTATCTTCCCTCCACTGGTCAGCACACAGGAGGATCTATGAACACACACAATATGGGATGGCCTTATTTTTATAACATTTTTGAAAAATCAACTGAGAGTTAAGAAAGGAAAGGTTAAGAAATGCTATATGATGTGTTATATTGGTCAAAGTCACTAGCAATGGAAGTGCCATAAGACATGGACATCTATACAAAAAAATTGTAAATAAGTTAGCATAGCCATATGTGTTAGATGGTGTTTGTCCAATGAACACCTTCCCCATTTCAAAAACTAAGATCAAACTATTGTTTGTTAACCTCCCTATTTTTGCATATATTAAAATGCATGCAAGATATTGAAAGGTCAAGTAATGCTTTTACTTGATTCTCTTATTTAGCCCCTTATCGTACCAATGGCAATTATTCAAGACTAAGTTTTAAAGGGGTTATCCCATAATTAATTTAAAAAAATGTAACTCATATGGAACCAAAGATCTCCCAATTCATTGCTATAATTGCCCTGCTAGATTTCAGTGATTGATTTTTAATTACATGCAATTACAAAAGTATTCAGATCCAGGTGCTGGTTTGAAAACTGTAGAATATTTTTCTTGGGAAAACTCCTTTAAAAGGAGTTGCCTCATGAAATATATTCTACAGTTTTCACATCAGCACTTGGATCTGAATGCAGCATACAGGACACACCCCACTGAGCAGCCAGCTTGATATAAATCTAACAATTCTAGCAATGAATGGGGAGATCTCTGGATCCATGTGAGGTACAGGGCTGGTTCTAGCTTTCTTAGGTAGAGGTTGTCATTTTTACATTATTCAACGGATAACCCCTTTAATGACAGGATTTCCTCAGTTTGAATCAATGGAGTGTGATGCTGAGATGTTCATACATGCTTCTGGATGCTCTTCGTAACAGTTACGTGCTCATGTCTTTAAATATATGACATGGGACAGTCTATCACCACACCAGGAATGCTACAGAATGCTTCATGCAAGGAGTTAAAGGTGTCAGACCCAATTAGCGCCTGGTGGTTTTTTTTCAAGTCTACAAATGGGAATGCTGCTGCGATTCAGTCAGCAAACGCACACTTCAGCTTGAAATTTGCATATGTATAGCAGGAATGGTAGCTAGCCCGCTGGATTAAATAACTGCTTGCACTGCACTAATGACGCCAAACAATAAAGATATCGTTTCCACGTGGCTGAACACCAGTCTTGCCATTTACGCTTTCTACAAAAGAGGAAAGACTCGTCTAGAAAAAATAAAAATAAAAAAATAATTCACACAAGCTTTACAAGAAATATCTGATGGCTCTAAATTAAAATAACACGTATGCCGAAGACATGGCTGGACAATGATGGAGAATTTATGGCGGAATATCCTTTGATAGGAAAGACGACGCCCCAAGGACAGTTATAAACCAGATAAAACAACAGAGTGTAATAATGGGACAGATTAAAATGAATAAAGCCAAGGCTACGACAACAAAGAAAATGACAGAAGAGAGGTCTCTAATGGGCATCCCCATCATCTATTGTAGCATATGGGATATGCCGTTACATATGATCAGCAGAGAACAAAGGGACCCGAGTCCTCCAGCTTTTCAGCTCCCTGTCACTTCTATAGGATGTACAGCATCAACTTAATTCCAGTTAAAGGGAATATACTGCCTAATACAAAGATTAGAAAAAAAGCCACGTGTCACTCTCTGGCTTTTATTTTATGACTGTAGATTTTTTAATAGTATTTTCGGTACATGATTATAGGGGCAGCCAACTTGCCTGAGGTGCTAACATTATTTACAGATATGCTTGACAGCAGCAACATGGGCCATAGATGCAATAGACTGGAGAAGTTAATAGACTTCTATAATAATTTTTCAGATATGTTTTGTGAATGTAGAAGTAGTCCCTGTGCAGGGAGGGAAAGTAGATAAGCTCTGACTTATCTATTGTGAACCATGGTTCCTTTGTTATCAATAGAGGGGTTTAATGTTACTATCACAAACCTTTCTCTAGTCAAGTAGGGAGTTAGAATAATTTAAAGGACCGGTGCTTATAAGCCTACAATCCAATGACAGCATTTATTGTAATTTACTCTATATATTACCTGCTAAAACACTGTGCAGGTCTTTAAAATCCCTTATACAGGCTTCAGGTACTCTTCAGAGTTCTTAGAAAATATTATTTGAATTTCTTGTGCCTATCATTGGGGGACACAGCACCAGTGGGATATAGGCAGCTGCCACTAGGAGGCGACACTAGACAATCAAAAAGAGAGCTCCGCCTGGCAGCCTATATCCCTCCTACGGACACCAGGCTAGCTCAGTTTTTAGTCTAGTGTCCGTAGGAGGTAGACACTGGTGCTTTGCACCTCTGATCTTTTATTTTAGTTTTATTTCTTTCTTTTTTCTTTCAGGTTATCAGGGGGGCCGTCGGCGTGGAAAGCCACATCAGACGTAGTCCCCCCTGAGGGTGCCTGGAGAATATGTTCATATTCTCCCTGCGCCGGTCACCCGTCCCCCATTGTAGCTGCTCCCTGCAGCTGGATGCCAGTGCCCCACTCCGGTGCGAGGTCACTGAAGGGGTGACCCTGCGCTCACCTGAAGCCGTCGGAGCGGTGAGTATGTTGCCCCTTCCTCCCCCTGCGCCCTGTATAGCTGCCTCTGGGGACCTCCTGGCCGGTCTTCTGCTGGCCCACATGCATGGCCTTTTCCTCCGGTGGCTGCGGTGCTCCGGTCTTCCTCTGGGCCCCGGTTCCTTCCGTGGCCTCCCGCGTGTTCTCCGGGCTGCCCTGGTTCCGGGGACTCTCTGGCTCCTCCTTCTGTGTGGGGCAGACGCGCCGTTCTTCCGGCGGCGCGCCGCGCCGCACTTTCGGCCGGGCGCTTCCCTAATTGAGGCCGCAGCTTTTCCCCTTGCTAGGCCGCATGTGGGCGGGCGCCTCCCAGTGACGTCACGCTGGGCGGCGCGCCCGCCCGCTGTTCTGCCGGCCCTCTCCTGTTCCCGCCGGCGGGCTCCTTCTCCTCTTAAGCCCCCTCCTTTTTGTGGGTGGGCCTTCCTTCAGTCTCCATCCTGCGGTGGATCTGCTCCAGAGACTGTTTTCAGCCGGTCTACTCTGCCTTCCAGGGGTCCGCACGGCACAGCTCCAGTGGTATACAGCTCCTCCAGTGGTCTGCAGCGTTTTTCTCCAGTGCTTGCACTGCTGCTCCAGGGTCTGGTAGGCACCCAGTGGGTGATACTCCTCTTTCCCCAGGCTATTGCTTGTCCGTTGGGCCCTTCACCATGTCTGGTCCCCGGGACGACCCCCCAAGGCAGCATGCTCCGGTGGCTGTGGCGACGCACTTTGCGTGCGCTCGCTGTAGTCAAAAATTCCCTAGCGGTCAGTCTGGCTCCCTATGTGTGCCTTGCCTTACCCTTGGTACCCTTCCCACTGAGGCTCCCGCTCCTTCTGGCTCGGTTGCGGCCCCACCCGAGTGGGCTAGGTCCCTGACCCAGGCGATCGGTGACCTCTCTAAGTTGTCTCAGGTCATGATCCATGCCATTGACCGGTTGCCGTCCCAGGCGCCCCCCTCTGCGACCCCTCCTCAGGTGTCTCCTGACTCCCCTTCCAGGGGACGGTCCTCCAAGAGGCGTCGGCGTTCCCCTTCTCGGTCACCTTCCCGGTGTTCCTCTGACCTTTCCCCGGAAATGTCCACTGTGGGCGGTTCTCAGCAACACCTCTCTGACGCCTCGGGGGACTCCTGTGACTCTGCCTCAGGGTCTGACAGGGAGGACCATCTGGCCTCTGCGGTGCAAGCCTTGGTCCGTGCAGTGCGGGACACACTCCATATCCGGGACGAATCTCCCTCTGTGGCCAGAGGCGAAGTTTCGTTTAGTCGCCATAAGCGGCAACCGCTGGTATTCCCTAGTCATAAGGACTTTGAGAATCTCTTGGACAAGGAATGGAAGCACCCCGACCGGCGCATTCCCTCCTCTAAGCGGACAGAAGCTCTTTTTCCGTTTGCTGCGGATTTAGTCTCCACCTGGACGGTCCCACCTACTGTGGACCCCCCTGTCTCCTGGCTGTCTAAATCTACCACCCTCCCCTTAGCGGACGGTGCGTCCCTGACGGATCCTGTGGACAAGAAGATTGACACGTTCTCCAAGTCCGTTTTCATTGCTGCGGGTTCTGCCCTTCGCCCTTCCTTTGCGGCGTCTTGGGTCAGTAAGGCCTGCTCCGCTTGGGCCAAGCAACTGGTCCGTGACATCTCCTCGGAGGTCCCTCGTGAGGATCTGCTGTCCCTAGCCTCACAGATTCTTCATGCCTCTAAGTATCTGTGTGATGCTTCCCAGGAAGCGGCTCGCCTGTCTGCTCGGGCTGTGGCCAACTCCGTTGCCATTCGTCGCTCTGTTTGGCTGAAATCGTGGTCGGCTGACGCCGCCTCCAAGAAGGCTCTTACTTGTCTTCCCTTTTCAGGAAACAGGCTTTTTGGGGAGCGGTTGGACAAGATTATTTCTGACGCCACCGGTGGCAAGAGTTCTTTGTTGCCACAGAACCGGCCCAGGCGCTCCCAGCCTCCGAAGCGTTCCAGTCGCTTTCGCTCCTTCCAAGCCCCTGCTCGTCAGCAGTCCTCGAAAGGTGCTCCCTCAGCCGCCTCTTCCGGGAAGCCCTCCTTTAAGCCCCGGCCATCCTGGCAGCCACGCTCCCGCCCTTCCAAGGGCCCTGCCCCCAAGTCTTCTTCCTGAAGGCTTTCCCCCACTCGAGTCTTCCCCTCGGGTGGGGGGTCGTCTGCTCTCCTTCAAGGAGGTATGGCTCGCCCATGTCACCGACGCGTGGGTACGGGAGGTGGTGTCTTCCGGATACAAAATCGAGTTTGCGTCCTTTCCGCCTCCTCGTTTTTTCCTGTCTTGGATCCCCCGCTCTTCTACAGGGCTTTTGGCTCTTTCCCACGCTGTTCACCACCTCCTTGCTCAAGGGGTTGTAGTTCCAGTCCCCCCCCTCCGAGCGCTTTCAGGGCTTCTACTCGAACCTGTTCACCGTCCCCAAAAAAGACGGCTCTGTTCGGCCCATCCTGGATCTGAAGCACCTCAACTGCTATGTCCGCCTCCGCCACTTCCGCATGGAATCATTGCGGTCGGTGGTCGCGTCCCTGGACCAGGGCGAGTTTCTCGCTTCCATCGACATACGCGACGCGTATCTCCATGTGCCCATCGCGCTGAGTCATCAGCGCTTTCTTCGTTTCGCCATCGGTTCTCTACATTTCCAATTTGTCGCCTTGCCCTTCGGTCTTTCAACAGCGCCCCGGGTTTTTACCAAAACCCTTGCCCCCCTCATGGCTCTCCTTCGTGCCAGAGGAGTGGCGGTCATCCCGTACCTGGACGACCTTTTAGTAAGGGGCCGCTCCTTGCAGGATGCTCAGTCCAGCCTTCAGATCACGCTCGATCTGCTTTCCAGTTTTGGCTGGGTGATCAACTTCCGGAAGTCGTCCCTGCTCCCCTCTCGCTCAATGGAGTTTCTGGGGATGTTGTTCAACACCGAGACGGCTCGGGTTCTCCTGCCTCGCGACAAGATCTCTTCCCTACGCTCGGCTGTCTCCAAGCTCCGCTTGGGCTCCCCCTGTTCGCTCCACTTCTGCATGCGGGTGCTGGGCAAGATGGTCTCCTCGTTCGAGGCCGTCACATTTGCTCAGTTCCACTCTCGTCCCCCTCCAGGGAGCGATTCTGGGCCAGTGGGACAAGTCTCCACTCTCCCTGGACAGGAAGATCGTCCTCTCCCCGGCGGTCCGCAGGGAGTTGCTTTGGTGGCTGACGTCTCCAGCTCTTCTTCAGGGCCGCTCCTTCCTCCCCCTCCAGTGGCTGGTCGTCACCACCGATGCCAGCCTGACCGGGTGGGGTGCGATTTTCGGTGTCCTGACGGCTCAGGGCACGTGGACCTTGCCGGAGTCGCGCCTTCCCATCAATATATTGGAGCTTCGGGCGATATTCCTTGCCTTGACTCGTTGGACCGATTTCCTCCGGGGTCGCCCTGTTCGGGTTCAGACGGACAACGCCACCGCCGTTGCCTATCTGAACCGCCAGGGGGGCACCAGGAGCCGCTCCGTGATGGCGGAGGCCGCTCGGATTCTCTGCTGGGCGGAACAGTTCGTCCCGGCTCTCTCTGCCGTCCACATTCCAGGCGTAGACAATTGGGCGGCGGATTATCTCAGTCGCGAGTCCCTGGACCACGGAGAGTGGTCTCTCCATCCACAGGTGTTTCGTCAGGTTTGCCGTCGGTGGGGCTTCCCCGACGTGGATCTGTTCGCGTCCAGGCTCAATCACAAGCTCCCCACTTACGTGGCTTGGGCTCGGGATCCTCGCGCGTTCGCGGTGGACGCCCTGGTGACCCCTTGGGATCAGTTCTCCCTGATTTACCTGTTTCCCCCGCTCCCTCTTCTTCCGCGGGTCCTCAAACGGCTGAAGGCTCTCGGCGTTCCCGCCATCCTTATCGCTCCGGATTGGCCTCGCCGGTCCTGGTACGCAGACGTGATCCACCTCCTGGCCGACGCCCCTTGGCGTCTTCCCCTGCGGCCAGACCTCCTTTCTCAAGGGCCGATCTTCCACCCCACTTTACCTCAGCTCAATTTGACGGCTTGGCTGTTGAGGCCGCGGTGCTGAGATTTCGGGGTCTGTCTGAGTCTGTCATCCAGACTATGCTTAGGGCCCACAAGCCTTAGTTGGCTCGTATTTACCATCGGGTTTGGAAATCCTTTTTTTCTTGGTGCGAGCAACGTCGTGTGCATCCTCTCGTTTGCTCCACACCTAAGATCCTCTCTTTTTTACAGTCTGGCCTTGACCAGGGTCTCAGCCATTCTACCCTTCGGTCTCAGGTCTCCGCCCTGTCCGTGCTTTTTCAGAGGGCTTTGGCTCTGCGCTCCCGGGTGAAGACCTTTTTGCAAGGTGTTCTTCGTCTGAATCCCCCCTTCCGCCCCCCCATCGAGCCCTGGGATCTTAACTTGGTGCTCGATGTGCTCCAGGGTCCCCCCTTTGAGCCCTTGCGGGAGGTTTCCCTGCGTCTTCTCTCTTGGAAGGTCGCTTTTCTGGTGGCGGTTACATCCATCCGCCGAGTATCTGAGTTAGCCGCTCTTTCCTGTCGCTCCCCCTATCTTGTCTTGCACAAGGATAAGGTGGTTTTGCGCCCTCTCCCTTCCTTCCTTCCTTCCGAAGGTTGTTTTGGCATTCCACATCAATGAGGATATAGTTCTTCCCTCTCTTTGTCCTGCTCCTTCCCATCCTAGGGAACGCTCTCTTCACTGTCTGGACCTTGTCCGAGCTATCCGGGTCTATTTGTCCCTCACAGCTCCCTTCCGGCGGTCGGATTCCTTGTTCGTCATCCCTGAGGGTCCCCGCAAGGGTCTTGCCGCTTCTAAGGTGACCATTGCGCGTTGGATTACGGCCGCCATCTCTGAGGCCTATCGCTCTCGGGACAGGTCCCCCCCCTTCCGGGTCACTGCCCATTCCACCAGGGCCATGGGAGCTTCCTGGGCGGTTCGCCATCATGCATCGGTGTCCCAGGTTTGCAAAGCCGCCACCTGGGCCTCGGTGCATACCTTTACCAAGTTTTACCAGGTCCACATCCTGGCTTCTTCTGATGCCAGTCTGGGCCTCAGGGTTCTGCAGGCCGCCATACGTTAGGCTGGCCACCTGGGAATTGTTCTTTTTCCCCACCCTCTGGGACTGCTTTTGTACGTCCCACTGGTGCTGTGTCCCCCAATGATAGGCACAAGAAAACAGGATTTTTGTAAAACTTACCATAAAATCCCTTTCTTGTGGCTTCATTGGGGGACACAGCTCCCACCCTGTTTTTTTCTGGGTTGTTCTGTTTCCCGGGCTTGTTTGCTGTTCCTTGAGTTCTCGTCCCCGGGTTCAGACTGGTTTGTATCTTTCCGTTTGGCTCCTACTGCTTATTAACTAAACTGAGCTAGCCTGGTGTCCGTAGGAGGGATATAGGCTGCCAGGCGGAGCTCTCTTTTTGATTGTCTAGTGTCGCCTCCTAGTGGCAGCTGCCTATATCCCACTGGTGCTGTGTCCCCCAATGAAGCCACAAGAAAGGGATTTTACGGTAAGTTTTACAAAAATCCTGTTTTTCTACTGCTTCCCTTTAAATGGGCAGCATAAGCAGCAAAAACCTAGATAACAATCCTGGACTGAACACCGTAACAGGTTTCCCCACATGTTGTGTGGTGAGGCCACAAATCATTTCTATATTGCAATGATCAGACATTTACAGTCGGGTCCATGGTTAGATTACTGTATTAGTTGAATAGAATTATACTTGTAGATTACTTACAGGCTGAGTAAAGAACAGTCGTAATACATCAGCAGATGTTTTCCATTGTCCAAAAATGACAAAAAGCTGAAAAGAAACAATACATGCCGTAATCGTGTGGGCTTTATTGATACAAACAATAAATCCGTTTTACTTTTCAGTGCCTGAATGATAAATTTTACATATTTAACTATATTCCCCTCATTTTATATAAAAATAATCTAAATACAATATAAAGTTGCAATGAATAAACGGTTGTCTGGATTGCTTATTATCTTACTGCAGTCACAATTCAGATTGTTGTTACTTGAAACAGTTGTCAAGTGACCCAGTATCAAACAATTTAGCTTAGGGTAGATTCACATATATGGCAACCAACTGTATCTGGCACAGCTGGACACTGCCGCACACCGCCAGATCTCCATTGACTATAGTGGGACCTGACTACTTTCTGGCATAAATGCCTGCTGTCGGACAGATAAATACTACAGGCAGCAGTATCTATCTGGCCGGAAGCTGGCATTTATGACTGAACGCAGCCGGATCCCATTGTAGTCAATGGAGATCTGTTGGTGGGTGGCAGTATACAGCTATGCCTGTAAACTCCAGTAGTTTGTTCGTTCGTCTGCCAGAAAAAGACCACTGGATTTGGTTTCTGCATATGTGAACCTACCCTTAGGGCTTGTTCACATCTGCATCAGACGCTTATTTCTGGGCTTCTGTCAAACATCAGAGAAAAAAAGTCCACCAGGCAACCACTAAAAAGCGGTTTTCGAAAAAGAAACTGAACCGACCCATTATAGTCAATGGCATCCGTTGGAGTCCGTCATGTGCCAGTTCTGGCACTTCCTTTATTTCCATTGTTCTGCTCCTATAAAGGAAATCAATTACGCAAGTGCGAACGAGGCCTAAGCTATAAGAATGCATTGGGGACACTTCATTTTACACAGTCCACTACTAAATATTAATCAGCCATGGAGAACACCGAGCACCTTGTGGCCACAATATAATATAAAAAATACTAGTCTAAAAATATAAAATGTAGCAGGCATACTTTCACTTACTTTTATGACGAGGTAGAGCAAAGCCAACAGAATACCAAAATGCCATTCAGCTCCACTGGTTTGAGCCCCATAATCGATGAGATAACGGAACCAGACTGGTGTAGACACGAGCGTACAATAATACTGTGAAATTTCCTCCAGACACATGTACCAGAAGCCCTAAAACAGAAAGGTGCGGTTATCCATCCAGTGAGGCAGTATCTACAAGGTGCAGTGAAAAGGGTCTCCCAGTTTCCATATGTTGAATTTTTTTTACCTGTAGTAAAAAACTCCACTGATCCATCTGACTTTCACTATATACTAGTGAATTATACTGAATAATAAAAGTTCCTCCACAGTAATACAAGTACATAATAAGCAGTTGAATGCCAAGCGAAATGAGGTATTCAGATAATATGGCAATCATGTTAGGTGGTGTTCTAAGGAGCTGTGAAACCTTCAGATCTCATAGGAACTTATTATGACCTTGCAGATGTAAGCAGTGATGTCACAATATGTTGGACAGTATTTAGAGCAGGGATCAGAAACCTTCGGGATTCCAGTAGCTGTGAAAATACAACTCCCAGCAGGCAAACATACTTGGCAGTTCTTCTAACTCCGATTTGGCGAGAAGGTCATCTTGCTATAGACACACAGAGAAGCCTCTGTGCCTGACCGGTGGGGGTTCAGCCACTAGAACCTTCAATGACGGTATTCTCCGACACTGCAGCTGATCGGGGGAAGACTAGCCTAAAGGGACTCTGCACCTAGCATTGCAACAAATCTTATTAGGCATCTGTGGAGGCCCCAGAGGTTTGGGACAGGTGAACGAAATCTAAAAACAGTGTTCCAAGCCTTTTAGGTAGCAATGCATATACTGTAACTATGAGTAAGGCATATCCGATATTGTAGTAGTTTACCTTGCATTTATGTGACATCATAACAGAAGGCACCAGGAGAATCAAGCACTTCAGGCCCATGAAGAAAAACTTCACCACAAAGTCTGTTATACCCACAACCCACAAAGCATCCCAGAACTGCAAAGGTCCGAGAGTCGGATTCATAAAAATCAAACTATAATAAAATAAAACAGGAGAAAGAAAAATAAAATAAAATAAATAAGTAGCCTGAAAATAGTAAATAAATCCTAAAACATAATATGGGCAATCCCTGGCTGCAGCAATGACAGCTTCAGTCCAAACCACTTCCTGCGTGTCAAGCCAGAGACCAGGAAGTGGACAGGAGATGGGAACGTAACAGCCTCGAGGGATCAGTGAGGTGATCATTTATTTTAACTCACTCTGACCCAGTGTTTCATTAAAATGAATCAACTGAAAAGTCCTGTAAGGGGTTCTCCACCTTTGAAACACTCTTGGACAGCCCTAACTTCCTGCCGAACCTGTGGAGGGAAGCATTTGTTCCCTACTGCTCGGATCCACTTCCTTCGGTGCGCTACAGTCTAGTTGCTGCTTGTCAATGTAGGGAGCACCTAGGGGGTCATGGGCTAAGGTCAATCACTGGCTGCAGCATGTGACCCTGAGATGTGCTACTTAGGAGACACGTTATCAAGGCTGTCAGTCATTGGCGGAAGTGGCACAGGTGTCACTGTCCATTTCGGAAGTTGACAAGCAGAAAAGACCAAAGGAGCAGAGCAGCGGGGAGCAGGTAAGTGTGCTTCCCTCCATAGGACTGCTGATGGGTGCGTTGCTAAAATCATGCTGTCATATACGACAAGATACTTTCAGAGGTCTTGTGGAGTCCGTTTTAGTAGCACAAGGAGATGCACAATATTAGGCAGATTATTTTAACATTATGGTTGATCTGTGTAAGCTCCTGATATTCACAGTGCTTATGATCTGACTGAGGTGTGCCTTCCTGCCAGCATAGGATTCAGTTTACATTAATAACTATAGGTATATATTCAATGTATAAAAAAAACATACCTGTAATAAAGTGCCTGAGAAGAAAAAGTGTAATACAAAAGCACTGAGCAGCCAGACAAAAATACCAGGAGCCAGATCGACTGCAATTTGGAACACTTATCCTATGAAAGAAACAGAAATTATCAGTACTGTAAGCTAAATATTAGATTATTACTTCTATGCAAAGGCAAACTTGTGTATTGGAACCAAAGCACAGAAAGTCAGCAGGCTTCCAAGCAACTAAGGAGGTTTTGTCACTTCAGTAAGTGGCATTTATCATGTAGAGAAAGTTAATACAAGGCACTTACTAATGTACTGTGAGTCTCCATATTGCTTCCTTTGCTGGCTGGATTCATTTTTCCATCACATTATACACTGCTCGTTTCCATGGCTACGATCACCCTGTAATTCATCAGTGGTGGTTGTGCTTGCACACTATAGGGAAAGCACTGGCCTCTCAGGAGCGCACAGCATTATCATGATTTATAATGCTGTGTGCCTCTGCTTGACCTTACTGCTACAGGATCATACTGACCGCTTTATGTCACTATGATTCTGTAACAATAAGTTTAAGCAGAGACACACAGCATTATAAATCAGTATAATGCCATGCGCTCCTGCAAGTCCAGAACGGAGGATCACACTTATACACGGAGCGCGATTCCTGCAATGGACTCGCTCGTGTGAAGCAGCCTTAAGATGTGTTCAATCTGTGGGACACACTCCATATCAATAATGGGGGTCTCCTGACATCCTTACTGAGGAGGCTACTGGCACATGCACCATCACCTCTTCATTCATTCTCTTCCTGGTGTGACCTGCATCTATCAGACATTTATGGCAGATGCTTTGAATACGCCATAAATGCTTTGATGTGAAAACCCCTTTTCTGCACACTGCAGGAAAGCTCCACTGAATAAATTATAGCTATAATGATGGTGGTATTCATCCCAAACCTCAGAGTAGTAAGCATTCATTAAAGTCAATCTCAGGATGCTTTGCGCTGGCCTTTTTCTCCCTTGGTGTATTCATTATGGGTGTGGCAATGTGATAACCAGTAGCCAAATAACCAGTACTAGCAATTATTCTATTATCACGTCACGGGAATAGAGAAGATATTCTGTTCCAGAATGAAGATTGTGTTCTCAAGAGGACATCACTGGAAAGCAAAGCTGCTAAAATGTCACCTTTATTAGGTTTAAAGGGAACCTGTCATCTCCGAAACACCCCCTGAACTAGAGTAAGCGGTGTATAGTGTAAGTAATGCTGAATCCGAATATGTACGTTTTATCTTCATACTCACTTCCATTCCGACGCTGTGCTCCCACAAACCAGCAGTAAAATGCACTCAGTGGACTCCAGTGCTCACTCACATAATGGAGAGGACTCAAAGAAGAGTCCTCTCAATGCATTTTACTGCAGGTTTGTGGGAGCACAGCGACGGAATGGAAGGGAGTATGAAGATAAAACTTACATATTCGGATTCAGAATCATTTACACTATACATCTCTTACTCTAGTTCAGGAGGTGTTTCGGAGCTGACAGGTTCCCTTTAACTAAAATGCTAAGGCTGTACAAAACAATACATAGCAACAGAATACTGCCTCCACTGGTCATTATATTTTCAGGAAAGGGTTGCTGGGATCATAGGTAGGTAAATATCAGTAAGGTTTCCTAAACACACACATTTGTACTGGAGGTTTTCACAGCTAAAGAAAATCCTTAAAAACTGGTCGTGTTTTTACGGAGTTTATTTTGGTCAACTTTTTGCCAAAATGAATTCGTAGAAGGCCATTTTCTTCCATAAAAAAAGAACCCTACACTAAACTAAAAAAAAAAAAAAAAAAAAAAAAAAAAACTTTGGTAGCAACAATTTATCTCCCCCCACACAAGTTCTCTGGTGATAGGTTGCAAAAACCGGGTTTTGCGACTCTTTATAATACCATTGTCACTTTTTTTTTTATGCAATTTTTACACTGACCTAAACAGTATTCTGAAAAGTGGGCGTGGTGAGGTTAGGAGGGGCCATTGGTGCCGGCACTTTTATGATTTATGACAAAAAATGGCGTCAATAATGACAGAAATCTACAGTGCCAGAGGAGGCCTGTGCCATGTCATAAACGAAATGCCTGCTTCAGCAGCGCAGGCGCCATCAAGACCGGTGTACCACACGGCGGTCTTGATAAATCAGGGCTACAACGTGTGTTTCATATTTCCCATAGACTTTAGGCCATCTGGAGCTGGTGGGTTTTTTTATTAGCATAAAATGCCACAAAAACACCTATGTTTAAATCCATACTTAAACTGATGTTTGGCAAAATTTATCTGCTAAAGCAGTACTGTATGTTCATTTCCTTCTCTTTGCCCAATGCACTATAGTCTGAGGACTTGCCCTGATAAAAGACCCATTGTTTGATGGGTCATCGATATCAGGAAAAAAACACTTTAATTTTCATTATAATAACACTACAGCTCAGTAAAATGCCTGTAATATATCTTAAGGATCTCAAGCTTTTGCATGTCCCTGTATGCAGAAGTAATAACCTCCTCAAACTATATCCGGAGATATTTCACCTCCCAGAGGCTCCACTTTTCATGTTTTTTTTACATATTTGTAATCAATATTGATGGATTTACTTACTCTTAGAAAAACCTGATTTACGATGCTTTTGTTTGCATACAGAAAGGTTGTTAGCAGACCAATTCCAACAGTAATGCCTATTAGAGAACAAAATAAAAGCAGTTACGACATAAACACATGTTTATGCTAATTAAGTGGCCTATAAATTAAAGGGGTTGTCAGGTCTACAGATACTGATGACCTATCCTCAGCATAGGACACCAAAATTAGATCAGTGGGGGTCCGACACCCTGCACCCCCACTGCTCTGCTGTTTCGGGCAGCTATGAAGCCAGAAACAATATACAGTGTACAAACAGATCCTTAAGGAGGACCTTTCACCACTCGTGACATGCCGGCTTTAATAGCTACATGCATTCCCCATGTAACAATAATTCTGGAACATCTATTCTTACCACTCTGCGTTGTACCATTCCTTTATTATTTCTACTAGAAGTTATGAATGAATGAATGAATGAAGCAGTCTGCAGTAAGGGTACTGAGGGGAGGTAACCAGTTGGGGGTGTGTACTTATAGTCTGAAATGGGCAGCACTGATTGGATAGAGTGAGTATGTGCAGGTACAAACCCTTAACTGGTTACCACCCCTCTATACCCTTACTGCAGACTGCTAGCAATTCATTCATAACTTCTAGTAGAAATAATAAAGCAATGGCACAACATAGAAACATAAGAATAGATGTTCCAGAATTATTACATGGGGAATGCTTGAAGCAGTGAAAACAGGCATGTCAGGAGAGGTGACAGGTCCTCTTTAAACGATGTAGTGACCATACTGGGAGACTGCTGCTCAGCTCCCATCAAAGGGAGTGGCAACTGGGCTACACTACCCTGACACCAGAAACTGCACAGCGTATGTAAGAAGATTTCCATTTCCACTGCATACCCTGTATAGCTTCCGGCACTGCAGCTTCCCAAAACAGCAGATCAGTGGTGCGCAAACCCTAACTGATATTGATGACCTATCCTGAGGAAATGTCATCAATATCTGTAGCCCACACAACCCCTTTAAATGTCAGAAAGCTTAGCCTGAATTCACACTGTGTCTGCAGGTATACATCGGAAGGATTTGCAAACAGATACTACTGATGTACAGCGGCACACCTCACGATGTTAATACACGGTATAATTTTTTTGCAGGAAACCTTAGTATGGAATAATGCAGAAGACTATGCTATTCTGCACAGCAGAAAAAAAAAAACAGGTATACCCAAGTACATCAGTGAAACAGATGCGAGAACCGGATCGGCACTACACCATCCACCATCACACCTCAATCTCTATAACGTCAGAATAACTCATGTACATAGGAATCCATACAGAGGAAAGGAATAACCATATAGCAATTACCATTAAAACCACAGAGATATGTGTATTGAATCAAATCCATAAAGTGTAACATGCACATGGGTACGGGATAGCAGGTTCCTTCTCATGGATTGGCACAACTTCACGTAATGCTTCCTCTAGGTGCCATCTTTGCAAAAGCGACACGTGAGATGCAAAAGGACAGTCGTGCCGATCCATGAGACGGAAACTTCGACAAGTGAATGCTGGTCTAAGAATACGTGCTGGTGCCTTTTCCGGTATGGCAAATAGACACCGCAAATTCAATGTGACCTCAGCTTTAAAGGGGTTCTCTCACTTCAGCAAATGACTTGATTCAGTCTTCCATCACATTATACACTGCTTTTATCCAGGAGCGGTCCTGCTTGCACACTATATGCACACTCCCACAATTCCCATCCACCAGAGGCCAGCGCTTTTTCATATGGTGTGCAAACACGTCCACCGCTGATGGATTGCAGGGTGGTGACGGCAAAATGAATCCAGCCAGCAAAGAAGGCAATATGGATAATAACTATACATTAGTACGTGCCTTGTATTAGCTTTCTCTACATGATAAATGCTATGTGCTGAAGTGAGACAACCCCTTTAAAGATCACCTCCACGTTTCAAAGTGTGCATATTACTGTGTAGGGTAGGTACCAGAAACATAACCAATACCTTTGTGAAAATCTAGTCCTCTTATTCTGAGAAATACTTATTTTTATGCAAATGGCGCTTTCGGTTTCCCATCAGCAATGCAGCTCCGCTCTCTGTGCACCTGTCTTCCCCTCTCATCACTTCAGGGACTACACATCATACAAAGGGTGGGGGGGGCCTAAGGGTAGTCGTCAGCACTGGGTGGCGAAAATGCACCAAAAACTTTATTTGTATAAATAAATAACAAATAGAGGAGCGCTCACCCGAGTTCAGCACAACCGCCAAACAAACCAATTGGCTAAATTCAACAAATATAATCAAAAAGTTCGGCTAGTAGGCACACTAAGTATTTATTAAACTGTACCTTATTTTGCCAATATATATTAAATACAATAAAAAAAACATTTAACAAAATAAAAACAATTATAAATATATTGAATGCATTCAACACCTTTAAAACATTTGCGCTTTTTGTATGTTTCCAGCCCCTGAGCTCTCTCAGTGAACTACCGTGATTTGTTAATAGCTCATGTGCAGCTGCTTTGTAGATAGTCACAGTAACATATATTATACTGGTTTTCAAGTATCGTCCTCAAATGATCGATTCCCACCGTAGTACTTATAAAGGAAATGGACAAATATAGTCCAGCGCTATGCGCTGCTCACCGTCTCCTTCAGAGTACTAATGCTGGTGGAGTCGGGAATTCTCAGGGAGACGCTGTGTTCGTACGTAATGTTCACGGACCGGCTCTGCAAGTTGTTTGAATTCCAGCGCTAGTTGGATTTAAGCGCATGCGCCCTATGATGGCTCGGGCGTCTAGCTGAGCAGCTCCTGCTCTCCCGGTTCCCCGTTCTCGGTGAGCCACTCAACTATTGACTGGCCTGAGCCCGATGGGTTTAATATAGTCCGTATCAGTAAATATGCGGTATTTGATAGATGGACGATCAGTCGCTGCAACACAAAGCCGAAAAATGCTAGACGCGTTTTGAAACTAGTTGTTTCTTCCTCAGTAGCTCATTAATGCTTTCAGGGGACTGCCCCTTCACCTTTATATAGCGCACCTGTATCACAAAAAACCAGGACTGGAAACTTTTAGCACAAAAAAACCTTATTTGCCTCATATTCACACTCAGGTTAGATCTTACTAATAAAGAATTAATAAAGTATTGAATACCTCTTCAAATTTACATTTGTTTGCAATGTTCCTGTGAGACAAAACCTTTATAAACAATCTTATTAATATTACACAATCTCTTAATAATATAAAAATGAATTTCTGTCTGTTCTCTATGCGCGACCAAACTACTGGACCGATTTTCACCAAATTCGGCACACAGGTACATCAGGTGTCCGGGAAGGTTTTAGACCAGGTTTCATCTCTCTAGAACATACCGTTCCTGAGATATTCCCAAAATATGATCTCCATTAGCCAACATTACAACTGGGAACTTTGGTTTTAAACTCCAACTGCCATTCTCTGCAAAGGCACACACAGGGAGGGCAGGTTTCCATAACAACCAGGTAATTATCAGCAGCTGAGGATTTCATCCATTTCTATTTACTGACACTGTTAAAGGTATTCCGGTTACCATAAATATAACTTATGTTTTTTTCTATTACTACAGTTCAGTAGTAATAAAAGATGTTTTCCTCCACTGCTGCCTATTGCGTGGGCTCATAAATAAGCATGGTATTGACCTTTAATTCAGGCCACCCTAAAAGAAGTACTTAAAACCCCCGCCCCAGGTCTCACTAAGCCACACCCCCAACTCTGTCAGGCCACACCCCTTTCACTCCGCAGCCAACAGAGATTGAAAAAATAAAGGTAAAAATCAACTTCTGTCAGCTGCAGGGATGGGAGGGAGGATGACTTTCTTTCTGCAACAACACACACAAACATTAAATAAAATAGATTAAATACACCCATACGAAGCGTCTTGCTAATCCACGCCCCCTCCCACTCCGCAGCCAACGGGAATTGAAAAAATGAAGGTAAAAATAAACTTCTGTTTGTTGCAGGGGTGGGAGGGTGAATTTCTCTCTGCAACGACACACAAAAATTTTAGATGAAATAGACTAATTATAGACTACAACCGTTCGAAGCCTTTTGCTAAGCCACGCCCCGCCTGTCAGGCCACGCCCCCATTCTGCAACGACACACAGAAACATTAAATGAAATAGATTAAATGCACATATGCGAAGCGCTTTGCTAAGCCACGCCCCGACTCTGTAAGGCCACGCCCCCTGCCACTCCGCAGCCAACAGGGATTGAAAAAATTAAGGTAAAAATCAACTTCTGTCAGCTGCAGGGATGGGTGGGAGGTTGACTTTCTTTCTGCAACGACACACAGAAACATTAAATGAAATAGATTAAATACACCCATGTGAAGCGTCTTGCTAATCCACGCCCCCGACTCTGTCAGGTTACGCCCCCTCCCACTCCGCAGCCAATGGGGATTGAAAAAATAAAGGTAAAAATAAACTTCTGTTTGCTGCAGGGGTGGGAGGGTGAATTTCTCTCTGCAACGACACACAAAAATTTTAGATAAAATAGACTAATTATAGACTACAACTGTTCGAATCGTCTTGCTAAGTCACGCCCCCAACTCTGTCAGACCACGCCCCCTCCCACTCTGCAGCCATTCTGCAACGACACACAGAAACATTAAATGAAATAGATTAAATCACCTATGCGAAGCGCTTTGTTAAGCCACGCCCCCAACTGTGTCAGGTCACGCCCCCTCCTACTCCGCAGCCAACAGGGATTGAAAAAATGAAGGGAAAAATAAACTTCTGTCAGCTGCAGGGGTGGGAGGCTGAATTTCTCTCTGCAATGACACACAAAATTTTAGATGAAATAGACTAATTTCAGACTACAACCGTTCAAAGCATCTTGATAATCCACACCCCCAACTCTGCCAGGCCATGCCCCCTCCCACTCCGTAGGCAATGGGGATTGAAAAAAATCAGCTGCAGGGGTGGGAGGGTGAATTTCTCTCTGCAACGACACACAAAAATCGTAGATGAAATTGACTAATTTTAGACTACGACCATTCAGTACTAATAAAAGATGTTTTTTTCCACTGCTACCCATTGCGGGTCCCCATAAATTACCATGTCATCGACCTGTAATTCATGCCACTCTGACCCCCGCCCCAGATCTCGCGAAACCACACTCCAACTCTGTCAGGCCACGCCCCCTCCCACTCCGCAGCCAACGGGGATTGAAAAAATGAAGGTAAAAATCAACTTCTGTCAGCTGCAGGGGTGGGAGGGAAGTTGGATTTCTTTCTGCAACAACATACAGAAACATTAAATGAAATAGATTAAATATACCCGTGCAAAGCAATGTTTTCTTCCACTGTTACCCATGGCGTGTCCTCATAAATTACCATGGCATCGACCTGTAATTCTGGCCACCATCAAAAGAAGGACTTAAAACCCCCGCCCCAGGTCTTGCAACGTCACGCCCCCGACTCAGTCAGGCCATGACCCCTCCCACTCCGCAGCCAATGGAGATTGAACAATTGAAGGTAAAAATCAACATCTGTCAGCTGCAGGGATGGGAGGGAGGATGACTTTCTCTCTGCAACGACACACAGAAACATTAAAAGAAATAGATTAAATATACCCACGCAAAGCAATGTTTTCTTCCACTGCTACCCATTGTGTTTCTTCAAATTACTATGGCATTAACCTATAATTCAGGCCACCCTGAAATGAAGGACTTAACCCCCCCCTCCCATTAAACCACACCCCCTCCCACTCCGCAGCCAATAGGGATTGAAAAAATGAAGGTAAAAATCACCTCCTGTCAGCTGCATTGACTTTCTCTCTGCAACGACACACAGAAACATTAAATAAATAGATGAAATATACCCAGGCGAAGCCGGGTCTTTCTGCTAGTATACAATAAAATTAAGAGGGGAAAAAAGAGCAACCTAAATATACTATGTTTTTGTATTTTTATTTTTCATTTTTTACATGTCTAATAGTTATGTCTTATTATTAGTATATTTAGGTTGCTTTTTTTTCTCTTAATTTTATTGTATATTGTGTAATATTAATAAGATTGTTTATAAAGGTTTTGTCTCACAGGAACATTGCAAACAAATGTAAATTTGAAGAGGTATTCAATACTTTATTAATTCTTTATTAGTAAGATCTAACCTGAGTGTGAATATGAGGCAAATAAGGTTGCGTTTTTTGTGCTAAAAGTTTCCAGTCCTGGTTTTTTGTGATACAGGTGCGCTATATAAAGGTGAAGGGGCAGTCCCCTGAAAGCATTAATGAGCTACTGAGGAAGAAAACTAGTTTCGAAAGGCATCTAGCATTTTTCGGCTTTGTACTGCAGCGACTGATCGTCCATCTATCAAATACCGCATATTTACTGATACGGACTATATTAAAACCCATCGGGCTCAGGCCAGTCAATAGTTGAGTGGCTCACCGAGAACGGGGAACCGGGAGAGCAGGAGCAGCTCAGCTAGACGCCCGAGCCATCATAGGGCGCATGCGCTTAAATCCAAGTAGCGCTGGAATTCAAACAACTTGCAGAGCCGGTCCGTGGATATTACGTACAAACACAGCGTCTCCCTGAGAATTCCCGACTCCACCAGCATTAGTACTCTGAAGGAGACGGTGAGCAGTGCATAGCGCTGGACTATATTTGTCCATTTTCTTTATAAGTGCTACGGTGGGAATCGATCATTTGAGGACGATACTTGAAAACCAGTATAATATATGTTACTGTGACTATCTACAAAGCAGCTGCACATGAGCTATTAACAAATCACGGTAGTTCACTGAGAGAGCTCAGGGGCTGGAAACATACAAAAAGCGCAAATGTTTTAAAGGTGTTGAATGCATTCAATATATTTATAATTGTTTTTATTTTGTTAAATGTTTTTTATTGTATTTAATATATATTGGCAATATAAGGTACAGTTTAATAAATACTTAGTGTGCCTGCCTGCTAGCCGACCTTTTTGATTGTACTTATTTGTATAAAACCTCAAAAAAGCATTAGATGACCTGTTTTTCACAATAAAAGGTATGTTTCGGGGCTCCTACCATACATGGTGGTAGGCTTACATTGAAACTGATTTTGGAGGCGACTACCTTCCATATACTGTATGAACTCCTGAGTTTGACTCCACTTTCCCTTGTCAATGACACAAATACTTCCTTTACTGAATTCTGAGTTTAACCGTTAAACAGTGAGTAAAAAACCGCAGTACCTGTTAGGTGCTGAACAATGAGTTTGGCACTGAAGATTAAAATGTATGGAAAGCTTTTATCCAACCACTGATAGACATGCAGGACCTCCGAGATGCTGTTGCCATGTTCTCTTGTGTCTGTGTTATTGGACTCGTCCTGCCCACCCGCATCACTACTATGAGAGTGGGTATGGCCAGGTCGATTCTGCAGTCGGATGGTGGGTCTTGCATGTCTGGGGCCCGATCTTGTGCCACTTTCAGAATTTTGGACATTTATTGCTACATCCCCAGCGACGCTGGAACCATCTGCAGGTGGACGGTTTGCAGGGAGAGAAAGGCAGGGCACGCCATCCCCATTTCCTGTCTGATGGCTATGTCCGGAGCTTGCCTGCATGGTGACAGTCCCCTTTTCTTCTAAGTTACAAGCTGCGCTGCTACATTTCCTGAAATGGAAAGAATACAGAAATGAGAAAACACTACTCGTAAAGCAACATATACAAAAAAAAAAAAAAACTCACCGAAATGGAAATTAGAAAAAAGGCCTCAGGCACACCACCGTATCTGCATTGAAGTCTGCAAAACACAGATCCGCAAAACACAGATACGTTCCATGTGCAATTTTCTTGCTCCCATCAGTAGAAATGGCTATTCTTGTCTGCAAAACAGACAATAGGGCAAGTTCTGTATGCTGCGTCTTTTTTTTCTCCCTGGACTCCATAGAAATAAATGGGAAGAATGTAAAACGTGGATCCCAAATGCGGTCATGTGCTTGACCCATAAGACGATGCTACACCACAACATAATGACTAACATTACATTGTACTGATGAGGGTTCAACTGCTGGAAACCCACCAAATGAATAAAATCTGGGAGCCACGACTCCTCCCCCACCGTACGGCAGCCTGTGTTTTCCGCTGACATCCAGAATAGCGTAGGACGCTGTACTACATTATACAGTAACAAAAGCAAAAAGCTGATGGATCCGTTAGAAGCTCAAAGGACTTCAGCATCCCTTACTAATAGTGCATAATGAATCTGTCAATCTTCAGTTACCCAGAAACCAGTGTAAACACAGCAGGAGTGTCCTTAAGGCCACATTCACACAACCGTATTTTCAGTCCGCATCAGATCTGCATTTTTTGCAGACTGAATGCAGGCCCATTCATTTCAATGGGTCTGCAAAAACTCTGGACAGCACACCGTGTGCTGCCTGCATCCATATGTCCGTTCCGCAGCCCCGCAAAAGATAATCCGTTTTGCAGACAAGAATAAGCATTTTTACAATGGATCCGCAGAAAAAAATTGATGCAACACGGACATCATCCGTATTTTTGGCGGACCACAAAATACATAGGTCATGTGAATGGGGCCTAAGACATTCTTCAGGATTCCAGGTAACTCAGTTCATCAGACTGCACTGGTGCCATTAACACTATGATAACGTGAGATCAGTGCGGTCATATTTAGAGCTAGTCTTCACAACTTGTCATCCACTTGTTACCTGGAATCAGTATTAATAAATGGCATGTACAAAGTTAATTTTGTTTCCTGAGATCGCTGCATCCAGTGAAAACTGTGTCCAGCACGTCACTCATGCCAAGCTCCTACCAAACAACTGGGGGCGACCACTAGCGAAGCCCCCCCCTCACCGCCTCAGAGGGTCCAAGGACAGCTTAGGCCACATTCACATGACTGTATTTTCGGTATGACGCGCATTTTTTTTTCCTGTGCTGTTCGCATCCCTGCGGTCCAACCACAAATTATAGACCTTGTCATATTCTTGTCCATTTTGTGTAAATGAAAAGGCATTTCTTTAAAGAAACACTTCCACAAAAATGTTTATTCTCTGACCTGCTAAAAAAGCCACATGATGTGAACTGTGGTGAATGTAATCTTCTCATCAGTGACTGTATTTGTGAGTTATCTCCTCCCTTCTGATCCTCAGCTGTGTCATGTGACCAACTCTCTAATCTCCACCTGACACAGGACAGGAAGTCAGTTACTTCTCTATTCATTCCTATGTTAAACTGGCATAAATGTTTTATTTGGTCATTGACATGGCTGTTTGAGGGTACATATAAATTACTTTGTAGTTTATATATTTTTTTGTGTTGCAAATAAAGAAAAAGCGATTTTTTGCTTTATTGTTTACAATATACATATTTCACACTGAATGACACGTTATACGAGTTGTTCTGGTTATTTCAGTCGTGTGGATACCCAATATATACAGATTTCTTTTGCTTTTACTTAAAGTATGCATAATAAAATCTAATTTATTTTAAATAATCCCTTAGTTTTTTTTTTTTATCTGATTAAAGAATTGCCCTAATAGCAGGATTACTGTACTAACTATCCTGGGGTACTTTCTAGGTCTCCCAAATTGACTGCATAGGGCTTACTCAGCCTCTGATCAGATCACTGGGACCCAATTAGAGGGGGAAATCCTCTGGATAGATAATCTGTATCTGATGGCTGGGGGTCTGACACCTGGGACTCCCACCATTCATCGGTCACATGGCCTAGGCACAGCTCAGCCCCATATAAGCGAAAGGGGCTGAACACCATACCAAGCACAGCTGCTATACAATGTGCATGGTAAGCTTCAAGGAGCACCTCTGCCTTCTGAAACAGCTGATCAGCGGAGGTGCCCGGTGTCAGACCCCAGACCGATTAGATACTGATGACCTATCCAGAGGGTAGATCATCAGTAGTTATGAGAAAACCTGTACAAAGTTCGGGTTATCTAAGAATTCCGTGGAACCTATAACAGATTTCTTATATAACCTTAACTTTGTATGCTGAACTTGAAACACAAGTTTGCTCAACACTAGTCAATAGTATTAAAACCTTGGAAAACCCTTTTAATCATGTTGTGGGTTAATAGTTGGGATTGGAGTTACCTCCGATCCTGGCTGTAGAGCAAAAGGCTGCTCTAAGGACTGGAGCTGTTACAAACTATTGTTGGGGCAGGAGTGCTCACAGAAGAGCTCAGGTCCCTCTAAAACCGCCACAACAAAAAACAGTGGGCGGTTATTAACCCTTAGACTCCCAGCGCCGTACATGTACGGCGCTGGGGCGATGCGGACACATGGCACGTGCGGCGGGCGTCATGGCCGGCAAGTCTCTGCTGTTTCTAACAGCAGAGACTTGCGGCTACTTACCGCATCGGCGGCGTCTTGCTTGGCCTTTAGATGCCGTGATCACGGCATCTAGTTGCGTACGCTTCCGGGTGGTGTACAGACACCCAGTGTGGCCAATTAGGGTGTCTGTACACGATCTGAAAGCTGTAAACCTCGCTGATGAGGTTTACAGTTTTCAAAGTGCAATTCTTATTCTGGCCACTAGATGGCAGGCCAGGATAAGAAATGAGCAATTCTTGGATTTATCTCCATCTAGTAAATCCCTGATTGCTCATAAAGAAAAAAAAAAACCAATATATTAGCTCATATTTGAGCTTTAAAATAATCACAAAATTTTTTTAAAAAAGTAAATATATAAAAAATAAAAAAGATATAAAAGTTCAAATCACCCCCCTTTCCGTATAATTAAAAAATAAATACCTAAATAACAATAAATATAGACATCATGGGTATCACCGTGACCGAAAACGCCCGTACTTTTAAAATATAAAAAAAAAAAATTCCAATACGGTGAATTGTGTGGCGGAAAAAAAAGTCCAAATGGCGATTCGCTGTTTGTTGTCGCTTTTTTTTTTCTAAAAAAAATTAAATAAAAAGTGATCAAAAAGTCATACACACCCCAGAATGGTATCAATAAAAACTTCAGATCGCCCCGCAAAAAAATAGCCCCCATACAGCTCTGTACACATAAATACCAAAAAGTTATAGGGGTCAAGATATGACAAAAAAAAAAAAAAGGGGCAACTTTATAATTACTTTATCACTATCAAAACGCAGGAAAAACTATACATATTAGGTATCGCCGGATTCGTACTGACCAGTAGAATGAAAGTAACTGGTCAGTTTTAATGAACATCGAACGCTGTAAATAAGAAACCCATAGAACTGTAGCGGAATAGCTTTTTTTTTTTAAATTTCACCCGATTTGGAATTTTTTTCCCGCTTCCCACTACACCATATGCAATATTAAATGGTGGCATTGGAAAGTACAACTTGTCCCGCAAAAAACAAGCCCTCATACAGCTATGTGAACAGAAAAATAAAACAGTTATGGCTGTTTGAAGGCAGGGAGTGCAAAACGAAAATGCATAACTGAAAAAACCTCCGGTACTGAAAGGGTTAAGGGGTTAAAAAGTTGCCTTTAAAAAAAATACAGTCCCTTTAAGGAGACATGGCACTGACAAGCGCCATAAGCTTCTATTTTCTGCCACCTGAGAGCCATCTCTTAGTAACCTTCCTACCCCTATGATCCCAGTGCAGTCCACAGTCACATAAACAGCGATGTCCGCTACCCTTAGAAGACCTCGTCTCCATGTCACCACGTCACGTCATATGTACTAAAAGTGCAGCTCCTCACCGCTCATAACTTGGCCGTAGCTTCATGCTGGTGCTCAGAGCCGACAACGTCGCCGCCCATCTCGACCTCAGAAGCGGCACTGGCACGTAATTACTGCAGGACAATGCAGTAGGTCAGCGGTAAGCCGCTCTTTCAGGGCACTCAGGTTCCGGGTACTACCGGTGTGACGACCAGAATTAGAGCACGGCGGTGACGTCATAAGGAAGGAGGAGCTACTTCTCGCACTCCAGGTCCTGAATACGGCAGAGCGCGTGGCACGTCATATGGGGGAGGGGACGGACGCTTACGTCGTTGCCAAGGGCAAGGTGGCTGGCGTCTATTGGCATTAGCAACGGGATTCTGGTCTCAGACACAGGTGAACGATGCGTGATATCGCTGTATTGTAGCTTTAATACCTGCACATAGGACACTGTGCAGAATTGCGGGTTGTTTGCGGTTTGTTTTGCGAATATGCATAAATGTATTCTGTAGTGAAATGATGGAAGTGTCTGGAGGCATGACAGTAATCTGCAGGTAGAAAGGGTCATTCATGGCCCCTATCCCCCATCTGGTTAAAAACTTCTGGCTAGGGTAGATGGTGACTTAGGTGATATGACAGTCCTGATATTTACTTCCCATTGGTTGTGTAGCGTCAACATATTCCGCAGCGCTGTACAGAGATCATGCCCATCAGTCCATATCACACACACTAGGGACAGTTTCATGAGAAATTATATAAAGGAGCAGTCCAAATAGCAATTTAGTGATTGAATGATTTTAATTACTTCATTACCGTTTTTGCGTTTTTGTTTTTCACTCCCTGCTTTCGTGAGCCATAATGTTTTTATTTTTCAGTTCACATAGCCATATTAGGGTTTGTTTGTTTTTTTGCGGGATAAGTTGTACTTTCTAATAGCACCATATAATATTGCATGTGATGTAGTGGGAAGCTGGAAAAAAATTCCGAATGTGGTAGAATTTGGAAAACAAAATGTCACAGTTGTGCCACAGTTTTATGGGTTTCCTTTTGATGGCGTTCCCTATGCTGTAAAACTCACATGTTACCTCCATTCTCCAGGTCAGTGCGATTTCAGCGATACCACATTTTTATGGTTTTTCTTGTGTTTTATTGCTGAAAAAAAATAAAAACTTTGGAAAAAATGCATTTTTTATTTTCATCATCATATTCTGACCACCATAGCTTTTTTATAGTTATGTCTATGGAGCTGTGTGAGGGCTCATTTTTTGCAGGATGATCTGTAATTGATACCATTTTGGGGTGTCATTGA
Organism: Rhinella marina; assembly: GCA_900303285.1. Lineage (NCBI taxonomy): Eukaryota > Metazoa > Chordata > Amphibia > Anura > Bufonidae > Rhinella > Rhinella marina. The sequence continues at coordinate 758,398 of ONZH01023284.1, forward strand.
CTTTTTAAAAACTTTTTATTCAATTTTTTTGGGGGAGGGGAAGCTACCAAAAATGGTGAATTATCTATTTTGATTTTTTTTTGTTATTCAATTCACTGTCTGGGATAAATATTTGTATATTTTAATAGCACAGGCATTTTCAGATCCTTACCTTTGTTATAGTGAGAAGTGTTTCATGTGGGAGGCATTGGATCATTTTTTGGGTCTTTTGGAGTGGCTTTTAGAGATGCAGAGTTGTATCCAGCTTGACATCTGCATGGTTTGCTAGCAGTAAGTGACAGGGTATAATGCGGTGGATGTTCCAATACAGAGTTTCCAACCCAGCCAAGAACATGACCTCAGCAGTCACATACTCTGACACAGCCAGGAACACTGGAGCATCAGCCCTGAGGCATTTGTCTACTGAAGCATTCCCTTTCTTCAGTGTCACCATCTACCGACTAACTTGTCCTGGGGTGTAACATCTACCTCTTTATGTATGTACAAAATTCCTGTATTGTAAAGGGCCAGTAGCCAAATCTACTTGCTCTAAGCCAGTGTCCAGGGGACCTGGGTTTTTAAAACGACCCTTCTCTTCCACTTTTGGCTTAAAGGGGTTTTCCGAGTTATATATATTGATGACCTATCCTCAGGATAGGTCATCAATATCAGATCGGCGGGGGTCCGACACCCGGCACCCCCGCCGATCAGCTGTTTGAAGAGGAGGCGCAGACTGTATCAGCGCTGCCTCCTCTTCATTGTTTACATGCTGGTCGTAACGGGGTAGTGGTGAGTAGGTGTAATTACACCTCACCGCCCCATTCATTTCTATGGGAAGAATGGCTTCCATAGACTTGTATGGGAGCGATTCTTCCCATAGAAATGAATGGTGTGGTTAGGTGTAATTACACCTACTCACCACTACCCCATTATGGCCAGCATGTAAACAATGAAGAGGAGGCAGCACTGGTACGGCGCGCGCCTCCTCTTCAAACAGCTGATCGGCGGGGGTGCCGGGTGTCGGACCCCCGCCGATCTGATATTGATGACCTATCCTGACTATAGGTTATCATTATATATAACTCGGAAAACCCCTTTAAGGGGGTTCTCCGAGAATTCAGAAAATGAAAATACAAAAATATTACTTTATTATAAATATATTCCCAAATACCTTTCATTCGTTATAATGGCTCTTTCTGACTGGGGAGCAATCATTAGGAGAAACAAAATGGTCGCCTTCCTATTAGTACACACAAAACCTGTCCTAATCACACAGCAGGACAAGTTACTTCACAACACTGAGGTAAAGAGCTGCCTCATCCTCCTCTCTGCTCTGCTTGTCAGGGATTTTGATCCTGAATACAGATGATAAGATCTTTAGCTGAATCTCTGTAGGAATGGAGTTCATGAGCTGATGTGGCTAATGAGCAGCAGCTCTTGTATCCAGTCTCCATTACCACAGCCCCACATTACCACAGTCTGTCCTGTCCGTCCTCTCTGTACTTCATGTCTCCTCACGAGCTCCATTCCTACAGAGGTTCAGCTGAAGATCTTATCATCTGTATTCTGGATCATAACCACTGACAAGCAGAGCAGAGAGGAGGATGAGGCAGCTCCTTACCTCAGTGTTGTAAAGTAACTTGTCCTCCTGAGTGATTAGGACAGGTTTTGTGTGTACTAATAGGAAGGCGACCATTTTGTTTCTCCTAATGATTGCTCCCCAGTCAGAAAGAGCCATTATAACGAATGAAAGGTATTTGGGAATATATTTATAATAAAGTAATATTTTTGTATTTTCATTTTCTCAATTCCCGGAGAACCCCTTTAAGCAACATGTTAGAAGTTGTAGTTTTGCTACAGCTGGACTCCTGGAATTTGCTGACGCCTGGTCTACTGCAGAAGGCAATAACCAAGAATGAACAAGAAGGCTGCTTCTGCTATTTACACCCAGTGCTGCTGTCTGATTGGTGGTAATCCACCTCAGCTCTATGACATCACAGTCAGCGTGATTATTACCTCATGGGCAGGGCCGGCCTTAGGGGTGTGCGACCTGTGCGGTTGCACAGGGCGCTTCACTCCCGGCCAGTTAAGGGGGCGCCCTACCAGAGCGCCCCCTTAATGGCCCGGCCGTGCCCTGCAAGTGCGGCGGTGGGGCAGAGGGAGATGAGCGCTTCCATTGTGGAAGCGCTCATCTCCATAGTCTGCCTTTGGAGATGCGGGGCAGGGGAGGGAGAGGCGTCTCCCCTGCCCGTTCCTCTGATAGGCTGCAGGCCCTAGGCCTGCAGCCTATCAGAGGCCAGCTCAGGCGACGCGATGACGTCATCGCGCCGCCCGAGCCGTACAGCGCTGGACACAGGCCGGAAGAGGCCTGCATCGCATCGCTGCTGGAGGTAAGTAAGTGTTTATTTTTTTTATGGGGGCATTTTTATTGGCACAAGGGGGCACTGGGGGCATTTTTACTGGCACAAGGGGACACTGGGGGCATTTTTACTGGCACAAGGGGGCACTGGGGGCATTTTTACTGGCACATGGGGGTACTGGGGGCATTTTTACTGGCACAAGGGGCACTGGGGGCATTTTTACTGGCACATGGGGGTACTGGGGGCATTTTTACTGGCACATGGGGGTACTGGGGGCATTTTTACTGGCACAAGGGGGCACTGGGGGCATTTTTACTGGCACATGGGGGTATTGTGGGCATTGTTACTGGCACATGGGGGCATTTTACTGGCACTGGGGGCATTTTTACTGGAACAAGGGGGCACTGGGGGCATTTTTATTGGCACATGGGGGCATTTTACTGGCACATGGGGGCACTGGGGGCATTTTACTGGCACTGGGGGCATTTTTACTGGCACAAGGGGGCACTGGGGGCATTTTTACTGGCACAAGGGGGCACTGGGGGCATTTTTACTGGCACATGGGGGCACTGGGGGCATTTTACTGGCACAAGGGGGCACTGGGGGCATTTTTACTGGCACAAGGGGGCACTGGGGGCATTTTTATTGGCACATGGGGGCATTTTACTGGCACATGGGGGCACTGGGGGCATTTTACTGGCACTGGGGGAATTTTTACTGGCACAAGGGGGCACTGGGGGCATTTTTACTGGCACAAGGGGGCACTGGGGGCATTTTTACTGGCACATGGGGGCACTGGGGGCATTTTACTGGCACAAGGGGGCACTGGGGGCATTTTTACTGGCACAAGGGGGCACTGGGGGCATTTTTATTGGCACATGGGAGCATTTTACTGGCACTGGGGGCATTTTTACTGGCACATGGGAGCACTGGGGGCATTTTACTGGCACAAGGGGGCACTGGGGGCATTTTTACTGGCACAAGGGGGCACTGGGGGCATTTGTATTGGCACATGGGAGCATTTTACTGGCACTGGGGGCATTTTTACTGGCAAATGGGGCACTGGGGCATTTTACTGGCACTGGGGGCATTTTTACTGGCACAAGGGGCACTGGGGGCATTTTTACTGGCACATAGTGGCATTTTACTGGCACATAGGGGTATTGTGGGCATTTTTACTGGCACTGGGGGTATTTTTACTGGCACAAGGGGGCACTGGGGGCATTTTTATTGGCACATGGGAGCATTTTACTGGCATTTTTACTGGCACTGGGGGCATTTTACTGGCACTGGGGGCATTTTTACTGGCACATGGGGGCACTGGGGCATTTCTTACTGGCACATGGGGGCATTTTACTGGCACTGGGGGCATTTTACTGGCACAAGGGGGCACTGGGGGCATTTTTATTGGCACATGGGAGCATTTTACTGGCACTGGGGGCATTTTTACTGGCAAATGGGGCACATGGGGGCATTTTACTGGCAAATGGGGGCATTTTACTGGCACATGGGGGCACTGGGGGCATTTTACTGGCACTGAGGGCATTTTTACTGGCACAAGGGGCACTGGGGGCATTTTTACTGGCACATAGTGGCATTTTACTGGCACATGGGGGTATTGTGGGCATTTTTACTGGCACATGGGGGCACTGGGGGCATTTTTACTGGCACTGGGGGCATTTTACTGGCACTGGGGGCATTTTTACTGGCACTGGGGGCATTTTTATTGGCACATGGGAGCATTTTACTGGCACATGGGGGCACTGGGGCATTTTTACTGGCACTGGGGCATTTCTTACTGGCACATGGGGGCACTGAGGCATTTCTTACTGGCACATAATTTGGGGGGCATCTATGGGGGTGGGACACTTTTTACTGGCACATGATTTTGGGGGGGAATCAATGGGGGGCACTTCTTACTGGCACATTGGAAGCATTATTACTTCTGGGGCACAGTGGGGACATTAGTACTGTTGGGCGCACTATTACTAACAAGTGCACTCTGGCAGAGAATTATTAGTTGGGACTTTGGGGTCACTATTACTGTGGGGGGCACTATTACTGTGGGGGGCACTATTACTGTGGGGGGCACTATTACTGTGGGGGCACCCTGGCACAGTATCAGCGCAGTTATTTCTGGGGAGCGTTATGTTTACACTATTACAGGACACTATTTGCTGGGCGCAGTTATTTTAGGACACTGTGTAAACTAAGATTTTTTTTCTGTCTAACTGCAGAGATGAGAAATGGCTGAAAAATGGCGTCTGGTCTGAAAGGAGAAGATGAGGAAAGAGAAGATCTACATGAGAGGAGACGTCACTGGATGTAAGAGGTATGTGCGCTGTATTAGGCTACATTTCAATATAGAAAGCTATAAATACAGTGCAGGGATATATAGTGTGATATAGGACAGTATAGAGAGCTATAAATACATACATATATATATACTGTCCTACTCTACCTACCTATATCACTCTATATATCTCTACACTCTATTTATAGCTCTATACTGTATGACGTTAGTACTGTCACTCGGGGGGGGGGGCGCCGAGAGATAGTTTCGCACAGGGCGCCATCTACCCTAAGGCCGGCCCTGCTCATGGGTGGTTCTATTTGGTTCTTCTGGGGAGAGCTGCATTATGATTGGTGGAAATCAGTGTCAACTTTATAATATCACAGTCAACATGAGTAATACCTCACCTGAATGACACTCCTGCCTTATTGGTGGACATCCAAGTGTTATGACACGATTACAACAATCAGAAAAAAATTTACTTTATTGGCTATCTAATATAGCTCAACCGAAGGTCCAACGGTGCTGCACTCTGATTGGTGGAAATTCACGTCATCTTCATGACATGATTGGCTATTTCCTCATGTGCAGTTTGTTCCTACTGACTGAGTCTTCGTGACAGATGTGAACTTAGCCTTAGGCCTTGTGACACATGACTATATTTCTTCATTGTACTGTCCTTTTTTTTCATGGATACCACACGGATTCAGTCATTCCTTTTGGCCTATACACATGGATCCGTGTGCCCAATTTGCTGACCCCAGCTCAGGCCCTATGCTTCTTCATATCTGCAGATGAGAAGAGCCATTTCTATCGATGGAAGTGAGAAAACGGTGGAATGAACACGGAGAGTATCCGTATTTTGTGGATCCAGTTTTTTGCATGAGGTCTTAGACATTACCATGAGAGGACCTATTATTATATTGTAATATAATGAAATCTGGGTCAATGTTTCCAGGGGAATAGGTTTGAATCTTAACAAGTAGATGACAAACATTTTACAAATAATATGAGCTGTTCTGTATAGTCACCACACAGTGGCGATATTGCTCTACTTATGAACTGTCCTTCCTACTTCATATGGATTTGTAGTAGAACACATTGAGGGAGATAGGAGATATATCAATGGTGGCGGTGGGGGTCCTCAAATTGTGGTTACAGCAGCAGTCTCCCTTCTCCTGTAGAATGGAGGAGGATATCTCTGTAATATGGCATCAGAGGGAACATGTATCACATTAAATGGGTAAATGGAGATACTTCCAGGAGTGCTGAGTACCACATCATGCCCCTATGTTTTGGATTATGACCTCTGCTACTTTGCACTAGTACCCCACTGGCAAGAGTGTGTTATCCATAGGCTTCTAGCTGAAATAGGTGGGTATCAGAGGCAGAGTTATAACTGCCACAGGGAGGGTCTCCATAGCAACCTATCTGCAGCAGCCTCAGATCTTTCAGGAGGACTGAGGCTGCTGCACACACTATCCAGCTCCCCGATCCCCACTAGAGGGAAGCCATTGCAGGACCGGGAGCGCGCGCATCCGGGATTTTCAGCTCCCAGATGCTGTGGTCACATTTGAGAGGTTAGATGTGTGCAATCAATGTAATTGTCAATTGCATACATTAGCCCCGGTGTCTGCTGTTTAACCAGTTCCGACCACCCCGATGTCTCCCTATAGAGAAGACAGGGACCGTCCCTGGGTGTCCCTGCCTTCTGGATTACTGAGGGGGCACTGTGTATACAGCTTGGGAAGCGATATGCCACTTCCTGTTCCGATTGAAATTCACCACTAAGGATAGGTGATCAATATGAAAATCCAGGGATCTCCTTTAAATTTAATTAGGAGTTTTCATTATAATACAAACCATGAGGTTTACTAAACCATTAGAGCTATCATATATGGTTATGTAGTACAATTAATAGGAAACTGCCTTCAATTGTACCCTTTATTGGTTTGTGCTTCATTGGGTTGATATTGCCTTGAACCTTTGTGGCTAAGTGGTGCCATGTCATGCAGGACACATGCTTTTGAACAACTCCCAGAACAGGAGGTGGCGGCACCATGTATTGGATGTAATTAATTGCTGTGATGATTTTATACATATGCATTATTATGCAGTGACACAAATCTCAGCTCTTTCAAACCACATCATTGTACAGTATATTATATTGTTAATATATTAAATTTTTAAAATAATTTTTATTTATTTATTAGGGATGGAAGTAACTTCTGGTCAGCATAGCCTTTCTGCTAACAGATATGTACGGTTTAATGAGCCATGGTTGGATTTTTGCGTTGACAATACATTGCTACCAGGAAGCCCATGGCATCAGGTATGACACTTGTACGTTTACACTGTAAGTACTCTCACTAACATTGTGGTTCTGCTGAAAACATCCACCTGCTAGCCAATTCTAGACCTTCAAGATGTATAGTTTTTTTAGACAATAGGATAGAGTAGGCCTGAGCATTTCTAAGGCTTGATGTTTTACTTAGAATTTATTTACTTTTTAACACTTTTGGTATTACATAAAACATATTTTGTACGGGCACCGCTTCACTCACCTTGTGTCGGTTGCAGTTTCAGCACTCTGGGAGGTGGACTGGGTGTCAGTGACCTGTGTGTCTGTCTGCTGGAGATATTCTTCATTGAACTAAACTTCATTCTGCAGTATTGCAAGGGCTAATACTTCCTCGGTTATGTGTGTGACTTTTGTCTGTTTACCGGATTCTAACCCTTTCCCTCCTGTTCTAGCTCATGTCTGATCACCATACTGACTCTGCTGCCTGCTTTGACACTTGGACTGTCTTGGATTGCATGAACTCTGCCTGCCCCAACGTTGGCCTGTTAATGACTATAGGTTTTGCTTGATCCCTCTGTGTTTTGCACTGGTGTCTCTGAGTGTCAACCACACCGGGAATACTGTAGGAGGTAATGACTTGGTGGCCAGATGTATAGGGGTTAAGGGGTGAATACCAGGGGGCTGCCATAATAACACCATTAAGTTTAGCTCAAAGTCAGACCACTTTGAATCCACCGGCCCAACCCCGGATGGGACTGCCTGATATATTCAAGGAACTGGATCATCAGCCTGGTCGCCGGAAGCAATTGCTGTCATACATTTACAATGTTTCTGCGCACCTGGATGCCTTGACCACTGCCTGTGCAGTACCATAACCTCCAGCCGCAATATCTGAATCTACACCTCCGTCAGTCTCAGCTTCTAGCATTTCTAGGTTACATCTACCAATTCATCCTTGTTGAAGAGGATCCCAAGTTATGCCAAGGGTTCATCAACTAGAGTATCATTCCCCACCAACCTGGCTAAAGTAGCCTTCCTGGTCTGACTCCTGACAGGAGAAGCTCTTTTTTGGGCTACCTCCGTCTGGGAGAGAAACGATCCACTGAACAGCAACCTGAAAGAATTTCTGATAACCTTCCACAGGGTTTTTGAGGAACCAAGGGTCATTATGCTCATACCAGTCCTAACAAGGCAGGAAACTCCAGAGCCTAGAACTGGTAGGAGAGACGCCCCTAGGTGAAGATAAGCTCTCTCCAAAATTGACTCTACCTGTGTTGCTGTCCTGTGATGATACTTAGATACTGTAACGCCTTCTTGGACTGCGGCTCGACAGGAAACGTCCTGCATCAGACCTTGGTGAACCTGTACCGCATATGTGCCTGTCACATTGAGAAGTTCCTGGAGGTGACATCAGTCAGTGGGATGGCACTTCAAGAATCCATCCAGTACTTCACCGTGCCTATGGATCTTCAAGTGGATGTATGTCACATGAAGATTTCTTTTTAAATCCTACATATGTCTAACAGTCCCCTTTTACTGAGACTGCCTTGGCTTCGTCTGCACTGTTCTGTCCTAGATTGGTACTCGGGCCAGATTCCTCATCGGGGTTCTGCCTGTCACTTTCATTGCCTGACACCTGTACAGCCTGTTCATGCTCCACCTGCTCCTCAAAATCTGCAAGGGTTGCCTTCTACTTACGCCAGATACATTGACCTCTTTGACAAGAAGGAGGCTGAGACGTTGACTCCACATCGCCCTTATGATTGACCCATTCATCTGTTATCGGGGACAACTCCTCCTAGTGGTCAGGTCTATTCGTTGTCTGTGCCTTAGACCCAGGTTATGTCTGAATTTATGGCATTTAACACCCATGATGCCTTTATGAACATCTCATTATGCCCTCAGCCTCTGTAACGCTTTCAGCCTTTTAAACAGGCCTTAAACTAAGGTGTACCTATAATCCTAATTTATGTCTCAAGGCTTCTTTAAAAGGTAGAACTGTGACTTATGAGAGATGTACCTTACATCTGGTGACACTAGGGGCGCGGCTTTCTTTTGTTTTGGATAGAGAGCTAATTTATATACCCTTTCTCTGAGAAGCAAAGCATGACCTGTACGACTTATACCTACTAGACGCTCTCCACAAGAAGAAACAGTCCTCCCCCCCCTTTCCGGATCAGAACATCTGGAAATTTTCTTTAAAATAAGATTTGTGCAATAGACTCCAGAAATTGCTCACCTTTGCCTTCTTTCAAGCCATCATTTCCACAGAATTTGACACCCTGTGCAAGGAATCTGTTGCATACAGATCATCAAAGGTTTTACAAGATGGCTCTCATCCCAATGGTGTATAATTTTTGGTACATGGTGTAGAGTTCATGGATGGACTGATATCCCATCCTGTTTTGCATTGTGCTCTGTGGTCCACATTTACTAATGTGATTGTACTTTAATTCAGACATAATTTACGCCAAATTTGGCACATTTTTGGCTCAAGTTGGCACATGACCATATTGAAGAAGTTGGGGCCAATACAATTAGGCAGGGCAACAGCTGTATTTTGGCAGTATAGTTCAGGACAAAATACAGCCCTAGCAGAACCAAATACCACAGTGCAGAAAAAAATACTGTCCCAGCAAAACTAAATGCCACAGTGCAGCACAAAATACTCCCCCAACAGCACCAAAGGACGTTACAGTATACCTCCCTAGAAGCTTCCCCTCAGTGGTGGCCAATACCAGCTGCCAAATTCTGTCCTTGTGAAGATGGCGGTACAGTTGAGCTGTGTCTGGCAACTAGGTACTTAAGACGCTTCCATGAAATGGACCAAATCTTCTCAAAAAGTTTCTATGTCTGTGAAAGAGGCCAGGAGTTGCTAGAGAAAAGGATATGATGGAGCTGATTAGCTCACCAGAGATCTGAACTGCAGGACTCGCTGGTCGACGATACAGCTAATATGTAGAGCTGTTGGTCACCCAACCTGAAATGAGCAGCTCAAAACTTGTTGTACGATATTTGAGGAACAGGGCGTCAGATTTATCAGGAGAAAAAACACTCTTACACTAATATCAAAACAAGAGGAGAAAGATGAAAGAAAAAGGAACCCTGGGAGAAAAGTGAAGAGTCAGCGCTAAAGTGGGGCCAGTGGGATATCACAGGCCACCTGTTCTAGAGAAATCCAATGCAAGTGAAGGGATTGTTAACACCAATGAACGATGCATGTGAAAAGGGAGGTACAGTAGTATAATAGAGTGTTATATCTGGCAGGCCTATGCTACCTCTGTCTTTTGGCTTATAGCTCAGGCTACTTTCACACTTGCGTTTGCAGGATCCGTTTGTGAGATCCACCCAGGCTCTCACAAACGGATCCGTCATGATAATACAACCGCCTGCATCCGTTCTGAACGGATCTGTTTGTATTATCTTTTACATAGCAAAGACGGATCCGTCTTGAACTCCACTGAAGGTCAATGGGAGACGGATCCATTTTCTGTTGTGTCAGACGGATCCGTCCCCATTGACTTACATTGTGAGTCATGACGGATCCGTTTGCATCAGTTTCTTCATGCGGACACCAAAACGCAGCAAGCAGCGTTTTAGTGTCCGCCTCCAAAACGGAATGGATACTGAACTGAAGCAAAACTGATGCATTCTGAAGGGATCTTTTTCCATTCAGAATGCATGAGGACAAAGTTCAGGACCGTTTGTGAGAGCCTGTGACGGATCCTGCAAACGCAAGTGTGAAAGTAGCCTAAGCGCGGCAGTTAAAACACACCAAATTTTGGCACAAATTACTCTATAATTCAGTATAATTCAATAGTAAATTGTAGGTCACTGAGTGTTTGTTTTTTGTGCCGTTATTTCATGTTCCATTTATCTAGGGATAGATCCTTTGCAAAAGGACACTGCATTCTGAACAACAGATAATTTACTGGTAATTATGCATATTTGGTTATATAATGATATAACAGGTAAATGTCTCCTAATGAATGATGTCTGAACAATTAAAGAGTGTTAGTACATGAGTACACAAAATGCAGTTTTTGAATTAGTATTGTATTTATGGAACAAAATCGCTCAACACCTTTGAAACTCAAGTGAAAAGGTAAACTTGTAAGGGGGTCGATTTTGTGTGTGCGACCGTGGCCGTGATATGGTACCCCACTCTAAGTAATTGAAGCAGACACTGCGGAGTTCAAAGTAACAGAACATTATTACAGCAGCAGCAACAAGCAAAATGGACAAATTGTGATACTGAGCTTGGCAGTTAAAGGGGTATTCTCATCTTAGACAATGGGGGCATATCGCTAGGAGCCAGCGGTGGGACCCGCACCTATATCCAGAACGGAGCGGGGAGCGCTGCGCCTGGAGGACCCCAGGTTTCCGGGGGTCCGGCCACCACCAGGCGCAGCTCCCCGCGCCGCTCATAGAAATGAATGGGAGCCGGGCCGTGCATGCGCGGTGCGCTCCCATTCATTTCTATGGAGCCGATGGAAGTAGCCGAGCCAGCGCTCGGCTATTTTCGGCGGCCCCATAGAAATGAATGGAGGGCGGCTGCGCATGCGCAGTGCGCCCTCATTCACTTCGGGGGCTCCGTTCTGGAAATAGGTGCGGGTCCCAGCGGTGGGACCCGCACCTATAAGACAATGGGGGCATATCCTAGCGATATGCCCCCATTGTCTAAAATGAGAATAACCCTTTAAAGTCACAAGTGGGCACACAGATTGTTGGTTACAAGTAATGGCACATAGCTTGATGGTTACCATTTTGAATGGCCACAGGACTTAGCGGTTTCAGTAGACTGTACCACACATTATTGGTTATCATTCTCTGGTAGGCACACTGATTAGTGATTACAGTTCTCTTTCGGGCATACAGCTGTGTGGTCTTGAATTAACCCTCAGATTTCTGCTAGGAAGGGACATGTTGGGTTCTGCACAAAAAAGGCCGTCTGAATATTCTAAGAGTATATTCACAAGAGGCAGATTTGTTGAAGAAATGTTTGCGGTAAGCACATGAGTCTCTTCAAGCTCAGCTCAGATGAATGAGACAGTTCCGCCACATGTGAATATACTCTTATGAACTCTGAAGGTTGTAAACTACAGTGCATTCAGAAAGTCTTCAGATCCTTTCACTTTTTTCACATTTTCGTATGTTGCAGCCTTGTGCTAAAATTAAAAAAAATCTAATTTTCCCACATGAATCTGCACTCAATTCCCTTAAAGGGGTTTTCCGAGGGGTTGACCTATCCTCAGGAAGCGATTCTTCCCATAGAAATGAATGGGGTGGTTAGGTGTAATTACACCTACTCACCGCTACCCCGTTACGGCCAGCATGTAAACAGTGAAGAGGAGGCAGCGCTGGTACGGCGCGCGTCTCCTCTTCAAACTGCTGATCAGCGGATATCCTGAGGATAGGTCATCAATATATATAACTCGGAGAACCCCTTTAATAAAAAAAAAACGAATACAGAATTTTAGAAAGGTTTGCAAATTTATTAAAAAGGCAAAACTAAAATTTCACATGGACATAGGTATTCAGCTCTGGGGACCTCCCATTTTTCTTGATCATCCTTGAGATGTTTCAACACCTTGATTGGAGTCCACCTGTGTTAAATTCAATTGATTGGACATGATTTGGAAAGACATCCCTGTCCATATAAGGTCTCTTATATAAGGTCTCTTCAGCTGACAACGCATATCAGAGCAAAAAACAAGCCATGAGGAGGAAATAACTTCCTGTAGAACCCAGGGACAAGACTGTGTGGAGGCACACATCTGGAGAAGGGCACAAACAAATTTCTGCTGCACTGAAAGTTCCCAAGAGCTCAGTGGCCTCATAATTCTTAAATGGAAGAAGTTTCAAACAACCAAGACTCTTCCTAGAGCTGGTGACCCCAACAGAGTAATCAGGGGAAAGGTCTGGGGTAAGGTGACTCAATGGTCACTCTGGCTGAGCTCCAAAGATCCTGTGTGCAGGTGGGAGAAACTTCCAGAAGGTCAACCATCACTGCAGCATTCCACCAATCTGGGCTTTATGGCACAGCACCCAGAAAGAAGCCTCTCTTCAGTAAAAGGCACATTAACGTTTGTAAAAAAAAAAAAAAAAAAAAAAAAAAAAAAGCACCTAAAGAACACTCATACTGTGATAAACAACATTATGTAGTCTGCTGAAGCCAAGATTTACCTTTTTGGTCTTAGTTCTAAGAGTCATGTTTGGAAGAAACCAGGCACTGCTCAACACCATCCCTACAGTGAATCATGGTGATGGCAGCACCACGCTGTGGGGTTGTTTGTGGCTGGGACAGGGAGACTGGTCAGAGTTGAGGGAAAACTGAATGGAGCAAAGCTGAATGTAGCAGAGATATTCTTACTAAAAATCTGATCCAGAGTCTTCTGGACTTTAGACTGGCCTGAAGGTTTACCTTCCAACAAGACAATGACCATAAGCCCACAGACAGGATAACACAGGAATGACTTAGGGACAGGGGCGTAGCTAAAGGCTCATGGGCCCTGGTGCAAGAGTTCAGCTTGGGCCCCTCCCCAGCGCTGGTGCACCTAGCTTTTCTGCCGGCCAAGTCAGAAATGTAACCCCTCCCCCCATGCCAAATTCTCACCTTAACCCTTTCCCTCCTAACATTACGTATATCACTACAGAACATACAGGGTAAGGCTACATTCACACGACAGTTGTTTTTGCGGCCTCCGATCTGCATATTTTGCGGCTCAGATGCAGACTCATTCACTTAAATGAACACTGTGTGCTGTCCGCATCTGTATGTCCATTCCTATTTTTGTCCATTTGCGGACAAGGATAGGCATCGTTACAGTGGATCTGCAAAAAAAACGGATACCATACGGAACATCATCCTCTTTTTGCGGATCCGCAATTTGCAGACTGCAAAATACAATGTTCGTGTGAATGTAGCCTAATACAGCGCCCCATACCTCTTACATCCAGGTAATACAGCGCCCCATACCTCGTACATCCAGTATAATACAGCACCTCATACCTCGTACATCCAGTGACTTCTCCTCTGATGTAGATCTTCTCTTTCCTCATCTTCTCCTTTCAGACCAGACGCCATTTTTCAGCCATTTCTCATCTCTGCAGTTTGACAGAAAAAAATCTTAGTTTACTACTTTTCCATCATCCTCCCGTCTTCTGGACAAATCATCCTACCACTCCCAGTACTGTGCCACTAGTACCACACAGATAGTGCCCTTCAATAATTATTGGCACACAGTGTCCTAAAATAACTTTGCCCAGCAAATAGTGTCCCTGACAGTAATAGTGTAAACATAACGTCCCCCAGAAATAACTGCGCTGATGCTGTGCCAGGGTGCCCCCCACAGTAATAGTGCCCCCAAAGTCCCAACTAATAATTCTCCGCCAAAGTGCACTTGTTAGTAATAGTGCCCCCAACAGTACTAATGTCCCCACTGTGCCCCAGAAGTAATAATGCTTCCAATGTGCCAGTAAGAAGTGCCCCCAAAATTTCACCCCAATAATGTGCCAGTAAGAAGTGCTCCCCACCCATAGATGCCCCCAAATTATGTGCCAGTAAGAAACGCCCCAATAATGCGCCAGAAGTTCCCCCCAAAATCATGTGCCAGTAAGAAAAGCCCCCAGTGCCCCCATGTGCCAGTAAGAAATGCCCCAGTGCCCCCCATGTGCCAGAAAAAATGCCCCCAGTGCCAGTAAAAATGCCCCCAGTGCCCCCATGCCATAAAGAAATGCCCCCAAGTGCCAGTAAGAAATGCCCCCAGTGCCCCCATGCCATAAAGAAATGCCCCCAAGTGCCAGTAAGAAATGCCCCCATGTGCCAGTAAGAAATGCCCCCAGTGCCCCATGTGCCAGTAAAAATGGCCCCAGTGCCTGTAATAATGCCCCCAGTGCCAGTAAAATGCCCCCAGTGCTCCCATGTGCCAGTAAAAATGCCCCCAGTGCCAGTACAATGCTCCCAGTGCCCCATGTGCCAGTAAAAATGCTCCCAGTGCCAGTAAAAATGCCCCCAGTGCCCCTATGTGCCAGTAAAAATGCCCCCAGTGCCCCATGTGCCAGTAAAAATTCCCCCAGTGCCAGTAAAATGCCCCCAATGCCCCCATGTGCCCCTAAAAATGCCCCCAGTGCCCCCAATAGAGCCCCCTTACCTCCATCAGGCTGGCAGCGATGCAGGCCTCTTCTGGCCTGTGTCCCGCGCTGTACGACTCAGGCGGCGCGATGACGTCATTGCGCCGCCTGAGCCGGCCTCTGATAGGCTGCATGCCTAGTGCCTGCAGCCTATCAGAGGAACGGGCAGGGGAGACTCCTCTCCCTCCCCTGCCCTGCAGAACAATACAGGCATCTGTATCACCGTCCTGAGGACGGCGATACAGATGACTATGGAGATGAGCGCTTCCACAAAGGAAGCGCTCATCTCCCTGTGCCCCGTCGCCGCCCCCATCTGTGCGCCGGGCCGCGCTGCACCTGGCTAATTGGCGGTGCGGCCCTGCAAGTGGCATGGGGGCTTAGGGGCCCGGTCGCAACTGCGACCGCTGCGACCCCTATAGCTACGCCACTGCTTAGGGACAATTCTGCGAATGTCCTTGAGTGGCCCTGCTAGACCCCTAACTTGAACCCAATCAAACATCTTTGGAGAGACCTGAATATGCCTGTCCACTGATGGTGCCCATCCAACCTGACAGAGAAGAACATCAGAAAATCTCCAAACCCAGGTGTGCAAACCTTGTGATATCATACCCAAGAAGACTGGAGGCTGTATTTGTCACCAAAGGTTCTTGAACTAGTACAGAGTTAAGGGTCTCAATATTTATATCAATGCACGATTTTAGTTTCTCTTAGTCAGTAAAGATTTAGAATATTCTGTTTTCAAAATGTGAAAAAAGTGAAAGTGTCTGAAGAGTTTCTGAGTGCACTGTAGTCTGAATCCTATGCAGTCAGGTGAAAGTAATAAAGGTAAAGTAAATGTGAAGTAATAATCTGATTTTGTTTTTGGTTTTCCTCTTGACTTCATAATCTTTTAAAGTTATTAAAGTTATACTTGGAATATCCACATGGTGGCAACATAATGTTTTTGACAATGAGAACAGTTGTACCCAGAGCCACTTGGTGGCAACCTATACACACATGTGATGAACGCTAACTCTCATAGGCTTGCTGCCTTTGTATTCATTAACATTTAAACTGATGATTGATGTCAAATTGGTATTTGTCTTCCAAAGCAAGATAAGTCTATGATTTATGGACACATACATTTCATACAGATCTTACTCACATATGTATTCATACTCCTAATAATTTGGCAGTTGACAAATACTGGAACATGTTTCTTAGTGATGTTGTATAAGTATGTTTGGCTGTCATCAGTCTGAGACATATGCAGCTCTAATTTCCTCTTTCAAAGAAAAAAGCCTCTGAACCGTTGCTACAGTTTGATAATTGCAATGTACATCTCCATCAAAAATGTTTTAAAACCTTCTTTTAACTTCTGAAAAATGTATAAATCTGTTCCATGATTTCTGTGTTATATTTGGTGCTTAGAATGAGCTGTATAATATCACCATTCTGGAGCATATTTTCTTAGGTACAGTAGAGTACTATGATATAGTCACTGTTTGGAGTTATCTGTGCACTATTTGGTAAGGATAATAAAAAGATGGACGGGTGCATCATAAGGCTGAAACGATTACTCGATTAAAATTTTTTGCATCAAGGATTCGTTTGTGCCATGGAACGTGAGTAAAGCGCTTGCTATTACTCATACTTCGTGGTCTCCCGCCGGCCCGAACCACGCTGCACTAGATCCTGAAATACACACATAATCAGGATAAAGTGCACGTGTATGCGCACTATGACCTGACACTGGGTGACATCAGGTCTCAGTGCAGCGCATGGAGAAGAGGATGGAAGATCTCTGGAGTGTAAGGGAAAGCTGATGGCGCTGTGGGGGAGGGGGAGGGGACGCTGATGGCACTGGGGAGGAACACTGATGGCATTGGGGGCAGCTGATGGCACTGGGGGAAGTTGATGGCACTGGGAAGGCAGCTGATGGCACTAGGGGGGAGCCTGATGGCACTGGGGGGAAGCTGATGGAACTGGGGGACAGCTGATGGCACTGTGGAGGAGCTGATGGCATGGGGGGAAAATGATGGCACTGAGGGGGGGAAATGATGGCACGGGGGAGCCTGATGGCAGGGGGGTCTGATGGCATTGGGGGGGCTGATGAGTGTTTATAAAGGAAATTGTGCTTTTACTTAGTTTTTTCTTATTAGAGTACTCGATTAAGCCTTGGATTAATCGGTAGAATACTTAATTACAAAAATAATTGATAGCTGCAGCCCTAGTGCAGCAGAATGTGAGCAATCAGGAGTGGGTAGACTTGATAACTTGATGTCCATGTGGAATACAGATTTACAGGTCTATTAAAGGGGTTCTGCGGGAATTAAGTAAATGATAATATTTAAATATTACTTTATTATAAATATATTCCCAAGTACTTTTCATTAGTTATAATGGCTCATTTTGTCTAGGGAGAAATCAACAGGGGAAATAAAATGGCTGCAATACTATTCGTACACACAAAACATGTCCTAATCACACAGCAGGACAAGTTACTTCACAACACTGAGCTAAAAAGCTGCCTCATTCTCCTCTCTGCTCTGCTCTACTTGTCAGAGATGATGATCCTGAATACAGATGATAAGATCTTCACCTGAATTTCTGTAGGAATGGAGTACATGAGGAGACATGAAGTACAGAGAGGAGGGTGGGTTGAGGCTAATGAGCAGCAGCTCTTGTATGCAGTGTCCATTACCACAGCCTCACATTACCACAATCTGTCCTGTCCGTCCTCTCTGTACTTCATGTCTCCTCATGAACTCCATTCCCACAGAGATTCAGCTGAAGATCATATTAAACTGTATTCAGGATTAAATATCCAAAGTCAATTCACATAAAACGTTGTTCTTATACAGTTATGCAGTGGAAGGAGCTGGGTATTGGAGCTCCACTCCTATTCACTTTAATGAAGCATCACTGCAGTAACCAGCTCCGTCTACTGCACAGCAGATGGAAATGTGTATTTCTGGCATCAGAGCTTCTTTAGACATCTGATTGACAGGGATGCAGAGTAACTGACCCCAGCCAGTCAGATAGTGTTGACCTATTCTGAGGATAAGCCATCATTTGTAAAGGGTTAGGATGGATTTAGACTGGCGACCCATCTAAATGGGCAGCTGATCACCTGATAAACAAGCAAAACGCACATTCATTGGGTGAAATAATCGTTAGTGCAGGCACATAAATTACGGTTTCTGAGCAGCAGATCGAAGCAATGCAGCTATTTGAGGACAAGCAATGGCAATAGTGATCCCTCATCCTCATACTGTGGAAGTGATCATTGCATATAAATGCTTCACCTCCACTGAGCGAGCAGCCGACTACCGGGAAGGAACGTTTCCTTCCCAACAATCTGTGCTCAAATGCCCATGTAAATCCATCTTTAGACATCTCATTTAAAGGAAATCTGTCAGCAAATATAACTATACTAGCTGAAGGACCCGGCTTCGCCCAGGTATATTTCATTTATTTCATTTAATGTTTGTGTGTGTCGTTAAAAGATATCGAGAGTGACCTCTACAGTGCCCGTCCCATCAACAGTGACCTCCACAGCAGCCCGCCCCTTAACAAAAACATCCACAGCGCCCTCCCCTTTAACTGTGACCTCCACAGCAGCAAGGGTGGCCACTGTCTCACCGGCCATTCCCCCAAACGTGAAGCAGCACCCCCAGTTCCCATGAAGCCACACCACTAAACATGAGGCCACGCCCCTGGCTCCGTGAAAACACGGAGGAGAAGCTGTCTGAGCGTGAGCTACTGAAAGGGTGGACATCCCTGCATCTGTGACCTCTACAGCTGCCCGCCCCTTTAACAGTGACCTCTACAGCAGCCCGCCCCTTTAACAGTGACCTTTACAGCAGCTCGCCCCTTTAACAGTGACCTCTACAGCAGCCCGCCCCTTTAACTGTGACCTCCACAGCAGCTAGAGTGGCCACTGTCTTCACCCCAGAAAGCCAGACCTCACCAGCCATTCCTCCAAACGTGAAACAGTGCCCCCAGTTCCCATGAAGACACACCACTAAACATGAGGCCACGCCCCCCTGGCTCAGTGAAGACACGGAGCAGAAGCTGTCTGAGTGTGAGCTACTTAAAGGGTGGACATCCCTGTGTCTGTCCAGGCACTGCGCTGGACAGGGGCGGACTGGGAACTTAAAGTGGCCCTGGAAAAAATACTAAAAAGTGGCCCAGTTTTGTAGTTGGGTCCAAATTTATGGAAGATAGGGTCAGCTATACCATATTGTGGCCCATTATACCATCCCAACAAAGGCAAATACCGCAGTCCACCATAAAATACTGCCAGCAGCACAAAATACATCCCCCAAAACTTCCACTGGCTGGCCCCCTGGGCATCGGCCCACCGGGAAATTTCCCTGTAAGGTCTATGGCCAATCCGCCCCTGGCGCTGGACAGAGAACAGGTAGCCAGAAAACTGGACTGTCCAGCCTAAAGCTGGACATCTGGCCACCCTAACATCAGCCTTCCCCTAGGGTGGCTAGAGGTCTTGTTTTAGGCTGGACAGTCTGGCTTTCAGACTCCCTGTCCTCTGTCATGCACAGGGCCTGGATGAACACAGGGATGTCCTTTTGAACAGCTCACTCTCAGCAGCAACACTGTGCAGTCTGAGCAATGAGCTGCAGGGAGAAAGTCACCCTCTTCCCACCCCTGCAGCTGACAGAAGGTGATTTTTACCTATATTTTTAATCCCGGTCAAATGTGGCATGGAAGGGGCGTGGCCTGACTGAGTCAGGGGAGTGACTTAGTGGGATCTGGGGGTGGGGCTTTTAAGTCCTTCTTTTGACGGTGGCCTGAATTACAGGTCGATGCCATAGTAATTTAGGAGGAAGGTGGGTAGCAGTGGAAGAAAACATCTTTTATTACTACTGAACAGTAAATATGTGAAATGTACATTATATGAGGTAATGATTGATGATGAGTTAGTCTAAAACATAAGTTATAGTTATTGTAACCGGAATATCCCTTTACCATTGTCATCCACAGTGCTCTGCCTCTTTAATGCAGACCTACAGCAGTGAACTGGCTAGGTTGTCATAGAAACCTGGTGTGTGCCTGTGAGCTTCTATTGGCTGATAAGGGTCATGTGACCAGGCTACTATTGGCTAATGCATTTTTTGGGAATATCTCAGGAACGGTATGTCCTGGAGAGCTGAAAACTGTTCTAAAACACTCCTGGACACCTGATGTACATGTGTGCCAAATTTTGTGATTGTACCTGCAGCGATGCGGATTCCTTTAGCGGACATACACACACACACACATACACTCAGCTTTATATATTAGATGTAATCCAGTCCAGGGCTACATAGTGCTGCCTAACACAATGCAAAACCTAGCTGTCTTAGTATTCTGTGTGTTTCTGAAGTGCAGAAAATTAACTTTTATTCCTATGCAAATATGGTCTCAAGGTGCCCAGCAGGACGTGCATAACTGTTAAAGGAGCCCAGGCACGCCTTCTGCCGGAGCCCAGGCCCTCCTCTTCACATGTTCTCGGTACCTCCCCTTGCTCCCCTGGTTTACTAGAATGTATGGGCAAACGAGAGGTGGTTCAATAGAATGTATGGGCTAACCGGAGGTGGTTTACTAGAATGTATGGGCAGATGGGGGCGTGGTGGATGGTGCAAGGGGAGGTACCGAGAACAAGTGAAGAGGAGGGCCTGGGTTCCTATAACAGTTATGCACGCCCCGTTGGGCACCTTGAGACCACATTTGCATAGGAATAAAAGTTAATTTTCTGCACTTCAGAAACACATAGACATGTATGCTTTGCATTGTGTCAGGCAGCACTATCTAGCCCTGGACTGGGTTACATATAGTTAGATGTGCTGACAGATTTCCTTTAAGTCTACATTACATGCTGATTTAGGTAATCAGGTCTATCTACACCTAATTGCTCACATTGTGCATCACACTTCAATCTTTTTATTATTCTTGCCACATAGTGTACAGATAAAAAACTCCATACAATGACCATACCATGGTGGCCGGCTGTACATAAATAATACCCTTAAGGTCCTTTTACACGGGCCGATTATCGGCCGAAAAATCGTTCCTAGGAACGCTAGTGCCGATAATCGACCCGTGTAAAAGTGGCCCTAATCAGCCGACGAACGAGCAAAACGCTCGTTCGTCGGCTGATTGGATCTTTCGGTTTCTACAAAAGATCCAATCTGTCGGGCGCACATTGGCCTGTGTAAACAGGCGATGTGCGCCTGACAGTATGGAGCTTCCGGGCCGCACGAGCGATACAGCGATCACTCGTGCGGCCCGGCGCTCGATTCATCGGGCCGTGTAAAGGCTCCCTGCCCGAGCGCCGATATCGCTGATCGGCGCTCGGGCAGAGAGACACATTGGCCCGTGTAAAAGGGCCTTTACACTGCTATAAATTGCCCAAATAATACTATCATTCAGATTCCAAATAAAACAGCAATACAACGGCCAAATAACAGTGCGGTAAGGTGTCCACATCAATAGTACTGCTATTTTATTGTCATTTTGTGTTCCTGTATATAATTGTAACAGCGCTCTGCCCTAAAAAAGACATGTGGTGGATATGAAGCTACAGTAAAGGAGTTTGGAAGGAGTTAAGACCTGAAATGCCTCCATTCTGGGAACATAATAAAATATGGGTGAAGAGTTACATTATGCAGAACTGACTTCTCTACTGCAATACCATGGATAGCATGACATCTGGCAAAGACGGGAAAGAAACTTTCACAGATCTCAATCAATTTTGATTCCTTATTGAGTCTCTGATTCATTTGCAGGCGATGCTTGAGTAAATTAGTCAGGTAGTCAATAGCTAATAATAAGGAAATGGCAGCACAGAAGGAAAGTGATGCCAATTATACTTATTGCACTCTTGTTCTTCCCTGCAGATCAACATTAAATATTAATCCAATACATTAGCAGGCAATGCATGATCTCTCACAGCTCTGGCTAGTAGTCTTTCCACTAGAGCCATGCAATGGTTTGCCGTGTACTGATGCATTTGAGATTAATTATATCATGGAACATGGAGAAATTCAGACCTATTCTCCTATATTTCTGTACGTAAAAAAAAATCACTTCTGACTCCATGAAATGCTTCTTTCCATAAACTGACATGCCCAGAATTATCATTAAAGGAGATATGCCATGATGGATGTAAAAAATGAAAATCAGACATCATATATTACGGGACAACACCTTTCTAACTGGAACCAGCCCTGTACTGCACAAGAATCCAGAGATCTCCCCATTCACTGTTCCAAGTGCTCTGCTAGATTATCATCAGCCTGGCAGGTCAGGGAGAGTGTCCTTTCTGCTGAAGCTCTCTCCCTGTAACTGCCACAGCTTCTAACAGCACATATGGCTGGTGGCAGTTGAAGATTTAAACTGAGCACGTTCGACTAGTTTAGTGAAAAGGACAAAAAATAAGAAAAAGAACAAACAGCAGGTGGCGCTATACAGATGCATTTTATTGAATAACTCAGTGGCTATACGTTTAATTGCATGCAATTACAAAAGTATTCAGATGCAGGTGCTGGTTTATAAAATGTAGAATACATCTCGTGAGACAACCCCTTTAATGAGTTATAGATTGTTTTGGTGTAAGATCCTAACTGTGAAAGCCGATGCAGAAGAGTTCTCCAATGATAAGAAACACTACAGGAGAGTTTGTATTGTTGTTGCGTCTGATTTGTGTTGCCTTTTTGTGGAGCCAATCTTTTCAGACATGTTTATAAAAGAGATGCGCCAAAATCTATGGTAAAATGGGA
Organism: Rhinella marina; assembly: GCA_900303285.1. Classification (NCBI taxonomy): domain Eukaryota; kingdom Metazoa; phylum Chordata; class Amphibia; order Anura; family Bufonidae; genus Rhinella; species Rhinella marina. The sequence continues at coordinate 781,228 of ONZH01023284.1, forward strand.
CGAGCGCCACAGTTTTGATTTTGAGACTAGAAAGAGGACATGGTCAATACATGTCTAAGTTTACGACACACTTATGGCAGTGCAAATTTATTTGGGGTGCAAAAAAGGTTGTGGAAATAATACCAACCATGCTTCATATGTATAAATTAAGACTGTCAAGTTTGACAGCATTCTGCAGTTGTGTATAGTCCGATGTGCCGAACTTATATGCATACACCAAAATAATAAATCACACTACAACAAAACCACTTTAAAGACAAGCAAGAGCCCCAGTGTGCTCAGCATTAAATGAGCATTCTCTTCTGGGTAGATGGTGCCAAATACACCTCAAGTACCTTTATTCTCCCTTATCCCGTGCTTGTTGGCTCAAGTAAAGAAAGGTGTACTGAGACATTTCTTGAATGGTTATCCCTAGACATTGGAAGGCTAAATCTGCCCCTTCTCTACGCGAATGGGCCAAAGAACTTATAGCTGACCAGCAGGAGAGGTCAGATATTTTCCTGAAAAGGTGCCACCCTCTTGTTCATGTTTTTGGATTCTTCTATATGTCTAGACATGCTGTGAGTCTTCTCAGTTTCTGTAATATTGCTTTTTCAAGATTTACAGGGCACAAACTTCTCCTCTATCCTTTCCTTCCTTCACCTCTTTCCCTTACCCCTTCCTTCCCTCATCCCTTCTTTGCCTACCCCCCCCCCTTTTCATTTTCTTGTGTACGTTCGTAGTTTCATAATCACTCCTTGGGCTATGCTGCTGCTCTGAAGTTGGAATAGTGTACCGACGAAAGTGTAGCTCTCTGGACATTCAGTTTATTTAATGTTTTCATACTTACATAGTTTATTATATTCAGCTAGACATGTGATCGGCGATCTTGAATTACTGTTATAGTAATCCTATGATACGGTCCCGTGTGACCTATTTGCTTACTTTTTTCGCCCGTTTCACAGACTGTAAATGTATTATTCTGAAAATTCAATAAAACTAGAGTAAACATAAATGAGCGTTCTCATCTGGGACATTTATGGCATATCGGTAGGACCACACCTCTGTGGCTCACTCCAATCTCGAGAATGGGACCTGATGTAAATGGAGAGCACACCGAGCATGCACAGCTTTGTCTGTTCTGTGCTATGGGACTTCCAAAAATACCCAAGGATGCTTGCTAAGCTATTTCTGGAAGTCCCATAGCAGTGAATGAGGAGAAACCCCAAATACACAGTGTTCACTTCATTCATGGTGGGGCCCCTGTTCTTGAAATGGGACCCATTTATAGCCTATGTTATGTGCTGTGAATGTCCAGCTGTTTATAGACAAAAGAAACTCAAAAGAAAAGACGTTTGATTCGGCATCCGTACTCCTTCCAGCAATCCTCTACTTACATAAATTGTTTCATCTGTATTAGGCGGTAAGAGATAATCAATGTAGGGCCCCATTTACACGACCGTATGTATTCCGTGATCCGTATAAAAACGGAACGGAAGACATACGAAAAGTCTTCCGTAGTGTTCCGCAATTTTGCGGACCCATTGACTTTAATGGGGCTACGGACGTGATTTTTGCGGCCAAGTATAGGACATGTTTTATTTTTTTTTGCGGGAGAACTTCCGTGAGATACGGGATGCGGAATGCACACGCAAAAATGCGGATAAGATGCGGAAATGTACAATGGGGCCTAAGACTCATTTTGCCTGCCAGTGGTTTCAGTGTTATGGCTGATCTATGTATAGCCTCATTTATGGATATTGGTTGCAGGTCATGTATTTTGACTTAATATTTTTGATGACTAGTACAAACTATTACATATTTAATTCCTTTTCTTTTGTAGGTGTTGACAAGGATAACTGCTGCCTTTGTTAAAAATGTACAGTTGTTGCCTGATGATCCCAAGGAAAGGCAAATGATATTCAAACTCGTAGGAAAAAACTTTGTACAAAACCATTTTAGTGAATATCCAAATGATCCTAGTCTGTTGGTAAGCATTAACAAACCATGTCATTTTTGAGATATTACCTAATAGATATTATGAAAAACTTGTATTTCTTCTGTCTCACTTAAAGGGTCACAGAGTTTTCAAAAAACCTTTGAGTATTGATAGTTGTGGATCTGAATTCTGAGACCCCCACTGATCGGTAGAACGAGGAGAGAGAAGGACTCCCTATATCACACTCTCTCCTCGCTGTAGGACACAGGCTCATTAGAAGTCTATGAGCCCATCTCAATTCCATCCTCCATAGCAAGGAGAGAGAGTATGATATACATGCCCATCTCTCTCCTTGATCTAGAGATTGGTGGAGGTCTCAGGTGCCAGCCTGCCATTTTTCATAACGCAGATGTGAATGTACCCTAAGGGAGTATGGAAAAAGTAAAAACAAAAAGCAAACAATTGGCTGTTTAAATGCAGGAGACTCGGAGAAACAGAAACCTTTCAGACCTTGGATTTCTGAGCTGATGTTGTCTATTGTTGTCAGAATATTAGAAAAGAGTTTCTAATTTATCCCAGCCAGACACAGGGCAGCACAAGCTCCACATTTTCCCTAAACTTATTTTTCTTAGGGGTTGTTCACATATCAGTTATTTGATCAGTTATTTCCATCAGTTATTGTGAGCCAAAACCTGGAGTGGACACTACACAGAGATCAGGTGTAATGAAAAGATCTGCACCTGTTTGGTGTTTTTGACCCTCACCTGGTTTTGGCTCACAATAACTGATGGAAATAACTGATCAAATAACTGATATGTGAACAACCCCTTATCTGTATGCTGACTTTACCAAAAACTAAATTATTCATTGTATAATATATCTCTTAATAATATAAAAATGAGTTTCTGTCTGTCTGTCTGTCTGTTCTCTATGCGCGACCAAACTACTGGACCGATTTTCACCAAATTCGGCACACAGGTACATCAGGTGTCCGGGAAGGTTTTAGACCAGGTCTCATCTCTCTAGGACGTACCGTTCCCGAGATATTCCCAAAATATGATCTCCATTAGCCAACATTACAACTGGGAGCTTTGGTTTTAAACTCCAACTGCCATTCTCTGCAAAGGCGAACACAGGGAGGGCAGGTTTCCATAACAACCAGGTAATTATCAGCAGCTGAGGATCTCATCCATTTCTATTTACTGACACTGTTAAAGGTATTCCGGTTACCATAAATATAACTTAAGTTTTTTTCTATTACTACAGTTCAGTAGTAATAAAAGATGTTTTCCTCCACTGCTGCCTATTGCGTGGGCTCATAAATAAGCATGGTATTGACCTTTAATTCAGGCCACCCTAAAAGAAGTACTTAAAACCCCCGCCCCAGGTCTCACTAAGCCACACCCCCAACTCTGTCAGGCCACACCCCTTTCACTCCGCAGCCAACAGAGATTGAAAAAATAAAGGTAAAAATCAACTTCTGTCAGCTGCAGGGATGGGTGGGAGGTTGACTTTCTTTCTGCAACAACACACACAAACATTAAATAAAATAGATTAAATCCACCCATGCGAAGCGTCTTGCTAATCCACGCCCCCGACTCTGTCAGGTCACGCCCCCTCCCACTCCGCAGCCAATGGAAATTTAAAAAATGAAGGTAAAAATAAACTTCTGTTTGCTGCAGGGGTGGGAGGGTGAATTTCTCTCTGCAACGACACACAAAAATTTTAGATGAAATAGACTGATTATAGACTACAACCGTTCGAAGCCTTTTGCTAAGCCACGCCCCGTCTATGTCAGACCACGCCCCCTCTCACTCCGCAGCCATTCTGCAACGACACACAGAAAAATTAAATGAAATAGATTAAATGCACCTATGCGAAGCGCTTTGCTAAGCCACACCCCGACTCTGTCAGGCCACGCCCCCTCCCACTCCGCAGCCAACAGGGATTGAAAAAATAAAGGTAAAAATCAACTTCTGTCAGCTGCAGGGATGGGTGGGAGGTTGACTTTCTTTCTGCAACAACACACACAAACATTAAATAAAATAGATTAAATCCACCCATGCGAAGCGTCTTGCTAATCCACGCCCCCGACTCTGTCAGGTCACGCCCCCTCCCACTCCGCAGCCAATGGAAATTTAAAAAATGAAGGTAAAAATAAACTTCTGTTTGCTGCAGGGGTGGGAGGGTGAATTTCTCTCTGCAACGACACACAAAAATTAGTCTAATTGTAGTCTAATTATAGACTACAACTGTTCGAATCGTCTTGCTAAGTCACGCCCCCAACTCTGTCAGACCACGCCCCCTCCCACTCTGCAGCCATTCTGCAACGACACACAGAAACATTAAATGAAATAGATTAAATCACCTATACGAAGCGCTTTGCTAAGCCACACCCCCAACTCTGTCAGGTCATGCCCCTCCCACTCCGCAGCCAACAGGGATTGAAAGAATGAAGGGAAAAATAAACTTCTGTCAGCTGCAGGGGTGGGAGGGTGAATTTCTCTCTGCAATGACACACACAATTTTAGATGAAATAGACTAATTTCAGACTACAACCGTTCAAAGCATCTTGATAATCCACACCCCCAACTCTGCCAGGCCACGCCCCCTCCCACTCCGCAGGCAACAGGGATTGAAAAAAATCAGCTGCAGGGGTGGGAGGGTGAATTTCTCTCTGCAACGACACACAAAAATCGTAGATAAAATTGACTAATTTTAGACTACGACCATTCAGTACTAATAAAAGATGTTTTTTTCCACTGCTACCCATTGCGGGTCCCCATAAATTACCATGTCATCGACCTGTAATTCATGCCACTCTGACCCCCGCCCCAGATCTCGGGAAACCACGCTCCGACTCTGTCAGGCCACGCCCCCTCCCACTCCGCAGCCAACGGGGATTGAAAAAATGAAGGTAAAAATCAACTTCTGTCAGCTGCAGGGGTGGGAGGGAAGTTGGATTTCTTTCTGCAACAACATACAGAAAACATTAAATGAAATAGATTAAATATACCCATGCAAAGCAATGTTTTCTTCCACTGTTACCCATGGCGTGTCCTCATAAATTACCATGGCATCGACCTGTAATTCTGGCCACCATCAAAAGAAGGACTTAACCCCCCCCCGTGTCCCATTAAACCACACCCCCTCCCACTCCGCAGCCAATAGGGATTGAAAAAATGAAGGTAAAAATCAACTTCTGTCAGCTGCATTGACTTTCTCTCTGCAACGACACACAGAAACATTAAATGAAATAGATGAAATATACCCAGGCGAAGCCGGGTCTTTCTGCTAGTGTTCAATATTTCTGAAACATTCTGTACATTAGGGGGGTAATTTATTAAGACCGACGTTTTAGATGCTAGTCTTAATAAACCCTGTGCTGGAGGTAGATCCACCAAAGTTATGTAGAGGCGTTGGCCTCTACATAACTTTGGCGCATCCACCGCCGGTCTAAATCTATGCCAGCTTCCTTGCTTGAGTAGATTTAGAACATTTTCTACTTCTAAAACAGAAAAATAATAAAAATATGGCAGCACAACATTTCACATGCAAACAATAGAACTAAGGAATGGGGATAATTCTAAATTAAAGTGGTATTATACCTACTAGAAATGAAAAATGAAAAAATAGAAGCTCTTTGCGCACATTTTTGATCAAACGTGTGTCGGGCCCATCTACCAGGCGGCTTCCTCAGATGGGTACCTGATTGCTAGTCTAAATTTTCCAGTAGTATATATTGAGGGTAGCGGCCTCTTTTAGACTGAGCAACGCCCATCTGCCTGGGGCTTCTGAGCAGAGTAGAAATGTAGCTGGTTCCTACACCACCCTGAATATTGTAGGCTTAGGTAAGTCCAAGAGAGGCCATCTGTTAGTGTTAGGTACCCATCTGCGGAAGCCACCTTGACGCCTGGTAGATGGGCCCGATACACGTTTGATCAAAAATGTGAGCAAAGAGCTTCTATTTTTCATTTCTAGTAGGTATAATAACACTTTAATTTGGCGTATATGGCGTATATCAGTTAGTAAATGACCCTTAGGACTTTTTATTCTTTACTTTTCTTCCATATCCAGCATGCTCCAAACATAAGCATAGTAGAACATGAGAGAATGGAAAAAAAATTAAAGCGTTGGCTTTGGGACCAGTGGAAAAAAGCAGCAGAGCAATCTGGATGTACTACAGGTTTGTAGCTATATATTCATCATACACCTACTATATTGAACAATGGGATATCGACTTATGTGCAACATTTTTATTATTTCTGTAGATGAAGGCACAACAGATGTCTCGCCAGAAATGACAAGTTTTATAAATCACACTTTCCAGCTGGTCGAGAATGCAATGGATTTGTTTTTAGCTCAACATGAAAACAACGAAAAGGTAAACTGATTATTTATTAAAAGGCTAGATCCTTCTTTAAAAACATTTTTATTGTTCCATTTCATCTAAAATGAATAATGAAGCAACTTTTCCAGTAGTTTGCCATTTTCAGTCAACAGCTCATATGCAGAGTGTGTTTCTCTATGGTTACAGACTACGAACTATTTGTAGTCTGATGTTGAAGTTATAATTCCTTCCGTCTGTCTCTTACTATATCTAAGGTTCACATATGTGGTAGAGGTTCCATTCGGAACCTGAGTTCCAGATTACTGCCAAAAAACTAAATAAAATATCTCTGCATGCAGTGGTATTTTGACCTGCAGACCGACAGAAATCACAATAGTTAATGAGGTCTGCCAGGTGCCATTGGTGTTCGGCATATGCTGGATCCAGCGGTTCCATATTTTCTTTTTGTTTTTCAGTTTACCGTATTTTTTGCTTTATAAGACACACTTTTTTTTCCCCAAAAGTAGGGGGAAAATGGCCGTGCGTCTTATAAAGCGAATACAAGTGAGTGCTTCCATTATGGAAGCGCTCACTAGTATGTATTAGGTGCCGAGACCCCCATCAGACCTTAGATCAGCCCACCCAGCCCCATAAGGATAAAATAAAAAACTCTCTCACCTCTCCTGTGCCGCGGCTCCGCTCCGGGTCCGGCGCTCCTCTGTCTTCTCCGGGCCGGCTCTGCACTGTCCTGACCTCGTACAGCGTCAGGACGTAGTGCGCACACTATGACCTGACGCTGCACGTAGTCAGGTGACAGTGCAGCGCCGGCCGAAGACAAAGGAGCGCCGGACCAGGAGCGGAGCCGCGGCGCAGGAGAGGTGGGAGAGTTTTTTTTTATCCTTATGCGGCTGGGTGGGCTGATCTGAGGTCTGATGGGGGCACAGTCGGCTAATATGGGGGCTGATCTGAGGTCTGATGGAGGTAGAATGGGCTGATATGGGGGCTGATCTGAGGTCTGATGGGGCAGAGTGGGCTGATATTGGGGGCATAGTGGGCTGATATGGGGGCATAGTGGGCTGGTCTGATGCGGGCACAGTGGGCTGATATGGGGCATAGTGGGCTGATCTGAGGTCTGATGGGGGCACAGTGGACTGATATGGGGGCTGATCTGATGGGGCAGAGTGGGCTGATATGGGGGCACAGTGGGGTGATATGGGGGCTGATTTGAGGTCTGATGGGGGCAGAGTGGGCTGATATGGGGGCACAGTGGGCTGATCTGAGGTCTGATGGAGGCACAGTGGGCTGATATGGGGGCACAGTGGGCTGATCTGTGGTCTGATAGGGGCACAGTGGGCTGATATGGGGGCTGATTTGAGGTCTGATGGGGGCAGAGTGGGCTGATATGGGGGCACAGTGGGCTGATCTGAGGTCTGATGGAGGCACAGTGGGCTGATATGGGGGCACAGTGGGGTGATATGGGGGCACAGTGGGGTGATCTGAGGTCTGATGGGGGCACAGTGGGCTGATATCGGGGCACAGTGGGCTGATCTGAGGTCTGATGGAGGCACAGTGGGCTGATATGGGGGCACAGTGGGCTGATCTGAGGTCTGATGGGGGCACAGTGGGCTGATATGGGGGCTGATGGGCTAATCTGAGGTCTGACATGGAGGGCTGATATGGCGGTCTGATGTGATGTCCTGAAATTTATGGGGGGTCTGATATGAGGTGTGATGAAAAATATTTTTTTCTTATTTTCCTACTCTAAAATCTGGGGTGCGTCTTATCATCAGGTGCGTCTTATAAAGCGAAAAATACGTTATATACCGGGATAGAAAAACGGAAGCTATGCTGCATATGTGAACTTAGCCTTACTTAAAGAGGGCATGTAGTCCCAAAATGCAATGCAATCTGCAGTAGGTAGTAGTAGCTTGTTATACAGAAGGATAAGTTGAGCAGATTAATATATACAGATTTATGGGAAAAGATTCAGTAAAGCTTGCAATTTATACCTTTAACCCCTTAAGGACCCATGACGTACATGTACATCATGGATGACCGTCACTTAAGGACCCATGACGTACATGTACGTCATGGTGATTGGTCTGGTGCAGGAGCTGTGCCCGCCCGATCAGCGGCAGGGGTCCGGCAGTCATAGATAACCGGACCCCTGCTGCGTACACCTGCATCGGTGAAAACACCGATGCGGACATATTAACCCCAGGGGCGTAGCTAAAGGCTCATGGGCCCTGGTGCAAGAGTTCAGCTTGGCCCCCCCCCTTCCCTCAGCCTAGCTTTTCTGCCGGCCACGTCAAAAATTGAACCCCCCCCCCCATGCCAAATTCTCACCCTAACCTTTTCCCCCCCTAACATTACGTATATCACTACAGAACATACAGGGTAAGGCTACATTCACACGACAGTTGTTTTTGCAGCCTCCGATCTGCATATTTTGTGGCTCAGATGCGGACCCATTCACTTCAATGAACACTGTGTGCTGTCCGCATCTGTATGTCCATTCCTATTTTGCCTGTTTTGCGGACAAGGATAGGCATTGTTACAGTGGATCTGCAAAAAAAAAAAAAAAAACGGATGCCATACGGAACATCATACTTTTTTGCGGATCCGCAATTTGCAGACTGCAAAACACACCGTTCGTGTGAATGTAGCCTAATACAGCGCCTCATACCTCTTACATCCAGTATAATACAGCGCCTCATACCTCTTACATCCAGTATAATACAGCGCCCCATACCTCTTACATCCAGTATAATACAGCGCCCCATACCTCTTACATCCAGTATAATACAGCGCCTCATACCTCTTACATCCAGTATAATACAGCGCCCCATACCTCTTACATCCAGGTAATACAGCACCTCATACCTCTTACATCCAGTGACGTCTCCTGTGAAGTAGATCTTCTCTTTCCTCATCTTCTCCTTTCAGACCAGACGCCATTTTTCAGCCATTTCTGATCTCTGCAGTTTGACAGAAAAAAATCTTAGTTTATTACTTTTCCATCATCCTCCCTTCTTCTGGACAAATAATCCTACCACCCCAGTACTGTGCCACTAGTACCACACAGATAGTGCCCTTCAATAATTATTGGCACACAGTGTCCTAAAATAACTGCGCCCAGCAAATAGTGTCCCTGACAGTAATAGTGTAAACATAACGTCCCCCAGAAATAACTGCCCTGATACTGTGCCAGAGTGCCCCCCACTGTAATAGTGCTCCCAAGTCCTAACTAATATATTTCTGCCAGAGTGCACTTGTTAGTAATAGTACCCCCAACAGTACTAATGTCCCCACTGTGTAATAATGCTTCCAATGTGCCAGTAAGAAGTGCCTCAATAATGTGCCAGTAAGAAGTGCCCCAATAATGTGCCAGTAAGAAGTGCCCTCATAGTGCCCCCCAATAATGTGCCAGTACGAATTGCCCCAATAATGTGCCAGAAGTGCCCCCAAAATTTCAACCAAATTATGTGCCAGTAAGAAACGCCCCAATAATGCACCAGAAGTTCCCCCCATTGATTCCCCCCCCAAATCATGTGTCAGTAAGAAATGGCCCCAGTGCCCCCATGTGGCAGAAAAATGCCCCCAGTGCCAGTAAAATGGCCTAGTACCCGTAAAAATGCCCCGATGTGACAGTAAAAATGCCCCCAGTGCCAGTAAAAATGCCCCCAATGCCAGTAAAATGCCCCCAGTGCCCCATGTGCCAGTAAAAATGCCCCCAGTGCCAGTAAAATGCTCCCAGTGCCCGTAAAAATGCCCCCATGTGCCAGTAAAAATGCCCCCAGTGCCAGTAAAATGCCCCCAGTGCCCCATGTGCCAGTACAAATGCCCCCAGTGCCAGTAAAAATGCCCCCATGTGCCAGTACAAATGCCCCCAGTGCCCCCCCGTGCCCCTAAAAATGCCCCCAGTGCCCCCAATAGAGCTCCGGTCCGTGACTGCTACTATAAAAAAAAAATTAAACACTAATACTTACCTCCATGGAGCTGGCAGCAATGCGATGCAGGCCTCTTCCGGCCTGTGTCCCGCGCTGCACGGCTCAGGCGGTGCGATGACGTCATTGCGCCGCCTGAGCCGGCCTCTGATAGGTTGCAGGCCTAGTGCCTGCAGCCTATCAGAGGAACGGGCAGGGGAGACGCCTCTCCCTCCTCTGCCCTGCAGTACAGGCATCTGTATACACACAATGGAAGCGCTCATCTCCCTCTGCCCCGCCGCCGCCCCCAACTGTGCGCAGGGCCGCGCCGCACCTGGCTAATTGGCGGTGCGGCCCTGCAAGTGGCAAGGGGGGTCCTCAGGGCCCCCTGGCTTAGGGGCCCGGTCGCAACTGCGACCGCTGTGACCCCTATAGCTACGCAACTGATTAACCCCATGTATGCCGCGGTTAAAGCTGACCGCAGCATGCACAGGGTTTATCAGCGTACAAGCTGACAGCGAATGAATTACAATACACAATGCATTGTAATACATTGCAGAGAGGATCAGACCCCCAGAAGTTGAAGTCCCAGAGTGGGACAAAAATAAAAAAAAAAAGAAAAGTGTTTTCCATAATAAAAAAATAAAGTGTCACGTAAAAACACATAAAATTGTAAAAAAAAAAATTGAAAAAACAGACATATTTGGTATCGCTTCATCCATTAAAAAAAACAGCTCTATAACAATATCACATGACCTAACCCCTCAGGTGAACACCGTAAAAAATAAATAAAAAAAACTGCTAAAAAAAGCCATTTTTTGTCACTTTACATCACTAAAAGTGCAACACCAAGCAATCAAAAAGGTGTATGCCCCCCAAAATAGTACCAATCTAATCGTAAACTCATCCCACAAAAAATGAGCCCCTACCTAAGACAATCGCTCAAAAAATAAAAAAAAACTATGTCTCTCAGACTATGGAGACACTAAAACATGATTTTTTTTTTCAAAAATAATATTATTGCGTAAAACTTAAATAATCAAAGTATACATGTTAGGTATCGCCACATCTGTAACAACCTACTCTACAAAAATATTACATGAGCTAACACCTCAGGTGAACATAGTAAAAAATAATAATAAAAATGGTGTCAAAAAAGCTATTTTTTGTCACCTTACATCACAAAAAGTGTAATACCAAGCAATCAAAAAGTCATATGCACCCCAAAATAGTACCAATATAACCGTCATCTCATCCCGCAAAAAATGAACCCCTACCTGAGACACTCATCCAAAAAATAAAAAAACTACAGCTCTCAGTCTATGGAGACAGTAAAACATGATTTTATTTGTTTAAAAAATGATATTATTGTGTAAAACTTAAATAAATAAAAAAATATACATGTTAGGTATCGCCACGTCCGTAACAAACTGCTCTATAAAAATATAACATGATCTAACCCCTCAAGTGAATACAGTAAAAAAAATAAAATAAAAACAGTGTCAAAAAAGCCATTTATTGTCACCTTACATCACAAAAAGTGTTATAACAAGCAATCATAAAGTCATACACACCCCAAAATAGCACCAATCAAACGGTCACCTCATCCCACAAAAAATGAGCCCCTACCTGAGACAATAGCCCAAAAAATAAAAAAAACTATGGCTCTCAGACTATGGAGACATTAAAACATGATTTCTTTTTGTTTCAAAAAATGATATTATTGTGTAAAACTTAACCACTTCCCATCCGGGCCATTTACCCCCTTCCTGACCAGGCCTAATTTTGCAAATCTGACATGTGTCACATCATGTGGTAATAACTTTGGAAAGCTTTTACGTATCCAAGCCATTCATAGATTGTTTTCTTGTGACACATTGTACTTTGTGTTAATGGTAAATTTGAGTCAATATATTTTACTTTTATTTATAAAAAATCAAAAATTTACTGAAAATTTTGAAAAAAAATCACAATTTTTTTAAATATTAATTTCTCTACTTTTAAGTTGCATTGGGATATCTAATAAAATTGCTATTAATGAACATTCCCCATATGTCCACTTTATGTTGGCATAATTTTGGAAATGTAATTTTATTTTTTGAGGACATTAGAAGGCTTCAAATTTTAGGTGTAATTTTTAAGATTTTCATAAAAATTTCCAATGGTTAATTTTAAAGGACCTTTGCAGTTCTAAAGTGACTTTGAGGGGCTTAAATAATAGAAACCTCCCATAAATGAACATATTTAGAAACTACAGCCCCCAATGTAATACAAACTGATTTTTACAAAGTTTGTTAACCCTTTAGATTTCCCACGAGAATTAAAACAGAAGGAAGGTGAAATTTAAAAATAAATATATTTTTTTTGCAGATTTTCAATTTTTAATTCATTTTTCCTATAAGATAGCAAGGGTAAACCGCAAATCAAACCTGAATATTTATTTTCCTGATTCTGAAGTTTTCAGAAACACCCCATATGTGGTTGTAAACTGCTCTGTGACCGGCAGTAATGAGAGGGAGATAGTACAAGCATTTGTGATGGCTTTGACAGCTTGTCAGAGTGATCAAAAGCCTGGAGGCCAGGAAACAAGGTCTGGGTTAAAGCTCCATGTTCTTGGCTGTCAGGAGGCAGCTGAGTCATGGAGCTTCTATGTACAGGTGCTGCACACAGGGGGCAAAGCTGAAGGACGTTTTAAAACGTCCATTCAGAGATAGAGATCCACTACCAGGACGTTTATAGTCAATGGGCAGACTGGAAGTGGTTAAATAAAATAAAAAAGTATACATATTACGTATTGCCACGTCCGTAACGACCTGCTCTTTAAAAATATCACATGATCTAACCCCTCAGGTGAACACAGTTAAAAAAATTAAAAAACGGTGTAAAAAAAGCCATTTTTTTGTCACTTTATATCACAAAAAGTGTAATACCAAGCGATCCAAAAGTCACTTGCACCCCAAAATAGTACCTATCAAACCGTCATCACATCCTGCAAAAAATAAGCCCCTACATAAGACAATCGTCCAGAAGATTAAAAAAAACTTTGTCTCACAGACTATGGAGACACTAAAACATGATTTTTTTTTTGTTTCAAAAATATTATTGTTTAAAACTTAAATAAATAAAAAAAAGTATACATATTAGGTATCGCCATGTACGTAACGACCTGCTCTATAAAAATATCACATGATCTAACCTGTCAGATGAACATTGTAAATAATATGAAATAAAAATGATGCCAAAACAGCTATTTTTTGTTACCTTGCCTCACAAAAAGTGTAATATAGTACCAACAAAACTGCCACCTTATCCCGTAGTTTACAAAATCGGGTCACTTTTTTGGAGTTTCTACTCTAGGGGTAAATCAGGGGGTCTTCAAATGTGACATGACAACTTAAAATTTTCCCAGTGAAACCTGCCCTCCAAAAACCATATGGCGTTCCTTTCCTTCTGCGCCCTGCCGTGTGTCCATACAGCAGTTTACCACCACATGTGGGGTGCTTCTGTAAACTACAGAATCAGAGTAATAAATATTGAGGTTTGTTTGGCAGTTAACTCTTGCTTTATTACCGGAAAAAAATAGATAAAAATGGAAAATCTGCCAAAAAAGTGTAATTCTGAAATTTCTTCTACATTTTCATTTAATTCTTGTGGAACTACAATCACAGAAAAAAACGTGGTCTAATGATGGCAGAAAATTGCTCAGAGCCCATATGCTGTTGCGCATATCAAACCGGGGGAGCAATTCCTGCACATGTGATCTGTTGCTAACAGCAATCCCCAGCAAAAATGCATACAATGGAGGATGCCTGCAGCGGACCACATGTACCACAAAACCATCCTACACAAGGTAACAAATTGTGTGGATGTGGCGAACTATATATTCAAACAATCACTAATAAAGGAGCACTGTGGCGGTAATGCAATTGACAATATATGGCTAAACCCTCACGCTGATGTTAAAATGAGACTTTCGCCAATATATTCTTATATCAAGAACATACCGGAGCCCGAGCACCGCGTCAAGGTATCTCAGAGTGGCACGGGACCTAACACTAGCCTGCCTAGCCGTATGGGCAATTGCGGAAGGAGCATATAGGCCGACACACAGCAACCACTCCTAGTTACCTGCAGCGTGAGATCACACATGCAATGGGAGGAGGGAGGAGACTATGAGCCCCACCTGCCAATGACTCACCTGGAGGTGTGGCAACTCCAGGTTTGAATGTACCATTACTTACATATTATGGTAACATTCTGGTGCACCTGTGTCACATGAGTCATTGGTAGGTGGGGCTCATAGTCTCCTCCCTCCTCCCATTGTATGTGTGATTTCACGCTGGAGGTTCATCGGGCAATCCAAGTCTTTCAGCATGGTGAAAGATCAGGATTTGCCGGCGGCAAATTGTACAGTCTAATTACAACCTGCCGCCAGCAAGCCACTTTACAGCATGGGGACGAATGATGGCATAGCAATCGCTCCTCCCCGTTCTGTGGTGGAGATCGCTGCATGTCATTGCAGCAGCCACCTCTACTAGAAAGCATACAATTGACGGGAAGTAATGCTTCCCTCCTAACATTCGTCTGCCTGATCACCTTTAAGTGTGTATGCATAGATAGCTGTCAGTCACTGATAGTTGTACATGGGGGAGGTGTTATCAGTGATTTATAGCATTCTCTGTGTAAGTGTGTATACATAGATAGCTGTCAATTACTGATAGCTGTACTGCTGTACTGGTAGCTGTACACAGGGGAGGTATTATCACTGGTTGACAGCATTCTCTATGTATACATAGATAGCGGTCAGTTATTGATAGCTGTAGACGGCAGATGTGTTATCAGTGATTGATAATATTCTCTGTGTAAGTGTGTATACATAGATAGATGTCAGTCACTGATAGTTGTACATGAGGGAGGTATTATCAGTGATTGATTTCATTCTCTGTGTAAGTGTATATACATAGATAGCTGTCAGTCACTGATAGTTGTACACAGGGGAGATGTTATCAGTGATTGATAGCATTCTCTGTGTAAGTGTGTATACATAGCTGTCAGTTACTGTACACAGGGGAGATGTTATCAGTGATTTACAGCATTCTCTGTGTAAGTGTGTATACATAGCTGTCAACCATTAATAACACCTCCCACCGCAAACAGTGTTGTATTCGGGTTCCATAGGCCCACCAAAGGAAATTATTCAAGGAGCCCAACCAACATATTATCAATAAAATCTAATAGGTTTTGAGTCAAAGAAACAATAAATTAATACAATCTAATAGCTTTCATTCAAAGAAACAAACCCTAGTGGCAAGTGACTGGCTACAAAGGTTTCTCCAAATGTTTTTTTTTCCTCCGGGACCTTTAGGGCCCACAATAGCATTAGAGCCTTGGCCCACTGGAGCATCCTCTGGGCCAGTCGGATGCTGCCCGTGAACAATCAAATCAGAAAGAGCAGAAATTTAAATGTATAATCTACAAGTTTTACTGAATCTTTTCCCATAAAACTCTATATCAATGTGCTCAGCTCCTCCTGCTCTACAACATGCTGCCTGCAGATTGCACTGCATTTTGTGGTGACAGGTCCTCTTTATGATCAGTAAGTTGGCATTAAGTAGGGGGCAGATGAAGGGAATGAATACAAACTACAGGGTTATAAACATTGAAAAAACTTAACCTGTAGACACAAAACTTTTTCAAATTCATTTTTTATTTTAGAAAAATATTTTTAAAAATGCAAAATCGGACATGTTCTTTGAAGCACTTTTTGATTCGATGAAAATTTTTTTTAACCAAAATGTACTTATTTCAGAGACACTTCTTAGGAATGGATGAAGAGATTGTATCATGGAGATCATTCTCAAGGAAACGGCCAAAATCGGTTGAAAGTAAAGACCTGCATTTGGCCATAAACAGTACAGAAACATTTCCATTGAGCAATATTAAAGGTAAACTACTGTATACTTTACTGTAATGTTGGGAAGAGGTGTTGGTCCTAGGTTGTCATCAGCCAGACTTATAAGGGTTGATTTCCAACATACAAATATATGTCTGCACTACTGCAAGGATGTGTTTATAGGGCAGTCACACAAAGGATTGTGTGGTTTCTTAGAGTGAAGTCACTAATCTTAGATTTAACCCCTACACTTTTAGT
This sequence comes from Rhinella marina, assembly GCA_900303285.1. Lineage (NCBI taxonomy): Eukaryota > Metazoa > Chordata > Amphibia > Anura > Bufonidae > Rhinella > Rhinella marina. Next base: position 797,553 of record ONZH01023284.1, read on the forward strand.
CACAAGCACTTTAAATGACATTCATAATGTTGAATAATGTTTGTCCAGTGATAATAGCTAACAACAATTGGCTACATCCACTTTATAGAAACAACAAAACCTTACGGAACTACTAAAAAAATATATTTTTTACCAACACAATAACTAAGTACGTCTCTGTTCCCCTTAAAAAATGTCAAAGTTTATTATTATTATCTTAAAAATTACATATCATAATTATAGTAGCAGAATCATATATATAGCACCATCTTCAACCCTAAATTTGACTCTATAAGCCAAAATCTCTCCTCCTAAGGAAGCATTACATAAAATCCACCACAGGGTATGTAGTTATATGCAGCACTACTATTTATCACTGCCCATATCTCGTGATTTACTTTGGTCAGTCATTGTAGTGGTTACAATTAGGGGGTTCTTCGCCTACACTGCCCAAAAGTAGTGATAGTTGGGGTCATTAGTATAGTGGTACTGTTTTTCTTCCTATTAGTCCTATTTACACACTGCCATATTTTAGGTTTAAGGGATAAGGTGCAATATATGTACATCTGGATTCGTTGGCTTATAGAATGTACTTTTAAAGATTATAATAATAAATGTTGACCTGTGTAAAGGGGAACATAGATGTTTTGTTGGTAAAACAGTGATAATATCTTCAGATTACAGTGATACATAACCTAAACCTTAATACACTTTGAAAATGAAAGAGGTTGGCACATGAATACATATTAATTTAGACTGTTATCTCACATTAAGAATATATGGGGTCATTTATTAAGACCAGCATTTCGCTGGCTGTGTGACTAGCTTTTTTTCTACGCAAAAAACAGGCGTACAAAATGATAAATGAGACAGGCCTTCTGACTCGTCCCCTACCCTGCCCACACCACTCCCCCTTTTCACGCCACCTCAGAAAAGTGGCATGAGGATGGGAAAGTCGCAGATTTGACCGCAAATCCTCTTTGTGACTGAATCTGTGACAAAAGTACAGCAAAAGTGGCGTACGTGACATCATAAATGACTCCTATAGTTTTTAAATATGAATCATTAAAAAATACTTCTATGTTTAGATATTGCTGTTACATATTTATTATGGTGCCCCTGGTGTTTTTTTTAATTCTCTCTCAGAATGTTCACCATTGTCTGAGTGCAGATGGACACACATGTCCACTCTTCACACTGGTGGCCAATAAGAATCAGTACATTAGATGTGGCTTCTTTTTACCTGCAATAGACACATTGGTCCACATTTTCTAAAGTGAGTGCACCTATATGTTGTCATAACCTTTTTTTATACAATTCTAGTTTTAGAAAAGTATATCTAGTTTAAGAAAAGTCCATTGTGCCTAGCTCACTAAGAAGGCATGACTTAAAGGGGTTGTCCAAGTTATGGAAAAAAATATAGCACTGTAAATCTGATGGGTAGCAATATATAACTAAGTTCAGCAAGTTTTAGGAAAAAAAAATCTATATTTCCTCATTTCCCTGGTTCTCTTCTGGCCTTTGTTTACATGCAGTAATAACAATCTCTGCCCCTCCCCCTCCTCTGCAAAGGCAGTGAATATAAGTGCTGTGAGTACATGTCTGCCTGCTGGGATACTCAGCAGCATGTTGTTTGTGTAGGACTACAAGTCCCAGCTGTACAATGACACTGCTGATACACACAGGAAATTCTCCCTACCTGTTCTTGTACAATTCCTCTATTACTCCTTGCCCAGCATTTGTCTCCTCTCACTGCTGCAGCTACTATTTGTTGTAAAGCCTTGAGCCCTCAGTGTGTTCTGGCTGAAGGGGTTAATGTTTTATCTGAAGGAATCCAGGGAGAGAGCAGATAGCAGGAGCCCGGCAAAGAAAGGGGGCGTGGCCAGTGATGTCTGTTGTTATCTGAACTCTGAGGCTTGTACATGAAACATCACAGACCAGGGAGATAAGGTGACATCACAGGTCATGTGACCCTCAGTCAACTCTGAGAAACCAGCAGCTTTAGAAACACAAAGTATATGGGAAAGTTGTTATACCTGACAAGTTAGAAACATATAAAGAACAAAAAAATAACTCGGACAACCCCTTTAAATGGTTTTTCTGGAACATGGTCACCTATCCTCAGGAGAAAGAAGTATCTATCTTGTTTGGTGCCAGTATACAATTAATGAAATTGCCATCCATTTTGGTTGACTTTAGTCTGAGGTAGAGATAAAAAGTCAAGGCTGAATAACCTAACGCTTTTTTGAATAACTTGGCAGAAACCAGCTCTGTGCTTTTGATATTTTGTTTGTGTTAGTTATGTTTGTACTTTCTTTTTAGCAGTTTAAGAAAGAGGCAGAAAAGTGATTAAGCATTTGGATCCCTGTCTACAAAGAGTTTTATAACATGTATATCTAAAACATGACCAGTGAACAAGTATATACTTGTGTATTTTAGACAATAGAACTTGTAATGATTTGTAATACATCTATTTTGTGCTGAAATCATACCATGGGCAGTTCCCTATGAGAGGGAATTCCATTACATATTGCATAGGCTTCATGTAGGCTGCATTTGGAGACCTTTTTTAAACGATTCATTGAGAAGACACATATTTGTTAAAGGGATTCTGTCACCACCATTTTGCATATTAAGTTATTTATACCACTGGATTTAACTCATCATAAGGATCCCCAAATGGTTATTGTTATAGGGCCCAGATGAAGATTTGTGGTGTAAAAATCCTTTTTATCTACTGTCAATCACTTACATTAAGGGGCCCAAGGGGAGTTGCCCATGGTTGCTGGAGCCCGGGCTCGGCGATTCCGTTGGAGCCCGGGACCGCCCACCTAATTAATATTCACTTCACTGAGTGAAGCTCCGACGCCGCACTTGATGTACTGCGCCTGCGCAGCCCTGGACCGCACACCTAATTAATATTCACTTCACTGAGTCAGTGAAGCTCCGGCGGCGGCTGTAATCCCGCGCAGGCGCAGTGCCCCGTCGGAGCTTCACTGACTCAGTGAAGTGAATATTAATTAGGTGTGCGGTCCAGGGCTGCGCAGGCGCAGTACATCAAGTGCGGCGTCAGAGCTTCACTCAGTGAAGTGAATATTAATTAGGTGGGCGGTCCCGGGCTCCAACGGAATCGCCGAGCCCGGGCTCCAGCAACCATGGGCAACTCCCCTTGGGCCCCTTAATGTAAGTGATTGACAGTAGATAAAAAAGGATTTTTACACCACAAATCTTCATCTGGGCCCTATAACAATAACCATTTGGGGATCCTTATGATGAGTTAAATCCAGTGGTATAAATAACTTAATATGCAAAATGGTGGTGACAGAATCCCTTTAAGGAGAAAGTTGGTTGTGCACAAAACCGCAGAACTGGATTTCACTTCTAGCAGTCACCATTCCCAAGTCCTAAAAATAGCTTTTGGTACTCAGATATCCCCAGGACTTCGAGTAGGGCTGAACAACACTGAACAACAACCGGACATTCAGAAAAAAAACATATATGAAGCATGTATCAAAAAACAAGACTTTGAAACAAACTCACCGGCGGATGACAGGGATTTAATGCTGAGGAGGAGATGATCCAGCAGTGAAGGTCAGTGAACAGAAATGGAGCAATACAGAACTGACCCTTTCTGAATTCAACTCAGCATATCAGCCTGGACAATACAACAGTACAGCAACAAACTTTAAACACAGCAAGAAAGACTGTGGAACTAGAGATCCCAGAATACACAGAAAACACATTAGACTTGAACACAAGACAGTCATGGAACTAAATATCCCAGAATACAGAATAAACTACAACGTTTCTGGAAATTAAGGCACCTGGCAAATACTACATCGGACAACTAGAATGGAGCGAAGCCTAAATATATAAAGGCTCAGCAATCAGCAACTCCACCCTAATTTACCAGGCAAAGCTAGAAGATAACCAAACCCAGATTTAGATGCAAGGCAGTTTCATAGCAATGGCTCAAAAAAAATTAGTAACTAGGTGAACATGAAGCAGAGCAATCTTTGTTGCATGTAACACTGTGCTCTTGTAAAACTTTTTGTGTCCTTGAAAATAAATATTCTCAAATATGCAGTCTAAGCTCATTCAAATCTAAATAAAATAAGGCCACTGCGCTAGTTTTTTTGGGCTTGCATGACCAATACTAAGATTTTTCATGAGTTCATGATGTAGCTCTTCTATCTATCATGATAAATCTATTCTCATGTTATCGTTGATGTAATACATAGGTTTTTATTAAAATGTAATAGTCTTATTGCAAGGAACAGGAATGGGCTGTCGGGACCCGGAGACAAGCCATGAAGACTACCAGAATAAATCATTAATAAGGCAGCTTGAGGCAGTACCACAGGAACTGGAACAGGACTGGAAGAAACTACACTAACACTTGGTCAACGTGCAGGGGGAACTTGCCTGTTTAAATAGGCCACCAGGTTCAGATAGCGTCCAGTTACCATGGTGACAGGGCAGCCTATCAGCAGCGTCACGCGCCAGTTTTAAGGGGAGTGGAGCTGGAGTGAAGAGTAAGAATACAACATAGTGGAACAATGGGCTTTTCAGGGTGTGATGTAAGAGTTCTGCTGTGTGCTTGGAGCCAATCAGATGCCCCCCCTGCTGCTCCCCCTCACCTTTTACAGCATGAGTGTTACACAATAGCTGAGGCAAAGAGACTACAATATGCTCTCCCTCCTCCACCACCTCCCCTCTCGCAGCACATGAACTGAGAGGGAAGTACTATTGCTGTTATATTAAAACATATTTACCTTTTTTATAAAGAAAAGTTATATAAATGCCCCTGTCACTAATTTAAGTGAAAATATTTCAAAATATGTTGTCTATTTTTTTTTCCTGAAAAAGGGTGAATACTTAAGTGTAAAGATTATTTTATAATAAATCAATGTGTATTAATTGTGATAAATCAAGAAAAGTGAGTAGTTTAATATTCATTGTAAAGATTATTTTCTATGATGCTACAACATTGTTAAATGCGCCTCAAATTATTAAAACATTTATTGAGTTTTATCAGTTGTATAATTCATGTTATATAAATGAATACAATCGATTCAGAAAGTCTTCATGCACATTTTGTTATGGTCTTTTTCTAAAAAAAATTTAAAATCCATTTTTTCCCTATCAATCTGCACTCAATATTCTGCAATGACAAAGTGAAAACAGAACTTTAGAAATCTTTGCTAATTTATTGAAAATGAAAAGAGAAAATATTGCATATTACATAAATATTTGGTCCTTTTACTTATTACTTAGTTAGTAACCTTTTCCAGTGATTATAACCTCCAGTACTCTTGGGTATGAGGTTTGCACACCTGTATTTTGGGATTTTCTGCCATTCTTCTCTGCACATCCTCTCAAACACTGTCAATTTGGATGGAGACCATTGGTGTACAGCCATTTTCAGATGTTCGATTGGATTTAAGTTAGGGCTCTGGGCCAGGTTTTCATTAAGAATACCTCTGTACTTTGCTCCATTTAGGTTTTCCTCAACCCTGACCAGTCTCCCTGTCCCAGCCTCTGAAATACGCCCTCATAGCATGATAGTACTACCATCATGCTTCACAATTGGGAAGGCATTGGGAAGTGCCTGGTTTCCTTCAGACTTAGAATTAGGCCAAAAAATGCTATCTTGATTTCATTAGACCAGAGAATCATGTTTCCCACAGGCTGAAGTCCTTTAGGTGCTTTTTTTTTTTTTTTTTTACAAACTCTAGGCTTGCTTTCATGTGTCTGTCTGAGGTGAAGTTTCTTTCTGGGCACTTTGCCGTAAAGCTCAGATTAGTGGAGTGCTGCAGTGATGATTGTTCTTTTGGAAGTTTCTCCCATCTGCGTACAGAAACTTTGAAGCTCAGCCAGATAGACCATTGAGTTCTCACCAAGGCGCTTCTCCCCTGCTTTCTTAGTTTGGTGGGGTGGCCAGCTCAAGGAAGAGTTGTTCCTAACCTCTTCCATGTAAGCATTATATAGGCCATTGTGCTCTTGGGAACTTTTAGTGCAGCAGAAAAATCTGTGCCTCCACACAATCCTGTCTCTAAGCTCTACAAGCAGTTCTTTTCTCCTCATTTCTTGTTTTTTTCTTTCTGATATCTATTGTCAGCTGTGAGAACTTATATAGACAGGTATGTCTTTCAAAATCATCTTCAATCAACTGAATTTACCACAGATGGACTCTAATTAAGGTGTGGAGACATCTTAACGATGATTAAGAGAAATGTAAGGCCCCAGAGCTGAATATCAATTGTCATAGCTAAGGGTCGGAATACTTCTGTCCTTGCCAAATTTTAGTTTTTAGAAAACATTTCTAAAATTCTGTTTTCTCTTTATGGGTTTTGTGTGCAGATTGAAAAATTTCATTTTTTTAAATTTTAGCACAAGGCCAAAACATAACAAAATGGGAAAAAAGGGAAAGGGTTTGGAGACTTTCCACTGCACTGTATATAATCTATCATTAATCTACATAATTCTAATATTTTCTATGAGTAGCACACTTCGTATTTGTAAATCATTTATGTTATGTTATGTTATCTTCTCTATGACCGAGCCCTGTTTCTTACTGAGCCAAGTCATTCTTAGCCTGTGTCAGCAGATGTCTGTGTATTGCTGTGATTAGTCTACTTAGGTATTGAAGGATAAGACACAGTCCATGCCATTTCTAATTCTTGTTTACACATATATAGAAATGGTCATACAGTGTATTGCTTTATTATACATTTCATATAATACATCCCACATTCACTGATTGTATTTCTATAAGGGTGCATTCACAGGGCCGTGTCCATTTTCACAGACCGCAAAACTCGGATCCCCAAAACACAGACACCGGCCATGTACACCCTGCATCACAGTGCGGACCCTTTGACTTCAATGGGTTTGCGATCCACAGTATTGCGGCCAAAGATAGGCCGCACGAACTTCGGTGTGCTTCTGGGTCCATGCGGCCGTGACGCAAAAGATAGGACATTTTTTTATTCTTTTTTTTTGTAATAAAAGATTCGGTAAAACCTGCAATTTTTACATTTACATCTGCAGCCCTGTGAAGTGCTATCGATACAGGACGAGTTACTAGTGACTGACAGCTATCTTTTATGTACACTTATACACACAATGCTGTCAATCACCGATAACCCCTCATTCCTGTACTTATGCTGTTCACAGAAGGCAGAAAAAGCAGAGATATAAATGTATAATTTATAGGGTTGTTTTTCTAAATCTTTTCCCACAAAAATATATCAATCTGCTCAGCTTCTCCTGCTCTACAACATGGTGATTTCAGATTGTATTGCATTTTTGGGTGACAGGTCCTTTTTAAAAGCACATCTTTTTAGGCTACTTTCACATCTGCGTTTTGCTCAATCCGGCAGGGGATCAGCAAAAACGCTTCCGTTCTGATACTACAACAGTCTACATCTGTTCAGAACGGATCCGGTTGTATTATCTCTAAAATGAACAAGACAGATCCGGCACTAAAACCACTGTAACTCAATGGGTGACGGATCAGTTTTTTTGTGTTTGAAAAAACGGATCGGGCACCACTGACTTACATTGTGTTTCATGCTGGATCCGTCTTGATCATTATCCCATGACGCGCACAAAAACGCTGCCTGCAGTGTTTTTCTGCCCGGCATGAAATCACAATCAAATGGAACGGAATGCATTCTGATGCACTCTGTTTTGTTCAGTTTTGTTTCCATTGACAATGAATGGGAACAAAACTGAAGCGTTTTCTTCTGTTTTTGAGATCCAATGATGGATCTCAGTACTGGAAAGGAAAACGCAGATGTGAAAGTAGTCAAACCTATTACACTCCCTGAGGGCTCATGCACATGACCATGCCGTGTTTTGCAGACCGTAAAACACCGATGGTGGCCACGTGCATTCTGCAATTTGTGGAATGGAACGGGTGGCCCATGATGGAAATGTCTATTCTTGTCCACAAAACGGACAAGAATAGGACATGTCCTATTTTTTTTTGGGGGGGGGGGGTGCACGGAATGGAGCAACGGATGTGGACAGCACATGGAGTGCTGTCTGCATCTTTTACAGACCCATTGAAGTGAACAGGTCCACATCCGAGCCACAAGCCCCGAGCATGAGCCCTAATCAAGAGTAACTCTACTAATTTACCCCTTCTATATTCCTAGATATCAATTCCTGATCCCTTCATCAGCAGTAGCCTCTACACACCATGCTTATTGCACCTGATATCTGTACATCCACAGATGGTGATGACTAAACCATTGTACAAAACAAGTGTTCATACTTCTTGTGTCATTCCTGTTTCCTTATAGGGGTTGTCCCACGAAAAATATTCTACAGTTTTCAAATGAGCACCAGAATCTGAATACTTTTGTAATTGCATGTAATTAAACATTTATCATAGCAATTGAGTTATTCAATACAATGTATCTGTACAGCGCCACCTGCTGTTTGTTTGTTTCTTATTTCTTTGACCTACTCACTGAGAAGGCCGCACATGCTCAGGTTCATCTTTCAACTGCCTCCTGAGCTGTGATAGGGAGAGTATGGACACGCCCCTTTAGCTGCAGCAGAAAAGACACTCCCCTTGAGCTGTCAGCTTGATATAAATCTAGCAGAGCAATGAATGGGGAGATCTCTGGATCCATGTGAGGTACAGGGCTGGTTCTAGCTTTATTAGAAAGAGACAGTGATGTACTATATGATGTCTGATTTTCATTTTTTACATTAGTCATGGGCTAACCCCTTTAAAGATTGTAAGCTCTTGCGAGTAGTACCTTCACTTTAATTGTTTTAAGTAATAATAATGTAAGTAATAATGTGCCCCCTCCCCCCCAACTCCCACAGGTCAAATCATCCTGTCTTCAATACTGTCTTTTGTTATGGGATCTGCTGAAAATCGAAACAACTTTATTCCCCGTTTGGTGTCTGTAAATGAGCAGCTTGAAGTCAAGGGGGTGCCGGCCCTGCGCCTATGCCGTCCTCTATCATTTTCAGTGCTCACCCCCGGAATCTGCGCCTGCGCAATTAGTCTCTGAGGCCGACAAGGCATTCAAAACAATAGAGGATTGCTCAAGCACAGGGTATCTGGCACATTGCGCCTAAAGAAAGAAAAAAATAGTATATCTGCTCATTTGTGTCCTGCTAAAGTGTATTCCTACAGGATAGTCCAGATATCACAGGACTCCTCCAGGGGAATGATGAGGGAAACAGTGTGGTTGCCAAAGAACAAGGCTGTGTATGTGTCATACATTTGACACCTTCATAACTTATGATAATATGGAGATATTTGGATAACATGAGCATAATAATTTACACTGAAGCTATTCACAAATTAATCATGCACAAGATACCATTATTTATGTTGATTTAATATACACTATAGTGATTTCTACATCTATGTAATATGTATTTTGCACATTAAATATTGTGTCATTGCAAGATTTATATTTGTTGGCACTTAATGAATTTCAATTATGTATTCCCACTGTCACAAGTGTAATATGTATTTAATGGAGTTGATCACTTTTGTAATGCTTGAGAAAGGCTCACACTGAGGAGAAACACTGCATTAGGCACATTAAAGGATCATTCACTGCCTGGATCTTTCAGTTTGGGCCATTGTCTGATGAGGCATGCACCTTTATTTCAAGTATGCATCTAGCTGCGCAAATAGAATCAATATGGAAATGTAAATTTGCCTCAGTCCTACAACATAAAATGTAAAGCAAATCAAGTTGCACCAGTTTATTAGAATAGGGATGTCCTCTCTCTACCCAACCGCATACTATCCTTAGTATGAGTGCAATCTGTGGATTAACAAGGGTGAAATAATAAACTAACTGATAATTCAATCAGATTAGGTAGGATTGGCATGTTCTGTAATTGCATGATTACATCTAAGGATTATATAAATAATGTTCAGCATTTGTTTCTGCAATTTTAAACTAAATATGATATATGTAGAAATGTTTTGCTGATTCTAAATTATAATTGTTAGAAATGTTGATATTTCACCATGATATGATCACATCAATTACATTCCAGAAATGGGTGATAACAAATCCATGGTAAGTGAATCATAATTTTGTCACTGTTGGCTACAGTCATGAGACTCTTCCAGGTTTCTATTAGCAGTCAGGACAGTGGGTGCAGAGTTGCTGTTTTGTTCTAGTGGCATCACTGGTTGGAATAGTGCCACTGACTGACAGGGCTGTTGTCCTCAAAATCCCTCTGCCTGGATTTTTCACACTGGAAGTAGAAACCAGCATGGTGTTTATTGCCCATTTCATTAATAGCAGAAGACCTAGATGTGTGAAGCCTAAGTAGAGTAGCTAAAGTAGTAGAGAGCTAAATTGAGAGTTTCCTGGTTGGTCATATTGATATGAACACATATTGCTGAAAATATAAGTCATTATATATAATATAATAATTATATACTGTAGTATGAAAAAAAAGGATCAGCATAAGTTTAGCTTTAAAATGAAAACCTAAATGGGGCCTTAAAGTATTCATGAGTTTCCAAAAAAAAAAGTTTGCATAATGGCTGTGCTTCCCTAAAAGTCTCTTTCAGCCATGTTATTCCCTGTATCAGCTGCACAGCTAGATGCATTTGTCTCAGAAGCAGCAAGTGTCTCTGTTCTGCCTGTACTGAATACAGTGATATTACTTCCCTTACTTCCCTCTATGTTTATTTTCTTCTAGGGAGCTCAGTAAGATGATAAGAATGGATAAATCACACTTACAGAAAAGAAGGTGGCTCCCCTGATGTTTAGAAGCCGTGTAGAAGGGTTTTATCAGGCTCATGATCTCAGCTTGCTCTGACACAACCCCATTTACTCTCAGCCATATTCTTAGTCTCTATTACCAGAGATGGATCTTGCCTGACAACAGGCAGTGGACTGCAAGTTAGGTGGAAGTGAGACACCTAGGGGGCCATGCATGGGCATAGCTATAGGGGAAGCAGGGGAAGTGACTGCTTTGGGGCCCAAACTCAGAAGGGGCCCACCCAGGAGGAGGACTAAAAGATTTTATTGTCAGGGCCCCCTCAACAGTATTATACAATGACATTATATGCAGTGACACTGTAGGAAACAGAGAGAGCAGCTGCCGGGCCTGGTCTGAGAGAGCAGTCTTGAATAGCCACATGAGTGGGGGTTGCTAGGGAGGAGGGGGTTGCAAAGAACTTGCTGGGGCGGCCCGTTTAAAAATGTGCTGTGGGGCCCAGTCATTTCTAGTTACGCCACTGGGGCCTTGACTTCATTAGGTTTTTAGTCTTAGTAGCCAAAACAGTTATTCCCCAACTTTGGAGGAACAGTCGCCCTCCTACTGTAATGGAGTGGCTTCATGAATTCTTTGGATTCTTATGGAGTTACATGAAGCCTTGGTTACAATTCGTTGCCTCATTAAAAAACGTAAAGGGTTTATCCCATGACTAATTTAAAAAATGAAAATCAGACATTACAGTATATTGGACATAACAACGTCTTTCTAACAAAGCTAGAACCAGCCCAGTACCTCACATGCAATTATATGCAATTACATGCAAGTATTCAGATCCAGATGCTGGTTTGTAGAATATTTTCCATGGGACATCCTCTTTAACTTACAACTGGGTGTCTCCTGCCTGCCACCCTTTATATCCCTGCCCTATTCATGGGGGATTACTCTCAATGTGCCTGATACATATTAATATCATTCTCTGTACACCTGGCAGAGGTTTACTGATTTACAACTATACATACTTGTTAATCAGATCTTATGTGGCTATTTAGATATTGTTTTCTGGTAATGCTCTGGTATTGCTCTACCACTTTTGTATAATTTTGATCTGCTGTCTTAAAGGGGTTGTCTCAGCTCAGACATTCTAGTGATATGTCCCCAATGTCTGATAGGTTCAGGGCTCGCCTCTGGGACCCGCACCTATCTTTAGAACAGAGCCTGTAAACTAAAGGAGGGCGCAACGTGCAAGCGTGCCCACCCTCCATTCATTCCTATGGGAGCTACTAAAATAGCCGAGCTCTGGCTCGGCTATTTCCGTTAGCACCATAGAAGTGAATGGAGCGGTGGCTTCACTTGCATGGTACGCTTCCCATTCATTTCAATGGGGCTGAGTATACCGCTTGGCTATTTTCGGCACTCCCATAGGAATGAATGAAGGACGGCCGCGCATGCATGATGCACCCTCCTTCACTTTGCGGGCTCCGTTCTAAAGATAGGGGGAAGAATGACTGATTTAGGCAAATATGAAATTATTGGCTTAATAACATAGAAGTGTGAAATTATAAGGTTGATGGGTTTTTTTTTCTTTTTTGTATCTCTCCTCACTCATAGGGCATTTTAGTGGGGGGTGGAGTTGGGTTAAATAAGACTGTATGGATTATTCAAATATATGTGGCTCTTATTCCTATAGCAAGGTGCTTAATCTATTAAGACCCACCCAGTCTAGTTATTTTGTGAACAGTTCAATTATGAGGGCACTCTCATCTAGACCATACAATGCAATTATGAATTATTCAATGTAAATATGAATCGATTTATTCTCTAAAATAAAATATGAAATATAATTAAATATAAATAAAAGTTAACAGACTCTTACTTAAAAATGTATGTGTATACAATTGTATGAAAATATACAAAAATATATACAATAAAATATATACAATAAATATATACAAAAAATATATATAAAAAATAATATACAAAAATATACAAAAAATATACAAAAATATACCAAATATTTTAAGGTATTTTTGGGGTATTTTTATTGTATATATTTCTTGTATATTTTCATACAATTGTATACACATACATTTTTAAGTAAGGGTCTCTTAACGTTTATTTATATTTAATTATATTTCATATTTTATTTTAGAGAATAAATCGATTCATATTTACATTGAATGATTCATAATTGCATTGTATGGTCTAGATGAGATTGCCCTCTAATAATTGAACTGTTCTTAAATAACACTGTATTGATAGGAAGTTAAAAAAAAAGATAGGTGCAGGTCCCAGATCGCTAGGGTATGCCCCCAATGTCTGAGATGAGACAACCCCTTTAATGAGTCCTATTATTCTTTTCCCTTTTTTATTTTCTATTTCCTAATCATTATCCCCTTGGTTGTTTGGCAGTTTATTGCTTTTTCAAATAAGAGTTGAATAAATAAAAAATGTAAGTAACAAGATGGCTGAGTAAATTTTAGTTGGTTGGATTTTTTCATTACCTATATATGAAGGAATATTTTAGCTTATCTCTGGTTTCATCTATTTTTGAGTTGATAAGTGGCAGAATATCTGGCATCATACTCATCTATTAAGGTCAATTCAACTTCTGGTATGACTGCTGTCATTGGACCTTATAGGTCATTGTAATCGAGATGAAGATTCAGCAGTAATATTACAATACTGCTGAACAAGTTTCCATGATAAGGTCACCATACAGGTCTTGAAATTGCAGTATCCTTTCTGACAGTCTCTCTGATTACTTATATCTGTTTTCACTGTTGCACTTTTTAATGTATTAATGACACAAATTTAGTCTCAATGGTTTCTTATACAGCAAAATCTGCGACCTTTTGCAAGTCACGCCACTTTTCCAGAGTGCCGCGAAAAAAGGGCGTGGTGTGGGCAGCAGAGAGGGCGAGCCAGCAGGCTTATTTCATTTATCATTTTCCACGCCAGTTTTTGGCGTAGAAAATGGCCTAAATCTAAGCCAGCAATGGAGCTGGCATAGAATTTAGTATGTCGCATGGCCTGTTGGAAGAAGCGCCAAAGTTATGTAGAGGCCTGCACCTCCACATAACTTTGGTGCATCCACTGGCAGTGCAGAGGGACTAAGACCATTGCGGATCTTAATAAATGCCCCCCCTATATTTTTATATATATATTGTATATCATAATTCTTAAAGGGGTTTTCTGAGTTATCTATATTGATGACCTATCCTCAGGATAGGTCATCAATATCAGATCGGTGGGGGTCCGACACCCGACACCCCCGCCGATCAGCTGTTTGAAGAGGAGGCGCGCGCCGTATCAGCACTGCCTCCTCTTCACTGTTTACATGCTGGCCGTAACGGGGTAGTGGTAAGTAGGTGTAATTACACCTCACCGCCCCATTCATTTCTATGGGAAGAATCGCTTCCATACAAGTCTATGGAAGCGATTCTTCCCATAGAAATGAATGGGGTGGTTAGGTGTAATTACACCTGCTCACCACTACCCCTGTTACGGCCAGCATGTAAACAGTGAAGAGGAGGCAGTGCTGATACGGCGCGCGCCTCCTCTTCAAACAGCTGATCGGCGGGTATGCCGGGTGTCGGACCCCCGCCAATCTGATATTGATGACCTATCCTGAGGATAAGTCATCAATGTATATAACTCGGAAAACCCCTTTAACATTATAAATAAAATTGTCCAGTGTCACCAAATTGGTTAGTGCTGTTCAGTTTTTCACCTGAACTATCCCCTTGCTTTTCTCACTTTCTGGTCCAGCTAGCTATTATATCATATATCAAGACAAAGTGATCAGGGAAGCATAAGAACTTCGTAATCTGCAGCAACGTGCACTGTGTACCCATTGGCATACTGCAGAGGAGAGGCAGTAGCAGACAGATGACAAAATCAGCATATAATTGTAGTCTCATACTGCTAAAAATGTTGATATTCCTCTGCGTGGGTGCAGCATTAACATTTTTCTGTATAAATTGTAAATGGCCAGGAGATGATAGTATTGGTATTTTATTTTGAACATGTACATCTAGGCTTCAGAATAACATTCTAATGTAGCCATACACTAAGATGCAAACAGCAAACCAGCAGAATTCACAATTAAAGGGTTTATGTAATCAGAAATACCCAAATTAAACTGGCTGACATTAGCAAGTGCATGGTAAATCTCGCACCGTGCCGTATCCAGTGCAGGCGCAGTAAGGAAATGTCCTTCCTTCACTATGCTTGCGCTGAATACTGAACGGTACGGCGCAGGCGAGAGATTTACCATGCACTCAGGGCCGGCAGGAGGATGTGAACACTGCCTGGCCCTGTCAATCAAGACTTGGAGGGCGGTGAATGTGGTGGGAGAACAGAGCCTCTAGGAGCAGGGGCAACTCCCCCCCTTCTCCTAGAGGCTAATTAGCATATTATAAATCGCTAATGTCAGCCAGTTTAATTTGGGTATTTCTGGTGACAGAAACGCTTTAACCATAAAGCTGAATGTATGAATGTATGTGTGTATGTCCGCTAAAGGAATCCGCAGCGTTGCATTTACAAACATAAAATTTGGCACACAGATACATCAGGTGTCTGGGAAGTTTTTAGATCGGGTCTCAGCTCTCTAGGACGTACCGTTCCTGAGATATTCCCAAAAAATGCATTAACCAATAGAAGCCTGCAGGTCTTTCTCCTGCCATATACACAGTCACATGACCCTTATCAGCCAATAGAAGCGCACAGGACCTTAGTCTCTACATACACACAGTTTTACACCAGGTTTCCATTACAACCCAACCATTTTTCTTCACTGCTGTAGGTCACTGTTAAAGGGGCAGGTGCTGTGGAGGTTACTGTTAAGGGGACGGGTTATTGTGGAAATCACTGTTAAGGAGACAGGGTACAGTGGAGGTCACTAATAAGGGGGCGGCCGCTGTGGAGTTCACTGTTAAAGGGGAGGGTGCTGTGGATGTTACTGTTAAGGGGGCAGGCGACTGTGGAGGTCACTGTTAAAGGGGTGGGCACTGTGGAGGTCACTATTAAAGAGAGGAGGGGACTGTGGAGGCCACTATTAAAGGGGCAGCGGGGTACTGTGAGGTCACTGTTAAGGCAGCGGGGTACTGTGAGGTCACTGTTAAGGGAATGGGGTACAGTGGAGATTAACAGTAAGGGAGCGGGGTACTGTGGCAGTCACTGTTAAATGAGCAGTCGCTGTGGAGGTCTCTGTTAAAGGGTCCTGGAATGGTGGAGGTCAAAGTTAAGGGGACTGTAACCTATGGTCAACCTCAGGATAGGTCATCAATATCAGATCGGCGGGGGTCCGACACCGGCACCCCCGCCGATCAGCTGTTTGAAGAGGAGGCGCGCGCCGTATCAGCGCTGCCTCCTCTTCACTGTTTACATGCAGGCCGTAACGGGGGTAGTGGTGAGTAGGTGTAATTACACCTAAATGCCCCATTCATTTCTATGGGAAGAATCGCTTCGACTTGTATGGGAACGAGCCTTCCCATAGAAATGAATGGGGTGGTTAGGTGTAATTACACCTACTCACCACTACCCCGTTACGGCCAGCATGTAAACAATGAAGAGGAGGCAGCGCTGGTACGGCGCGCGCCTCCTCTTCAAACAGCTGATCGGCGGGGGTGCCGGGTGTCGGACCCCCGCCGATCTGATATTGATGACCTATCCTGAGGATAGGTCATCAATATATATAACTCGGAAAACCCCTTTAAAATAAATTGAGTAGTATAGCTTTAAATGCTGCATACTAGAACAAGCAGTCTGACAAATGGCTGACAAAACCAGCCTCCCTGAGGCTGCCTGAACAAGTTATACAATATAGCACACTGACTCCTGTCTCTGAAACATATTTCTCTGTGAAATAATTATAAATCTAACCATCTATTCTCGTCTCTTAACTGTGAAATAACCACTCTGACCCTAAACTAGTTGTATCTGTATCTCTTTCCTCTAATAGATGTGCTGTCTCTTCAATGTACAAGTCCAGAATAACATGGCATATCCTGTCTGGGATTTTATATAGTGCCTATGACACATCCACAGACATCACAACTACATGATTAGCTCATGCTGACTGCAAGACCTTATGGGCAATCTGCTGGGATGGGGTTAAGTAGCCCTTCTTCATCTTCTTATCTTCCCTGTGTTCTGATGTGTAAAATGGTGGATGCCATTTTGAATGATATGTGTGGGACGAATTTCAAAAACATAAGATTAGCTAGAAGATGAAGTTTTTGGAAATTTGTAATTGATTTGCATAAAATCAATTTGCTAATCTCTAGTTACAACCTTTAAAGGGAATCTGTCACCAGTTTTATTGTGGCCTAAGGGCAGCATAAACTAGAGACAGATCCCCTTAGCAAAATGCTGGGTCACGTTCTTTAATTGACCCAGCTGTTTTGGTAAAATATTGTACTGAACAGTTCCAGCGCATGCTGATGAGTCCTCAATAGTCATGAGCTTCTGGCTTTCTTTGCCCCCATGTTGCTGATTCAGTTGAAAAAAAAATGTCATTCAGCTGCAGGTGGGATGAAGAGAGGCAAGAGTTCATGAATATGAGGACTCATTGGCATGCACTGGAGCTGTTAGAACCTAGCAGCATATAGCTGGTGACAGATTCTTGTTAATAGGAATAGGTGTAGTACTTGCAATAGTACTATGTGAACCCCCGCTTTATTGTTTAAAAAATGTTTTATACGTACTTTGATTCCCTGGTTCAGCTTTCAGAACTGCCCATTAATTTTTTAGATAAAAGTGTGGGTTATTAGTAGACAGTAAGTAATACAGGGGCAGGGGCCTGGAATATTAAATAGGTAGTTGTCCTGTGACTCCACCACTATAGTAGATGGAGGGGGGGGGTCAAACAGATGTCCATTTGCCTGTTGTTTTGAAAACTGTAAAAACCAGGGTGTCACATCTCACATTTTCTCTTCTCTAGTAGATTAACTTCTTAAAGAGTTGCTATTTCAATTAATTTAATAGAGAATGGTGTAACTAGCAAATTTTTTAATTTAATAAGTTGCAGTCCATGGCAAGATCCATCCCTGGTAACAGAGACTCAGAAGATGGCTAAGAGTAAGTGGGGGTGTGTCAGAGCTAGCTGAGTCCATGAGCCTGATAAAACAACTGCTTCTGCATTACTTCTGAACATCACAGGAGCCTTCTGCCTTTCTGGTAGTGTGATGTATCCCTCCTTATCTGTTCTGTGAGCCCTGGAGCTGAAAACAAACATAGTTGGAAGTAAGGGAAAGGATGTCAGAGCAGTACAGTGCTGGCAGAATGGGTATGCCCCCTGCTTCTGAGTGAAATGCATTTAGCTGTGCAGCTGAAACAGGAAATAATATGGCTGAAAAAAACATTAGGGACGCCCAAACATAACTGTTCCTTCACAGTTATGATTGTACAAAGAAGCACAGCCATTATGTAAACTTTTTTTTTTAACTAAGGTACGCTTTTATCTCTGGTTCCAACAACCCCATGATCCAAGCCACCACAGAAGTTCTTTGTCATTTAGTCAGTACAAAATTAGCCATGACAAATATATACAATATACAGTTTTGTACCCTATTTCATTACAGAGGGTAATACTGGGAAATTAAATTATTGATTTTACCTCTGACAGCTGTTATTGTCACGGGGGAGACAAGGGAAGGTGTGCCCTGTACTTGAAACCCCCCTTCTTTCCCTACCTACTTGCCTCAAACGGCCCTAGGCGGCCGCGGACAACCACGAAGACGTTCCCTATACTGGGTAAGTGCAGAGGGAGGGAAAGGGAACACAGGGAGAGACAAAACACAGACGGAACAAACACAATGATAGAGTAGTCAGCAAGCCGGGTCAAACACAGGAGATAGCGTAAATACCAGGGGTCAAGAGGAGAGAGGTCCAAGTCCAAGTCCAAAGTCAGAGTCCAAATAGCAAATCCAAAACACAAGGTCGCACAAGCACTGATCAAAAGTATAAACTAATCACAGGCATCTGAGTGAGGCAGTTGCCATCTTTAAATAGCCCACCCAGGATCATGTGATGTGGCCAGCATCACATGACCTGAGGCGGAGCAAGCTGTCCAAACAATATGCAAAGTAGCCATGTGGTGTGATCAGCACCACATGGCTAAACCCAAACAGAGAATTAACTAATGAAGTGCTGGCTGACAAGACCAGCACTTCAATTCCCTATTGCTCGTCTCTAGGGGGGCGGAGAGGTCCGGCGATGTCGTGCAGAGGGAGCACGACGCCGACCTCGCGTGACAGTACCCCCCCCTTCACGAGGGGCCACCGGACCCTTACCAGCGGGAGCAGGCTTATCTGGATGCTGCAGATGGAACTTTTGGATGAGCGAGTCTGCATGCATCCTGGTCAACGGTACCCAAGACCTGTCCTCAGGACCGAACCCCTTCCAATGTACGAGGTACTGGAAGGAATTCCGGACCCTTCTCACATCCACAATTCTGGCAATCTCATGCTCCATTTGTCCTGCTACCTCAACCGGAGGAGGAGACTGTTCCTCAGGACCAACGGGAGCAACATAACGTTTGAGCAAAGACACATGAAAAACATTATGAACACGAAGGGAGTCGGGTAAACATAACCTAAAAGAAACCGGATTGATCACCTTGGTGATCCTGTAAGGACCAATGAAGCGAGGTGCAAACTTGTAGGATGGTACCCTCATGTTGAGATTTTTAGTCGATAACCATACCTTATCCCCAACCTTAAAATTCACACCCTTAGAACGTTTTCTATCAGCCTTAGCTTTTTGAACTCCTTGGGCCTTTTCCAGGTTCGACTGAACCTGTGCCCAAACTGTGCACAGTTCTTGAGAAAAATCATTGACCTCTGGGACAACCGACGCAGATGGGGAACAGGAGCCAAAGCGTGGATGAAAACCCATATTGCAGAAAAACGGCGACATCCCAGAGGATGAATTAACACGATTATTAATTGCAAATTCAGCCAGAGACAGGAATCTGGCCCACACATGTTGGTTATCAGAAACATAACATCTGAGATATTGCTCAACGGATTGGTTAAGACGTTCAGTCTGACCATTGGTCTCCGGATGAAAGGCTGATGAAAAGGACAAAGAGATACCAATCTTATTACAGAACGCCCTCCAGAACCTAGACACAAACTGTACTCCCCTATCAGAAACGATATTCTCAGGAACACCATGCAGTTTGACAATATTATCCATGAACACGGACGCCAAGACCTTTGCAGAGGGTAATTTACACAAAGGAATAAAATGACACATTTTGCTGAATCTGTCGACCACCACAAATATCACGGTTTTACCCTCAGAGCACGGCAAGTCCGTGATAAAGTCCATGGACAGATGTGACCAAGGTCTACTAGGTATGGGTAAAGGATGTAACTCACCCATAGGTCGTGTCTTGGTATTCTTGGACCTGGCACAAGTGTTACACGCAGTTACAAAAGCCTGAACATCTCTGGAGATTGACGGCCACCAATACTGCCTAGAGACCAACTCCTTGGTGGCATTGATGCCAGGATGTCCACACAAAACAGAATTATGGCACTCACCCAGCAGTTGCAATCGCAAATGAGCCGGCACAAACAATTTGTCATTGGGGGTACCAATGGGAGCAAGATGTTGTCCTGCCGAGATTTCAGAAGCGAGGTCAGATGAGGTAGCGGCCACGATGATATCAGCTGGCAGGATGGGCTCAGGAGGGACGTCAGGAGGCTGATACGCCTTGAAACTTCGGGATAAGGCATCGGCCTTAACGTTCTTGCTCCCGGGTCTGAAGGTAACACAAAAATCAAAACGAGTAAAGAATAAAGCCCACCTCGCCTGTCTAGGATTCAATCGCTTAGCCGATTCTAAAACATTAAATTCTTATGATCCGTGAGGACCGTAATGCGGTGAACTGCCCCTTCTAAAAAATGACGCCATTCCTCAAATGCCCACTTGATTGCAAGTAACTCCCTATTACCAATGTCATAATTCCTCTCGGCAGGAGAGAACTTGCGGGAGAAGAAGGCGCATGGCATAAGATTAGTTAAGGTGGAAGACCCCTGGGACAGTACAGCCCCCACACCATCCTCAGACGCATCCACCTCAACTACAAAAGGCTTACTTTGATCAGGCTGGACCAACACAGGAGCATTCATAAAACACTGCTTTAACCTTTCAAAGGCCTCAATAGCTGCAGGGGGCCAATTGACCAGATCAGCCCCTTGCGAGTCAAATCCGTAATGGGTTTGGCTACCACAGAAAAATTTTTGACAAATTTACGATAAAAATTAGCAAACCCCAGAAATCGCTGGAGCGCCTTCAAAGAGGAAGGTCGCACCCAATCCACAATGGCCTGTACTTTAACTGGGTCCATTTTGAAAGAAAAAGGGGTGAGAATGTATCCCAAAAAGGCCACTTCCTGAACACCAAAGGTACACTTCTCCCCTTTAACGAACAACTTGTTTTCACGCAACACCTCCAGCACTTGCCTGGTGTGAGATACGTGACTTTCCCAGTCTGCAGAAAAAATCAGGATGTCATCAATATAGACAATTACAAATTTCCCAATAAATGGTCTAAAAATGTCATTGACAAAGTTTTGGAAAATTGCCGGAGCGTTACTTAACCCAAAAGGCATTACCAAGTACTCATAATGACCTTCCGGGGTATTAAAGGCAGTTTTCCATTCGTCCCCCTCACGAATCCTGATCAGGTTGTACGCCCCCTTCAAATCCAGCTTGGTGAACCAACAGGCCCCCTGGACCTGATTCAGCAAGTCAGGAATAAGGGGCAACGGGTATCTGTTTTTAACAGTGATTTTATTGAGCTCCCTGTAATCGATACAGGGCCTCAATCCTCCATCCTTTTTACCAACAAAGAAAAAACCTGCCCCCATGGGAGAAACTGAAGGCCGGATGTGACCCTTGGCCAGACTCTCCTTGAGATAATCCCTCATGGACTGACGTTCAGGAGTAGAGAGATTATAAATGCGACCTTTGGGATATTTGGATCCCTCAATAAGGTCGATGGCGCAATCATATTGTCGGTGAGGAGGGAGGAACTCAGTCTCGGACATGGAAAAAACGTCCGAAAAATCGCCGATATACTTGGGCAAGGAAAGAGACTCAGTGGTACCTCCAAACAGCAATACTGATTTACAACATTTGTCACAATTCATTCCCCATTTTTCCAATTCACCTACCGACCAGTTGATCACAGGGTTGTGGTCCTGTAACCATGGCAGACCTAAAACAAGGTCGGCAGGTAAATCCTTTAATACAAGGAAGGAACAAGTCTCGGTATGGGTAATTCCTACAGTTAATACAACCTCAGGAGTACAAAACTCCACTCTCCCATTATTCAATGGAGTGGAATCCAGTGCGATAATTTCAATCACCTTCCTTAAAGGAACTAGCGGAATCCCCACAGATTGTATAAAATCAAAATCAATAAAATTAATGGCAGAACCAGAATCAACAAAAGCCTTACCGGACCCCCTGAGTTGGTTGTACGCAATGGAGATAGGTAATAATACTTTCCTCCTTACCACCGCTGGGGTTACCTTACTTCCGGCAGAAAGCTCTCTAGAGGGCAGAAGTTTCGGGCATTGCTGGAGCCAGTGGTTCGTCTCACCGCAGTAGAAACAGGTTCCATTCAAGCGTCTCTGATCTCTCAAAGTTCCTCCCCACTGTATGGACTCCTCCGGGACCCTGGTAGAAGGTGGACTCAGAAGAGGGGATTCAGGCAGGACGACACCCTGAGGAATATCTGAACGTTCCCTCCGTCTCTCCCTCACTCGACGATCCAGTTTAATGGCTAGTGTCATGGCCGCCTCTAGGGTGTCAGGAGTAGGGTAACTGACAAGTAAGTCCTTAAGATGGTCAGACAGCCCCACCCTAAACTGGCTTCTCAAAGCAGGGTCATTCCATCCAGAGGAAACACACCACTTTCTAAACTCAGCACAGTAATCCTCTACTGGACGGTTACCCTGCCGAATGTCTCTGAGCTGAGTCTCAGCTACAGAAGTCAAGTCAGGCTCCTCATATAATAGGCCTAAGGCCTGAAAAAATGCTTCCACAGACTGCAAGCTTGGGGAGTCAGGCGGTAAAGAAAAGGCCCATTCCTGCGGATCACCTTGCAGCAAGGAAATAATTATTCCTACCCGCTGCTGCTCGGCACCCGAGGAGTGAGGACGTAAGCGAAAATACAATTTTACGCTCTCCTTAAAGGAACGGAAAGTTTTCCGGTTCCCCAAAAACCGATCCGGCAATTTAACATGAGGTTCCACAATGGGGTTAGATGTGGAGGGAGCCGCTACTAGAGCAGGTTGTAGCTGCTCCTGATGTAGGAGCCTCTCGGCCAGGTCCTGGATCATCTGCGCCATACCCTGAACCTGGTCCGTGAGCACCCGCAATTGCTCCATATGATACGGCCTGTGATTCTGTCACGGGGGAGACAAGGGAAGGTGTGCCCTGTACTTGAAACCCCCCTTCTTTCCCTACCTACTTGCCTCAAACGGCCCTAGGCGGCCGCGGACAACCACGAAGACGTTCCCTATACTGGGTAAGTGCAGAGGGAGGGAAAGGGAACACAGGGAGAGACAAAACACAGACGGAACAAACACAATGATAGAGTAGTCAGCAAGCCGGGTCAAACACAGGAGATAGCGTAAATACCAGGGGTCAAGAGGAGAGAGGTCCAAGTCCAAGTCCAAAGTCAGAGTCCAAATAGCAAATCCAAAACACAAGGTCGCACAAGCACTGATCAAAAGTATAAACTAATCACAGGCATCTGAGTGAGGCAGTTGCCATCTTTAAATAGCCCACCCAGGATCATGTGATGTGGCCAGCATCACATGACCTGAGGCGGAGCAAGCTGTCCAAACAATATGCAAAGTAGCCATGTGGTGTGATCAGCACCACATGGCTAAACCCAAACAGAGAATTAACTAATGAAGTGCTGGCTGACAAGACCAGCACTTCAATTCCCTATTGCTCGTCTCTAGGGGGGCGGAGAGGTCCGGCGATGTCGTGCAGAGGGAGCACGACGCCGACCTCGCGTGACAGTTATGCTAAACTTCAGGGACTGAAGGTGGTGGTGCCAAGGGGTTTGGGCAACCTCTAATTTGTGCACCAAGAGAGCTTGTCCCGGCCTTTATGTAAATAATAATTTATATTCCCTTTGATTCTCTTGTTTTGGAGGGTTTAATATCTCAGCACCACAATTACTAGGAAACAGTTTTATTTACCTGACTGAACAGCACTGAAAGGAGAGACCAAACAATGGTCTTTTTCACATCTGCGGCTGGGTGTTCCATACGGCCGAAAATGCTGAGGTTTTTGTCTGGCTGATTCTCTGCATATTTGCCAGGTAGCATCCTGATCTCTGCCAGACCCCATTATAGTCAATGAGGTCTGGCTGGAAGGCAGTAGTATCCGGCAATGTCAGATCCGTTTTCTACCCAAAAAGCCTGACAAATTTCCCTTCCGCAAGTGTGAAACTAGCTTTATTTTTTTAATACTTAAAGGGGTTGTGTCACTTCAGCAAGTGGCATTTATCATGTAGAGAAAGTTAATACAAGGCACTTACAAATATGTTGTTATTGTCCATATTGTCTCCTTTGCTGGCTGGATTCATTTTTGCATTACATTACACACTGCTTGTTTCCATGGTTATGACCACCCTTCCACCCATCATCGGTGGCCGTGTTTGCACATAATAGGAAGAAGTGGTGGCCTCTTTGGTGGCCGGCACTGTGGGAGGCCACATAGGCGCATGTTTTTTTTCTATAGTGTGCAAGCACGACCACCACTGATGGCCTCCCAAGTGTCCCTCTTTTGGAGGGACAGTCCCTCTTTTTGACCCAAGTCCCTCTGTCCCTCTTTGTCCCTCTTTTTGTTCTGGGGAATGAATGCATAAATGTGCATTTATGAATTTACTAAATTGCTCCTTACTAAACTATCTGTTTGCTTTCTACCTGTATATTAGACCATAAATTAAATTTTGGGTGCAATTTGGACCTTAAAATATTTATAATCTGATGATTTAAAAGCTAACATTTAAAGGGGTATTCTCATCTTGGACAATGGGGGCATATCGCTAGGATATGCCCCCATTGTCCTATAGGTGCGCTTCCTGCCGCTGGGACCCGCACCTATATCGAGAACGGGGCCCCCAAAGTGAAGAAGTGCGCACCGCGCAAGCGCGGCCCGCTCTCCATTCACTTCTATGGGGCCGCCGCAAATAGCAATTTTGCGATTTTCAAAAGTTGGGAGGTATGTAACAATACATTAGTAAGTGCCTTGTATTAACTTTTTCTACATGATAAATGCTATTTGCTGAAGTGACACAACCCCTTTAACTTGTGTAGTAAGCCACTGAAGAACTAGGTCCGATGTAAGCAACTGGCCTGAGGCACTCTATAACAACATCTGGCAGTAGATTTTGAGGCAGCGAATCCCAGTCCACATCAACAGCCACTATTCTACAAAATTAGAGTGTGGATAGTGATGTAGCTGGGTTTTTGGTGTAAAATAATTCCCTAATGACAGCTCTGAGCCTCATGGACTGGATTTGTTTTCAGAGAGATTGTTTCAGATATTTTGCTGCCTCTTTAATACATTTTTATACAAATTTATAGATATTACATTTTCCAAATTATTTATCCACCCCTAAGGCTATGTTCACACCACTGTTGGAGCTTCCCCACTATACAACAGATGCAGCACAGCATCAAGGCTTCCGATATGAATGGAAGCCACAATGCATATGTGATCAAAAGGCTCGAAAAAAACAGAAGGACAATCTGTTTTTGGATATGTGTGTTCGGACAAGGTCAGAACGTGAAAACGCTTTTATAATTGTATGGATTATTTTTAAGCAATAATTATGTAAGTTTTAAAGGGAAATGAGAAAGCAGTTGCATAAACAGATTGTATAACTGTCCTTTTTAACAAAGGCTCTGCACACCCGCCTGGCTAGTAAGGAAAAGTACAATGTTTAAAATTAGCAACTCCTAGTGATAAATCTGACCCACTTTTAGTATATATCCTTTCAAATCTAATCTGTAAATCCTTGCTCTCTGCAGGCAAGCATTAGCATGTCACACAGTTCATTTCGTTGTTCTAAAAATGGCTCTTTGGCTGAGCACAATGTTACACATGTCATTGGTTGTTATTGTGGACGTGCTGACGTAACACTATTGATTTCAATGAGGTAGTGGAGACTG
This sequence comes from Rhinella marina, assembly GCA_900303285.1. NCBI lineage: Eukaryota > Metazoa > Chordata > Amphibia > Anura > Bufonidae > Rhinella > Rhinella marina. The sequence goes on from ONZH01023284.1 coordinate 823,471, forward strand.
GTATGTGATGTAGGACTATACATTATGTGATTCTTTTTCTTTCAGGTCTTAAAAGGAGCATCTTCAAGTGATTCAGATACATTTAAATCATATATCATTGAGATTTGTTGTGTACATATCAGTTAAAATGTGGAGTGAACACTTTTGACTATCCTTAGTTATATATATATATATATATATATATATATATATATATATATACTGTATATATATAATTTTTTTTTTTTTTTTTTTTTACCTTGACACTTTTGCTTCAGTAATCTTTTACTTCAGTTTATTACAGAACAAAAGTGTAAAAATCTACCAGACAAAGGAGCCCACTCCCTGATCTACGCGTTCCGGCTAAGAAGCTTTATACTGAACCCGCTCACTCTTTTATTTCTAGTATCAAGTGCTGTCCGCATAGTAAAATTATTGTAACGCAAAAGTAATGATCTCAATATAACAGCTCAAGTGAAAACCATTAAAGGAAATCTGTCACTAGTGACCTCCCTTTCCAACTGCTTGTATAGACACATAGCTGTGGTTCATCTGATTAAAACGCTGTTTTTCTTTTGTTGATCCGAGGCTCCGTTCCCGAGTTTTTATACTCTTTCCTAATATGCAGATAAGGCCTTTGGTGCAATGAGGGTGTCACCATTGTTTTTGTTGCACCCAAGCTCCACTCATTTCTGTTGCTAGCCTCTCCCTGGCTGATTGACAGGTCCAGGCAGTGGCAAAGCAGTGAGTGAGGGGTAGGGCACAGAAAGGAGTGAAGCTTGGGTACAACAAGAACAATGATGACGCCCTCATTGCACTAAATGCCTTATTTGCATATTAACCCCCTAACTGTTTTGCCAGGGTGAAGCTCCAGCAGTGAGAAAAGTAGCTACCTGGAGGGGGGAAGGCTGCTTTAGATGCTGCTACCTCCTGAATGGTAGCAGCTAGAAACATGCAACATGATCTTGTTTGAAAGCAAACATTCAAAGCTTTCAGACAATACCAAAATGACAGCAATATGTTCAGGATAGAGAAAGATATCACTGATAGAAATCGGGATGCTGTGAATGCAGCTGAAAATGAAAGTAAAAACAGGTTTCACTCGCGATTATTCCCAACTTGATTTCTAACAGTGATTTCTCCTCTGTTTCTTGGACTTTAGCTGTCATTTGGCCTGGACTGTCAGCTTTCAGACAAGACCAATTGCATGTTTCTAGCTGCTACCATTGAGGAGATATCACCATCTAAAGCAGCCCTTCCCCTACAGTTGGCTACTTTTTACACTGCCCGAGCTGGACTTGGGCAGAACAGTCAGGTGGTTAAAGGGGTTTTCCTGGGATTTTACTACTAAAGACCTATCCTCAGGATAGGTTATTAGTACCTGATCGGTGGGGGTCCGACACCCGGGACCCCTGATGATCAGCTGTTTGAGAAGGCACTGGCACTCACAGGAGCAGCCTTCTCTTAGCTTTTCCTAGGCTAGTCACGTCACGTTCATCGGTTACGTGGCCTAGGAGCGGCTCAGCCCCATTCAAGTGAATTCACTTTTATGGGGCCCTTTTCTTCCGTTCCACGGTTCAGCGAAACAAGCATCCAGTGAAAATCAGGATGTGGCCCCATTGAAGTCCATGGGTCCCCAAATATGTGGAATGCAATCCGTTTTTTTTGTGGACAAGCTGTACTGCAGACAGCATACAGCCATCTGAATGAGCCCTTACACAAAATTATATATCAATCAGCTCAGTTCCTTCTGCTGCAGCACAAACATCAAGTTCCCTTTTAATACGGATTTCTTCTTCCCAATCGAGTTCAATGGGGAAAATCCATAACAAATCTGTGCTTTTGGAAATGGAAACTGACAGAACTCCACACTTCAGATCAATTTTCAGCTGCATGTGTATGAGATTTGGACAGATCTCATCCGCTTGCCTTGTACTATGCAGATTTTTTCCAACATTTCCTTTTCACGTGGACCCTAAATGTTCCACCCATCACATAGTAACTGAATGCTTATTGATGCCCATCTTACATGCTGAGTATATAGCTATAAAGGATCAGATTCTGAACAAACCATTATATCATGAAAAAGTCTATTTAGAAAAAACTATTACATTCTCTGTGTGACCCAGAAGCAGGGGCGTAACAACAATAGCGGCAGACCATGCGACTGCTATGGGGCCCAGAGCAAGTCTTAGTTAGGATTATCTCCTCTTCTACTGGGGGTGAAAACGTGGTCAGGACTCTACCCTCTAAAGGAACAAATTTTAGCAAATCAAGCAGTGGAAAAATGGCCCAAGGGTCATTGAAAGGGTTTAGGCAGAAACCCTTTTGTCCTGTGTGGGGGCCTGGTGTGGTCCTTGCTATGGGGCCCTTACTTCTCTATGTACGCCACTGCCCAGAAGATGTCCTTTATACCATCAATGGTATCTAGGCACATAGGCATTCTGCTATCTGAGCAGTTACTTTTGCAACCAGTCTGCTGGTCAACCACAGGTTTTCCAGTTGGCACCTATGAGGACATCTGGAAACGTTATTAGAACCAAGTCAGCAGAAGTACAGCTTTCATTAAATCCTATGGTGTTGAAAATGCAATAAATCTACACCCTAATTTACGTATTCTGTCAACGTATTTTTTATTAAAATATCATATTTGGAAAGGACTACTGCATACATCACCCAATCACCAAAACCGTCTTCATGCTCTTGGCTCTGGTTGGATATTAGAGAGCCTATATTTCTTTTCTAGATCGGATACTGCCCTGAGAGTTGGTATGGTACTAATAAAAAATTGGACAAAGCATAATAAAAAACAGTCTAAACAGTTATAAATGTTTAATGTACTTTTTGCAGCACATCATTATCTGAAACTGGCATCGATGGGTGTTTTCCTCTAATGTATGGCTTTGTACAGCTATCCTAGTTATTGAATTACTCTATCTTTTACATTTAGGGATATTGATTTATTGGAAAACAATATATAGCATGTATTGCTATGTACATATACTTCAACTTATATGACATATTCAATATGATCTTTTCTCCCGTAGGACTTTCAGGACATCGGATAAAACCCCCTCCTTTAAGCTGTGCTGGGGCTGAAGTGCTGGGTAATTCAATCTGCGCAATCATTTCGTTAGACTCAACTACCATGACTTCAGTCTGCGATAGGCTTAATGGACACCTTCTTCCAAGAGCTCTCAGACGCTTTATATGGATGGATAAACTTCTAAGGTCTGAAGAGAATCTCAATGGAAAAAATATAAAGTAAGCTTCATATAATCAGATCACAAAGTATTCATTTGAAGTCAATACTGTCATTCCAATGATTGGTGAATGTGCACACTAGTGAGTTTTGATTTGGATAAGCATACCCCGATGACCTGGTTATGATATAGTCCTAATTAAAGATAGTCTTTTTAGGCAGGGCATCAATTTCTTCAACATCTACTGCTGCAATAACAGACATTTTTGTTCCATTTTGGTTCCAAATAGATCCAGGTGAAAACAAACCTATTTATAGGTCACTTTCATTCTCACTTTTATAACACAAGGCAAAAGGAAGTGACTGTATGTATGAATGAATAGGTGGGAATTCATGCTTAGATGTCTGTTAATGGTAAATCTGTCTAGTTACTTAACTTCTTTTCTCTGTATGCAGTTTAGGCCTCTTGCACACGGACATTGTTCGGCCATTCTGTGCATTGGGGTCCGTAATTTGCGGTCCCCAATACATGGGCACCATCTGTGCGGCTGCTGTGACGGATCCAGACCCATTCAACCTGAATGGGTCCGTGATCCGTCCGCACTGCAAAAAAATAGAACATGTTTCGTGCCACCGTTCCTCACGAGGCCGGTGCCCACCATATATTGTGGTTTTTAATGGAGCCATTTGGGTGCACACATAACTTACATTTATTAGGGATAGGGTTAGATGGGGGTCCACTAGTCAGTGAGCCAGAAACCCACTTCAATGAGCCAGAAACACTGTATCAGACTCAGCAGGTCCATGTTAGTCATTCATTGGAAAGGCTGCATGTAATGCTATGTTTTCCCTTTGGCAGCCCTTGCAGGGAAAATGAGCAGCCAACGGAAATTTACCTGGCAAAAAAATTATTCGTTCGTGGTTTTCATATTACAGGGGTAGTCTGCGATGAGACAACCCTTTTACAGTGCCTTGCGAAAGTATTCGGCCCCCTGGAACTTTTCAACCTTTTGCCACATTTCATGCTTCAAACAAAAAGAGGCTTACATTTTTGGTGAAGAATCAACAACAAGTGGGTCACAATTGTGAAGTGGAACGAAATTTATTGGATCATTAAAACTTTTTTTGTAATAATAAAACTGAAAAGTGGGGCGTGCAAAATTATTAGTCCCCCTTGCATTAATACTTTGTTGTGCCACCTTTTGCTGCGATTACAGCTGCAAGTCGCTTAGGGTATGTCTCTATCAGTTTTCCACATCTAGAGACTGAAATTCTTGCCCATTCTTCCTTGCAAAACAGCTCGAGCTCTTTGAGGTTGGATAGAGAGCGTTTGTGAACAGCGGTTTCAGCTCTTTCCACATATTCTCAATTGGATTCAGGTCTGGACTTTGACTTGGCCATTCTAAGACCAGGATACGTTTATTTTTGAACCATTCCATTGTAGATTTTGCTTTATGTTTGGGATCATTGTCTTGTTGGGAGATAAATCTCCGTCCTAGTCTCAGGTCTTTTGCAAACTCCAACAGGTTTTCATCCAGAATGGTCCTGTATTTGGCTCCATCCATCTTCCCATCAATTTTAACCATCTTCCCTGTCCCTGCTGATGAAAAGCAGGCCCAAACCATGATGCTGCCACCACCATGTTTGACAGTGGGAATGGTGTGTTCAGGGTGATGAGCAGGTTGCTTTTATGCCAAACATATTGTTTTGCATTGTTTCCAAAAAGTTAAATTTTGGTTTCATCTGACCAGAGCACCTTCTTCCACATGTTTGGTGTGTCTCCCAGGTGGCTTGTGGCAAACTGTAAACAAGACTTTTTATGGATATCTTTGAGAAATAGCTTTCTTCTTGCCACTCTTCTATAAAGGCCAGATTTGTGAAGTGTTTGACTGATTGTTGTCCTATGGACAGACTCTCCCACCTCAGCTGTAGATCTCTGCAGTTCATCCAGAGTGATCATGGGCCTCTTGGCTGCATCTCTGATCAGTCTTCTCCTTGTTTGAGATGAAGTTTAGAGGGTCGGCCGGGTCTTGGTAGATTTGCAGTGGTCTGATACTCCTTCCATTTCAATATGATCGCTTGCACAGTGCTCCTTGGGATGTTTAAAGCTTGGGAAATCTTTTGGTATCCAAATCCGGCTTTAAACTTCTCCACAACAGTATCACGGACCTGCCTGGTGTGTTCCTTGGTCTTCATGATGCAGAACCCTGAGACTATCACAGAGCAGGTGCATTTATACAGAGACTTGATTACACACAGGTGGATTCTATTTATCTTCATCAGTCATTTAGGACAACATTGGATCATTCAGAGATCCTCAATGAACTTCTGGAGTGAGTTTTCTGAACTGAAAGTAAATGGGCCGAATAATTTTGCACGCCCAACTTTTCAGTTTTATTATTACAAAAAAAGTTTAAATGATCCAATAAATTTCGTTCCACTTCACAATTGTGACCCACTTGTTGTTGATTCTTCACCAAAAATTTAAAATGTTATATCTTTTTGTTTGAAGCCTGAAATGTGGCAAAAGGTTGAAAAGTTCCAGGGGGCCGAATACTTTCACAAGGCACTGTATGTGAAAATGTTCTTTAAATGTTTTGTCTCACTTCAGCAAAAAGCATTTATTATGTAGAGAAAGTTAATACAAGGTACTGATGCATTATGATTCATTTTTGAGTGTCGTTATACACTGCTCATTTTGAGGGGTTATGACCACCCTGCAGTTCAGCAGTGGTGGTCGTGCTTGTACACTATAGGAAAAAGCACCAGTTTATGTGTGCCCCTGCAGTCCCAGCCATCAGAGAGACCAGCCCCTTTTCCTATAGTGTGCAAGGAAAAAGCAATATGTACAATCACAGTACATTAGTAATTGCCTTGTAAAACAACCACTTTAACCAGTTCCCAACCATTGTACACATATATACTTTGGTGGTCGGGACTTTAAAGATTTTCGCTTGTAAGTGCAACAGGCACCATAGCCGCTGGGTGTCTGATGTTTTAAAAGCAGGCACCCGGGGCTAATGTATGCGATCATCTATAACGTCGATCGCGTACATTTAACCACTCAAATCCCATGGCAAATGTGACCACAGCATCTGTGAGGTCAAAAACTGGGAGAGTGCTCTCCTGGCTGTGCACTGTCTCCCCATAGCAAAGATCGGGGGAGCCGTATGGCGTGTGGCGGCAGCCTCGGTCCACCTGAATGATTTGAGGCTCCCGCACATTGGTACTTATGGAGCCCCTGCCTGTGGCAGGGCTGTATAGGAACTTAGTGTAATTACTGTAATTCTAAAGATTACTCTGTACGCGTAAAACTAAAAAAGTTGTGAGGGTCATGAATGTGGCGATTGTTCTTTTCCACTGTTTTAATTTTGTTTTAGTATTAAAATATAAAAAAGCAATACATATGTGGTATCGTTGTAATCGCACTGAACCAGATAATGAAAGTAACAGTACAGTTTTACTGTATGGGAAATGCTGTAAAAACAAAACCCATAAAACTTTGGCGGAATTTTTTCCCTGCTTACCACTACATTGTATGCAACCGATAATGGTGCCATTAAAAATACATATTGTCCTACAAAATATAAACATTCATACGGCGTGAATGGAAAAATAAAAATGTTATGGCTTTGGGAAGGCTAGGAGTAAAAAACGAAAATGAAAAAATGGAAAATCATCCAATCATTACGGGGTTAATGATTATTTTTGATATGTTGTAGCTCAGTCTGTGCATGTAGTAGATAAAACAGATTAATTTAGATAAATGGACATAAGCTAAGTATAACCTGTCTACTTTACCCTTTATAAATCCAATGATGGCAATATTAATGTCATTCAGTTCAGAATCTCTGTTGAATAGACCGATGCAACAAAAAACATGTAAAGCAGACATTTGTAGTCTTAAATCAAATTACTGACAGGATTCCAAGAATGGTTTTGACCTTTTGAGAAAAGACAGTAGCATTCTTGGGTATGCAGTAAGACTTACGCAGATTGCAGAAGATATTCCTCACTTTTTTTCTGCTGTGCAGAAATGCTGCCAGCAAGTGTTTTGTCATTCCCTAAGGAACCTTATTTCCAGGAATACAATTTCAACATCTGCTGAATATGATTAGCTACTTCTAAGGAACCTCCTTCAATCTATAGATAGGTTTTCCAAGAAACACTGCATTTTCAGGATATAATGATTGACTAAATTACTCCAGTATGGAGGAATCATATATTATTTCTGAACTAAACATAAACACGCAGTTTTAAGGTACAATACATATTATAAGGAAGAGATAACTGAAAGCCTTAGCTGGTGGATGCTATCAGTTTTCATTGTGCTGCAGCAGACTCCAGAGTCAGCAATGTCTGTCTATTACACATCATGGTCAAGAATAGAGGGGAAAATATATCGGGTCAGATTTACTAATACTGTCTAAGAATTAGACAGAGCAAACTGAGGGTCGTCTTAGATGGGTGGTTGCTGGGCAATATACAATTTGAACAGCTCTTGTATAAAGGGCCTTTCACATGGCCTGATGCAAAGTGAAAGGTGAATAATGATCTTTATCAAGATCGTTCCAAAATTAGACTGAAGTTCCATGGGCCTGCCAGAGGAAGTAAATTGGAGTGTCCATACTCTTTGTATACAGGCTGTATACAAATCTACTTTTAAGTTATTGTTATCATTGCGCGTGGTGGACTTATTAAAAAGATTTAATAGGATAAGAGTCCATTTTTGTGCCAGAACTTGAGCCCACTGTAGGATCCTCTCGTTCTGTGGTGGATCAGCCTGACCCTGGATTGCATATTGTTGGCAGCACATCCCTTGTTTACACTGAATTATGTGCTCAGGGGTGCATCTAGCTTTTCATCCCGAAGCCCTACTGTTATAGACATATTTGGATGGACATTACATACAGAGCTGCAAAACATACAGGGTAATACAGTATTATTCCTATTACATCCAGTGATGTTTCCTCTAATGTAGTTGTTCTCTTTCCTCATCTTCTCCATTTGGACCAGACCTCCTTGATGACTTCTTTCAGCCATGTCTCATCTCTGTAGAGTTTTTGACACAGACATCTTAGATTCCTCTCTTTCCCTTCATGCCTCCCCCTCTTGGTGCCCCAAAAAAGTTTTTCTGCTGCTACATATTGCACATACTGTGTCCCAAAATGCCTCCAAATACTATACTGTAGAAATAACAGTGTCATAAAGATAGTCTCCCATAGTACAGTGCTTCCAGACTGCTTAAAATAGTGCCCCCTACAGTACCCCTAATAGGAAGAATACTCCCTATGAGTGCCCCCATTAGTAGTAATGCCCTTCATATTGTTTACAATATTAATAATGCCTCCACAGTACCCACAGCATTAATAATGCCTCCATAGAGCACCTAGTAGAAATAAGGCCCATCTATAGTGCCCACAGCAGTAACAAAACCCCTTGGAGGCCCCAATAGTAATAACTCCCTTATAGTAACCTCAATAGTTATGCCTATAGTCCGCCTAATATGTATAATGCCCCTGTTAGTAGCCACTGTATTTTAAAAACCCTGCAGCAGTGCCCTCTGTATTATAATGCCCTCTGTTGTGTCAGTACATATAATGCCCCATGTATTATAATGCCTCCTTTAGTCATCCGACCTGTATTATAATGTCCACCCTATGCTCAGGCTTGTATTATAGTGCCCCCTGTAGTGCTCCAACCTTTATTATAATGCCTGCCTTCCCCTATATAGTACTAGTATGTATCATTCCCCCCCTGTAGTGTCCCCAGTTTTATAATCCCCCTGTAGTGTCAGTTTATATAATGCTCCCCCTCCCATACTGCCCTGTGTGGTATAATTTCCTCCTGTAGTGCTAGTATGTATAATGCCCTCACTCCCCTGGTACTGCCCCCTTTGGTATAATCCCTGTAATATAATGCCCCAATGCCTCCTTGTAGTATAATGTCCCCCTATACTGGTTGTATATAATAATCTGCCCCCTGTAGTCCCCTGGTCCCCTTATAGTATAATGCCCAATGTAGTGAAAGTATATATAATGTCCCCTCATAGTAAAATGTACCCATGTAGTGGTAGTACATATAATGTTTTCCCCCTTCATAGTATAATGCCCCTACTTAGTGATAGTATATATATAATGCTCCCTCCATAGTGTATAATAGAAATTTATATATGACTTCCCCCTCCTGTAGTTCTTCTGTAGTATAATGCCCCTACATAGTGGTAGTATATATAATGCTAACCCTCCTCCTTCCTGCAGTGTAATGCCCCCACTTAGTGGTATTATATGGAATGCTCTGCCCCCGTAGTATAATGCCCCCATGTTGTGGTATTATTTATTAAGCTTCCCCCATAGTATAATACCCCTATGTAGTGGTAGTATATATAATGCTCCCCCCTGTAGCCCGCTTGTAGTATATATAATGTTTTCTCCCCTGTTGTGTAGTGGCTCCACCTAGTGGTAGTGTATATAATGCTCCCGCCCCTGTAGTACAATGCTCCCACATAGTGGTAGCATATATAATGCTCCCCCCGTAGATCCCTGATAGTACATATGATGCTCTCTCTCCATAGTGAAATGCCTCCACGTAGTGGTAGTATATATGTTAATTCTCCCCCCTGTAGTTTAATGCCCATTTGTAGTGCTGACATATATAATGCTCTCCCCTCCCCCCAGTAGCCCCCTGTAATGTAATATGTCCCTGTAATGGAACTACATATAATGCTGTCCCCCCTGTAGTCTCCTTGTAGTATAATGCCTTCACATAGTGGTAGTATATATACTGCTTCCCCCCCTGAGTATAATACCTCCATGTAGTGATAGTATATATAGTGCTTTCCTCACCGCATTATAATGCCCCCACGTAGTGGTAATATATATAGTTCTTTTCCCCTAGTGCTAATGTATATATATATATATATATATATTTAAACAACTCATCATGATGACATTACTGCGACCTCCTTTGCCAGGTCCCGGGTGGTGCAATGACTTGGTCATGACCGCCTGCGTCAAGATGCAGGCATTTGTGACTATGTCATTGTGCCACCCGGGACCGGGCGCACCCAAGACAAGGCACAGTCCCATAAGCTTCAGGCCTAGTGGCTTGCTGCCTGTGTGCCTCCATCTTAGGCGAGATGCTCAGAAGCAGATGGCAGAAGCAGCCTTTGATGCTGCATGAAAGATAACAAGCGTTTTGTTCGTTTGTCAGGTGATCGGCAACACCTTTATACAAGCCAATTATTTTAAATGAGTGTTCATAGGAACATTTGTTCCCAATTATTGGCCCAATCCTCAAACTGTATATAAGGGATTGTAGACTAGACAGTCTAAAGGTATGTCACAAAAGCTGATGCTGTTGATACCACCTATACAATGGGTTTACTTTGCAGCAAAATTGTGTACCAAAATACTGGCACAATTTTGCCATACATTTTCACAGTTTAAGTCATGCCATGCCCAAGTGTGGAATAAAAATTGTCTAAAAGACTCAAAGGTATTTCCCACAGTTTTTGTTTTTATTGCTGGCCTATGCTCACAGTAGGTAATCAACATCTCATCGGCTGGGGTCCTACTCCCCGCACACCTGTGGACCTCCACCAATCAGATATTGATGAACTATCTTTAGGATATGCTATCAATATAAAAATAATGGAAACCCCTTTAATTATTTTTATCATTATCAATAGCTGCCAATTGTTTTATTTTTATCTTACTTTGCTCTTTTCACCAAGTGCTTTTTTATTATTTCAATTTAATAGAGATCGATATTAAATATATAAAATGAGAAAAAGATAGAAACAAGAAACACAATCTCAATCACCTGCTCTCAGCATCCCCACCAAAGGAAGTCCAGCCAATCGGGAGAGAAAGATTAAAAAAAAAAAAAAAAAAAAAAAGAACAGCCCCACTACTAAATATGTTTTCCTGCTCATTTCCACATAACAGTTAACATTTCTACAATTTTCCCAGATGTTCATAATAAACCTTTTCAGATATAAATAACATATTCACAGCACTGCTCCAAGCCTCAAAACTACCGTAATACAGTGGGTCGATCATGGTTCTTTTAATTTTTTGTGATCAATTTCCTAGCAATCTGGAGAGTGTATAATTTTACTCCCAATTATAGTATTAATCAGATCTAGTGATATTACAGTATCAAAAATACTATTAATTATTTCAATAAACCTGGACCAGAAAGTATGAAGCTTGGCCATATGGATCAAACCTGGATTAACATTTTTACATCTAGGACACAAATGGTCTATCAATTTTATTCAGCCGTTTAGGAGTATAATATGCATTATAAAGCAAAATAATTGTGCTAGTCTTACCATAAGAAACACCTGTCATCCAACCCAAATTCGCATTTCATCTCTGTAAAAGACTTAAGCTTATTATTCTTAAAGAGGACCTTTCACCACTCCTGACATTACTGATTTAATAGCTTCATGCATTCCCCATGTAATAACAAGTCTGGAACATCTATTCTTTTGTCTCTATGTTGTGCCATTCCTTTATTATTTCTACTAGAAGTTATGAATGAATTGCTATTTGTCTTCAGTAAGGGAACAGAGGGGAGGTAGAGATCGAGTCGATAGAGGTAGAGATCGAGGGATAGAGTCAGACTGTGCAGGTACACACCCCCAACTGGTCACCTCCCCTCTGTTCCTTTACTGAAGGCAAATAGCAATTTATTTATAACTTCTAGTTCAAATAATAAAGGAATGGCACAACATAGAGCCATAAGAATAGATGCTCCAGAATTGTTAGTACGTGGGGAATGTATGAAGCTATTAAATCAGGCATGTCAGGAGTGGTGACAGGTCCTCTTTAAACCACTGTGTAACCAGTACTATACCCTTATTCTTCCAAAACTCAGCTGATTGTGACAAACCTACTCTATATCTATTATTCCCCCACAAGGGAGTAAATAAAAATCCCTAGTTCCATCTCAACGTTACTCTATACTCCATGCAACATTCTCCTGGTCAAACAGGGCTCAAATTTTTGTTAGAAAAAAAACTGTAATTCAGGTGCATTTCTTATTACCTGTATCCCTGCTCTCATGGAGAGACAACTTTATCCATCATATTAACCCCAAGTCTTCTAAAATCTGTGTTAAAGGTGTTATCTCATCTCACTATGGGAGTCCCGACCACCAGCTGGCCGGGAAACAGTGGAGCACACCAATGCTCGCTGTTTCAATAACTCCCTGTTTCATTATATTAATAATCTTGGGGATTCCTTGAGTTATGTGACGCATAAACAACCGGAGATCATTGGAATACAGTAAGATCTTGGTTTCTATCCCAGCTATTGCACAACCTTCAATATCCCTTTTAGCTCTCAAAATTTGAGGAAGTGGTTCTATTGTGAGGGCAAACAGCAGGCGCGACATAGGGCACTCCTGTAGCGTGCTCTGGTGTAACATAAACAGTAGATATGCCCTTTTATTTATACTAACCCTAGGAGATGAGTCCTTATACAACAAGACAGGGTGGGTTCACATCATGATGATGTGACTATCAACTATTGTGAATGATTCTCTATATATAGGTGATATTTGTGATTTGTAATCCATCCTCTGGTGACAATGAGATGACTACTGAAAAGTGAACTGTACAGACCAAGAAGTGGTGCCTGTAGATAGTGATATGCAAAATTATTTTAAAAAAAACACTATATTAATCACTGCTGTCTTGGGTTTTATTTTTGATGGATTTGTTTTTCAATGGACCTGTAGTAGATTAACCCTTTACATATGCTTATTAGATCTAAAGATCTGTAGACTGTTATATAGATATATATGCTAGGGTTGTCACGATACCAAGATTTCGATTCAATTTCAATACTATAAAAAAGCATTTAAAACCACGCAAAAGAACAGAAAAACAGCAAATCCCAGTATAGTATTGATCCAAGTGCAAAAGTATTGATTGGGTATTGACAGTTTGATACCTGGTGCAATCCTAATATATGAAACTTTATGTTGTGGAAGATGTATGTATCTGTAGAAGCATACAGTTGCATATGTCTGTCTAGATCTAAATTGATCTATATGGTCTCACTTATGTAAGGTGAAATGTATATAAACTTTTATAAAATGGAAGTAAGTTTATAATTTCATAATTTTACAGTGTAATAGAAAAAGAAGCAAGGGAAAGATATGGTAGAACACTGGAACACAGATGTGCTGAGCTAAAGCTGAGAAGTGCAACACGCTCTCCCATTTCAGGCCTTATTGAGAATGCTGTTATAGAGGTAAGTGGTGAAGCACAGGCATCATGGTTAGTCTATGTTCACACCACATCACTTGTGTACTCCAGAAAAACATATGCAACGGTATTCTTATACAAGCATCATATTTTTTTTAACCTTTTTTTATTATTTAGTGGATCTTAACATTTACTGTTCTATGATTTAAAGAAAAGCCTATACTTTAATCTATACTGTTTCTCTCATCTAGGGGGGTCTTACAGGCCAAGCAGTGCTTCCTGGGAAGGGGTATACAAACTATCTATCTTCCAGGAGGGAGTAAACTATCTGTAGAGTGCCATATACTGGGGTCTCATCCTTTGGCAAGACTCTGCTTTGACTAATATCCTTTGTCATGTAAGCACTGACTTATAGTGCAGATATCGCCAATCGGTGGCACTATAAAGACAGTTTTCTTTCTCCTGGAGGAGAGCTAACGTGGTAAAATGACATATATGTCTGGCATGATGACAAATACGTAGGGGAAACCGGGCTAATACTGAAATTGAATTTTTAGGACCATTATCTAAGCCCCTTACACACTGCTTTATTGGGTACTTTTAATAACATTTTTCCATATATTCCCTTTGGTTTCTTTGAGCGCAATGTTTTTGTTTTGAATTTTTTTGCAGCAAAAGTTAGGCCCCTTTCACACGAGCATGTCCGGATTTGGTCCGGATGCATTCAGGAAAATCCGCACTCATCCGCACCGAATCCGCACGCAATTGCAGTCAGTTTTGACTGCGATTGCGTATGTTCTTTCAGTTTTTTCCGCGCGGGTGCGAAGCGTTTTGATGCGTTTATCATGCGCGTGCGAAAAAACTGAATGTTTACAAACAACATCTCTTAGCAACCATGCGTTCGCATCACGCATTGCACCCGCGCGGAAATCTCGCCCGTGTGAAAGGGGCCTTAAACAGTATAGAGTCTTATTTTAAGGAAATAATTAGTTTTTTCCTTAATGGAAGTCAATAGCAAATGTATTGAAATGTTAAAGCATGTGTTTGCACAGTGTACATTTGGTCCTGTCAGAAGAAAAACAGGTTTCTTATGGCTTTTTTGCATTTTTCCCCTTTGAATTAACTTGAAGAGATTGTATCATAAGAAGCAGCATACAATGTAATAGTAGTTCGTACATACAGTGCACAGGTCCATATTTTACACTAGACACTAGAGGACCAGTGCCTAAGGGGCCACTTTACAAAGGGCGGTCATAGGTATCTGCTCTTTATAAAATTATTTTATTTTATTTTTTTCTGGCCCCTGCCATCCTCCAGACTCAGATCTATGGGAATGGACATACTAGTGCAAGTTGTAGTGATCGCACGTGCTACAATTAAACTAAGACTACTTTCACACTTGCATTGTTAATTACAGTATTGAGATCTGTCCGAGGTTCTCAATACCGGCATTAAATGGATCCATTTTGATTGTGCACATCATCTGTTCCATTAGTATGTGATTGTGTGAAATCAAAATGGATCATTACTAAATACATTGAAAGTCAATGGGTGATGGATCCGTTTTTTTAGGCTCCTAGCGTTTTTATGATCAGACACAAAACTGCAGCTTACAGCGATTTTGTGTCTGGTCACAAAACGGAATGCTGACGGAACTGAAGACATCCTGATGCATCCTGAATGGATCTCTTTCCATTTAGAATGCATGAGGACCAAAAGGAAACATCCTCTGCTGGATCTCAATACCGGAAAACAACAATGCAAGTGTGAAAGTAGCCTAAAACAAACTTTGCATGTTAAAAACAAATGCATGTTATAGACAAAATGTAGCAAGTCAGAATACATCCTCACTGCTTGCAACTTAATTGAGTGTGGGTCAATTGGACTGAGTCTACTGGCTGCTATATACCAGATATGCATTGTGGGTGCTGCTACTATTTCTATTGACCATAGGAGGGAATGTCCAGATGAAAACGCTAGTATCTGCTCAGTGCCACAGCTGCTTGGTTTGATGCTGCTGATAAGAGGTGCATGCAGCAGTAACAGTTACTGACTACCACTCCACCTATTAATGTCCGCAAGCAGTAGCATACATAGAGATGTAAGGGCTCCATAGCAACGATCAAACCAGGCCCCCCACACAGGACAGATGGGTTTATGCCTGAACTCTTTTCAATGACCCTTGGGCCATTTTTCCACTGCTTCGTTTGCTAAAAGTTGTTTCTTTAGACGGTTGACCAAGTTTTCACCCCCCGTAGAAGAGGCGATGATCCCGGGCCCCATAGCAGTCGCATGGTCTGCCACTATGGTAGTTACGCCCCTGCCCGCAAGGAAGGAGACAAAGAAGCATTGGTCCTACCCCTCCCTCACTCTCTACCCTGCAAACTGTCAGCAGGTTTACTCTGTTGCATGCACTAGGTATGGCTTTCAATAAAATAAGTTTACAAGAGTGAGGAGTGGTTAAATAGTACTGGTGAATGATGGGAGGATTGAAATCAGCGCAGGATTTTAGCATCTGAGCGAAGAGCGTAGACGGTAATATGCTCAAATTGGAAAAAAATGCTTGTGCATCCTGCGTTTAAAACCCCCTATAGACGGGGGCGTGGCCTGCACGCTGATGGCGCCGGCTGCTTGATGCTGTAGCTCCGTTTCCATCTCCTTCAATTTCACCCCAAAGCGGCACAATAAGAGTGGGGATTGTACCCACGTTAGCAGAATCCTTCTCTCTCACGATGGGGAAGATCAAGAGACGCCCAGCTCCTGCTAAACTTACCGAATTCTTCGGCAAGGTTTCATCCCCCGACTCGGGCCTAGCACATGTTTCACAGCCTGTGCTTCCGGCCTCTCCGGCCTCCTCCTCAAGTCCCCGCTCGGGTTCTGGAGTGGAAGAGAACTCTATCCCCGGCAGCCATCCCTTAACTGAAGGTACGCTGCGTTCTTTATTGGACTCCCTACGAACTTCCCTCAAGGATGATATGAGAGGGATGATACAAGACCTAAAGCGGGAAATCCATCAACTAGGTGACCGCACATCCCATGTGGAAAACAAGATGGCGGAGCTAGCAGCTTCACATAATGCCTTAATAGATGCGAACGAAGCATTGGAGGAGGAGGTAAATAGACTGTCTGCTAAGATGTGTGACATGGAAGATAGGCATCGACGCAACAATGTTCGCCTGAGGGGGATCCCGGAGACGGTTGGTTCGGAGGAGCTAGAACCCCTGTTGAAAGATCTACTTAAAACGGCTATGCCGACTCTTTCAGATATGGATGCCACCATTGATCGTATTCACAGGATACCTAAGCCGGCGGGCTTACCTCCATCTGTGCCACGCGATGTTTTGGCCAGGATTCACTTTTTTCAAACGAAGGAAGCGTTCCTCCGAGTTCTCCGACAAAATCCTGTGCCTACGGAGCTTTTTAAGGATATAGCTATATACCCGGATCTATCCGCAGCAACGTTGGCGAAACGGCGGGAATTTGCCGACTCTACCAAGGTGCTTCGGGCACATCAGGTCAGGTACCGCTGGGGATTTCCAGTTCGCCTGCTTATTTTCTACAATGGAGCCCAACATGTCTGCCGCACTGCTCAGATGGCGATGCAGAAGATACACGACTGGGGCCTGCTTACTTCACCTACCGGAGACAAGAGCCCTCAACGGAATGAACAGGACCAGAGCCCTCCGGACTGAGACAAGATGAGAGGACAACTTCAGTTCAAATATTTTGTGGGACGTTCTCCTACTACCATTTTCTTTTTGAACCATCTTGGGGTGTATTGGGGACGCTATGTTCATCTAGTTACCCCTACTTGGTGTGACTCAGTCGGAGTCACGTTCTTGGACGTTTTCCTGGCCGTCTATGGCTAAGTATACTGTTCTATTTCAATTTTGTTGTTTTTTCCCATTGTTTTTGTTTTTCCCTGTTCCTTTTTTGATATGTATGAGGTACTCTGCTTTTATTTATCTTAGACATGTTAATCAGTGGTTAGGATGCATGGTGAACAAGCCCAATGAGAGCATATGGGGTTCAGAGTCTCTCCTACTTGTTCCAATATGGGTATAAAAATCTTATCCTTAAATGTTAAGGGGTTAAATTCCCCATACAAGAGATCACAGCTATGGCAGGAAGCTATACATTCTCACTGTGATGTATTGTTTGCACAAGAAACTCATCTGTTACCTGTAGATGCTCAAAGATGTGCACACCGTCTGTTTCCACATGTGTACTATTCACACTCCCTTAAGAAACGCGCAGGAGGTGTACTGGTTGCTATACGAAATATGACATCCTTCTCATTGCAAAAATGTATAATTGACCCTGGTGGTCGGTATGTGATATTAATTTGTCTGTTGGATAACAAGCCATATACTCTGGCAGCGGTTTACGCGCCTAACTCTCATCAACTGCGATTTCTGAAAAGATTCCTGAACAAAGTTATGGCCTCCGCAATTGGCTCCATCATAATTGGTGGGGACTTTAATGTTCCCATGGACGTTACTTTAGATTGTAATAGAATCTCCACTTCTTCTAGAGTGGGACTTAAGCAAACCCTGCTAGATTACCCCCTTCATGATATATGGAGGTATCAACACGCGGGGGAGAGGGATTATACTTTTATTTCTCAGGTCCACTTGTCTCAGACTAGAATAGATTATTTTTTGATTTCCACAGATCTTATTCATAAAACCAAGACATCTCATATTGGTACGGCCACGTGGTCGGATCATGCTCCGATTACTCTAGTTTTAGACACTGATGTCCCTAGTCCCTCTCCTCCGCAGTGGAGATTAAATCCGTATATTCTGCGGTGCCCACAACGCATTGATACATTCCGCTCACATTTAAAAGAATATTTTGCACTCAATGATGTGGATGATATCGCAATCACCTCATTATGGGGAGCCCAAAAAGCCTTTATGAGGGGTCTCTTCCTCAAGGAGGCGTCTAGACTCAAAAGAGCAAGGGAGAAGGATGTCTGTGACACTATACAATCACTACACTTAGTGGAAGAGCAACATAAGACTTCTCCTACGCAGGCGCTACAACAGCAAATAACTGATTTACGTTTCAAGTTGCGATCTCTACTGTTATATAAATTTGAGCATTCCTCCCGCCGCATGAAGGCTCGTTTTTATCACATGGGGGATCGTTCCGGAGCACTGTTGGCTAAAAGATTGCACCGCAGAATGGCTTCCTCTAGAATTGAGTCCTTTCAGTTCCCAAATGGGACGATTATTACTCATCCCCAGAAAATTGCGGATGCTTTCGCTTCTTTCTATTCCACTCTGTATAATCTTAGGGATGATCCCAATACTATTCAACCAACTGGTGACACCATACAAAGCTTCCTCGAATCTATCTCTCTCCCCTCTGTTACCATGGAGGATTTAGAGGCACTCAATTTGCCTATAACGGAAGAAGAGTTACGGCAGACCCTAAGATCCCTTAAACAGAATAAAGCTCCCGGCCCAGATGGATATATTGCAGAATACTATAAAACTTTTGCCCCTGAACTGATCCCATATCTTACTAAATTATTCAGTTACTTTTTTGTCTCAGGACAGATTCCGAAAGATATGTTATCTGCCACGATAGTCACCTTACCTAAACCTGGCAAACCGCCTACTCACCCTGCCAACTTCCGTCCCATCTCCTTACTAAATGTGGATTTAAAACTATTTTCTAAACTATTGGCCACTAGGCTTTACAAAATACTGCCTAAATTAGTGTCAGAAGATCAAGTAGGCTTTGTTCCCAGGCGCCAGTGTAGAGATGGGACGAGAAGATTGATAGATCTGGTTCAGCTGGCGGAGGTTTCTAGGATCCCCCACTGTATTCCTGTCATTGGATGCTGAAAAAGCGTTCGACAGGGTACATTGGGGGTTCCTACACAAAGTGTTGCAAAAATTTGGGCTTCGGGGCTCAATATTGCGGGCTATCATGAGTTTGTACTCTAACCCGGAGGCAAGGGTATTGGCATCTGGTTTCCTCTCTGAGCCTTTCCAAATAACGAACGGCACACGTCAGGGGTGCCCCCTATCCCCATTAGTATTCGTGTTGGTTATGGAACCATTGGCGGAACTTATGCGCACAAATGGCCAGATCAAAGGGGTCCAAGTGGGTTCTCAGTCTCACGTTATAGGCCTCTATGCCGATGACGTAATACTCTCTTTAACGACACCTGATATTTCTATTGTAGAAGCCAACAAACTATTAGAGAGTTTTTCTAGAGTATCATACTACAAGCTTAATGTTAGTAAGTCTTCTATTTTGCCTGTGCAGGTTGGAGAGGAGACCAGAGCCAAGATACAAAGGGATTTTGAATTTCAATGGACAGATGACTATATTTCGTATCTTGGTATACTTATCCCGGGGTCGGTGAAGAACTTGGTAGCTCTCAATTATAGGGAACTGCAAAAGGAGCTGGCAGGCGAGTATGAGAGGTACTCCAATCTTTGTTTATCCTGGATCGCAAGGATTAATACGGTTAAAATGGTGATTCTCCCGAAGATTTTGTATAGGTTTAGATGCATTCCTCTGCGAGTTCCGGCCCATGTTATCAAACAGATCCAAGGGGGTATGTTAAGATTCATATGGAATGCCTCTGTACCACGTATATCTAAAAAGGCCTTGTTCCCCCCTATGCGACATGGGGGACTTGGGGTACCTGACCTGCAAAAATATTATATTGCTAGTCTGATTGATCAAACCAGGGAATGGTGGAGACCGAGTAACTCTCAGAGATGGATCCAGTTAGAAGAATCCCTGATTAAAGGGAGCTCTCTACACACATACCTAGCAGCCCACTCAATACGCAAGTTGACTCATCACTTACCTCTGTCTTCTATGCAAGCATCATTGTTTGCCTGGGATCACCTATTGCAAACATTACCACCCAACCCATTTCCCATTTTGGATTTCCCACTCGGGATATTGGAACATCATATACCACATTTGAATCTATCCCTATGGAAGGCTAAAGGTATTGACTCTTTAGGCAAACTGTACCAGGGGAGTATAATTAGGGACTTTGCCTCTTTACATGACTCTTTTTCTATACCTAATACTTGCTTCTACCAATATTTGCAAATCAGACATTTTTTAGATTCATGGCCCATGACCACTTCTCTCCCCTCATCCTCACCACTACACTCCCTTATGACCAACCCAGAAACTCATTTCAGAGGGCTTTCTACCATATACTCTGAACTGATATCATCACGAGGCAATTCCAAAGATGCCTTTATGCTTAAATGGGAGGAGGAAATGGGTAAAGCATTCTCGATTGAGGAGTGGACAGCGGCTATATACTGGTCTATTAAATGCTCGCATTGCATCAACCATGCAGAACAAAATAGGAAAATTCAACTAAGGTGGTACTTGACGCCTGATAGATTATCCCATGTCATCACAGACTATTCGCCTCTATGCTGGAGGAAATGCGGAGCCAGAGGCTCTCCCACGCATATGTGGTGGCACTGCCCGTCAGTTTCTCCCTTGTGGAGGGAAATAGAACAGTTGATAGAGTCTATTTTGGACATCCGTATCCCGTTATCCCCGGAATTGGCAATCTTGGGTATTGGCCTACAGGGGATAATCCCGTCTTGCCGGTGGCTGGTATCACATATCCTGACAGCCACCCGGAAGGTAATAGCCCGTCACTGGAAACAACCTATTACCCCTGCCTGCTCAGAAGTGGTTCAACTAATCAACTTGCACATGGTATATGAGTTGGTCTTTGCCTCCTCCTTGCGGTCCAGGATCAAAGCCCATAACCATTGGGTCATGTGGCTCTCTAGTACATTTGCTATTCCTCTGCCATCTTCTTTACTGTGAGGGGATTACCCTTGCCCTTGCTGTATGCTCACTATTTGGGGGTTGACGCACCACTGAATTGTATATTCATGACTTGTTCACGGGGCTTGCCTAGACTGTGCAGCCTGTTAAGCCTACTATCTAGACATGTCTTATGTGTGATATGATGTACCTCCTGCATTGTATTGTATTTATTTTCTTTATTTTGTTTCCTTTTTTCTCATCATAATATTGCATTGATGATTTGTATTGCAATTCTTTCAAAAACAATAAAAATTTATTGTTCAAAAAAACCCCTATAGACTTTTGCCTAATATTTGGGGCTGGCATTTTTCTGGCAAAAAAAATGCACCAGAAACACATTAGAAAGAAAAACACAAAACAAGACACAAAAACAAGCCTGACAGAAATCACAAACTGCTGCATTAAATGCCATCTATCACACTCCTCTCTTTACACATAGTTTTATCTGGTACATGTTAAAAAGCACCAACAAACACCATGAAAACTACCCCGAAACACACTACATAAGTCACAAAGGCAGTGGTTTTGGTGCAGTTTTTCTTACACCACCAGAGCATGTAGCCTTTTAGAATATTTTCCTTCTATCCAAGGCACTTCTTCTTTATATATTTTGTAATGACATGTATAAAGTCTTCTTGATCGGTGTGATTACAAAGATTTCTTTCAGCATTGTTGAAAGGACTGCTTGTTCATAGTGTGCTCATAACTTGTGCCTTTTTTGTGTCTTGATAGAAATTTGGAAATACTCCATCCATGCGTCCATTTGCATCAGATGAGGAAATGATTAAACAGTCCAGTAAATCATTAAATGTTCTTTATGTTTATAATGGTATATATGAGCCCTATCAAATCCACTGGCTGTTTCCACTTCAAATAGCATTCAGGCAAACACCAACTACAGGTAATGGAAAATCGGTGGAAAAGTGCTTTGCAGCATTTTATTTCGTTATTTTAACATGATCTTATTTGATCATTTTCTCCTATTTTGCTGCCTTCTGGTCTGTATGATTAAATTATGATATTGTATTCTATTCTGATTATGGACAGTTGGCTTCATATTATTTTTTCAAAAATATATATGTTAATAATGACCTTGTGATGTTTTACCAAGATGTTTTATTGAACATTTTCAAGAAAAGTACATTTTCCAGGTGTAAAGTATGATAAAAGGTGCAAGATAAAATAGCGCTCGGCTATTTGCGGCGGCCCCATAGAAGTGAATGGAGAGCGGGCCGCGCTTGCGCGGTGCGCACTTCTTCACTTTGGGGGCCCCGTTCTCGATATAGGTGCGGGTCCCGCCGCTGGGGACAATATAGGGGCTATAGGACAATGGGGGCATATCCTAGCGATATGTCCCCATTGTCCAAGATGAGAATACCCCTTTAATGTCTATTACAATTCACAGAAAAAGGCTAGCTAGGAAAATTCATTCACGGCTAAGATGTTTGCAAGCAGGGTTACATAATAATGGAGAAGCCACCAACACATTCCCATGAAGGACCCAATGTTCATATACTGACTATAACAGGTTGATGTATTCAGAGAGAAGTACAAAAAGGAAAAATAGCACCACAAGAAAACCCAAACGATTTCTGTCACCTCTACAGTTCAACTGACCATCCCTGTTGGCACACAGTAGAAAGAGAGGATGGACTATCCATTCGTAGTCAAGATTACATTTAATCACTCATCCCACTCTTCTAATAACTGGTCATCTGCCAGATTGACGTTTGGGGGGCAGGGAGATGAACCTCCCCAGAGTTCAAAAAAGGCTCTGAATATGTACTTTCTTGGTGTGCTGAGCAGCCTCCGATTAAAAACAGGTTGACATGGAATCCAGAAAAAAATTGGTTCAAACGATACCTAAAGGTGGTTTCACACATTTTTTTAAAGCAACAGTTTTTATGTTTTTGACACAGTTTTGAGCCAAAGCCAGAAGTGGATTAAAAAAATGGTTGCTTCTACGTGGAAACCACACCAAGAAACGATGCATCTTTTCTTGGCGCCATCTGAAAATTTGCACAGAAAAAATCTACTGCTGCATAAATGCAACACGGGCACCCATGGAAAACAAAAGGTTGTGGATTCCACATAGTCATCAGCATCAAAGTCCACAGACAAAATCAGATGTGTGACTAAAGCCTAACAGTTGTTTCACATGTGGGCCCAGATTTACTAATCCTGTAAATGGTGTAAACATAGACAGGGTGTCTTAGACCTGCATCAGATTTATCAAAATGGCTTAGACTGGATGATAAGTTTGGCGCAGGGATAGACACTTTTGTCTAAATATAAACCAACTATTGGTTGGCTTACTTTGAGATAGAACTTTCAGACAGAATTGTGGAGCAATTTTGACTCAAAATGGCTTATCTTATATTACGCCTGTTTCACCACAAAGCTGCGCCCTTTCCTATAAGCTCCACCCTTTTCAAGTAAGTTGAGAAAAAATGTAAAAATTGTTTGCGACAAGTAAACAGGTCGACAGATTTTAGGCACAGACACATTAGTAAATCTGGGCCATATTTTGAGTTTTTTTTTAATGCAGTCTTTTGAGCCTAAGCCAGAAATGGATTCAAAAGGAATGGAAAAAATATAAAGGAAGGACTTATACTCAGTCTTCCTCTGGATCCCCTTTTGGCTTTGGCTCAAAAACATCATCAAAAACTGCAATGCCTTTTTACAAAAACTGTGTGTAAAACCACCTTTATACTTACCTTTTCCTTCTACCTTATCTTCTGAGATGGCTGCTGATGGAGGATCATGGGATCAATCCCGTCTGTCAGTGGCCTCCACTCAAATACACTGCAGATGGGAACTATCGGATGCAGGGACATTTATTTATTATTTATGTTTATTATTTAATTTAAATTGGTTCATCTTGGGCAACCTGTGTGCCAAAGCTGAAATCTTTGCCAACTATGAGCTGGCATAGATTTCAGGTATAATTTATGCATGTTTTCTGCCTGTGACAGATGCCATACAGTGCAACCTCTCTCCCATAGACTACCATGTTAAAAAATATATACATTCAACTTTTTCTTTCTTCTGTACCCTGTGCTATGGAATAGAGTCGTCTAAAACATTATTATGCCCTCCATTTTCTGCAGTATATAGATGTATACTTTCCAATAAGAGGCTAAAAGGACATTCATTAGGCCTCCATCTGACTAATGGACCTCTATGGACATGGATAGCATGTACAGTATGTTGGGAGCTTTCCCTGCAGCTTTAGATTATCATTGGGTTCTATTGTATGATGTTCTAGAAAATAATAAGATAAAACACAGGACAAAAAACAAACCCACTATGGTCTGTGTGAATGTGCCCTAAAGGTTCCATGAAAATGCCATAATGACCATCACAAAATGTAGTTTTGATGCAGTATATTTTTTCTTAAGCCAGGGCGGCGTTGGATCAGAATGGGAAGCTAATTCACGTAATTTTAGGATCTTCAGTTTTTTTGTGTTTTCTGTGACAAATATAAGAGAATAATTAACTAATTTAATTTTCTCTTGTTTTTCTACTGCATCTATTTTTTCTTTATTATTTTCATAATTTTCTATTGTTTGCATGTCTAATGGACTGTTTCCCCAAGGCTTATATAGCTAGATTGTGAAAGAAATATTTTGCTTTTTCAGCTGAGCATCCATATGAATTATTCATGTATCTACATCTTCTGATTAAAAATATATTCCCTTCATGGCTCGAAATTTTTGCAATGGCTGAACGGGTCATGGCTACACTGCAAACAGAGGATATGGAGCTATTTACTCATCTTCAACGTACTTTTCCAAGGAATGTGACTTTCAACCCAAAAGTATGCACTTTTTATCTTTTTATCTTGTTATTTATTCAGTGCAGCCTACAACACTCATCTGAATGACTAAAAGTTTAATTCAACTATAGGTAGATAGACACATTTTTATAGGAGAAACTGTATAGGGAAGCAATGCATAAAATGATCTCCTAAATGCTATTTTATATTTAGACCAGTTGAGGCAGCAATATTGCATATATGCAGAAGAAGTTTTGACTCCTACAATGTCTCTTTTGCTGAAGATCATTGACTTATCATTCTTATTTTATTAATTTTTTATATTTTGCTGTCAATGATAGGAGAGTTTATTGAGAGCCTTGTAAAATTGGGCTTTGTCTTATGACTTTAACTATATACATACAGTACATACATCTATACAACATCTAAGATCCAACATCAGTCACATTGAATTCCAACCTTTCATTCCATTGTTTTTTCCAGAGATAAGCATAACCCAAGGTATCTCACAGCTGCTTATCTTGCAAGTCCGGTCAAGCAGAACAATTTCATGTTGATAGCTGTCCATGTCCATTGCAATGACCAATTTAATTGCACAGTATCAATGTCTCTTTACATCCTTTACCCACCTGCGTGTCTCCAGCTTTTTAAAACTCCAGCAGCAGGCTGTCATGGTATACTGGGAGTTGTAGTTTTGGAGCTAGAGAGCTAGATGTTGGACACCACCACACTACATCAACCTATTCAGTGAATTTTCTACACGTGATCCTAGGTTTATGGCAAATTCCAAATTAAAGAACCCTGACTGGTATATTAGTTAATGCTGCTTCGGGTTAAGTCATGAGCTCTCCTGAGTACGAGGTATTTCAGAGCGTACATTTTCTATTACTATCAAGAGAGCCTTTGTCCTCACGCAACATTTGCTGTTGTTTTTTTGTGCTGAGAGAATCGTGATGCTCTGTTAAGCAAACCATCTCATTTGTGACATTTGGAAAGTGGCTGATTTCATCGTCAGACAAAATTCTCACAAATCGTGTTCCTAGTATTTTCTGGGTAATTAATTGTGAACAGTTTCCCCTCTGCTGAAAATTGACATATGTTGTCAGTACGGTAATTACAACAGCTGATTCAGGATCCTTTCAATGAGATAAAACCACACGAGTGTTTCATAAGGCAGATGGTAAGATTCCAGCACTGGAGATTATTTGATGTAAAGCATCATTTGGTCCTAACCCTCGCTCTGGTAGTCACCTCATCAATATAGAGCTGCTGGCAAATGTATTTTTCAGAAGCGACATTCTGAAAACCCACTGAAAACAATTTGTAAGTGTATAGCAAATATATTTATTATATTGGTTATTAGGCATTTCTGTACCAGCAGGGTTCAGGGCCATTTGTATTTACAACAACCATCACATGAGCAAATGAATGGCATAAATCATGATAGTGAAATTGGCGCAGTGCTCTAAAAATGATTACACACGTAACAATAGTAACATGTTAAATAGTACAATGCATTCAGATTAACCGAAATGCATACAGTTTTCCAACAATTTTAGCACATTTAAAACTGTGAACATTTAGAAAAATAGTATTAAATATAAAAGAGGTAATACAGAAAAACTTCTTATGAACCAACCATATACTAACTCTTATCTTAGTGTTAAAATATAATAGAGGTATAATACAGAAAAACTTCTCATAAAACAACAATATATTAATTCGTATCTCAGTGTTAAAATATAAGAGAAGTATAATACAGAAAAACTTCTTATGAACCAACCATATATTAATTCTTATCTTAGTGTTAAAATATAATACATTTAATATAGAGCAACTTCTTATGAAACAACCATATATTAATTCTTATCCTAGAGTAACAGTAATGCTGCCCATTAGCTAAGATTTGAAAATGTAAAGCATTGACAGGTAGTCTCAACCGTTTACCCTGTTCCTTCCAGTGAAGACATGTTCACATAACTGTGGCCAGAATGTCATAGAAACATATATAATAGTAGATGAACCAGAAAGTCCACACTCTTGCAAAAGTTTTTGCCAGAGCGTGGACGTGCTGTTTTATCTACTATTATATATTATTCTATGACATTTTGCATCTGCTATCAGACATCTAGTTGAATTTTTACTTTATTCATCCACAGTCACCTACAATATTTTATTTATTGTTGCGTTTTTAGAATGTCTTCTTCTGTTTTTGTCTTCTACACTAGTGGGTACAAATGAGCTCCCACATTAATATTCACAGTCTAAATGGGATGGTATAGGGTATACTAGAGTACATTAGGGGTAGGTACGGGAACAGAGTGCATCCACCTTCTGGGTGCATCTCTGGGTTGAGGTATAGTCAGGGACCCTATAGGAAAAAGATCCTATCCTGGCTACGCCTATCTCTACCACCCTACCCTTTGCTTTGATTATTTTGTTCTATATATGTGTTTTTATTTATATCTGGGTTTAACATACCTCCCCTCATAGTGGTGGTATTATTGGTTCATATTAAAGGTTAAATATTGCTTCCTTTTCTGTCTGGATTCATTTTTCCATCACATTATACACTGCTTGTTTCCATGGTTACAGACCACCCTGCATCCATCAGTGGTAGTCGTGCTTGCACACTATAGGAAAAAGCGTCAGCCTCTCTGGTGGCCGGGACCATGACACTGCACATAGGCTAGTGCTTTTTCCTATATTGTGCAAACATGGCCACCACTGATGGATTGCAGGGTGGTTGTAACCATGGAAACGAGCTGTGTATAGTGTGATGGAAAAATGAATCCAGCCAGCAAAGGAGGCAATATGGACAATCATAATACATTAGTAAGTGCCTTGTATTAAGTTTCTCTACATGATAAATGTCCCTTGCTGAAGTGAGACAAACCATTTAAGTTTTATGAGATTCATGCCCTCTGTGCCACAGTTCACAGCCTACATAATGGAGAAAAGTAGGCGAAACCCACAAGTCGGCGCTGCCAGCAGTATAGATGCAGAAACAGTGTTCTTAGGAAGTTCCTCTTTATTGTTATAATAAAATGTCAATGCGTTTCTGGGAAGAAACATCCCCTTCATCAGGACAGTAATGGACAGTTCACAGCCTAAATGGCTTAAATAGTTGTCCATGTAATGATAAGTTAGGGTAAGTTCACATCTCCGGCAGAGAAACATACTACTGGAGTAACTGTATCTGGCACAGCTGCACACCCCCAGGGACTACCAGATCTCAATTGACTATAATGGGATCTTATGAAAATCTGACTGATTTTTGGCATAAATGCCAGCTTTCTGCCAGACAAGTACAACTGCATACAGTGGTATTTGTCAGGTAGAATGCCAGCATTTGTGCCACAAACCCATCAGATTCATCACTGACGCACACAGCTGGGCACCACCGGATCCCCATTGGCTATAATGGGATCCGATGGGTTTACGCCATAAATACCAGAATTCTACCTCACAAACACCACTGCATGCAGTGGTATTTGTCTGGCAGAAAGTCGGCATTTATATCAGAAGCCAGGATCCCCATCAGATCCCATTATCGTCGATGGGGATCTGGCAGTGCCTGGTGGTGTGCGACAGTCCCAGATACAGTAACTCTAGTAGTCTGTTCCTTTACCTGAACAGACTATCAGAGTTATGTCCTCAGTTGTGAACTTACCCTAAATTATTATTATATGTACAACTGTCACTATTTTAGCCATTTAGGCTTTGAATATTGATGTTGTAGCTGTCTCAGGCGATGCCGGATATGGTAACTGAGGTAGTCTGTTTCTCTGCCGGAACAGACTACTGGAGTTAACTACCGGGGATGTGAATGTAAACCTTACGTAGGAGTTAACCATTTCGGGAAGCAGTGGTAGAGTTGTTTTTTTATTGTTGCATTCTAGGTATTGGTTGACATATGGGGGCTTATTTTTTTGCGAGATGAGTTGTATTTTTCAGTGGTTCTATTTTGGGTTACATGTAAATTATTGATGGGGAAAAAAACTGCAATTCCACCATTTTTTTTTTTGCATTATAAGTTTTGTGCCATTCACTATGTGGCATAAATAATGTGTTCCTTTATTTTATTGGTTAGTATGGTTACAGAGACACCAAATATGTGTATTTTTTCCACAGTAAAAGTACATTTTATAGAAAAATAATTGTTTTTATATGTCTGTATGCCGTATGTAGGCTTGTTTTTTGAGAGAGAATGTAAATAATAGCAATTTCCCCATCTGTTGTGCTTTTTTTATTCTGTTCACAGCGTGGTTTGAATAACATTAACTGTATTATATGGGTCGTTATGATTCTGATAATGCCATATATGTGTTTTTTTTATTACAGTTGTGCAAAATAAAAGACACTTTTTATGGATACTTAGTCTATATAAAATATATTTTTTATGTCGATACGTTTTTTTAGAAACTTTATTAAACTTTAACAGTTTTTTTAGTTGCACTAGGAGACTACACATTTTGATAATTTGATTGCTTCTATCATACTGTTACACAGCGAGTGAACAGATTTGGCTTACGGCTACTCCCAAAGAAGCTGTGAAAGTGACCCCGCTGGTTTTCACAGTTTAACAGCTATACAGGGATCTGGACTTTGCTGTACTTGAACAACGACTATACAGTACTCTTTGTTCAAGTGACTGCTGATCGAAGGAGTCAGGAGACACCTTTTGGAGGCCGAGGATAGGGTAGGCAGAGTGCGTTCAATCCGATACACAGTCTCAGGTAAGGGTGTGCAGCTGAGGGTCAGTACAGTGTCCATCTATATCTATCTATCTATCTATCTATCTATCTATCTATCTATCTATCTATCTACGGTATCTATCTATCCCCAGTAATGAATCCCCCCAGAGTGTCCTGTGAGTATAGAGGCAGCTAGAGAACCCCAGTACATACCTGCTATAGCCTCTGATCACACAATTTGCCATCCTGCAAAAGGAATGAGCAGACCCAATAGTGTCTGGTGTTCTTTATTACCTTATTGTGACGTCACAGAATGCTGGGATGTCATGTGCTCATTTGCCTAGGCAGCTGCCAATTTGCTTCTTTGCCTCCTGGACTGAAACCTCCCCACCCATTCGATCCTGTAGACCAATGTGAAAAGAGACGAAGATCAGCTATTAGCTACTAGATGCACGTCTGTCGTAAAGTGGCCATACAGTGCATATCTATCTAGATGGACATCTAATTATCTCCAATAATGAATCCCCCCAGAGTGTCCTGTAAGCATAGAGGCAGCTGGAGAACCCCCATATGTACCATTGACCAGCTCCAATAGTGTCTGGTGTTCTTATGCAAATGCTCTCATTTTGATGTCACAGAATGCCATGATGTCATGGAATGTTGTGGTATCATGTGCACATTTACCTATACAGGTGCCAATCTGCTTCTTTAAAATCCCCTTTTATTTCCTCCGAGACTTAAATCTTCCTGCCCTTTTGATCCTGTGGATAAGTTTTAAAAGAGCCGAAGATCAGCTATCAGCTACTAGATGCACGTCTGTCGTAAAGTGGCCATACAGTGCATATCTATCTATCTATCTATCTATCTATCTATCTATCTATCTATCTATCTATCTATCTATCTCATATGATATTCCCATCTGGGTCATCTGATGGCTCCAGCACTTCCATCATTCTTGTTATTCTGCTCCTGGAAATTATTAGTGGAAGCCTGGCAACACTGTGAATCAATCATGCATTGATGTAAAAACTATTTTTAAAAGAAAGAGGGAAAACGCCAGAAACAATTCAAAAGCAGATTTGAGAAAAAAAGTAAAAAATAAATTTGTCGTAAAGGAAGACTATCAGACAAAGCATAGCAAATGGAGTCTGCTGGCAGTGCCCTTCAGTGGAGCTGGGTTGCAAAAACAAACCATAGACATAGGTGTGGCACTGTTCTTGAAAGAAAATCTTGCAAATCCTTGCAAGCTTTTTAATTAATTCTGGGTTTGAGAGAGCATACAATTTTTATAATATACCTGGATACTCAGCTGATACAAGTAAACAGTATTTCTACATTTGTCCTGGTTGACGATTTTATGTGTTTACATTGGATAATTATTGTAACTATTGCTCCTTGTAATAGTAATGATATATAGGACAATCCAAACCACAGAAAATATGCACTGGGTAAAGAGGCTTTTAATTCTTTCTTACCTCATCCCATTTAGAAAAGAGCTTGGAGTCTCCCATATACCCAAGATCCAATAACACCAAAATTGGCAAATTTGGACAATTTGTACATGTGTATAGCCAGCTGAAGGCTAGGGCTATATAGCGACTTTTTGTAGCACGAATGATTGATTTTAATTATTGAACTACAGCTCAGTCCAAATGAATGTATTCAGTTGAATACAATCTTGTGGACTCAGGGGCAGACATAGATAGCAGAGGGCCCCTGTGGAAAGAATGTACCTAAGTCCCTGCCCCCCCCCCCAAAAAAAAACACACTTACAGATATAAACATATATGTGCAAATAAAAAATATCTTGTTAATATAGGTCAATATGTTTACAATATGTATATATATATATATATTTATTTCATTCTAGGCCACGCCTCTAACTCCGCCCAAAGCATAACTATACACACCCAGTCACCTTGCTCCCACATAGTAATTATTCCCCCTTTGTACCAGCACATAGTAGTGATGCCAACACTATGACACTATGCCCTCTTCACAGTAGCAATGCCCACACTGTGCCCCCTTCACAGCAGATGCCCAGATCTTAAGGGCTGTTTTGTTAACATTTTTACTTCAGCCTAGCAGTGTTCCTGGTGACATCACCGGCTCTGATGGGCAGCTTTTACAGGCTAGGGTAGTGCTAAATCCTGTCCATTAGTGCTGGTGATGTCACCTGGCTCATTTCTAGGCGGAAGCCCCCCCCCCAGTACCCCAGTCGTAATACGGCTCCCTACAATGCCCTCAGTACTAAAAAGGCGCCTCTAATAGAAATAAGGCAAATCTATAAGGCACTCCGTAGTAAGTGCCGTAGTAGAGCCCTCAGTAGTAGTAATGCCCACCACCACTGCCCCCTGTAATTATAGTAACCCCCCACAGTGCCCCTTGGAATTATAATTCCTTCCGCTGTGCCCCCTGGAATTATAATCTGCTCTGTAGTGCCCCCATAAATTATAATGCCTGTCCTCTCCCTCCAGTCTTCTATACCATGCAGTCCCATGTAAATAATACCAGTCCTCTCCCTCCAGTCTTCTATACCATGCAGTCCCATGTAAATAACCTCTCTTCTTTACAGTCTTCTATAACATACAGTCCAATGTAAATAACTTAAATCCCCTCTAACATACAGTCCCAGGTAAATAACATCTTTCCCTCCCACTAAGCCGGGAGGAGGTATAATAGGGAGAACCACATCTCCCAGCATTTCTGTGGCACTCACATTCATTCCATGGCATCACAGGTCTCCACTACTGCACTGGTAACATGACGGTGACCTTATCACAGGTCCTACAACCACTACCACTGTTGAAAAGATCACATTACTATGATGTGATCGCAGGTCCTTCAGCTATGAAGTGTAGGCACAAGGGGCAGCAGATACACAGTTAGTCCTAATCAGGCCCCTTCCTCCCACTCCTCTGCTGGACCCTTCCCTCGCTGAGCCCCTGTGAAGCTGAACCAGCTGCACAGACTATATGTCCGCCCCTGTGTGGACTGCAGCTGTAGTTCAACAGTTAAAATCAATCAGTCATGCTACAAAAAGTTGCAGTGTAGCCCTAGTCTAAAGGGGTATTCTGGTTGTGTTTACGGGAAAGGTGATAACTATTAGATCAGTGTGGGTCCTACCACTTGGACCTCCACCAATCACAAGAATAGGGACCCTTTACCCATGGGCCCTCCAAAATGAATGAAGTGACAGGTCGAGCATGTACACTACTGCTCCTGCTGCTGCATTCATCTCTATGGGAGTTCCATAGAGAGCCAAGTACAGTGCTTGTCTGTTTATGGAACTTCCATATATGCATGTAAGACCTGCTGCTCCTTTAATTTTGAGGGATCTCCTGGGTTACAGGATCCCTATTCTCCTGATTGGCGGGGATCTCAGTGGTAAGACCCCTACTGATCTAATAGTTATCCACTGTCCTATTCAACCGTAATTCCCCTTTAGGCACATCATTTCTTTGTCTCTCTGGATTGGTTTGGAAAACAGTCCATCATAAAGCTGTGTTTGGCTCTCAGAAAATGGTGAACCAAAATGTGTTTTTTTTTGTTATTGTGAAAAAGTAGTAAAACATAAAATGGATACATTTGGTATCACCAAATTGCCGTTCTTTCCATTACTGTATTTAATACAGTATATGTCGTCCAAAAATCATACTGTATGTGTACATTGGCAGAAAGTAATAAAGGTATGGCTTTCAGAATGTGGAGATGAAAAAATCGATAAAAAAATCAAAGTATTCTTAAAATGGTCTTAACATTTTCTTTTTCAATCTGCACACCAGCCAGATGTACCTGTGGAGAATCCATACTCACCTGCTCCCCTCTGCTCCATTCTGGCTCCCTTCCTCCTTTCACTGGTCTTTTGGTATCCCTCTGTCAATTTCCAATGGGGCCAATGACTAGTCCTCCCTGCAGGGTCACGTGCCGCTTAGGGACATGTCACACTAGGCCAGTCATTGGCTGCAGTGGCACACATATCACTGAAATGGACAGACAGGGGCTGGAAGACCAGTGAAGAGAGCCATGGAGCCAGAATGAAAAGGTGGGGAGCAAGTAAGTATGGATCTTTCTGTAGGTATAGCTGGCTGGGGTGCAAATTTCAAAAACAGAGAGCTGGACTTACTCCTTTTAAAGACTATGTATACCTCTGGGGGATTTTTTTTTATTATTGCATTTTCCTCATTATGGGCTAAAATTTTTTCAATTGGTCTTTATTAAAAATGTTCAACTGTTTCTGAGATACAGGGCTGGAAATCATTCTGTTTGCAGTTTTTGTTTTCTTTGAATCCCATCATCTGACAGCTCATGTGTAGCCCTTATCTCTAATCCCCAGACCTCATAAACACTTATTTATTTTTTTAAGAATTGAGCTATAATGAGTGTTTATGAGGTCAGGAGATCAAAGATAAGAGTGACATGGAATTCAAAGAAACTGAACATTTAAATAAAGACCTAAGTGATTTTTAGCCCAAAACGATTAAAAAGCCATCATTAAAAAATTGCCCCAAAGCTGTTGTAGCCTTTAAAGCCCAAACTAGGCCACTTCTTTAAAAGGTTAAAGGGGTTGTATGAGATTAAAAAAAAGAGTGCTATTTTTCCCAGAAACAGCTCTGTTTTAATTTATAGGCTGCACTACAACTAAAGCTCATGTACAAGAGTGGAACCATTTCTGGATAAAAGCAAACTCTTATTTCTAATCTCATAGAACCAGAGAATTCAATGATAGGTTCAGCTGGGTCCTGAATTGGTGTATTATCAGTTTAGGCTAAAATGCTAAATCGGTAATTATATTCTAATATCTTCTTAATAGCACGCAGCTGTATCATTTTGTTTTCCTGTATATAACTAGTTTTTTTTTAACAACTTTTTTTCCACTGCAAGGATAATGAGCATCTTCACTGCACAGAATGAACTATGCACGGCTCTAATGAAATAAATTGCAATCTGAACATGCTTAATTTTGCAGAACATAATATATTTTGATGATAACAGCAGAGAACATTGGTAGTTTCTAATTTTATTTTAATGCAAACTTCTTTGCAATGCCTACTATCTGAATGATATGTTCAAAACAAGAATAATTTGCAGGTGGCAATGTTCTCCTTCTGTCTTCAGGATTTCTTAGTAGAACTGATAGCTAGAGAAAGAGAAGAAGCTCTGAAACTTTACGCAAGTAGCTACAAACCTCAAACCCTGTCTAACTTCCATGAGGAACACTTGGCAAGTCCAATCATCTTCCTTAGAAAATGGATGGGCGAGGTAAGAACAATTGGGGATATTCAGAAAATCTCATAGAGAAGAAAACAGGTCGCGTGGCAAGTGCCTAACCTGCAATACATGGACATTCTTCATTAACTTCGTCATGAGATGATAAATGCGCTGCAATATGACGACTCCTTAAAGAGACTCTGTCACCAGTTTCAAGTCGATAAGCTAGAAATATAGGCAGGTAGGACTCAAAACACCTAGCACAGACATACCTTTATTTCTCTTCTTTAAGTTCCGATTATGCTTCAAAGTTAACTTTTATAAATATGCTAATGAGGCATCGGAGCTTTCGAGCACCGCATCTCTGAGCCCTCCTGTCTGTTCGTTCCGCCCTGCATGAAAATAAAACGCCCCTTAGTCTGTTGATTGACAGCGCTAGACTCACTGGTCTAGCGCTGACATCCCGCGCGTGCGCACTCCCACATCTGACGGCGCGTGCGCACTTTACTTGCAGTGCCCAACTCTGCAAGTCCATTTCCTCTAGTGCGCACGCGCAGCTACTTAGTGACGGCACGTGTGCACTAGAGGAAAGATGTGGGAGTGCGCACATGCGGAATGTAAAAAAAAAACGCCCCTTAGTCTGTTGATTGACAGCGCTAGACTCACTGGTCTAGCGCTGTCAATCAACAGACTAAGGGGCGTTTTTTTTTCATGCAGGGCGGAACGAACAGGCAGGAGGGCTCGGAGATGCAGTGCTCGGAAGCAATAAGCACGCCTCCGAGTGCTTCGATGCCTCATTAGCATATTTATAAAAGTTAACTTTGCAGCATAATCGGAACTTAAAGAAGAGAAATAAAGGTATGTCTGTGATAGGTGTTTTGAGCCCTACCTGTCTATATTTCTAGCTTACTGTATCTACTTGAAACTGGCGACAGAGCCACTTTAAGCACGACTAGATAAAAAAGATTGAACTGTATCTAAGTAAATGATGGAAAAATAGTATACTCAATACATCTGCTTTCATTTTTCAACTTGCTCACAATCTCACTGGCAGCACTGCTGCTTGTATAATTTTATACTGCATGGTGCTTTTATTTTGCATTATGTTTATGCACAGGTTTATAAAATTGGACCATATAGGGCTATAGCGCATTTACCAAATTAGACTATATAGGGAGCTTTATTAATTTTCTATGCATAGAAAAGTCTCAAATTTTGGCACAGGTCCAGGTATGCAGACATTGCTTCCTTTCCAACACCATCGGCATTCTTACAAAAATTGAGCGAAGTGTGGGTGGTCTATGAGTGGGAGTGGGCTGTCAGTGGGCAGGACCGCCGCAGCTCAACATATTTAACAATATGTACACCACAAAACTTGAGCACATTACACTCCAGCTCCTGGGTAGAGAAGATTTCTATTCTGCTACACGAGCAACCTGAAATGTGCCACAATAGAGTCGTACGAGTGTGGCACATCTCATGCCATGCCAGTGCAAGACAAATTAAACAAATTAACACTGGTGCACAGGGCTTCAAAAATTGCCCCCACTCTTCTTATTTCCAACAGGGATTTGTAAATTCACTGGATCTGCCTGCGGTTTTGCTAATATGGGATCAGCTCTTCATGCACAACTGGAATCGTAATGTCATGGAAAGTTTCTGCCTCATATTGCTTATGTTACTGAAAGAATCTATCATGGCTGCCAGCGATTTTCCTGCAATCAGACAGGTGATGTCTTTTTAGTAGATTCATGCCCATATCGGTCAGTTCTTTAAAGGTGTTCTATAGGATTCACACAGTGTACTTAATAGATGCACAATATACATGTATTGCTATGTACTGGGATTGTCAGCATAGTGCTTGTTTGTCCATACCCTTAGCAAGGGGTTGAACTTCTCAATAAAGTATATTACAAAGTTCAGTTGTAAGAGCACTAAACAAGTTCTTGCCATAAGAAGATATAATATGAGAAAAGGGGATATCCACCATGCCTAGAGGAACAAGGATTTCTACAGTAACATAAAAAGGATTTCTGTAAGGTCCTTTTACATGGACTTATATATCAGGCAATTAACAGAAATGATCGAGAAGTTCCCGAAAATTGTTTGATTGTCAGTGGAGATGAGGACTGTATTTATACGCAGCAATAACTACCGCTTTATGGTGACAAGCAATCCATACATTTATACTTTGTCCCCATAGAAGATCATTGTTCTCTGTTTAGTCATTATAAATTATTTTTGGTGTCGGCTGAAACACATGATCACCCAATGAAATAGCATTTGCTCATTCATTGGGTGATTGCCGAACCTTTTACACAGGCCAATAATCGGGAATGAGCATTTCTACGAACAGTCATCCCCCATAATTAGGCTGATTATGGGTCCATGTAAAAGGACCTATACACTAAGAACAGAAAGACTGTGGAACTCTCTGCTGCAAGATTTTGTGATGCTTGGGTTCCCTCATTGAGGTTGTCAAAGAGCGTGCATTCCTTTCTCAAAAGATAAGTTATACTGTATATACTAGATAACTGGAGATGGGCAGTTGATTCAGAAATTGTTTGCTGTTTGCCAAATGGAGTTAGAAAGGAATTCCTCCACCCCCTCCCTAATATTAGACAATCAACTGCTTTTTCCATTAAACTTAAAATCACTGTGTCATTCTTTTTTTAACTAAATATCTTACAATTAGTCCATGCTTAGCTCCAGGTCTTGAGGAGTATCTGGTGAACTCTAGGGGACTGCATGTGCCCATTAAAAACAAGCATATCCTCAGTAACAGGGGCGGATTGGCCATAGACCTTACAGGGAAATTTCCCGTTGGGCCGATGCCCAGGGGGCCACCTGGGCCCTCCTTCCGGGCGGTCATTGGAAGTTTTTGGGGATGTATTTTGTGCTGCTGGCAGTATTTTGTGATGGATTGGGGTATTTGGCTCTGCTATAATGTGCCACAGTATGGTATTGCTGGCTCTACCGTCAATCAATGTGGACCCAACTACAAAACGGGGCCACTTTTAGTATTTTTTCCACGGCCACTTTAAGTTCGCCTGCTCAGTAAGAATTGAAAGTGTGGCACTCACTAATCCTTATAAGCTAAGCATTTATTCCATCACTTATGAAAATGTACAATGGTCAGCAGGGAGGAACCATGTCGGTTTCATGTGAACTCACACTTCTTCTGGTCTGTTTATCCCTGCCAGACCCTGTACATTTTTTGGATTAATGCTATGGGCAGGGGCAGGCATACCATATGTGCAACCTATGTAGCTGCACAGGAACCGAATAGATAAGGAGGCCCTCTGTCACCTTAAAAGCATCCTAATTCATCCTAATGCTTATTAGATTGCATGTAAAAGACTGAATTAATAGCCCAAATTTACTGTATCTGTGCCAAAAAGCTGTCTAAAAAAGTGCAATTTGGTACATCTAGAGTTTCTACATTTTTTTCTAACATACTCGAAAAAAGGGGCAGGGCTTAGCGGGAAGTGGATGAAGCTTTGCAGTAAAGGGTGTGGACCTAAGATGCTCTGTTTGGAGACACAATTTCGGCACAATCCAGGCGTCAAAATCTGTCTCGGAGTAAGCCAATAGTTGGTATAGAGACAGAGAAAAGTATCTATCCCTGCAACACATTTATCATCCAACCTGAGCCCCTGTGATAAATCTGGTGCTGGTCTGGACATCCTGTCTAATTTTCCACCATCTATAGGCTTAGTATAGCCTATGTGTTTTGTGGCTTATAGAAAGGATCACTGAGGGGTGCTCTATAATAAACTTTTGAAGATCAAGTGGCACATATATGGTCCTTTCCCATGGCCCCCAGCTGTCTGCGTCTGCTTTTGGCTTAGGATCGGTGAGTGTTGCATTTTCAGTTCTCACTGAGGATATGCTTGTATTCAATTATTGAATCTATTTCATGGGCAGAGCACTAACGAGGAATTCTCAGCATCTTAGCATCCCACGTGTGAGTACTTCCTTGAACAGTGCCACTAGCACTTAATTGCTTTGTCCATGTCCATGAATCATGAGACAGATGCCAGTTGCCCCATTTTAAGGGGAGAAAAAATTATTTCCTGCATCCAAATCAGAATAAATCCTTGGACCATTGTTCTATCTCTTGAACTTGGTCAATGAAGCAACCATCACAACCTTCACTCGCAAAGAGTTCCATAGTCTCACTGCTCTTACAGTGACAAACCCCTTCTGTGTTGATGGTGAAACCTTATTTTCTCTAGATATAGAAGATGCCCTCTTGTCATGGTTATAGGCCTAGGTGTAAAAAGATAATTAAAAACATCTTTGTATTGTTCATTCAAATATTTGTACACTGTAATTAAATTGCCTTTAATCCGTTTTCCAAACTTAATAAGCCGGCTTAGTACTGCAATCTAACCATTTCCCTTATTACCTCTTACCCTGTTCACCTCTGCACCCGTCCTTCTTATATACAGGTGTTCTGACTAGTGATTTTTTTGTCATGAGCATCTTTGCCTCTCTTGATACTTGCCTTGGCACCATCTGCCTGACACTGGTTGCTACAGTTAAAGAGATATTCCTGCATTTGGACAAAACACATAAAAGAAGCCTGTAGGCTCACTGCACACAGAGGAACAGTACAACACTACCGAACTCACTGCTACCCGACCAATTTGTGGTTAAGTGGAAAATGGGTCTCCGTAGCAGTCTAAAAAAGTGTTTCCTTCAGTCAGGGCTCGGAGTCCACAAGCTGCAAGCTCTTCCCAAACATGGGGATAAAGGCAATCCAGGCCCACTCCACAGGTGATATGGTTTTAGACAGCTAGGTATGAACAGAGGACAAGAATAGTGCAGACAGTATGGATAGGTTAAAGCAGGATAACTTGTTCTCCATACTCACAAAGATAGGTAGTAACAAGCATATAAATGTAAAAAATGTATAGGCGCTGTTCATCAAGCCCGACCCTGGGTTTCACCGAATTGTGGCTTCTTCCGGGACATCGGAAGAAGCCACAATTCGGGTAAACTACCTATCTTTGTGAGTATAAGAATAAATTTATCCTGCTTTTTAACCTATCCATACTGTCTGCACTACTCATATCCTCCATTCATACCTAGTGGTCTAAGACCATATCACCTGTGGAGCGGGCCTGGATTGCCTTTATCATTGTGTTTGGGACCAGCTTGCGGTTTGTGGACTCCGAGCCTTGACTGAAGGAAGGACATGTTTTTAGGCTGCTACAGAGACCTATTTTCCACTAAACCACAACCTGGCCAGGTAGTGGTGAGTTAATTAGTTTCTCTGATGCTACTTTGCTTCAATGTGATTGTAGTTGGAAATGTAATTCTTTGACTACTAGTGTTATTGGGGCTATTTTGGACTGGTCCCATGTTCCAATGGACACCATTTTAGCATACAGATTGTGCCAGTTACTTTTATGTTTATTGTTTTAGTACAACACTACTGCTATATCCTAAATATGCATAATTACATTTATTTCCTTGCACTGTTGCTCCCTGTGTACTTCTCCTCTGTACAGCAAGAGTGCACTTGTCTTTAGCAACACCACAGAGTATAGCTACCTCTTTGCATTGCATTTCTGCCGAGTCTCTCACATTACAGCATCCTATAACTTTTAGTGCTGCAACTGAACATGATTGATCATCAAGTTGCAGCTGAATTACATGTCTTAACCATAGGAAGCAATTTAAAAGCATCACATTGTGGGCCAGTAAGTGGTGAGTGATTAAGTGATGTGGGACACTATTGAAAAGATTTACTTACTGTAGATTGGGTATTTATACTTTATACCTCATACTTTCTTTGGACTTAGGAACCATATTTTGGATTCTAGAATAACTCTTTAATTTTACTGTTCGCCAGTATCCTTGTTTTTTTCCACTGGCAGTTTTGCCCAATGTTATACAATTTAGTGCATAATTGCACATCTTGTTCCTCTGCCCAAGTGCATAACTTTACATTTTTCCACATTAAAATTAATTTGCAATTTCTCTTCTCGAGCCTCAAGCCTTACCTTCTTCTGTGTTGATTACTTTGCAGAGCTTAGTAACATCTGCAGATATTGAAATTCTGCTATGTAAGCAATCTACAAGGTCATTAATAAATATTTTAAAAAGAAGAGGGCCCAATACTGACCCCTGTGGCACCCGACAGGTGACTGTGACCCAATCTGAGACTGTACCATTAATAACCACTTTCAGTTGTTAACCTAATTACACACAAATTTTTCCTTAATCTGAGCAATCTTATTTTATTTCCCATCCTTTTATGTGGTAAACTATCAAACACCTTTGAAAATTCTAGATAGACAACATCCACAATATTACCCCAGTCCACTATGGAACT
The DNA here is from genome assembly GCA_900303285.1 of Rhinella marina. Classification (NCBI taxonomy): domain Eukaryota; kingdom Metazoa; phylum Chordata; class Amphibia; order Anura; family Bufonidae; genus Rhinella; species Rhinella marina. The sequence continues at coordinate 864,748 of ONZH01023284.1, forward strand.
TGCCTCTTCATAGAAGATGATCAGATTAATTTAAAAGAACCAAACCCTCATAATGTGAGCAACTGGTGCAAGACAAGTCTAATTGCAGTTTCTATACAATACATAAACTAATGGCAGTATTATAATTTTTAACGTTTTTCTTTGTACAGATATTTTTGAGTGGGGGATATCACTTATTTACGGCTGATATACAAAAAGCCTGGATCCACCTACAACAAGGAGGATTACTTGCTGATGTCCCTGGCATGAATCGATTAAGACAACGGTAATGCATAAATAAATCCAAAATAATATTAATATACTGCACATACATATTAATATACGGTATATTTTAATGTGAAGAATGGGCACCTCAACATTATTTCCTGTTAACATATGTGGTGATAACAATAGTTGATCTTCATTCGAACAGTATATGAAGGGTTCCAGTACATACTTGTAGTCAGCTGACCTGGCTTTTTCATTTTAGTCCTCTGGGTGCATGGAAAATAGCTGGAAAGCTTCAAACATGATGTAAGGAACTTACCAACTTACCTGCCTATGCTCCAGAAGCTTGTTCCTAAGCTTCGGCCCTTCTCGCTGGGAGAGGCGCGATGCTGAACCACACCCCCCAGTGACACGGCTTCGTACTTGGTTACAGGGAGCAATAGTCTGTTTTTCCCTGCAGTGTGTGTGCACTGGGAGAGACGGGCAGTGGGCCAGGGATAGTCTATAGTGGCTCACTAGTGTTTATTCCATTTTCCCTTATTCCTGTATTCCTGATTGATTCCTGTGCTTCTGACCTCGGCTTGTCTTGGACCCTTCTTTGCCTTACGTTTTTATACCTTGTAACTCGTCTGGTTTTGATTCATTTTCTGTTGACTCTGCCTGTGTTTGTCTGTCTGTGTGTTTTTGTCCACCTCTGCACTTAATAGTGTAGGGCCTGTCGACCAGTTGTGGTCTTGCCATTTAGGGCTTGTACTACAAGTATGTAGAGACAGTGAGGTGGGTCAGTTCAGGGCCTCACTGTTCCTGTCCCTTATGACACTTCATACATGAAGAAAGGAATATCCAGCACTCCTGTGAGCGGTGTAAAATCTTCTATACTTTATTTCAAAACATCAACATGGATACATCTTCAATATTTTGTTACGTGTTTCGATCATAAGATCTTAGTCACAGCACAGTATATGAAGATAAAGGTGATCTAATTGAAAAGAAAAAATCGTCTTGAAGTAAATATAAATAATAATCCATTTAATAAACTGTTCAAAAATATGCCATTTCCTTCTGTGGAAAAAAAAGAGTGCAACCTTGACTGTATCACCTGGTAGTGCATCCTTTCACAGAAACAGCAGATGTTTCTTTTTGTAAATGTACAAGTGTCTGACATGGAGTAAATGTTTCCTACACTTCCACGGATAATTTTTCTCAGCTGTGTGATGTTTAAAGGGGCTGTCCGATTTTTGGCTACTTATGACCAATGTGTAGCTAAACCGTACTAATATAATTTTGTTGATATTTTGTGCCATTTGCTGTATTTTATAAGCCATGCACCTTTTATAGGCAAATATTCCATGCTGTCTGCATAGAGGTTCTGTCCATAAGATGGCCGCTGATGCAAGGTCATGTGAGCAGACACATTACCCAGCCTCCTCCATGTACTAAACTCCCAAAAGGGCAGATGGCATGTGCAATGCATTTGAATGTAGGAGACATGACATGGAAGTGATTTCCCTAATCACATGATCCTCCATCAGCGGCCATTTTATGGACAGGTCTTCCATGTGGACAGCACAAAAGACTTGGCAAACAATGGGCTTACCTTATGAAATATAGAAAACGGCACAGAATATCAGCAAAGGCTATATTAGTAAGTGCTATATAGTCATCTCACAAACATATTGGTCAACACAAACCAGAAAGTGGCAAACCCCTTTAAGGCGTTTTTGCTTTATTTAGTTTTAATCCTGTCTTGGTGGTGGGGGCGTGGCTAAGCGGAGTATGTGAGTGGACGCGCGGTGACTCGGCCTACACCGACTATTTATCCGGCGAAACTAGTGCTAAAAGTGTGGAAACCATCTTAAACAGACGTAGAGGAGTTGCGGATTACAGTGAGGTTGCGAGAGAGGAGCTGAGAAGTAGCCATGACCAAAAGGAAAGAACTTAAAGGAGGTGAGTGTGATATCCAAGATGGCGCCGGGGCAGCCACGCCGAGCAAGGCCAGCCGCTCCACCGAAGTGCAGAAGGAGGGCGCGGTGAAACTAGAAAAATTTGCACGCATATATTCTGTTGATAGAGGGGGCAAACAAGCTAAAAAGTTAGCCGAGGCTGCTGCAGGTCCCTTGGAGTCTGATGACGGAGGCGAGGTGCTGGCTGATGAGTGGAGGAAGAGCAAGTCAGAACAAGCAAAGATGGCGGTGCAAGAGCTGGATGACTCCGACTCTGATGAGCCAACTCTGAAAGACCAACTTAAAGCAATTACAAGATTTAGTAAATCGCTTTCTATACTTAACATACAAGTGGGAGTTATAAAAGAGGATGTGGGCATTGTACGCCATGACTTGCGTAAGTTGGCGGAGCAAACTACAGCGCTGGAAGATAGATTAGGCGAGGTGGAAGACGCCATTGCTCCGGTGCACAATGAAATGAGAGTGCAGGTGGGTAAATTGTCTGTGATGGCGGCCAAACAAGATGACATGGAAAACAGATTGAGGAGGAACAATGTGCGTATGATCGGTGTCCCTGAAAAGGTGGAAGGAACACAAGCCACGGAATACTTTGAGGCATGGCTACTAACTACCTTTGGGAAAGAAACCCTGACTCCTCTGTTTGCAGTAGAAAGGGCGCACAGGGTGCCCATGAGGCCTCTACCTCCAGGAAGTCCCCCGAGGCCAGTTTTGGTGAAAATCCTGCATTACCGCGACAGGGACATTATCCTTCGCAAGGCACGAGACATGCCGGATCTGGCAATCAATGGACATAAGATCTCCCTATTTCAGATTATTCTGTGGAGGTACAGAAGAAGCAAGCTAAGTTCATGGATATCAAAAGAAGACTGAGGAACATTCAAGTACAATACTCCATTCTGTACCCGGCGAAGCTGAGAGTGGTGGTGGGAGAAGACACTCATTTCTTCGAAAAACCCAGCGGATGCGGTGAGATGGCTGGACAGGCATGAAAGATCGCTAGCACGTGAAGAGGAGCGAGATGGCTGATATGCTATGAGTGCTGGTGTCAAAGAAAGTTGTGAAGTGTCACTTGCAGTTTGAGCGGTGATGTATATGACATTATGGAAGTGGGTGGACAGTAATGCATAATACCTAGTTGGCTGGTTTACTATGATTATATTAGATCACTGTTTGATTTATGAGGTGGAGTATTGTTATACTGATTTACGTCTGTATATATGAAACGTTTTATGTACGGTAGCACTTCATATGCTGAATGATTGTGCAGGTGGGGCGGGGAGGCGGGACGGAAAGATCTAGACGACTCTCAGGTAGTACTTGGTGTACTAGCATTCAGCAAGTGGTGGTTGGAGAAGCCCTACATGAGAGATAAGCTTCCGCCACTAGTTGTCGCTGAAGAGAGGTTTTACTCACGGCTTGGTCACAAGATCTTGGTGAGTATCAGCGGTTACTGGTGACGGACGAGAAAGGGGTGAGTGGTTTACTTTTCTTTAGTTGGATTGAGATAAGGGATGGGACTGGTTGGGTTGGGAAAGGGTTTTTTTGGTGCAGTTGTAAAACAGGAAGTCCGCAAGAATGTAAGTGTTAGGTTAGATATTTGGATTCAACATGTGTTATCCTGGAGGGCTCTGTGTTGGAGATGGGATAATGGCTAATAAGGTAACCTTTGTGAGCTGGAATGTGAGAGGTATGGGTGAAGCCACTAAAAGAAGAGCGGTGTTTGATAATGTGAGAAATTACTCTCATATGATTTGTTGTTTACAAGAAACTCACCTCGCAAAGGATGCGGTACAGGTGCTTACTCCTGGGTGGGCAAGTCATTGTTATCACTCTACTTATACATCTCACTCCAGAGGTGTTAGTTTACTAATACACAAGAATGTCCCATTTAAGTGTATATCTTCTGAACTTGATGGGGAAGGTAGATATGTATGTATACATGGGGTTGTTTTTAATGTCCAATGTGTTATAGTGGGTGTATATGTCCCTCCGCCTTATTCACCTGTGGTACTACAGAAAATACTGATGTTTCTGGCCCCATTGGTTGGGATCCCGTTCTTAGTTATGGGGGATTTCAACAACTATATAGATGCGGCATTGGATAAATTTAGTGGTAGAGGTGATCCACTGGGAGCTGGATTGACATCATTTGGGAGAACACTGCAGGATATTGCGTTGATTGACCTCTGGAGGGTAAGGTACCCGCATAGTAAGAAATACTCTTGTTGTTCTCAGGCACACTCTTCTATGTCTAGAATAGACCTTATGTTAGGAAACTCAGACATGGCTAGATTGGTGTATAAGATAGAATATCTACCCAGAAAACTGTCAGACCACTCTCCGCTGATGATGGAGGCGCAGCTCTTGCCTAATAATTATAGAGGTAGAACTGTGTGGAGATTTAACCCCATGTGGCTAAACATTATTAGAATTCCGGCTGGAATTTCGGGCAAAGTGGAGGAGTTTTTTCATAATAATGAAGGTACTGCATCTAAATTAGTTGTATGGGACGCTATGAAAGCATACCTGAGAGAAGTGCTTATAGCAGAAGTAAATATAGTTAAAAAAAACTCGGCTATGAAATTGAAAGAACTGGAAGGGAAGATGCAGAGTGCAGAGGCTGCATTTGTTAGGGACCCTTCAGTAGAAAATGCAGATGGCTGGAGATTAACACAACAGCAATTAAATGATTATGTAATGGAAAAGGCCGAATATAAGCGTTTTTTTCAAAGACAAAAGTATTATGAGGAAGGAGAGAGGGCGGGTAGACTGCTAACTACAATGTCCAGGCCTGACATGTCCTCTGCTTATATAGCGATGCTTCACAACTCGGACGGTGTTCAGGTATCCGACACCAGTAATATCCTGATAGTACTGAAGGAGTTTTACTCTACATTATATACCTCCAAAGAACGTCCCACAGAGGGGGAGTTACAATCTTTCCTAGGTAGCCTTCCTATTCGCAGAGTATCTGACGAGCAAAGAGTTTTGTTAGATGGACCCTTAACCATGGGGGAGTTGGCATGAGCGCTAACAGATATGGCAACAAACAACGCACCAGGGACAGATGGGGTACCGGTAGAGGTTTACAAGGAATATAAGGAGGTATTGCTGCCAAGGTTACTGGATGTGTTTAAGGACGCTCTCTCGGCCGGTACTCTTCGGCAATCCATAAATGAAGCCATCATAGTTGTATTGCCCAAAGCTGACAAAGATGTTACCAGAGCGGAGTCGTATAGGCCCATTTCGCTCTTAAATGTTGATGTGAAGTTGTTGGCGAAAATACTGGCAAATAGGCTCAACACAGTTATAACATCGGTGGTTCACCCAGACCAAGCAGGGTTTATGCCCAATATGTCTACAGCAATTGATATAAGGAGGCTGTTTCTCAACATTCAGGCACAACATAGGAATGGGGGACATGCTGCGGTAGCATCTCTTGATGCTGCCAAGGCATTCAATAGCGTGGAATGGGAATATTTATGGGCGGTACTGAATGGGATGGGCTTTGGAGGTACATTTATATCATGGATAAAGCTGCTCTACGTTTCTCCAACTGCTAGAGTTCGGGCAAATGGACTGGTGTCGGATAGCTTTTCACTTGAAAGAGGGACGAGGCAGTGCTGCCCACTGTCCCCGCTTTTGTTTGCGGTAGCAATAGAACCCTTAGCAATAGCTATCAGATCGAATGTCAATATAAAAGGTTTTAAGTACGATGCATGCACGGAAAAGGTGGCGTTATACGCCGATGATCTCCTTCTATTCCTAGGGGATTGGAAGACCTCATTAAGGGCGGCTATGCAGGTTATTGAAGCATATGGGTCACTGTCGGGCTTAAAAATTAAATGGTCCAAATCGTCTGTCATGCCAATAGGGGACAGTGGGACAGTCAGAAGCGAACCTAACATCCGACTGCAGATAGTCTCACAATTTAAATATTTGGGGGTACAAGTTACCAATAACGCACTAGATTATGATGCTTTGAATATACAACCCATTATAGTCAAATTCCAAAAAAAGGTGCATGATTGGATTAGGTTGCCTCTAACATTAATTGGAAGGGTCAATCTCATTAAAATGGTAATGATGCCACAACTGTTATATATTATACATAACACCCCGATATGGATTCCATTGCGATTCTTTCACAAAGTGAGTGTACTTTTTCGAGATCTAATATGGAAAAGAAAACCCCCTGGAATTAAATTGGAGACCCTACAAAGATCCAAAGAGCAATCCTTGGCTATATTACTTAGCATCTCAACTGCAGCATTTAAGAGGGTGGGGAACTGATCTTCATAATACAGCCATTAAAACACTGACTCTAGTGAAGTCTACTAAGCTTGTTTCAGCTTTGGAGGTGGGAATGTTTGCAGGAGTAGGAGGTATATACCCTACATTATCAGCTATACATAAATTATGGGCCAAGGTCAGACAGATTCTTGGACTGACGGGCTATTCGGAACATACATTGATATGGCCTAATGTAATGTATCCAGAACTACAAAAAGTTCCAGTTTCTAAAACATGGAAGGAGAAGAAACTTATATATATACATCAGTTGTTTCAAGGGGAGGAACTTAAAGCGAACCTGTCATCTCCAAAACACCCCCTGAACTAGAGTAAGCGGTGTATAGTGTAAGTGACGTTGAATCCGGTTATGTAATTTTTATCTTCATACTCACTTCCATTCTGACATTGTGCTCCCACAAACCTGCAGTAAAATGCACTCAGTGGACTCCAGTGCTCACTCACATAATGGAGAGGACTCAAAGAAGAGTCCAGTGAGTGCATTTTACTGCAGGTTTGTGGGAGCACAGGGTCAGAATGGAAGGGAGTATGAAGATAAAACTTACATATTTGGATTCAGCATTACTTACACTATACACCACTTACTCTAGTTCAGGGGGTGTTTCGGAGATGACGGGTTCTCTTTAAGTCCTTTAGTCAGCTACAACAAGAGTTTGGTCTGCCACACAATAGCTTTTATACGTTTCTGCAGGTGAGGCATGCTATTAAGGCTCAGGTGAAAAGTGCCCCTATGAAAAAGATTCCCAAACATAAAGTGATAGATATGGTGAGCATGCACGGAAGTACCGGAGGAGTAATATCCTTTAATTATGACGGTCTGTTGGAGGAATATCTTAAAAAACATCCTCTAGGTCTTTTTGATAAATGGAATAAAGACATTCCGGAGCTAACTGAGGAACAGTGGACAATTATACTTAAAAGATTCCCAGAAATAGTGGTTATTGAGGCCCAAAGAGTATTTACTGTGTTTCTTGTTTTTGTTCTTTTGATTTTTCAAAAATCAAATAAAAACATTTGAATATGAGTTTTAATCATGCCTTGGTGGATTTACTGGCGTTTACAACATTATTACCATGTTGAAAGGTCCACCTGGCTAAACTTCAATCTCCTGACATGGTGCACTGGTATGATACATAATTCATAGTGGATTCTATGATGGTGACCTGTCCAGTCCTGGATGCAGCACAGCCCTGGCCCATACCATTCCTACCACAATACTTTACAGTTGGTGTCAGGTTCTGCTAGTGAAATGCTGCCTTTTTCGTCAAACATGTCTTCCAATATTGTGGCCAACTAACGTTAACGAGCACATTGTACCAAAAGTCCTGGGCCCTGATTTATCACACCTTCACTCCAGAATTCTGTCTTCAAAAAGTCGCACGATAGGGCTTTTGTGACTTTTTTGCACATTTTTTTGCGACTTTTTGCATGTGTACACAACTCACTCCAATTTGTAATATGGGTGGAAAAGTGGGTGTGGTTAGCCATGTTAATGAGTTTCACTCCAGATTTATCATTGTGACTTTTTAAAAAAAGATGCTAAATAGTCACAATCTCACTCCAGGAGGGTGGAGTAGGAAAAGTGGAGTAGCTTCTCTAGACAGAAGTGTTAGGTTTAAGGACAAGCCACATTTATCAAACAACCTGTGACGTTTGATAAATGTGGCAGAAAGTACTCCAACACAGACTGAAGCAAAACTGACTTCAAATATTTTCCTAATGATAAATTCCCCCCCTGGTATTTACCTAGATGTTCATGAGCATACCCTAGTCTTGCTCTGCTGCTGTGCTGGACAGCTTTCTGGACAGCACAAGTTTGCTCTTGGCACACCTCCTATGTACATCGAATTACTGAATTAGTGCAGTCTGTCCCTAATTTTCAACTTATGTAATTTGAAATCAGCAGTGACAAGAGCTACTGGTAGGTTTTGTAATGAACTTCTAGGATTCCTATACAACATACTGCAACTTACACCTTTAAAGATACATGGGTATGTAGAAATTGATTTTAATGAAGAAGGAGAACATTAAATTTTACTTATTACTTTTTCAGAGTTGTTATTTTAATGGTATTGCTCTTCCAGATACCTGTATTAGTTTATCACTTGACTGCAAACAGGCGATCTTTGACTATTTGTGTGGCTTCTAAAACCAATTAGCGGTACCATTTATGCTTTAGTTGTGTCGTACTAACACCTGGAGTAGTTACTTCTTCAATTATTTAATGTTTATTAAGAAAAGGGTCATGGCCTACCCTGCTACTCAGCCTTTTGACCTGGGTGGCTTATTTGAGGGTATGTTCACATGGAGTATTTTCAATGCTGAAAAACCTAATGTGGAATCCGCATTAGGTTTTTTGCGTGCATTTTTTTGCGACTCCTGTCCATTGCTGACGTTGATTCCCCATGATATCTGTGTCCAAAATTCCCACAGAAAATGGGCAGGAATGAAAAGCCTGACCGAAAATGCACCAAAAATCACATAAAAATCACGTCTCGTGTACCGACTCTTATCTGCTTGTGTACGAATATGAGAAGAGCAGGCAGAAAAGCTGACATCACAGGTCATGTGACCCTGAGTGAAATCTGAGAAACCAAAATAAATATAACAGTAGAGTCAGTGCAGCTTTTGGATGCAGTAAAATGTATCTTAAAATTCTCACATGGTTGGAATTCCCTTTGTTGCAAATCGCAGCTTTTCCTCAATAGGGAAGTTGAAGTTATCTGACAGTTGGATTATCTTAAAATCAGTTAGTGGAGAGTTGTTCACCAGTGTAAAAAAATAAAATGAACTGTCATTCAGTGTTGCTACACAATAAAGCAACATAAATCCAGACAGATGAGGGGTTCTTTTGCTTGCATAGTCATATAGGGTTTGACATCTTTGGGTTCCACCTTTTTACTATTTTACTTTTATTATTATCTAAAAATTAAACTTAATTACATTTGTAATTCCACTAGGAGTACGGCTTATTACACTGTGCCTTGTAACAGGAAAAAAATAAATTATTAAAATAAACTAATTAGTACTTTTTATGTGCAGGCGAGTCCGTGAACTGTCTCCAAGGATCCAAGGTATGTAATGTCTCTTGCAAATAATGAGACACAATGTTTTCCTGTTTTCGGTGTCATAAATTATAAATAGAAACCTTCATATGTGATACTTTACTCTGTTATATGGATGTCCAGACTTTGTTTATTCTGGTATTTATTGGTAGAAGTGACTGGGATTATTTTACCATCACCATTTCCAAGTTTGGAACTTCTGGAGCAGCTTGTTCAGTGGGACTGTATCAAGAAAAATGGTCACAATAGGTAAAAAATAAAAGTGCACTGTGTAGACTTGCTTAAGGCAATGGGTGCCAAAAACCTCCCAGGACATGACCCCACATCACCAGTACCAACCAAAGAAGCAGATGAAGAAGCAGCACTTCAAAAGTTTTCTAAGTAAATGTGCCAGATTTGTTGGTTAGAATTATGCAGTGCAAAGTTTCAACTCCATAAAGCCAATTTTGAGGAGGACCCAAAACATCACACTGCAAAAATTATGGGTGAATACATTTTGCACATTTTCTTATATTTGCCTTCTTAATGTTACCTCTTCATATGCTTCTTTGGTCAAGAAAAATAATTATATTAGCTGGTTAAAAACGTAACTGTACAATACAGCTTGGCAAATAACTTGAAATGGATTATGTAAGTTTAATACAACGTACAAAGAAATGAGGTGCAGTCATGTTTTCTGCCCTTTTTTCTTTCTAACTGACCTGCCATGGCAATACTAAAGTCTAATTTTAACTATATTATTGGACTATTAGTCAGATGTATAATAGAGTACAATCATGCGGTATGGTTAGGGCACTAAATGCTATTTTAAATAAGACAGTAAGGACAAAATCATACAAACAATTGACATGCTGCAGATTTCAAAATCTGTGTGGCAGGTCAATTTTTGTATCAACCAAAAAAGCAAAGTCTACTTAAGATTTGTTAATCTGATTCACTTTGCTGGTACTGTATGACGCTGTATTTTTTATTACGCTGCACGAAAATGTGCATGGAAAAACCATGTGTATTCCACAACGTGTGCAGGTAGCCATAAACCTCAAACAGGTGAAGTGAATAACACTGATTGTGTCATTACAAGGGCACCTGTCAAGGGGTGGGCTATATTCGGCAATAAGTGAATGGCCGGTTCTTGAAGTTGCACTGAAAGCAGGAAAACTGGGCAAGTGTACGAATCTGAGCATCTAAATTGTGATGACTAGATGACTGTATCACATCATATCAAAAACAGCAGCTTTAAAATGGTCCGCTATAAGTGGTACAGGACATTGGATGCCAAGTTTCATTTACATGCATGGGGAGCCAAAGCTAGCCTTTATGGTGTGATCCCACACAACAGTTATTGTAGCACAATTTGCTGAAAAAGGTAATTCTGGCTCTGGAAGACTTGAGTCATACCATAAAGTGCATTGTGTGTATGGGGCTGCGTTAACACAGTTCGGTCAGAGTGCCCATACAGACCCCTGTCCACCACCAAAAGCACCTAAAATGGCACGCAAATATTGCAAGGTGTTGTGTGATGAGCCTTATTTTCATTTACATCATGTGGAAAGTCATGTGTGTGTGCAAGGCACTCGGATGCACTGTGACAAGGCAAGGCGGTGAAGGTAGTTTGCTGCTCTGTGCCATGTCCTTTGACACATACCACCTACCTAAACATTGCTTCAGACCAGGCTAATGTGCCCTGCCACATTGCAACAAATTGGTTTAAGGAACATGACAAAGAGTTCAAGATGTTGACTTGGTCTCCAGATTCCCCAGATCTTATTCTGATCAAGCATTTGTGGGATATGCTGGAAAAACAAGTCCAATTTATGAAGGCTTCAGACCACAACTTAGGCCACAACTTCAGATGTCACTGAAGCACAGACGTGTGCTGTTCATGTCTCCAGAATACCTATTAATTTCAGCGTGTGTATTTAAACAAACTGTGATTTAATACGGTCCAGGTTATATGACGGAAGCGTGCCATATTTTCGTCTGTGTTTACAGATCATTCACGCTCATTATAGACTATGGGTCCGTGAAAAACACGGATACAATGCGGATGGCATCTGTGTTTTGTCTATGTTTCATGGATCATAGCTAAGCGATGCTCTGGAAATTAATTTTCAACGTAGCATTGTCTTTGTAATGTGGATGACACAAGGGACCAAACCACCGATTCTTTGCGAACATTTTCACTGATGAACCACTGACTATTTTGTCACAGACATTTGAATACGGCCTTACAGGAAAGGATCTACTACTAATCTCTTTAGAGTCTTGCAAAGTTTATGACTGAATGGGTTATAGCTATTTTGGCAGCACAAGGGGGGTTTCATGCTGTATACATATATCATTTTGTATTTACATTTTGTCTACAGGCAAAATTTTGCCATTTGGTGTCAAAGATATTGTACTGAAGATCTTTGCAAGGGACTTTTCTGAGACATCTTCAAATGTAAGTTGTTAGCATTCGGACCTATTTAAATGGGCAAATTATTGGGCCAATTAGGGACAAAGGTTCAACGCAGTCATTTCTGATTCATTTCTGATAATTATTCTCATAATGTCATTAAAAAATCATTGTTTATGGGAAGTACATTGTACTGTTTAAATAATGGCATATTGCCGACAATCAATGAAACTGTAATGGGAAGTAGAGATTGTAGTAATGATCATTCATGGAACTAATTGAGTGGGAAATGATTGGTAATAAATGGTTCATTCCTAATCATTTCCCTATGTGTCATCGGCCTATGTACAGTGCCTTGCGAAAGTATTTGGCACCCTGGAACTTTTCAACCCATTGCCACATTTCAGGCTTCAAACAAAAAGATATAACATTTTAAATTTTTGTGGGTCACAATTGTGAAGTGGAATGAAATTTATTGGATCATTTAAACTTTTTTTGTAATAATAAAACTGAAAGGTTGGGCGTGCAAAATTATTCAGCCCATTTACTTTCAGTTCAGAAAACTCACTCCAGAAGTTCATTGAGGATCTCTGAATGATCCAATGTTGTCCTAAATGACTGATGAGGATAAATAGAATCCACCTGTGTGTAATCAAGTCTCCGTATAAATGCACCTGCTCTGTGATAGTCTCAGGGTTCTGCATCATGAAGACCAAGGAACACACCAGGCAGGTCCGTGATACTGTTGTGGAGAAGTTTAAAGCCGGATTTGGATACCAAAAGATTTCCCAAGCTTTAAACATCCCAAGGAGCACTGTGCAAGTGATCATATTGAAATGTAAGGAGTATCAGACCACTGAAAATCTATCAAGACCCAGCCATCCCTCTAAACTTTCATCTCAAACAAGGAGAAGACTGATCAGAGATGCAGCCAAGAGGCCCATGATCACTCTGGATGAACTGCAGAGATCTACAGCTGAGGTGGGAGAGTCTGTCCATAGGACAACAATCAGTCGAACACTTCACAAATCTGGCCTTTATGGAAGAGTGGCAAGAAGAAAGCCATTTCTCAAAGATATCCATAAAAAGTCTTGTTTACAGTTTGCCACAAGCCACCTGGGAGACACACGAAACATGTGGAAGAAGGTGCTCTGGTCAGATGAAACCAAAATCCAACTTTTTGGAGACAATGCAAAACGATATGTTTGGCGTAAAAGCAACACAGCTCATCACCCTGAACACACCATCCCCACTGTCAAACATGTAGGTGGCAGCATCATGGTTTGGGCCTGCTTTTCATCAGCAGGGACAGGGAAGATGGTTAAAATTGATGGTTAGATGGATGGAGCCAAATACAGGACCATTCTGGATGAAAACCTGTTGGAGTCTGCAAAAGACCTGAGACTAGGACGGAGATTTATCTTCCAATAAGACAATGATCACAAACATAAAGCAAAATCTACAATGGAATGGTTCAAAAATAAACGTATCCTGGTCTTAGAATGGCCAAGTCCAGACCTGAATCCAATTGAGAATATGTGGAAAGAACTGAAAACTGCTGTTCACAAATGCTCTCCATCCAACCTCAAAGAGCTCGAGTTGTTTTGCAAGGAAGAATGGGCAAGAATTTCAGTCTCTAGATGTGCAAAACTGCTAGAGACATACCCCAAGCAACTTGCAGCTGTAATCGCAGCAAAGGGTGGCAACAAAGTATTAATGCAAGGGGGCCGAATAATTTTGCACGCCCCACTTTTCAGTTTTATTATTTCAAAAAAAAGTTTTAATGATCCAATAAATTTCGTTCCACTTCACAATTGTGACCCACTTGTTGTTGATTCTTCACCAAAAATTTAAAATGTTATATCTTTTTGTTTGAAGCCTGAAATGTGGCAAAAGGTTGAAAAGTTCCAGGGGGCCGAATACTTTCGCAAGGCACTTTAAATAGGCTCTTAGGCCTTATAGAAATATTGTTAAAATCTTATTTTACTGGTGCTGACAATGTGTTTCCTTGCTAATGTACTGTACTTATGTGAAAACCTGTTCTTTCAATAGATTTTTTTGAAAGATTTTGATACAACTGACTTAATATTGACCTTGTCTGTATATTCTGGCCATGTGAAGTTACATTCCAAAACAAGTTCTTTGAAACCAATTCTACTGGAACAGGTCAATACAAATGAAAACGTGAACAGAGATATCATTCTGTTTCTGCTGAAGTATAATGGTAAGGTGTCTGTATCTCTAGAGTTAAATTAGCATCCATTATGTTTTTGGGTCACATAGACATCCGCCATTATGTAGGAACCATTAAAAAAGTAATAAATTAAATATTTTATTTGAAAATAAATATAAAAAGTATTTATTATATTTATATTATTTTGTGATATTTATTCATTTGCAAAAATACATGAGATAAACTAACCAATCTCAAGAGTTGGATTAGAAATGCAACAGTATTTGCTATAAGTCTGGAGTTTTGGAACTAAGAGTAAGCATGAATTTGACCATACGAAACTGCGAAGGGGAGGGGGTCCAGATAGAAAAGATTTAAAGTTTACCTGCCATTTCAGCTGACTTTTCAGAATAAGCTGCCTCATGTACACATGAGATATAACAGTATCTGGCCATTATATGATGTACATCCTGCATGTTTGACAACTTCCCCGTCTGCTCTTTTTGATTATCAGTTTTAGGAATGTAGATATATTCCAAATGCTGCACCACACCAGAAGTAGCAACAGCGTGTAGAACATTATACAGCAGTTCTGAGCCATGTAATTGGGAATCTTCAAGATTACAGCTAGCTCTTACTCACTGTCTTTGTGTGTCTATGCCACAAGGTACAGCAGGCCGGCACCATAAACTCCACAGTGGATGGGGCATTCCGTTCACTATATAGTTTCCATGCATTGACGGCTTCCCGAAACACGTGATAAATGGGGTTGCGGAGTGTTGGATATGCACCAATCTGATATTGCCTGCCTATCCATAAGCTTCCTCTCCTCTAAAGTCAGCAGGCATGAGAGTTGGGGCAGCTTATGAATAGGTAGGACAAGTTATAGTCTAGGTTCCTGTACTGATCTGGAGTCAATCTTTTAAGGGTGATGGCTCCACCTGTAGTCCATATTGAGGGTTAGTGTTCTCTATTATGAAGCATTTGGAGTAAAGCATTAGCTTGTTAAAGTGGAAGCCCAGCAGTGCAGGTGCATACCATACCCACTACAGACCAATCAGGCCTATTGAATTAATTTTTATTCATAAAATAAGTAAAGTTCCATTTTAACTTAAGTAGCCATTTCTCCTTAGGCTCCGTTCACATCACGTTTTAGTCCCACATTTAGTATATACAGATGACATATATGTTAATGGTTGCCTCTGACGAATGCCATACAGTGCCATATCTCACCATAGGGTTCTGTTAAAGTATATGTTTTTTTTTTTTATTTCTGGACATAGTGTAGTACATTTTTGCATCTGTTTTCCCAAACTTATATGTTAAACATAGGGCAAGCACGTGATGTAAACAGCCCTTTAGCTGTATTTTTATTTTTAAGAAGATAGGCACATGACTGAGGAACTCTCCGGCTGAGAAATCCCTTTAGTAATATGTTTTATCAATCTGATATTGATGCTCTAGTTTGAGGATGGATGATCAATATCAAATTCCCAGAAAACCTGCTAAGGGTAAAAGTTCTCCTTAAAGGATTTTTTTTTTTTTTTGCAAATCCCTCACCCCCTTTTGGCCAGACCTGTAAAATGAAGCTATGTTCCATATAAATACGGTAGCTCCATAATATGGCATATGTGGGAGCATGTCACAATTTATGCTCAGACACACAGAGGGTTTTTCTCATAGATTTAGAGTAAATCACCTAGTGTACAATGTTTAATATTTGGCTTAAAGCATACCTGAGTTTTCAAAAAAGTTTGCATAAAGGCTGTTATGTTTGGGCTTCCCTATAGTCTCTTTCAGCCATATTATTCCCGGTTTCAGCTGCACAGCTAGATGCATTTCTCTCACAAGCAGTGGGTATCTCCCTTCTGCCCATACTACATGCAGTGACCTCACTTTCCTTACTTCCCACTATGCTTATTTTCTTCTAGGGAGCTTAGAATGCTGATAAGGAGGGCTATATCACACTTACAGAAAGGTAGGATGCCCCTGTGATGTTCAGAAGCAGTGTAAAAGCAGTTCTTTTATCAGGCCCAGGAGCTCAACTAGCTCTGACATAACAATACTTCCTCTCTGCTGTCTTCTGAGTCTCTCTTACCAGGGATGTATCTTGCGTGTGACAATCGGAAGTCGACTGCAAGTTAGGTGGATCTGCGACCCCTAGTAGCCATGATTTAACAGCTTTTTCAGGTGGATACAGGCATATATTTCAAATGGTTGAAATGATTTAGAAATTTGCTAGTTACACCATTCTCTATTAAATGGAATAAAAATGTGTCAAAGTACAGTCACTTTTTAAATCAATTGGCAACTTATCAGTTATTTGAAAGGGAATTGTGGCTACAGTGCATATTTTTTAGGGTCCATTCACACGAACGTATATTTGCGGGTCCGCATTATTGCGGACCCGCAAATATACGGGGGCCGCCCGGCATGTGTTCTGTAGCACTCGGAACACACGCCGGGTGGCCCCATTGAAATTGCCTATACTTGTCCGTGCGTACGGACAAGTATAGGACATGCTTCAAATGAGCCGCGGCACGGAGCTAGCTCCGTGCCGTGGCTCCCGGCCCCATAGAGGTGAATGGGGCCGCATCTATTCCGCAATTTTGCGGATAGATACGGCCCCATTCAATACGGTCGTGTGAATGGGGCCTAAAAGTGAGATTTTTACACAGTTTGAACAGTTTTACATATGATGCATTGAGCCAGGCTGTTACGTCATGTGTAAAATGCATAGTGACAGCTCACCTGACCTGTAAGCAACCAGATGATGATATGAAGCTCCTCTGACATTAAAATCA
Source organism: Rhinella marina (assembly GCA_900303285.1). Taxonomy (NCBI): domain Eukaryota; kingdom Metazoa; phylum Chordata; class Amphibia; order Anura; family Bufonidae; genus Rhinella; species Rhinella marina. Next base: position 881,670 of record ONZH01023284.1, read on the forward strand.
AATGGTTTTCAAGCTTTCAGCTCTACGGCAATCAGAATCAGCATGAACAATCAGTATAAGTATGAATCCATTAGATTAAATTTGCATATGTAAGTGGTGATTTTCTTAGCAGCCTTAAGGAAATTAATTTCTTTATATTGTTTGAGGTTAAAGGATTTCAGTATTTCAACCTTTTGCTTGAGTAAAATGTATTAATGGGATTTGTAAATGCTTAGCCTACTGGCTTGCTTTACCAGGAAACAATTTAGTGCAATGCAGTGTACTGAATCTGTATAATGTTTGTACAATGTTTGAGATTTTATCATATCCAAATTTCAGTCCTTAAAGAGGACCTGTCACCGCTCCTGACATGCCTGTTTTAATAGTTTCATGCATTCCCCGTGTAATAACAATTCTGGAACATCTATTCTTATGGCTCTATGTTGTGTCATTCCTGTATTGTTTCTTCTAGAAGTTATGAATGAATTTCTATCAGTGTGCAGTAAGGGTAAAAAAGGGAGGTAACCAGTTGGGGGTGTGTACCTGCACTGTCTGAAAATGGCAGCACTAATTGGATAGAGTCAGTCTGTGCAGGTACACACTCCCAGCTTATTACCATCCCTCTGTACCCTTACTGCAGACTGCTAGCAATTCATTCATAACTTCTAGTAGAAATAATAAAGGAATGGTACAACACAGAGACATAAGAATATATGTTCCAGAATTGTTATCACATGGGGAATGCATGACGTTATTAAAACAGACATGTCAGGAGTGGTGTCAGGTCCTCTTTAAATGCTTTGTGTCACTAATGTAAATGTATCCCGTCTGACAGATATCACTGTTATATCACTTTTCCCAAATACCACCATTTATCAAAACTGCCTTATTCTGAAGTTATCAGCCTACCATTGCACCATGTGGCAAACCAGTTCTGATATTCAGTTGCTGTTGGTTAAGTCCTGCATTGGAGCCTTGTAATGTAGGATGTAGGAAGCGTCATTGGTAAAAATAAGGCGTATGGTTAGTATCTCATTATATGCTGATGTCAAGACACATCTGACTTTCCTAAGGCATGATGGGACAGCAGACACATGACAAACCAGAAATTAAAATTCAAGCATGGAGTATAAGAGAAAACTGCAAATGAGGTAGATTTAAAAAAAACAAAAAAAAAACAAGGAGGAATGGGAGTGAGAGTGACTGATGAAAATACACTTTAGAGTGAAAAGTACCATATTTTTCTCTTTATAAGACGCACCTGATTATAAGACGCACCCCAGATTTTAGAGTAGGAAAGTAAGAAGAAAATATTTTTCATCACACCTCATATCAGACCCCCTCATAAATTTCAGGACATCACATCAGACCCCCATATCAGCCCTCCATGTCAGAACCCCATCAGCCCTCCATGTCAGACCCCCATCAGATCTCAGATCAGCCCACTGTGCCCCCATCAGACCTCAGATCAGCCCACTGTGCCCCCATCAGACCTCAGATCAGCCCATTGTGCCCCCATCAGACCTCAGATCAACCCATCAGCCCCCATATCAGCCCACTGTGCCCATCAGACCTCAGATCAGCCCATCAGCCCTCATATCAGCCCACTGTGCCCCCATATCAGCCCACCGTGCCCCCATCAGACCTCAGATCAGCCCATTGTGCCCCCATCAGACCTCAGATCAGCCCATTAGACCCCATATCAGCCCACTGTGCCCCCATCAGACCTCAGATCAGCCCACTGTGCCCCCATCAGACCTCAGATCAGCCCACTGTGCTCCCATATGAGCCTACTGTGCCCCGATCAGACCTCAGACCAGCCCACTGTGCCCCCATATCAGCCTACTGTGCCCCCATCAGACCTCAGATCAGCCCATCAGCCCCATATCAGCCCACTGTGCCCCCATCAGACCTCAGATCAGCCCACTGTGCCCCCATATCAGCCTAATGTGCCCCCATCAGACCTCAGATCAGCCGACTGTGCCCCCATATCAGCCTACTGTGCCCCCATCAGACCTCAGATCAGCCCACTGTGCCCCCATATCAGCCAACTCTGCCCCATCAGACCTCAGATCAGCCAACCCTACTCCCATTAGACCTCAATCAACCCCTATCAGACCTCAGATCAGCCCACCCTACCCCCATTAGACCTCAATCAGCCCCCATTAGACCTCAGATCAGCCCACTCAGTCCCATAAGCATAAAATAAAAAACTCTCTTACCTGTCCTGCGCCGCAGCTCCCCTCCTGGTCCGGCGCTCCTATGTCTTCTAAGGCCGGCACTGCACTGTCACCTGACTGCGTGCAGCGTCAGGTCATAGTGCACGCAGCAGGTCCTGACGCTGTACGCGGTCAGGACAGTGCAGCGCCGGCCCGGAGAAGTCAGGCGCGCTGGACCCGGAGGGGAGCCGCGGCGCAGGACACGTAAGAGAGTTTTTTATTTTATGCTTATGGGGCTGGGTGGGCTGATCTGAGGTCTGTTGGGGGTCCGGCACCTGATACATACAAGTGAGCGCTTCCATAATGGAAGCGCTCACTTGTATTCGCTTTATAAGACGCACCGCAATTTTCCCTCTACTTTTGGGGGAAAAAAAGTGCGTCTTATAAAGCTTATCACAGTTATCCGTTCCTGCGTCACCTGGGCTTTTTGTCAACCCAGATTAGGGTGCTAGTGAAATGGGTGCAGATGGGTCCAACTGTTTTATTTATTGTCAGGATAACTATGAGGGAGATATCGGAACAATGTGGAATTGCTTGACTTTCTTGCATGTTCAATATACAAAACTTGTGGTGGAAAACTGCATCTGACCTGACATTTCTGAAGTGGATTTGGTAGAACTGTCTGCACCCATTTCACTGGCATCCGAGTCTTTATGAAACAATGTAACATTGAAATATTAAAGCCAACCTATGCAGTAGTACATGTAATAATATAACATTTTGTAACATATCTTAAAAGTGTCCTTTTCCTCAAATTCCAGCATCCTATAGTCACCAGTTAGCTTCCTGCAGCCATACTTTACATACCTTTTTGTTTGCTGGATTGTCCTGTGAATGGGACCTTAAATGGGACGGTTTATGGACAGTAGACATTTCAAAAAGTTTTGTCGGCGTTCTTGGGCAGATCAGAAGTGGGGCTTCAGAAGTGGGGCTTAAAATAGTCAGACAAGCTAGGAGAGAGACAATATGCACTACATTTAATATTAATTCACAGGAATTTTTTTAGTCGTAAAAGTTGAAAGAAATTAAACAAAAAGATTAGAGACTAGTTTATCGTCTGTGTGTTTTATTAACGGTAAACGAAATATTTCAGTAGATGTCACTTGATCTAACCTTTTACTTTGTCTTTCAGACCTCTTTGAATTTGAATCTGTTGACCCATCAGATTATACAAATTATACAGACTCTGGAGGAAAGCCTTTTCTTGTATTAAGGGCATCTTACAGTGACAGAGCACAAGGTGTGTCCTTTCATCATAACCAAGCATAAGTTCTTAAACAAAGGTTTATAGTTTTAGATTCACTTGGCCTCAATTTCAGGACAAGTCTTCTCCTGTTATAGACGTGCAAAAGTGCACTAGAAGATATGAACACGGATGGGATTAAAATACTCTAATTAACTCTACTTAGACGCTGACAGTTTTGTGTAAGTGGTTGGCTTGGTTAATAGATAACGTTGACATGAAATAAAGTGTTTGATTATATTTTCTGGACATATAATTAGAAGAAATCAATATATTCAGTTTGTGGTACACTGCTTACTGAAAATATACGACTAAAATGAACTCTAGTCTGGGATTCGTGCCCACCTCCATCCCTTGGTTGAACTTGATCGACTTATGTCTTTTTTCAGCCGTATTAAAGGGGTTCTGCATTTGTTTAAAACTGATGATCTATCCTCTGAATAGATCATCAGCATCTGATCGGCGTGGGTCCGACACCCAGCCTTCCGGACAAGCCTAACTCTAGTGTGAAAGAAATCTTAGCCAGAGAAATATGTGATGTTAAAAACCTTTGTGTAAGGTCTCATTCAGACGGATATATGCGGAATGGGTGCAGACCCATTCATTTCAATGGGCCGTGAAAGATGCGGACAGCACACGGTGTGCTGTCCGCATCCGTGGTTCCGCTCCACGGCTCTGTGGAAAAGATAAAGCTTGTCCTATTCTTTTCTATTATGGTTGCGGCCGTGTGCGTTCCGCAATTTACGGACCGCACATGGCCGGTATCCATGTTTTGCGGATCCGCAAAGCACTACGACCATCTGAATGGGCCCTTAAAAAGTACAAAAGTATTATAACAGAAGAATTTTATTTGTAAGCTTTTAGAGCACAGAGTCTCATTTATCAGGCAGTATACAAATGACTGATTGTGAGAAAAATACAACACTTAAAACATGTTACAGACATTAGTGCATGGGTTGATACATCATCAAGATAACACAGAGCAATAAAACTAAAGTTATTGTTACAAATGGACAGAATAGGGGTTAATGCCTTGTTTAGACTGTCCAACTGTTCCTATGAAAACTTGTTCCCAGTGATCTGCCTGTCTAAAGGTGCCGCAGATCACCCGATGAATGAGCAAAATGATTGTTCATTGGGAAAATGGTGTGGACACCTCAATCATTGTTTCTGGGCAGCAGATTGTGCTGTCTTAACTGTACTCTGCTGTCCAAAAACAATGCAGCTGTATGAGGATGAGCAATAGCAGTAGCAATTACTCATCCTTCGGTGCACTGCCCATTCATTTCTGTGGGACTTTTGAAAATAGCAGAACATGTGCACGGCTATTTTTGGCACTTCTGTAGAAAAGAATGGCGGGCGGTCATGCATGTGCGGTCCACTCTTATTCTACAGGTCATTACAAGTACAAGGAAACCAAATATTTTTTTACAGTTTATTGACTTTTATTTAATAAAAGCATATTTAAAACATATTAATAAAAGCATATTTAAAATGTATTAATATATTTATTGTATGTTCCTGTCTTGTGCAATTATTTGTAATATTCCTCATTTTATCTTATGTTTTAAAAACTTTTTTTTCCCATTAGGGAACATTAGGAGAACTATAATGGGATGTTATACTTGTATATGACATTATTGCATGTGCATGTAAAATGCACAGGCATCTGTAAGGGAATACCTAAGCTATATCCTAACAGGCTGGACAGCTCTGGACAGCCCAGTATTGAAGCTCTGACCCTGGCCAGAACACTACTGGGGCTCATATGTACAAAAAATAGATAGCACCGCTCACAGGGTTAGGCCTCTTTCACATGACAGTATTTTTTGCGGGCTGTGAAAAATGCGGACCCATTCATTTCTATGGGCCCGCAAAAAATGCGGACAGCACACGGTGCTGTGTTCCGTAGCCAGGAAAAAAAATAGAGCATGTCCTATTCTTGTCCGTATTACGGACAAGAATAGTACTGTTCTATTAGGGGCCAGCTGTTCCGTTCCGCAAAATACGGAATGTACGCGGATCTGCCATCCGTTGTTTTTGCGGATCCGCAATTTAAGGACCGCAAAACACAACGTTCGTGTGAAAGAGGCCTAAACCTGCCAGGATCGGAGCTTCCTCAAGACCACACTCCACTGTGCAATTGTACGGGAAGAGCAGGGTGTACTGTAAATTTATACATTATGCAGGAGTCACCATGTATTTTGCAGGAAGGGATTAGTATCTTCTGAAATTGAAAATCACAGAATTGATAGATCAACCTGTTTACTAAAAAAAAAAAAATAACTAATTACATTTTCTGTGAGAAGATGTATATGTATTATCATTGATAATATCTAACCCTAAAAGCATTCTTATTGAAGGTGTGCATACAGTGGGATGGACCAAAGTAGATGCTTTTGAACAGGAAGCAGGGAGCAGACATCTCACATGGAAACCCGTGGAGTTCTCATCACTCTTATCATTTCATCCTGGGAAGGAGCCAGATAATATTAATGAGTACAATTCAAGTATCAGCGGATCAGGTAATTAAAAAACAAGCTATTCTGATTACCATCCATGTGGCACTGCACATGACATTGTCTACAATGAAACCTGTAATTAAAGCATTCTGAATTCTGTTCTGTCAATTTCCTAAACAAAAAATGTTTACTTTTTTCTCCTGTATGGCTTTATTAGAGTGGGAAATTAGTTTAATTTTGAATATGTCACTTTTATGCAACTGGAATGAATTTCATTTTATTAGTCTCCACACAAAGTGGAACCTTCAGGATACATAAAGTTACAACAGGATGCATAAAGAACATTAGTTTATTGGAAAAGTGTTGGTAAATTATGAAACTAGTGCTGTACCAAATTTATCTGCATAATTTCTGGTTATTTTAGATTGCTTTTCCTTTTCTACTAGTTTTGTGTATGAAAACGTAAGTACTTCTGGAAAAAGAAAAAATCAGTTAAATAGGACTTTTCACTGGTCCTGACATTATCATATAACTAGAAAGCTGTGTAGGGAATACTGAAGTCATGTTACAGCGCTTACTATGTTTTCTATGCACTGCTCCGTTCGCCGGCTATGCCCCCCATATTGGTTTCCCGCCTGGTATGTAAATTCATACCATCGGTATAGGAAGGAGGCGACGGCCCTGTTTCTCAATGGGCTGTCTCCTTCTCCCTGGCTGTGAGCTGTCCAGTCGGGGGGCACAGTGGGCAAACAGAGCAGCACATAGACAAAATAAATAACCACTGAACATGCCATCAGTATGCCCTACCCTGTCAGCTGTTTATATGATAGTGTCTGGACCGGTGAAAGGTCTTCTTTAAATAATCCCTGCAAAGCCTGTCTAGTCTCATTGCTGTGAGTTGCACAATTTTATTTTTTAAATGGTAGGCCATACTAGTTATATTTGTCATGTACTTTCCTCTCAGTACTCCTGCAACGTCTATCCCTAACAGCCTTCACCACTCTGATCTTCTTGGAGGCAGTGGTGCAGTGTAGGGCAACATGTGCACAGAGAGCACAAGAGGTTTCACTTGCTGGCCATTCAGAGTGCTCATCATCTGACCAACCAGCAGGTTGCTAGGGTGACTAATCCAAGTTTTTGCAACCACCTATGCAAGTTTTTTTCCTGCCATGGTGAATGGTGAAACTTCATAGTAATCGTGCGTTCCTGCTTGTTCTGACCTGGATTTCACTACACCACTTCTGCTGAGACCATTGATTGGCTGCAGCAGTCACGTGTTGTTGAAGTGTCATCACTACTGCAGCTGGATAAAAAGTGCAGGAACTACCAGGTAGGTAATGATCAGTTCTTTATTGCAGGAGGATGTGTACGGGAGAGGAAGGTATAATTAAACTGTGCCGCTGCTATGATCTAGGCGGTGTGCAGGTTAACAGTGAAGAAGCTAATCGGTGGGGGTGTCTAATGACGGACTCCCACCGATCTGATGTTGATTACCTGTCCTGAGGATCAATATCTAGGCACTGCACAACCCCTTTAAGAACATTCCTCATCAAAAGTAGTTAAAATGTAAATGAAACCAAACTTTTGGCTATATAACTGACAAAATATAATGGTATCCTGTTTATCCTAGGATCAAATCATTCAAGCATTGAATTTACAGTCTATGATCCAACAAAAGATTATAAAAGGAGCAACAATCATATAGAGGTAGTGAACAGGTAAGAAACATAATACTTATCCATTAAATGTGTAAAACGAGTTACCTTATTGGCATTTGTAGTTCGCAGTTAAAGGGCTTCTCCTAGACCAGGAACCCCTTTTCATATGTGCAGGCTGGGTTCAAAGGCTAAAAAAAACAACTCACTAGCACTCCAGTTCCAGCACTCCTTTATTCTCGCTAGACCATAAGTGTGGTATGCCATCTTCATGCCTGTCAATGCTGCTGGTCAATCAGTGGCTTCAGCAGTGGCAGCAGTCACATACTGTGCTTGTACACGTCATCTATGAGGCCATTGATTGACCAGCAGTGTTGAAGTGCATATAGATGGCATGTCCAGCGGCATAACTAAAGGCTCATGGGCCCTGATGTAACAGTTCAGCTTGGGCCCCCCCTCCCTCAGTGCTTTGTGGCCAGGGGCAGGGAAGCACATAGCCTTTGTGCTGACTGAGGCAAAGACTGAAACGGCACCCCCCCCCCATGCCAAACTCCTGACCTAACCCCTCCTCTCTAACCAGAGATGTAACTTGAGCAGCATGGACTTTCTATAATACCAGTGTCTGCTTATGTGGCACAAGGGGTCTTTGGGCTCCCTAAGGCTCCTGGGCCTGGTAGCAACTGCTACCTCTGCACCCCCTATAGCTACGCCTCTGGGCATGTCACACATCCAGTGAGCAGAGGAGAAGGGAACTCAGTGCTGGAACCAGAGCTCTGGCGATATAGGTGAGTCTTTTTTCTTTTAGCCCTTGAACCCAGCCTGCACATATGAAAAGGGGTTCCTAGTCTTGGACAACCCCTTTAAAATCTAGCTGTGTCTTATACATTTCTGTGCAGTCTATCTTCTTCATTTTTTATTATTTGGAATAGTAATATTGAATGTCATAGTATTCAGTTTGTTGCCTCTGTGTTTAGGAAAGATGATCTATCCCTTGTACCTGCCTGGGTGAAGCATAAAGAATCAAGTGCATTACCACTTCCCACTACAATTCAGGAGCCCTTTAACTTATGTATCGATGCTGTGCACTATATACCTGACTGTGCCACTGTAGTAAAGGTAAAAAAAAAAGTTTGAATTGCATTGCTTGACTATGAAATGTTTGGTCATCGTAATACGTTTTCACCTTAATGAACATGTGTGGTAATTTGTGAAACTTAAAAAGGAAAAGTGTAAAATGAATGCAGATAAAAAAAGGTATTGTGTTAGCCAGTAGAAAAATGTTACCTTTTAATGGCTGTTACATTCCAAGCTTTAGGGACAACTAGGTCTCTTCATCAGGTATAGTATAGCAAACAAATAGACAAGGACTCTTAATATGTTTCTTTAAATGAGAATGATAAACGTTAAAGTGGTTCTCGGGATTTTGATATTGATGGCCAATCCTCAGCATAGGTCATCAATATCTGATCGGTGGAGGGCCAACTGATCAGCTGTTTGAAGAGGCTGTGGCGCTGTAGTGAGTGCTGAGGCCTCCTCACAGCTCATCAAGCACAGTACCGTACATTGTATAGTTGCTGTGTTTGGTATTGCAACTCAATTCCACTCTATTGAATGGGATTGAGCTGCGCCTAGGTCTTGTGACCGAAGCACGTGATGTCACCCGAGCGCCACAGCCCCTTTCAAACAGCTATTCATCAGGGTTGTCAGGAGTCAGAAGTCCACTGATCAGATACTGATGACCTATCCTGGGGATAGGCCATCAATATTTAAATCCTGGACAACCCCTTTAATGCAGATATAAACGGTTACATTAAAGGTAGTATGTGCTATACTAAATTTGCTATCCTTTTCTACTGTCTACCATATTGTATGTAAGGGACTATGAAAATCATTTCTTTATTTCACAGCCCTATAGGTGAGAGACTGACAAATCAGTACAGCATTTGCTAGTGAAACATAATTTTATGATGATCACTTAGTTCATAAGGGAACAGGAGTCCATGCAGTACTCTTGCAGAGGGACTTTTTTTGACAGAGTGCCTCCAATGACACACACAACCATATCTACATCTAGAAATGTAAAAGTGTTAGTAGAAGATACAGTCTGGAAAGCAGAAAATGCTATAACATGAACTTTTATGAGTATTTAGAGAGGTTTCTGAAGTCACAAAGACCCTTGTGGTTAATAGCATTGTGGTGGTAGTGATGGTGCATTATATCTATTTTTCTGTTGCCTTCAAAAATGTAATTTGAATATCAAAAAGATGAACAAGGGCAACCTTTTGCTTATGTCATATTATGACAGCTTTAAAGCTCCACAATAATAGTAGTTCTTCTGTTGGAAAACTCTATAAACATATTAAGTAGTTCTTATATGTGTTTAGGTTTCTGCAAAAATTCTAAACTCCGGAACAAAATCTGGATCAGAAATTGTGGCTTTTTCAAGTATTTCCAGTTCAGCCCGAAATCCTGTCTTTAATTACTGCCAAAAACTGAACACTGAGGATGGAAAACTAAATGTTAGCACCTATGTTCTCTTTGAAGTGACTACAGTAGACCAAGATTCTGGAAATGTGGTTGTAATTGGTAATTATATGCCTAATCTGTTCATTTATATGCAGTTATAATTTAGGAACTCATGACTGTTCGGGTTTTATATTTATTATTTTCATTATTTGTTTCCAACAGTTGTATTCAGACATGGACAGCTGTAGATATATAGATGAGAGGAAGGAAGGCTGGTCATACACGTTAGAAAGCTGTGTGCCAGACGCTTGTTCAGCAGACCCTTCCATACATATGAGTGCCCCGTTTGGCCAAGCCTGCTTGTGTCCTGAACAGGGAGAGGGGAGGTTTTTCCTATGTGACTTAAAGGATCAACAGTTGAGATCCAGCAGTTCGATCATTGTCTGTCTTGACATCAGCAGTTGAGAAACCCCTATACAAATTAGATGGTTGGCTGAACCCACCAAAATCAGAAAGTCTGGTCAACATTAATCTAATGTGTATGGCCACTTCAGGGCTCTGTTCACACTAGTGTCATGAATTCCATTTATGAAACCATGACAACTACAGTTTTTCAAACTATTAAGTAAGTGTGCCAATCAGTATATCAATATAGAACAAATATTAGTTAAAGGGGTGTTCCGGAAGCACTTACAGAACTGTCTAGGGGGTGAGGGACTGAGGCCTCACTACACACTACACTCTGGCACTTGCATATACTGGCTGCTCAGCCATGATTGCATATTATAGGCAGGATCACATCATTACCATCTATTGTAGAGCAATGTAATGTATAGTGAGGCTCTACACTCTTTCTCCCTAGGCAGTTCTGTAAGTGGAGGCAAGCAGTCCTGCTCACATTCTAGGACAGGTTGCTCACACGTCAGTTATTTGATTAGTTATTTCCATCAGTAATTGTGAGCCAAAACCAGGAGTGGAGCCTCCACAGAGATCAGGTGTAATGAAAAATTTGCAATTGCAATGTGTTTTTGCAATGTGTTTTTGACCCGCACCTTTTGGCTCGCAATAACTGATGGAAATAACAGATCAAATAACTGACGTGTTAATAAGCCCTTAATGTGTTTTTAATTTCAGGAGAAGGTGTCATTAAAATGTTAATGTTTTTCAATTACCTTTAGGGCCCATTCAGATGTCCGTGGTATTGTGGGTCCGCAAAAAAGCGGAACCGCAATAGCACGTATGCCGTCCAACATGTGTTCCACAATTTGTGGAACACATGGCTGGGCGCCCCGTTCAAAATGCCGATTCATGTCCGCTATTGAAGTGAACGGGCACACACCAATTCCGCAATTTTGCGGAATAGGTGCGGACCCGTTCACACGGTCGTGTGAACGGGCCCTTAGTCAGATTTCACACACTTTAGTTTGGATAAACTTTTTATCCATAACCAGGAGCTAACACTTATATGTCTTCCTTTTAGAATCCACTATTGGTTTTTGGCTGTGTAAAAGTTTTTTGATTTATATATCATTATTTGAAAAAACTAATTTACTCTGTATTTATACCTACTATAACTTCCATCTCTTATCTAGGAAACTGCTTGCTTCGTGTGTTCAATAATGACGGAAAGCTCAATGTTGGGGGATTTCAACTAAAGCTTAGAACAGGTGTACCAAACAAAAAACTACAAACTCTTACACCTCCTGATTTAGCCAACTATCCTGCTTTTCCGTGTTGTTCTCTCTTGGTTCGACTGCTGCCGCATACACAGGTAGGTTTAAATACACTATCCCATTATGTCTATATAATATGTCAGATGAGTTTAGTCAATATGCATGTGAAAAATCAAAATTAAATTTTTTGTTAAAGTTTTCTCAGATTCCTATATTGATGATGTGTCCTCAAGATAGCTCCGGTGAGCGCTGAAGCCTGTTTCCAGCTTACCAAGCACAGTACCATCCATTGGATAGCGGCTGTGCTTGGTATACAACTCAGCCTCATTTCCTTCAATGGGATTGAGCAGCACTGAGGTGACGTGACCAACTAACATGATGTCACTGGTCCCAGAGTGCTGCGGCCTCTTCAAACAGCTGATCAGCAGCCGTCCGAGTTGGCGGACCCCCGCAGATCTAATGACCTATCCTATACAGTGCTGCATATAAAGAAAGTGCATGTGTAGGTGATTTTGGGGTGTATTTTTCCCATTGAAAGCAAAAAAGGTGAGGCTGCAGTAAAATATACTAATAATATATAGCACATATCACAGACTTATACAGCACTGTGTCCTACAGCACTGTGTGAATGATAACACCATTCACTGACATATTCACGAGAATATCTTGTGAAATTTAACGAATACTCATTTGTAAACTAAATGCAATAACATACATAGTATAATAAAAAAATTAAAGGAAAAACTTCATGTTTTTTTTCAGGATTTTAATATTGATGGGCTATTCTCAGGATAGGCTATCAATATGTGATCAGTGGGGGTCCGACACCCCACACCTCAGGTGATTAGCTATCCTGCAGTGTCTCCAGCGTGGTCTTCACAGCTCTGTCCATTGTAGCTGCAACGCTAGTCCCATTCACTTCAATTGGAACAGTGCTGGAGCTAATGCAGACCAGCTGATCGGTAGGCCATAAAAATTAAAATCCCAGAAAACCCCTTTAACACTATGACAGGTAATGCTGCTCTCTAGTAATGAACTTAAATTTTAGTAAAGTAAAATAATGTTCCTAGCAGTTTACTGTTTGAGGATCTGTAAAGTCCTCACCGAACTGAAAAAAAGGCTGCAGATGGATCTTCACCTGTTTGACACTTTTTCTTCCCATTGGCCCATAATCGGTGCTGTTAATTTCGGCACCTGTGAATTGTCAGGTGGAGTCTCTCTCTATTGGTCCTTCAACCCTCCTGCCAATAGGGTAGCAAAACACAGGGGCAGAAGGAGTGGAGTAACACATGGGCAGGGGAAATTACTTTTGTAATTTCGGACAGTCTTGAGATCTTCTTGTCACAGAATTGTGACACAGGACCATGGGAGGAATGGTCTGAAAGTTATATATTTTCCACTGGTTGCAGAAAAGTCTGCTGAGCCAAAAAATGTTATAATGTGCTCGCCTGTTTTGGCACAGTTGTGAGAACCTCCAGTGATAGAGTCCTGCTGGTTGGATTCCCATCGATTAGAGTTTTATGCCATGCAATCCTTTGTTGGAAAACATATGAACATGTAAGTTTAGTTGTATGCAAATAACTACAATAAGCATCTATATTCAGGAGGCATAGGAATATGTAGTTTGTTTCAAATGAGCCAACATGCCAGATGTTGGTACTTCCTAAATACTAGAACCACACAACTGCCAAGAGTTGACCTTAACATTTATGTGAAAGAGCACAATGAAGACGGTCACACAATATTCTCATTGACTTCTATGTTTTGGAGAGGTTCAATGTTCTTTTGCTGTGATCAAACCACAAGTATGAAGACCTAACCATATGCTAAGGTGGTTATCTCCAACTTTGGTTCTTAAAGTGTTGTAAAAATACAACATCTAGCATTCTCTTATATTTTCACTGATCCAATCAGCAATTAAGCAATTATTATGCCTATGGATGGTTTATTTTTGAACACTCTGTGGGCCCACCTAATAGATCTTCCACACATTACATTACTGTCATTTCTGTGTCATGCCATGCTCCATCCAGAGCGCCATGACCCCTGTCAAATTGACCCACCCCTTCAGTGCTATCATCTTGATATATTCCATCTTGATACATGAAAGTGTGCTCCATAATTCCTGAGAAAGCCCCAGCTTCAATGTGCATCAGCAGAAACACTCCATTGGGGTGCAAGGCAAGTTGGGAACTCCCTTCCTTGCTTCCACCGAGAGACCCGGATTCATAGTTCCATGTAGCTGGCAGACAAATGGGAACAAACTCCTCCCTGTGTATGTAGCAAAAAGACAAAGCTCTCCCCACTGACCGAAGCCAAAACATTGACACTAGAGAGTGCTCCTTTGAACTAGAGTCATTGTGTTGATGCTACTTGGTTTTGATTCAGCTCTAACTCCATGGTAACCAGTGAGATGGGCACTCAGTCAGTACTGCAGAAAAAATGGGTTGCCAACCCTGGCGTAATGGTTTGTTTGACTTAAAGGGGTTGTCCGAGTTATGACAAAAAATATATAGCACTGTAAATCTGATGGGCAGCAATATATAACTAAGTTAAGCAAATTTTAGGCAAAAAAAATCCATATTTCCTAATTTCCCTGGTTCTCTTCTGGTCTTTGTTTACATGCAATAACAACAATCTCAGCCCCTCCCCCTTCTCCCCCGCTCTTTGCAAAGGGAATTAATACAAGTGCTGAGTGACATGTCTGCCTGCTGAAATACTCAGCAGCATGTTGTATGTGTAGGACTACAAGTCCCAGCTGTACAATGACACTGCTAATACATACAGGAATTTCTCCCTACCTGTTCTTGTACAATACAATTCCTCTACAGCTCTTGTGCCCAGCATTTGTCTCCTCTCACTGCTGCAGCTACTGTTTGTTGTAAAGCCTTGAGCCCTCAGTGTGTTCTGGCTGAAGGGGTTAATGTTTTATCTGAAGGAAACCAGGGAGAGAGCAGATAGCAGCCCGGCAAAGAAAGGGGGCGTGGCCAGTGACATCTCGTGTACAGACTGTTATCTGAACTCTGAGGCTTGTGAACGAAACATCACAGAGCAGAGAGATAAGGTGACATCACAGGTCAACTCTGAGAAACCAGCAGCTTTAGAAACACAAAGTATATGGGAAAGTTGTTATACCTGACAAGTTAGAAACATATAAAGAACAAAAAAATTAACTCGGACAACCCCTTTAACCTGTAATTTTCTTTTGACTAGTTTTAAAAAATTTACTTAGAGTCACTGATGTTAGGCTCTCTATACACATTAGCTAGCAGTCTGTCAAATGCTCAATTAGCCAACATTTATTCCTTCTGACCCCTCAGTTGGAGAAATCCAACAGCCACTTCCTCTATCCCCTGATATCTGCTGTCAGATGAGAGTCAGGACACATCCTTAGACATTAGATGGTTGGTGAGTCCTGGCGATTTGACGGGTTAAGCCAACAATCATATAATGTTTAAAGCCACCTTTAGGGTGTATAGGTAAATGTAGTAGAAATTATTTTCTTTTATCTTTTAATTGAAAAGGTTTTTCCAGGCCACAGATATAGGTGAGCTATTCTCCAGGTACATGGAAATACCTGGCACACCCACCGATAAGCTATTCCCTGCAGCTTCATTAGGAAGCACAGCTCTATTCAAAGTGTGGTGTTCATGCGAGGTTACAGCATTTCAGCTCCTTTTCAATTGAGTGCAATAACTTGGATCAGCCATTACACTGATTTGTAGGGGTGAAGAGTGTGAAACCCACCAATAATCTGATATTGATGACATATCCTGAGGATAAGTCACCAATATCTGGAAAACCCCTTTTTAAGTGAAAAGTTTACAAGTGTCAGCTCAAAGAACCGTTCACAAGGAATGAGCAATTCAACTCCTCAAAAGCAAGTCATTTATATATACAGTTGGTATATTGTATATCATTAATATTATATTCCCTGTGCCATAAACAATATAGAAATAATTCTGCTTATCTAGGTACTGGATAATCTAAAGCACATCCTCTTCAAAGAGCAGCTGCCCTGATCTGAAATATGTGTGGATTCTAAACTGTCTTCGTTCTGCAAATGATAGTCATTGGCATATTTAGGTCAGAGCACTGGAGCAAATCTCAGTATTCATCTGAAAAGTGCTCATGCATGTTGTATTGTGTCACAAATGCAAACTGTAACTAGGAAGCAAATGTACGTACTATATCTCAGAACAAAATCTGCTTCAGGCCAACAGTATTATCACTAAGATCTACACAAAGGATAGATCACAATAATAAAGCAAATACATTGAGAGATTGCAACGGATAATATATTAGACTGCTGATGTCCCTGGAAAGTCTGGATTCTAGGAAGTGATAGGAATTCTGTAGTAATCTGAAAAAGTAATTAACCAGCTTTTGAAGTTCTACTTGTTTTCTAATTTTGTTAAAATTATATTAATAAATTAATGGAATTTAAAAAAAAATGTGCATGGATAGGTGATCCATCCATATACAGTCAGGGCACCGGCTGATTGTAAAACAACAGGCACCAGTCGGCTCAGCTTCTGAGTGGGCTCCATCAAGACCATACTTCTGCCGTACATATACAGCGATGTCTATAGATGACCTATCAGAGATTACCTATTAATTAAATCAAGTTTTTATGTTAAACATATTTTTAAGAATTTTTGATGATGTTATTTTTCTTTTTCCATGTCATTAATTATATTGAATAAAAATACCTAAAATCTTGCAAGTTTTGCATTGGCCGGTAAGCCTAACAATAGGCTATAAATATATATATATATATATATTCCCCTAGGGGAAGCTGCCTTAAGTACACAGCAGTGTCCAGCGATTGGCTGGGGAAAACTATGTTATGCACATATCCCTTTAAGGCCCACATGACCTGGAGGGGAGGCACAGGATGCGGCCTACAGCTGGGGAGCACATGGCTGGGCCTGCTTCCAGCAGCCAGGGGGAACAAGTGGGTCCAGACCACTAGGCAAAAGAGGGACTGGCCTAGTGAGTTATGCGACACCTGTGCCCGCTCTGAGAAGTGACGCACTTTGTCACAACTTTGGAAGTTGCTTGGGGTCATTGCCCATTTGGACGATGCTTTAACTTCCTGGCTTGAAGTTTTGTTTCAGTATCTTCACATAATTTTCCTTCCTCATAATGCCATATGTTTTGTGAAGTGTACTAGTCCTTCTCAGAAATAACCCCCCACAACATGATGGTGCCACCTTTAGCTTCACAGTTGGGTTGGTTTTCTTTGGCTTGCAAGTCTCCCACTTTTTCCTCAATACATAACAATGGTAATTATGTCAGTTCCATTTTTGTTTCATCTGACCAGAGGACACTTCTCCAAAAGATCTTTTTCCCAATGTGCAGTTGAAAGTTGGCTTCTTCCTTGGTGAGAAAGGTACATGATGTAATCTGTAGTGAATGTAATTTTCTCATCAGTTACTGTATTTATGAGTTATCCTCTCCCTTCTAATTTTTACCTGTGTCATGTGACCAACTCTCTGATCCCCATCTGACACAGGACAGGAAGTCAGTTATTTCTCTATTCATTCCTATGACACTGAGAGTTAGGCTCCCATAGAAATTCGTAGGGAAATAGACTTCCTGTCCACACATAAGATGCTGTGTTATTTGGAAAGTTTATTGCTTGTCACACGACACAGGTGAAAAGCAGAAGAACGGGGATAGCAAATACAACAAATACGTTTTAATACTAAACAAAAAAAAATAAAAACTTTTGACAAAATAATTTTTTGTCATCGCCGTATTCTGACCCCCCCCCCTTTTTTTCTTTTTTTTTATAGCTATGTCCACAGAGATTTGTGAGGGCTCATTTTTTGCAGGACGATCTGTAGTTTTTGCTCATACCATTTTGGGGTGTGTATGACCTATTGATCACTTTTCATTACATTTATTTAGGGCAGCAAAGTGCCGAAAAAAGGAAAATTGACCATTTTTTCCCTTTACACCATTCACCATATGGGATAAAAAAAATTTTATATTTGAATAGTACGGGTGTTTTTGTTTGTAACAATGCACATGATGTTATTTTTTTAAATTGATTTTTATTTTGGGGAAAGTGGGGGTGATTTGAATTTTTTAATTTCTTTTATATTTTTCAAAACATTTTTTTTACTTTTTTTCTTTTTGTTAGGTCCCCAATTAGACCAGCAGATTGCAATTTGTATAGAATAATGGAATTTGCTCCACTTTATTACAGTTCAGTGCTGCCACCTACTGGGCTGAACTGTAATATACAAGTACTAAGCCTGGAAGCCTAGTACAGGCTCCTGCTCATTACTATGAATGAACACCTTCCCTGATCTCCGTGGGGGATGGGGGGAGTCAGGGCATTCCTTACCCAGAAGCCTCTCTTGACATGTCTTTTTTAATAGCTACATGCATCCCTCATGTAATAACAGTTCTGGAGCATCTATTCTTATGACTCTGTGTTGTGCCATTCCTGTATTATTTCAACTAGAAGGAATTAATTGCTAGCAGTCTGCAGTAAGGGTACAGAGGGGTGGTAACCAGTTAGGGGTGTGTTCCGGCACAGTCTGACAATGGCAGCACTGACTGGATAGAGTCAGACTGTGCAGGGACACCCCCCCAACTGTCTAACTCCCCTCTGTACCCTTTCTGCAGACTGCTTGCAATTCATTCATAACTTCTAGTAGAAATAATAAAGGAATGGCAGAACATAGAGTTATAAGAATAGATGTTCCAGAACTGTTATTACATGAGGAATGAATGTAGGTATTAAAACAAGCATGTCAGGGTGTCACACTCCGGTGTGGGGGTTAGATACCACACCAAGCACAGGAGGGAAAGGGGGGGAAAGGAAATGGAGATTAGGCCTCGAAACCCGGGAAGGCAGATGGACAACTCCTAGAGAAACCCTGACTCCAGTCCTGACTAACAACCAGTATGAACAGGCCTCGAAGTTAGGTGAGTTCATAAGCAGGATACCTAGGACCCTAACTGTCCCTGTAGGATCCTGAAGCTAATGTCAGGAATGAGTCACACTGTTCCTCCACCAACCTGGACGAACAGGAGTCTCCCCTCAGGCCCAATTACCAAACTCAGGGAAGGGATACACTCAAATAATACAAAAAGGGAAAGAGGACACTTAACTTTCCAGTAGAAAATGGCAGCCACGAAATCTCCACTGAGAATCACACACCATCAGGCCACAGATGCAACAGAAAGTATAAACTGCACAGGATGGTTGGAGAAGCAACACTAAATAGGCAAGGATAATTGATAAGACACCTACACCTGAAGGGAGAGGGTGTGGTGAATGTCAGCAACAAAACAACCAAAGGAGAACCTGTCAGATTAACCCACGTGTTGCCAACCTCACTGACCTCCTGCCACCTGTTGCAGGAATGTCAGTATGTCCTGGCACGTTCATGACACAGGGGTAGTGACAGGTCCTCTTTAAGGGTTTTAGCCACGGCACCTGAGGGGTTAAATGTCCGTGGTCTGCATTCCCGCCAATCGTGGACATTAGCCGCTGGTGTCTGCCTGAAACAGCAGGCACCCGGCGGCTATGGTGCTCGCTCCTCAACAATCTTTAAAGACCTGACATCTGCCATACATATACAGTGGATGTCATGAAACAGTTAAACTATTAACAGTTCTATTTTTGAAAGCATTCTTACTTTGTAGCATTACCTGCCTAAATCTTAAAACTATATATATACATATATTGCAAATTACAGGGCGCACAAAGCCTTTATAACGTGAAGGTAAAGGAGATACTGTATAAAAAACACAAGGCAAGAGACGATTTTTCTTATTTGACTAGAATGTTCCTTTATAGGGGATTTCCACATGATTAACACTGGTGTCATATCAATTTGATATGCTCTCTTCACGGCGGAGATTTGGCTTTGCATGCATGGTCAGTCATTTTAGTCTATGAGACATATGAAATAATCTGAATGCTCAATTTCCATAGCTCCTGTAGGTTTCAGTGATGATGGACCAGGCAACTCTCAAGCAGGAATATGAGTATATACAAATAATGTTTATTCTAAGGTTTTGGAAACAGTAGTATACCTAACATAAAGCAGTATAAAGCCGCATTGTATCTGTCCTTCAGTGACATCTGCCTAGCAGTACTGACATCATGAAGACACTTCTGTTACATTTGGAGTAGGACATGCTGGAGGCTAAGAAGCAGCATATAGTCAGTTGTCTTACGCTGCTAATTTTGCTGTTCTTTTATATGGCTCCCATAGCATTTTATTAAAAGCTGCTGCAGCTGAAATCTTTCTAAAAATTGTTTCAATAACAGAGTACGCAGTCCAAGCATGAATGCAAACCATTACAGACATCATTATGTTGATTTAGTGTTGCTGAACCAGCATAACATATGTCAGTATGTACAGTGCCAAATACTTCTCGTTTTCACTATATTCGCTGTCTTCCTGCAGCCCCCAGAGCCCATGACCAGCTATACATCGGGCTACTACTTCACTGATGATGCCAAACCTACGAAG
Organism: Rhinella marina; assembly: GCA_900303285.1. NCBI lineage: Eukaryota > Metazoa > Chordata > Amphibia > Anura > Bufonidae > Rhinella > Rhinella marina. Next base: position 901,871 of record ONZH01023284.1, read on the forward strand.
TCAGAGCTCCAGATTATATCCACATTTCAGGAGGATGTCTTGTTTCCCAAGAGTGTAAAAGATATGGCAGAACATTTAATGGAGAAAGAGCAAAGCCAAGGTATATAGACTACAGACTGGGATGCAGTAGTGGAACATGTGGATGCTGGTTATTTTTTCCTGGCTTTATGCAGCGTTATGCATTTCATCTTCTTTTACATTTAAACAAATGACATAATGAGGGACATTAGGCCTGCTAAAGAAAACTCTTTGAACAGCAATCAAGTACTGTATTTCTGCCAACTATCATCACCAGTCTTCCTACAAACAATGCAATCCAGCTATTAACTATGCGTCTATAGCAGTTTACTGTAGGACTGGATGTGTTTAAGTATCAAGTGCTACAGTTTTTATTATAGTACAATATTTGAAATACTCATATTTTAGAACTTGAACATTTTCATTCCACATCATATTTTTATGACAAATGTATTCATGTTTATTAACCGTTTCGCTCCCAGGGGTGTTTGGACATTTTGCCCCTCTAGTAAACAGTCTGTATATTTTACTCTAAAGAGCGAGTATGGATAGGATAGGGATAGTGTAAAATGTAAACTTTATTGATGTTTGGTTGTGGTGTGTGGTGCTAATTATTTGTCACTGTGATTATTTGTCACTGGAATATCTCAGTCTGTGTAGCAGCTAGAGATGTGAGCCATGTCTTGTTTTAACCCCTTCCCGACCAGCGCCGTACAAGAGACTTGCTGCTACTTACCGCCATCGGTGGCGTCTTCTAGGCCCTTCTGATGCCGTGATCACACGTGATCACGACATCAGGATGCGTCTGAACCCGGGGTCTGGCCAATCGGGGTGTCTGTACACCATATGAAAACTAATCCTCGCTGGTGAGAATTACAGTTTTCAAACTGCAATTCTTATTCTGGCCACTAGATGGCAGGCCAGGATAAGAAATGAGCAATTCACGGATTTATCTCAGTCTAGTAAAACCCTGATTGCTCATAAAGAAAAAAAAAAACACAATATATCAGCTCATATTTGAGCTTAAAAATAGTCAGAAATTTTTTTTAAAAAAGTTACAAAATATATAAAAAATAAAAAATATATAAAAGTTCAAATCACCCCCCTTTCCGTATAATGAAAAAATCAATACCTAAATAACAATAAATATAGACATCATGGGTATCACCGTGACCGAAAATGCCCGTACTTTTAAAATATAAAAAAAAATTCCAATACGGCGAATTGTGTGGCGGAAAAAAGCGTCCAAATGGTGATTCACCGTTTTTTGTCGCTTTTTTTTCTAAAAAAAATTAAATAAAAAGTGATCAAAAAGTCATACACACCCCAGAATGGTATCAATAAAAAGTTCAGATCGCCCCGCAAAAAATGAGCCCCCATACAGCTCCGTACACATAAATACCAAAAAGTTATAGGGGTCAAGATATGACAAGGAAAAAAAAAAGGGCAACTTTCTAATTATTTTATCACTATCAAAACGCAGGAAAAACTATACATATTAGGTATTGCCGGATTCGTACTGACCAGTAGAATGAAAGTAACTGGTCAGTTTTAATGCACATCGAACGCTGTAAATAAGAAACCCGTAGAACTGTAGCGGAATAGCGTTTTTTTTGCAATTTCACCCGATTTGGCATTTTTTTCCCGCTTCCCACTACACCATATGCAATATTAAATGGTGGCGTTGGAAAGTACAACTTGTCCCGCAAAAAACAAGCCCTCATACAGCTATCTGAACAGAAAAATAAAACAGTTATGGCTGTTTGAAGGCAGGGAGCGCAAAACGAAAACGCAAAACCGAAAAAACCTCCGGGGTAGAAAGGGTTAAAGCTGGCATTCAGTGCTATCTGCCCTGTGTCCAGAGATAAAGCCTTTGGAAAGTTTGAGATACATCCTTGGCAGAGAAATGGTTAATTCCTTAGTGACCAGTTATTTTGGGATTTGTCCTAAGTGTCTATCTGTAAGTGTCTAATCACTGGGGGACCCACATCTGTGACCCCCACTGATCACAAGAATGGGGGGACTGTAACAAAAGGAGGTTTATCTCTAGGGGCATTGGTTCTGAGGAATATATGTTGCATAGAGATTAGGTTTCTAAATATAAATGTGTTTGCTCTTAGTATTGTGCAATCAAAACTGGTCATTGGGGGGAACCAACGACTATGGAAGGATATTAAAGAGGTTATTTGGGATTTTGATATTGATGGTCCCAGGATTGGTCATCAGTATCAGATTAGTGAGAGTCTGAGTCCTAGCACTCCTGCCGATCAGCTCTTCGAAGAGGCCACGGTAGTCTATGAGTGCCTAGGCCTCTTTCTAGACCAGTGACATCACCATACATCAGTCACATGGGCTAGGTGCAGCTCAGTCCCATTCAATTGAATAGGGCTGATCAGCAATGCCAAGCACAGCTGCTGTTCAATGGACAGCCCTGTGCTTGGTAAACTGCGAGGAAGCAGCAGCGCTCACCATAGCTCCAATGAGTGTAGTGGCCTCTTCGAACAGCTAATCGGCCAGTGTGCCAGAACTCCTAAGGATAGGTCATCAATATCAATATTCCGGATAACTCCTTTAAAGTCAGGTCTGGAGCTACAGCTTTCAATCTATTATAATAGATAATAATTGAATTCATTTGTTATCCAGTATTGCATTTTCTATATACATTGTATTGTATTTTTAATATACATTAATTTTTAATATGAATACAAGGTACTAATCTTTAAGTTTTTGTGAAATTTTTATTATCAGTGTCTGAAAGTCAGGTGCAGGACTGGTATGAAACACGGTTAGGTGGTCAGAAGTCATCCTGGACACAGCCATCAATAGCTTATTGCAACACGCTCAGTGTGGTACGATATAGACAGCAAACTGGTCTGCGTGTCCAAATAAAGCAAGCATTTGGGATAGAAGGTACATTACAGCATTATTAATCCATTATTAGGTTGTTCTTAATATTTATAACATGTGAAATGTACTACCTCCCTTAAAGAGGGCCTGTCACCTGTGCAATCTTTTAAATCTACATACCCCTATCTATCTGTGACTCTCCCCTGAATCCACCATGACTTTCATTTTCTTTGTATTTGCTCCTCCCACATGGCCAACTTATAAGGCTTGTTAATTTGGGTGCCCGATCATATGCTAAGGAAACAGCCAAGGGTACCCCCACCAGATCTCATTTCCTAAGGGAAAGTGATATTCACTGCTTTGATACTGTCCGCATTGATTGGAGTTTCCCAGGATTAGAAAAAAGGTTCTTAGTTTTTCCAGAAGCAGTACTACTCTTGTCAATGGACTGTATGTAGTATTGCAGCCCAGTGCAATATCAGATACAATCCACGGACAAGAGTTTCTGAAAAAATACCCTTTTCTAATTCTGGACAACCCTTTACAGGGGTTTCCAGAAATTAAATAATTCCTTCAAAGGACTAAGAATTATTTTTATAAAATAAAAGAAGCAGTACTCACCTGACTAGTCCTCCACTGTTCCATCACTTGCTTTCCTCCCTGGTGACTCTGTTCTGGCCCCTCTCAACAAGAAGGAAATGACTTCTCTGTCAGTCACTGGCTGCAGTGGTGACCCACCTCAATCAGTGATTGGCGGAGACTGAGAGAACATTTCCTGCATGCCGAGAGGGACAAGAATGTAGTTACCAGTGAGGCGAGTATGGCTTCTTTTATTTTTCACAGCATTTTGAGCCATTTGTTTTTAACTGCCAGACAAATCGTTTAGGGTGGCTGCACACTTTATGCAGATTTATGTGCCGAAAATCAGCACCAAAACCATAAAAAAATCCGCACATAAATCCGCACTATTTATTGAGTTTTTTATGCTTTTGTTTGTGTAAACTTGATGACAATTTTCCACAGATCTCAGCCTTCTATTGAAAAGAGTGAAATCCACACAAGAAAAATGCAACAATTGACATTCTGCAGATTTTAAATGTCCACACCTAAGAAAAAAGCAAAGTGTACATGAGATTTGTCTAATCTCATACACTATGCTAGTAATGTATTAGGCTGTGTTTTTCTGCATGAAAATCGACACAGAAAAAATGCATGTAATCCGCATTGTGTGCAGACACCTTTTAGCATAGCATTAAAGTGAGTTACTTGTGCTTGGTAAAAACAAACCTAAGTGCAGTACAATTACCCATTATTTTTCTACTCTTTTCTAGCAATGATACTAACTACGTGGACATTCTGGGGATTAAAAAAAATACTGAACCCAACATGTTATAATAACAATATAATTACCTATAAGATTTCTCTATGCACCCTCAGTGCTGCTGTTTCTGTCCGCCACGGCATCTTTATTTCTAAACTGGCATAAAATCCACAATACCTCTGTGGTCAAGGTATCTGGTATACATCCAGGACATAGTGGTACACGCTGTGAGGGATCCAGGCTATGAATCCCAGTAGTTCCCATGAAATTCCCTGTTACAGAGATCCTAAATATGGTTACGTACTTTACTGAATAGATACTGTTGCAGTAGCCCTATACACACACCTGCAATACGGTGCTATATACTATACTAGCAGAAGGACCCGGCTTCACCCTGGTATATTTAATCTATTTCATTTAATGTCTGTGTGTGTCGTTAAAAGATTTCAAGAGTGACCTCTACAGCACCCTGCCTCCTTAAACAGTGACCTCCACACACACCCCCACAGAGCCCTGTCTCCTTAAAATGGGACCTCCACAGCAGCCCACCCCCTTAACTTTGACTTTCACAGCAGCCTGCCCCTTTAACAGTGAGTTCCACAGCACCTCACCCCCTTGACAGTGACCTCCACAGGGGCCCACCCCCTTAACAGTGACCTCTACAGCAGGTTACAGCCCCCTTAACAGCGACTGCCCCTTTAACAGTGACCTCTTAATACCCCGCTGCCCCTTTAATAGTGGCCTCCACAGTCCCCTCCTCCCTTAACAGTGACCTCCACAGTGCCTGCCTGTTTAACAGTGCCCTCCACAGCAGCCTGCCCCCTTAAAAGTAACATTCACAGCGCCCTCTCCTTTAACTGTGACCTCCAGAGCAGTTAGGGTGGCCACTAGCTTCACCCCAGAAAGCTGGATCTCACCAGCCATGCCCCCAAACATGAAGGCACGCCCCAGGTCCCCGTAAAGCCACACCCCTAAACATTAAGTCACACACCCCGGCTCTGTGAAAACACAGAGGAGAAGAAGAAGTTCCTGACCTGAAGGTGAGCTAGGGACAGCCCGGTGCTTCGCTCCCCCTGAGTCAGCCACAGGAACTCAGGGAGCCATGTCTGCGGGCTCTAGTGACTGACTGGGGGTGAGAGAATCCTCAGTCAGTTGCTGCAGCTCACGCTCAGACAGCACAACGCTGCTGTCTGAGTGTGAGCTACTGAAAGGGTGGACATCCTTCTGTCCGTCCAGGCAGTGCGCCAAATGGAGGACAGGGAGCCAGAAAACCGGACTGTCCGGCCTTAAAATGTCTGGCCACTCTAACAGCAGCCTGCCCCTAGGGTTGCCAGAGGTCCGGTTTTAGGCTGGACAGTCTGGCTGTCAGACTCCCTGTCCTCCGTCCGGCGCAGGGCCTGGATGGACACAGGGATGTCCTTTTGAACAGCTGCCAGCAGCATTGTGCAGTCTGACCATGAGCTGCAGGGAGAAAGTCACTCTCCCTCCCACCCCTGCAGCTGACAGAAGTTGATTTTTACTTTAATTTTTTCAATCCCTATCGGCTGCTGAGTGGGAGGGGACATGGCCTGATGGGTTGGGGGTGTGGCTTAGCGGGACTTGGAGGCTGGCTTTTAAGTCCTTCTTTTGAGGGTGGCCTGAATTACAGGTTGATGCCATGGTAATTTAGGAGGAAACACAGTGGGTAGCAGTGGAAGAAAACATCTTTTATAACTACTAAACGGTAAATATGTGAAATTTACATTATTAGATAATGATTCATGATGAGTTAGTCTAAAACAGAAGTTATATTTATGGTAACTGGAATACTCCTTTACCCCTGTCATCCACAGCACTCTTCCCTTTTAAAGCTGGCCTACAGCAGTGAAGAAAAATGGCTGGGTTGTTATGGAAACCTGATGTGAAATTGTGTGTATGTGGAGACTAATGGCCTGCGAGCTTCTATTGGCTGATAAGGGTCATGTGACCAGGCTTCTATTGGCTAATGCGTTTTTTTCTCAGGAACGGTACATCCTGGAGAGCTGAGACTTGGTCTAAAACCTTCCCGGACACCTGATGACCCGTGTGCCAAATTTCATGATTGTAGCTGTGACAATGCGGATTCCTTTAGCGGACATACACACATACATACATATACATACACTCAGCTTTATATATTAGATACTATAAGAGCTTTAGCTGCATGTTTATGTATTAGTGAGGCAAAATATATCTACTGTAATTACATATCCAACTCCTTTCCTGCATTTGTCTGTATAGTGTCATATAGTTTATATTAAAAAACTGCTGCAGGAACACTACACAGTATGTAAAGAGTGTTGTGTATGTAGTACTGTCAGTGATTATAGATATCGACAGTGTCTGCATTATGTAGAAAAACTGTTTCAATGTAATATCTACCTACAGTATGCAGCAGGCAACAGAGGAGCTGTGCTGCGCATAAATACCCGATGGAAGCAGGCAGCCCTGCAAGAAGGGCCAGAGCTGGTGGTAGAGGTAGAATGGAGGGTTTGAAATTCAGATGACTTGACTGTCTTTTATGATTGGTCGATAGATTCATCTGGTTTTGGAGCAATTGTTGCTGGTAAATGTATGATACACACAGTGGCAGGCAGATGAGGGAGGGGTGACTAAGACATAGGGCCCCTTCCTCCATGTGTAGGGTACATTGCTTTATGTAAGATACACCACCGTTCATGATTCAGTTCCCTAATAGTTTAGCCAAAGTACCTTCAAACCAGTGGGGAAACATGAACTGTGGAGGAGAAATGTATCCAAACAGACAAAATAGAGCATCTCTTTGAGAAATCGGTGATCTTGCTACAATTTAAAGAAAAAGTGCCATTCTGCTGGGTTTCTGTCTTTTCTCAGATCAGGCTGAGATCACAACCACCTGAATTTGCATGCTATAAGAGTGCCTTCACATGTGAATACGTTTGTGGAAACATCTGCATCATAAATAGTTCCCTATATATTCCTATGGATGTCTACTATAAAAATCCTTGCATCTGTCTTCCACTGCAGAAAACATGATATCTTGTGACTCCCAATGTCTCCATAGATTTTAATGGGACATTATAATCCTCACTGACATCCGCATCAAAATCCACAATAAAATCTGCACAAAAAAACACAGCATAATCTGCACAAACCTAAAAAAAGCACATGCGGTTTTCAGTGTGCATTTTTCCTTCACGTGTGATGGCACCCGAAAGATAATCATGCAGCATTTAGCATTTGCTGACTTTCCATGGATTGTGTCCCTCAGTACAAGAGAAAGAATGTCAGTAATGGCAATTAAGGGCAGGTTCTCACCAGCTCTAGGAATTCCGTTATAACGGAATATAACTGAATTTTAGGACGGAATACAAAACAGAAACCTGTTTTGCTCTTTCCTAATACATGTCTATGGGCGCATATAACGGTTCCATTTTTTTCTGTTATTCTTGTCAACAGGAGTTTTTTCTGTCATGAATAATGGAAAAAAACTGAACTGTTATATGTGCCCATACACATGTAATAAGACCAAGCAAAAAAGGAATGCCTCTTAAAGGTGTCCGTTTTACATTCCGTCCTAAAATTCAGTTATATTCCGTTATAACTCTGTTGTAACGGAACACTATAATGGAATTCCTAACTCTGGTGAGAACCTGTCCTAATTAATTTGAACAGTATTTGTTTTCTTTAACAACATTAAAAGGGCTTTCGAGTGTGTGTGGGGGAGAAGGAATTTAATTTGAAAAGGGCGGGACTCATCACACAGGAAATGTCCACTCAACCAATCACAGGCTGTAGTCCACCTTAACCAGTCATTGGCTGAGTCAGCATTTCCAAATATTTCCTGTGTGTTGACCCAGGAGCAGGAAGTGGAGAGCAGTAGAGACTAAAATAGCATCAGAATGGTATTGAGAAGGTATCAGTGAGTATAAGTAATACTTATTTTTATTTTTAACCCTATCTGGCCCCTTGAGTCAAATTTTCTCTCCCTGGAAAACCCCTTTAAGTTGATCCTGTTGCTGGAACCCTCAACACCCATTTCTAATCTGTGTGGACATTAGCAAGTGTTGATGTTGAGACTGAAGGCTCTCCAACCTTTCAGTTGCAGCATCCATGCTGTACTTGAAGGCAGAGGTGTCTGGGATTATGGAAAGAGTCAAGCTACACCAATTCCATAATTGCCATAAGAGTGAATGGGAATTATGGGAACAGCGTAACACTGCAAGTTTCCTTAATCCCGGGCAGGATGCAGCAGCCAGTAGCCACCTGCATAGGGTTCGGAGACCTCTGTTCTCCAGGTTGAAAAATGCAGCTGATGCTGATGAGAACCCCAAACCACCTAATAACTAAAACATTTCTAATAGAATGTTTTTTTTTTTTGGGGGGGGGAATGGTTTTTAAGCAGAAATTTCCTTTTAAGTAGTAAATAATATATATAGGAAATAAGGCAGTATAGCTCTCGTTATATTGTACCTTTAAACAATCTAGGGATATTGTTTCCATTTTGCATTTTTACATTGAAGTACTGTCAGGCTGATGGTTCTCTTTTTCTTGTTTTTCTTGTTTACTGCACCTGATATTATGCCTCTTTTCTTTTAACCCTGTAAACACAGCGGATGGGCTATACGTCAATGCATTCGCTAGAATCTTAAAGGGGACACAGAGTATGCAACTTCCAGAATTACCACAAGGCTGGGGAGGAGAGGAAAAGCTGTTGACACAACAGCATGACTTCACAAGTCTACAGAGGTCCCCCCGGTGGATAGATCATTCAGTGGTATGTTATGTGACTACAGCAAGATGCATTTTCTTTATAGTTACATTATTTCTATTTGTAACAGCTGTCCTCTGTAACATTAAAAGAAAAGGATCATTCACAAAAGATCCCTCCAATATGGAAAAGCAGTAAAAGTTTTAATTCCAGCTGTTGAAATTAGTATTATAATAGAGGTGGCAACATTGGCTGCATAGGAATAAATAAGGTAACCAAAGACATATAATTAGAAAAATTATTTAAGCTGATACAAGAATGCTAGATAAGAATGATATGCCTGTAGGAGCTATTAATTAATGCATCAAAAAGGAGTGGTTATGTGAGAATAGCAGCAGAATACATCTCCTTTAACCCTTTCCCTGCCGGGGGTGTTTGGACATTTTGCACCTCTGGTAGCCAGGACAATTTTCGCTGTTGACATGTACAGATAAAGCCATACTAACCCCTCCCTACACATATATTTCCTGAAAGTAAATACCTGGCATATTGTCAGATCGCCACTTAACACTTAACACGCACAGAAGGCTTCATGCAACTTTATGCCAAAGTGTAATTTTTTTCATAAAAAGGTGATATTAGTGGGTAATGGTGTAACCCAAGCAGAGAGTTGTATGGACCACACCATTTTAATAAACGGTCAACATGTGCAGAGTTCATATATACCAGTTAGGCCAGTAAGTTTACAGACACATGTTTTCATAAAATCGCCAGATTTAGAAAGTCCGAAAATGTGGTTTTAAGCTGTAAATGTTAAAAAAGTAGCAACCTTCATAATACAGTTATTACAGTCCTTGAAAAGTAAGTGCACCACCAAACCTAAATATTTCCTGAAAGCAGATAATCTGAACCTGATGAGTTGCAGTTGTCTTGACAGACTGTTGACAAACAGGCACACCTCCAGAAAACTTTGTGAGAAAGAGAGTGTCCAGCATGAGAGAAAAATCTTCAGACTTTATTTAATACTAGCAGAAGGACCCGACTTTGCCTGGATATATTTCATCTATTTCATTTAATGTTTGTGTGTGTCGTTGCAGAGAGAAAGTCAATGCATTTTTTCAATCCCCATTGGCTGCGGAGTGGAAGGGGGCGTGACCTCATCGGGTCAGGGGCGTGGTTTAGCGGGACCTTGGGGGGGTGCTTTTAAGTCCTTCTTTTGAGGGTGGCCTGAATTACAGGTCCATGCCATGGTAATTTATGAGGAAACACAGTGGGTAGCAGTGGAAGAAAACATCGCTTCGCACGGGTATATTTAATCTATATCATTTAATGTTTGTGTGTTGTTGCAGAGAGAAAGTCACCCTCCCACCCATCCCTGCAGCTGACAGAAGTTGATTTTTACCTTCATTTTTTCAATCCCCATTGGCTGCGGAGTGGGAGGGGGCGTGACCTGACCGAGTCAGGGGCGTGGCTTAGCTAGACCTGGGGCGGGGGTTTTAAGTCCTTCTTTTGATGGTGACCTGAATTACAGATCGATGCCATGGTAATTTATGAGGACACGCAATGGGTAGCAGTGGAAGAAAACATCTTTTATTACTACTGAACGGTCTAAAATTAGTCTAAAACATTAGTTATATTTATGGTAACCGGAATACCCCTTTAACAGCGTCATCCACAGCGCTCTGCCCCTTTAAAGCAGTGAAGAGAAATGGCTGGGTTGTTATGGAAACCTGTGTGTATGGGGAGAGAATGGAAGTTGGTATTTAAAGAGAAAGGCTCCCAGGCTAATATTGGATAATGCAGGTCATATTCTGGGAATATCTCAGGAATGGTACATCCTAGAGAGCTGAGACCCGGTCTAAAACCTTCCCGGACACCTAATGTACCTGTGTGAGGATTTTGGTGAAGATCGGTCCAGTAGTTTGGTCGCGCATAAAGAACGGACAGACAGACAAACAGACAGACAGACAGACACTAATTTTTATAATATAAGAAGATTTTGATTAAAATTACATCCTGCCATCATGGCAGGTGCCATGATTAAGATCTGTTTTCTAATTGAACCGCATGGCCATTCCGGTATTTGTGAGGATTTAAATTCAATGTAAATATTCAATTAAGTCTGAAGATTTTACTCTCGTGCTGAAGACTCCCATTCTATTCATGGGATGGAACAGGTCCTGTGCACAGAGACTAATACCTGGATTGCTGGTGTGAGAAACAGGAATTGTTTAAAAACACATCCAAGCATAGCTTTACACACAAAGTAATATTTTGAGGTATACAAATCTCATATATACCAAGTGTATACATCAAGACCTTGTGCTCTCAAAATTGTGGAACAGAGGCCATGTAATATATGGTCATACGTATGTTAAAAAAGTATATGTTAAAAATGTTTAACGAGGTTCACATGACTGCTGCAATCAGTGACTGGCCACATTGGTGACATGTCACATGACCCAGTGATGTGACATATGGGTGACCCGTCACTGCTGCAACCTCTTTAAGAGAAGCTATTGTGTATCTTCACATAAAGTGTTTAATGAGAGTTGTGCATCCTCCATATAGACTAATGCCACAAAGAATAAGATGGCTTATGAAGCTCATATGGAAACTGTTCAGTCCACCCTAAGTGTCCTCAGAAAAGGACTATGGGGGTCATTTATTAAGAATGGTGTTATAGACGCCGGTTTTGATAAGAACCTGCGCTGGTCCACCGAAGTTATGTAGAGGCGCCGACCTCTACATAATGTCCGGGGATCCACCGCCACTTCTAAATCGATTTAGACAATTTTCAACTCCTAAAACAGGTGTAGAAAATGATGAATGAGGTGGGTCTGCCGGCTCATCTCCGCCCGCGCCATGCCCCCTTTTTTAGTCTCAGATTGCAATCTGCACCAGGAATAAGTCTAATATAGACATATTTCTGCTTAGTAAATGACCCCCTATGAGTAGTAGCTTAGAATCATTTACTTAGGAATGTATTTTCTACATATTGTGCTATACTAGACATTAAAGATATTTGTTTCATCACCAATCTGGGCTTGTGTGTCACGAGGGGAGACAAGGGTGGTGAGCCCTATACTGAACCCCTCCTTCTTTCCCTGCCTACTTGCCTCAGTCGGCCCTAGGCAGCCGCGGACAACCACGAAGACGGTCCCTACACTGGGTAAGTGCGCAGGAGGGAAAGGGAACACAGGGTAGGACAAAACACAGACAGAACAAACACAATGGCAGAGTAGTCAGCAAACCGGGTCAAACACAGGAGGTCACGTAAATACCAGGGGTGAGGCAAGAGAGAAGTCAAAGTCCGAAGTCCAAGTATCCAAATCCAAGTATCCAAACTAAAGGTCGCACAAGCACTGATCAAAGAGTAACTAATCACAGGCATCTGAGTGAGGCAGTTGCCATCTTTAAATAGCCCGCCCAGGATCATGTGATGTGGCCAGCATCACATGACCTGAGGCGGAGCAAGCTGTCAAAACAATATGTAAAGTAGCCATGTGGTGTGATCAGCACCACATGGCTAAACCCAAACAGAGAATTAACTCATGAAGTGCTGGCTGACAAGACCAGCACTTCAATTCCCTATTGCTCGTCTCTAGGGGGGCGGAGAGGTCTGGTGACGTCGTGCAGAGGGAGCGCGACGCCGACCTCGCGTGACAGTACCCCCCCCTTCACGAGGGGCCACCGGACCCTTACCAGCGGGAGCAGGCTTATCGGGATGCTGCAGATGGAACTTTCGGATGAGCGAGTCTGCATGCATCCTGGTCAACGGTACCCAAGATCTGTCCTCTGGCCCGAATCCCTTCCAGTGTACGAGGTACTGAAAGGAATTCCGGACCTTCCTCACATCAATGACTCTAGCAACCTCGTGCTCCACTTGTCCCTCCACCTCTACCGGAGGTGAGGGCTGTTCCTCTGGACCAATAGGAGCAACATAACGCTTCAGCAAAGACATGTGAAAAACATTATGAACGCGAAGGGAGTCGGGTAAACATAATTCAAAAGATACCGGATTGATCACCTTGGTGATCCTGTATGGACCAATGAAGCGAGGCGCAAACTTATACGATGGTACTTTCATGCGAAGATTTTTTGTCGACAACCATACCCTGTCCCCCACCTTGAAATCCACACCCTTAGAACGTTTCTTATCAGCTTTAGACTTTTGGACTCCTTGGGCCTTTTCCAGGTTCAGCTGAACCCGTGCCCAAACTGTGCACAGTTCTTGAGAAACAACATTGACCTCTGGGACAACCGAAGAGGATGAGGAAAAGGAACCAAAGCGCGGATGAAAGCCCATATTACAGAAGAAAGGTGAAACCCCAGAAGAAGAATTCACTCGGTTATTAATAGCGAATTCGGCCAGAGACAGGTATCTGGCCCACACAAGCTGGTTATCTGTCACATAACATCTGAGATACTGTTCAACAGATTGATTAAGACGCTCAGTCTGACCGTTGGTCTCCGGGTGAAAGGCCGACGAAAAGGACAAAGATATTTCAATCTTCTTACAGAAGGCTCTCCAAAATTTAGACACAAACTGCACCCCCCTGTCCGATACGATATTTTCTGGAATACCATGCAGTTTAACTATGTGGTCCAAAAATACAGACGCCAAGACCCTAGCAGAAGGTAATTTACACAACGGAATAAAATGACACATTTTGCTAAATCTGTCAACTACAACCAAAATCACAGTTTTACCCTCAGAGCAAGGCAAATCCGTGATGAAGTCCATGGACAAATGCGACCATGGTCTGCTAGGTATGGGTAAGGGACGTAGCTCACCCATAGGTCGTGTCTTGGGATTCTTGGACCTGGCACAAGTATTGCACGCAATTACAAAAGCCTGAACATCCCGGGAAATCGATGGCCACCAATACTGCCTAGAGACTAACTCCTTGGTAGCATTGATACCCGGATGTCCACATAATACAGAGTTATGGCACTCACCCAGCAGTCGCAAACGCAAATGGGCCGGCACAAACAGTTTGTCATAGGGGGTACCAGTGGGAGCGAGATGCTGTCCTGCTAAGATCTCAGCTGCCAGATCAGACGAGGTAGCGGCCACGATGATGTCAGCTGGCAGGATGGGCTCAGAAGGGACGTCAGGAGGCTGATACGCCTGAAAGCTTCGGGATAAGGCATCAGCCTTAATGTTCTTGCTTCCTGGTCTGAAAGTAACACAAAAATCAAAACGGGTAAAGAACAAAGCCCACCTCGCCTGTCTGGGATTCAAACGTTTAGCGGATTCCAGAAACATAAGATTTTTATGATCCGTGAGGACCACAATGCGATGTAATGCCCCTTCCAGGAAGTGACGCCACTCCTCAAATGCCCACTTAATGGCCAACAACTCCCTATTACCGATATCATAGTTCCTCTCAGCAGACGAGAACTTGCGGGAAAAAAAAGCACAAGGCTTAAGGTTAGTTAAGGTGGAGGACCCCTGGGACAGTACTGCCCCTACCCCATCCTCAGATGCATCCACCTCAACTACAAAGGGTTCATTCTGGTCAGGCTGGATTAACACAGGGGCATTAGTGAAACACTGTTTTAGCTTCTCAAAGGCTTCAATAGCTGCAGGGGGCCAATTAACTAGATCTGCTCCCTTGCGAGTCAGATCCGTAACTGGTTTGACCACCAACGAAAAATTTTTAATAAATTTGCGATAAAAGTTCGCAAACCCTAAAAATCGTTGGAGCGCCTTAAGGGAGGAGGGTCGCACCCAATCAAGGATGGCCTGCACCTTAGCTGGATCCATTTTGCAGGAAAAAGGAGTCAAAATGTATCCTAAAAAGGCCACCTCCTGAACGCCAAAGGTACACTTCTCCCCTTTGACAAATAGTTTATTCTCACGTAACACCTCTAACACTTGCCTGGTATGAGAAACGTGAGATTCCCAATCTGCTGAAAAAATGAGGATGTCATCAATGTAGACAATCATGAACCTCCCAATAAAAGGTCTAAAAATGTCATTGACAAAATTTTGGAACACAGCGGGTGCATTGCTTAGCCCGAAGGGCATAACTAAATACTCATAATGACCCTCAGGGGTATTGAAGGCAGTTTTCCATTCATCCCCCTCCCTGATTCTAATCAGGTTATAAGCTCCCTTCAAATCCAGCTTAGAGAACCAGCAGGCGCCTTGAATCTGGTTCAATAAGTCAGGGATAAGAGGCAGCGGGTACCTGTTCTTGACCGTGATTTTGTTAAGTTCCCTGAAATCAATACAGGGCCTCAATCCTCCATCCTTTTTACCAACAAAGAAAAATCCGGCCCCCATGGGGGAAACTGAAGGCCGGATGTGACCCTTGGCCAGACTCTCCTTAAGATACTCCCTCATGGACTGACGCTCAGGAGTGGAGAGATTGTAAATACGGCCTTTAGGATACTTGGAACCCTCCATAATCTCAATGGCACAATCATATTGCCGGTGAGGAGGGAGGAACTCCGTCTCGGACATGGAGAATACGTCCTGAAAATCTCTGATATATCCGGGCAAGATAAGAGACTCAGTGGTACCTCCAACCTGCAATATAGCTTTGCAACATTTGGAACAATCACCTCCCCATTTCTCTAATTCACCTGCCGGCCAGTTGATCACAGGGTTGTGGTCCTGTAACCATGGCAGACCTAAAACGAGGTCAGCAGGTAAATCCCTTAGGACCAGAAAAGAACAAGTCTCAGTATGGGAAATACCCACAGTCAAGGAAACCTCGGGAGTGCAAAACTCCACCCTCCCGTTATTCAATGGGGTAGAATCTAAAGCAATGATTTGAATTGCCTCCCTTAAAGGAACTAGCGGAATACCCACAGTTTGTACAAAATCAAAGTTAATAAAATTAACAGCAGAACCTGAATCAACAAATGCTTGGCCAACCCCCTTAATTTGATCATAGGTAACAGAGATAGGTAGCAAAACTTTCCTCCTTACCACCGCTGGAGTTACCTTACTTCCCGCCGGAGATCTTCTAGAGGGCGGCAGTTTGGGGCACTGCTGGAGCCAGTGGTTCATTTCACCGCAGTAAAAACAGGCTCCCTTCAGGCGTCTCTGGTCCCTTAAGGTTCCACCTAACTGCATGGGTTCCTCCGGAACTCTGGTAGGAGATGGACTAGGAAGAGAAATTTCTGGCAACACGGTAACCTGAGGCATGCCAGAACGTTCTCTCAGTCTCTCTCTCACCCGTCGGTCAAGTTTGATGGCTAAGGTCATGGTCGCCTCTAAGGAGTCAGGAGTAGGGTAACATACTAGAAGGTCCTTCAGTTGGTCAGACAGCCCCACCCGGAATTGACTTCTTAGAGCTGGGTCATTCCATCCTGAAGAGACACACCACTTCCTAAACTCCGCGCAATAGTCCTCTACTGGACGGTTACCCTGCCGAATGTCCCTGAGCTGAGACTCGGCAACCGCAGTCAAGTCGGGCTCCTCATATAATAAGCCTAAGGCCAGAAAAAACGCGTCCACAGTCTGCAGGCTAGGGGAGTCAGGGGGTAACGAAAAAGCCCACTCCTGCGGGTCACCCTGCAGCAAGGAAATAATTATTCCCACCCGCTGCTGCTCGGAACCCGAGGAGTGGGGGCGTAAGCGGAAATATAATTTTACACTATCCTTAAAGGAACGGAAGGCCTTCCGATTCCCCGAAAATCGATCCGGCAGCTTAACATGGGGTTCCACGATGGGATTGGAGGTGGAGGGAACCACTCCTGGTGCGGATTGAATCCGCTCCTGGTGTTGGAGCCTCTCGGCCAGATCCTGGATAGCTTGAGCCATTCCTTGAACCTGGTCCGTGAGAGCCCGCAACTGCTCCATGAAATAAGGCCTGTGATTCTGTCACGAGGGGAGACAAGGGTGGTGAGCCCTATACTGAACCCCTCCTTCTTTCCCTGCCTACTTGCCTCAGTCGGCCCTAGGCAGCCGCGGACAACCACGAAGACGGTCCCTACACTGGGTAAGTGCGCAGGAGGGAAAGGGAACACAGGGTAGGACAAAACACAGACAGAACAAACACAATGGCAGAGTAGTCAGCAAACCGGGTCAAACACAGGAGGTCACGTAAATACCAGGGGTGAGGCAAGAGAGAAGTCAAAGTCCGAAGTCCAAGTATCCAAATCCAAGTATCCAAACTAAAGGTCGCACAAGCACTGATCAAAGAGTAACTAATCACAGGCATCTGAGTGAGGCAGTTGCCATCTTTAAATAGCCCGCCCAGGATCATGTGATGTGGCCAGCATCACATGACCTGAGGCGGAGCAAGCTGTCAAAACAATATGTAAAGTAGCCATGTGGTGTGATCAGCACCACATGGCTAAACCCAAACAGAGAATTAACTCATGAAGTGCTGGCTGACAAGACCAGCACTTCAATTCCCTATTGCTCGTCTCTAGGGGGGCGGAGAGGTCTGGTGACGTCGTGCAGAGGGAGCGCGACGCCGACCTCGCGTGACATTGTGGGTTGTGTGTATGCACTTAGCCAGACTTAAAGGGGTTGTCTGGGTTATGAATAAAAAGTATATAGCACTGTAAATCTGATCGGCAGCAATATATAACTAAGTTAAGCAAGTTTTAGGCAAACAAATCTATATTTCCTCATTTCCCTGGTTCTCTTCTGGCTATTTATTTACCTGCAGTAACAACAATCTCTGCCCCTCCCCCTGCTCTGCAAAGGGAGTGAATACAAGTGCTGCCCTGAGTGACATGTCTGCTGGATTACTCAGCAGCATGTTGTATGTGTAGGACTACAAATCCCATCTGTACAATGACACTGCTGATGCACACAAGAACTTCCCTACCTTTCTTGTGCAATACTCTGCAGATCTCCTCCAGTGTCAGCTTTCTGTCTATAGGATGAAGAAGGCAGATCTTGTGTGTCTTCATTGCCTTCATTGCTACTGTTGTAAAACCTTGAGCCCTGTGTGTGTTCTGGCTAAAGGGGTTAATGTTTTATCTGAAAGAATCCAGGGAGAGAGCAAAGTGGGAGAGCTGCAGAGCAGGGGGCGTGGCCAGCACAGTGACATCTCATGTACAGACTCTTATCTGCTTGTGCACAAATACCAGAGGAGGAGGGAGGAAAGCTGACATCACAGGTCATGTGACCCTGAGTGAAATCTGAGAAACCAGCAAGTTTAGAAGCAGAACGTGTGTGGAAAAGCTGTTATATTTGATTAGTTAGAAACATACAAATGACAAAAAAAATAACTCAGAAAACCTCTTTAAGTGCGCAGCACAGAATAGTACCCCAGCAGCACCAGATAGCAGAGTGCAGCACAAAATATTGCCCCAGCAGCACCAAATAGCATCACAAAATATCTCCCCAGAAACTGCCCTCTTTCATGGCCAGTGCTAGTTGCACATGGAGTCCTCCTCCTCCATTTGTCTCTTATTAAGATATGGAGGAGGGGGATGAGGAGGTGAGATGTAGACCACAGAATCAAGCTAAGTCTACCTTCTGCACCCTGCCTGGTCCTTCAGTGGTGCGAAAACATACAAGAGAATACTGTACTATATGCCTATTAAATTCAGTGAGGCTCTTTCCTCATCTCCTCCATTCAGCCCAGACCTCCATAACAATTTATTTCAGCCACATCTGGTCTCTGTAGAGTTTGACACACAAACATCCCCATCCCGGTGCCCTAAAAGGGTCATCCTGCTTTCACTCCCATTACTGTGCTTGCTGTGCTCTACTGTGGAAATAAAAGTGCCATACAGATAGTCCCCCTGAAAATACTAGCACAACACAAAAATAATTGTGGCAAGTAGAGTGCCCTCAACCATTATAGCAGGGGAAGACTGGGAACTTAAAGTGGCCCTGGAAAAAATACTAAAAGTGGCCCCATTTTGTAGTTGGGTCCAAATTGATGGAAGGCAGGGCCAGCAATACCATATTGTGGGACATTATACCACCCCAACAGAGCCAAATACCACAGTACATCACATAATACTGCCAGCAGTACAAAATACATCCCCAAAAACTTCCACTTGTTGGCAATTAGGAGGGCCCAGATGGCCCCCTGGGCATCGGCCCACCGGGAAATTTCCCTGTAAGGTCTATGGCCAATCCGCCCCTGCATTATAGTGCTCCATTATAGTGTCCTCAGTAGTAATAATAGTGGTCCCAGTAATGATATCCCTTATAGTGCCCCAAGTATTAATAATGTCCCCTGCAGTGCTTCCAGCAATAGTAATTTCCTCATTTGTGTCCTCTTTTGAGGCCTCCCATGCCCCTCCACAGTATTCAGTAGTAATACCATCCCTAAGATGACGGTACAATTGATTTTTAGAGGTCACTATGTACTTAGTAGTGACCATGGGGAGAGCTAGGGTGACCCCCAGGGCATTGGTCCACTAGAAAGTTTCAGTTCACCCCTGCCTGTCCAATCCCTGCTGAACCGGCGTGCTTACATTCAGTCATTCATTTTCTCATTGACATGAGATTGTCAGCAGTCTCTGAAGTGCTATCCGCCCCCCCAAAAAATCTCATGTTTATTTGTCTAGTAATAGGGCTATTTTGTACTGGATTTGTCAGCTGCCAAGCAGAATTGTATAAAAGTCGATACTACTCATTTTATTGCAATTTCTTGCTGTTTCTTTCAGTACAAAATTATTCCAGATTTGTCCTTTACTAGTGATTCTACACTCACCGGCCACTTTATTAGGTACACCATGCTAGTAACGGGTTGGACCCCCTTTTGCCTTCAGAACTGCCTCAATTCTTCGTGGCATAGATTCAATAAGGTGCTGGAAGCATTCCTCAGAGATTTTGGTCCATATTGACATGATGGCATCACACAGTTGCCGCAGATTTGTCGGCTGCACATCCATGATGCGAATCTCCCTTTCCACCACATCCCAAAGATGCTCTATTGGATTGAGATCTGGTGACTGTGGAGGCCATTTGCGTACAGTGAACTCATTGTCATGTTCAAGAAACCAGTCTGAGATGATTCCAGCTTTATGACATGGCGCATTATCCTGCTGAAAGTAGCCATCAGATGTTGGGTACATTGTGGTCATAAAGGGATGGACATGGTCAGCAACAATACTCAGGTAGGCTGTGGCGTTGCAACGATGCTCAATTGGTACCAAGGGGCCCAAAGAGTGCCAAGAAAATATTCCCCACACCATGACACCACCACCACCAGCTTGAACCGTTGATACAAGGCAGGATGGATCCATGCTTTCATGTTGTTGACGCCAAATTCTGACTCTACCATCCGAATGTCGCAGCAGAAATCGAGACTCATCAGACCAGGCAACGTTTTTCCAATCTTCTACTGTCCAATTTCGATGAGCTTGTGCAAATTGTAGCCTCAGTTTCCTGTTCTTAGCTGAAAGGAGTGGCACCCGGTGTGGTCTTCTGCTGCTGTAGCCCATCTGCCTCAAAGTTCGACGTACTGTGCGTTCAGAGATGCTCTTCTGCCTACCTTGGTTGTAACGGGTGGCAATTTGAGTCACTGTTGCCTTTCTATCAGCTCGAACCAGTCTGCCCATTCTCCTCTGACCTCTGGCATCAACAAGGCATTTCCGCCCACAGAACTGCCGCTCACTGGATGTTTTTTCTTTTTCGGACCATTCTCTGTAAACCCTAGAGATGGTTGTGCGTGAAAATCCCAGTAGATCAGCAGTTTCTGAAATACTCAGACCAGCCCTTCTGGCACCAACAACCATGCCACGTTCAAAGGCACTCAAATCACCTTTCTTCCCCATACTGATGCTCGGTTTGAACTGCAGGAGATTGTCTTGACCATGTCTACATGCCTAAATGCACTGAGTTGCCGCCATGTGATTGGCTGATTAGAAATTAAGTGTTAACGAGCAGTTGGACAGGTGTACCTAATTAAGTGGCCGGTGAGTGTATATTTAGATCAAAGTAATTATTTGTTTCCTTCTCTCATACTACACTGTAAAAAATTAATGTTACATTTGGTGCTAGAAGCTTAGCAAAAGTGCTTTGAGGAAAAGAAACAAATACAAATGAACATTTTTTGTAATGATTTCTAAGGCTAGTTTGACACCTCTGGTGTGAATTCCGGCAGGCTGTTCCAGAAGACAATGCCGGGAATTGGCTGAACACAAACCGCAGCATGCAGAGATTTGTGTCCGTCCGATTGTCTGCATTATCTGCCAGAATGAGGCCGGATCTCTGCCAGACCCAATTATACTTAATTGGGCCAGCGGACATTCCGTCTGCATCCGGCAGTGCCTGATCTGGTGAATTCTGGCAGGCTGTTCTCTGCCGGAATTCACACCACAGGTGTGAAACTAGCTTAAATAAAATAAAGCCCATAGATAGGTATTATCAGAGCTAAAAGAAGGACCTAGTGAGGCATTTATTAAAAGTCCTCTGGATAGGTCATCAGTATCTGATCGATGGGTGCCCGACACCCGAGACCCCAGCCGACCAGCTGTTTGAGACGGCAGCTTCACACACAGTAGCGCTGCAGTCTTCTCGCAGCTTTCCCTAGGCCGAGTGACAAAACGTTAATTTGTTACATGGCCTAAGCGCCAGGGCTGTGGAGTCAGAGCCGGTGCCCATTTTGGTGGAGTTGGAGTTGTTCTAAAATTGACCAAATGGACTCCAAAAACATAATAAATTGGTACAGTTAGTTCAATGCAGTATGTGCTGAATATATTTTCACAAGAATTTGAGAAAATGATGAAATGCCTGAGATGAATGTGTGCTGCCCTTTATGTAGATGCTCAGAGGTGAAGATCCTCTGCTACAGATCAGAGGAAAAAGGCACTGGGAAGGAGTGGCTGCACTCATCTCAGATCTACTAGAGAAAACAGGGAGGTTTTCTCACTAGTTACAAAGATTATCTTTCAACATAAAGGGGCAGTTAGAAGAAGACATTTTCTAAATACAGTGGTCAGTAGATTTTAGCTTAGTCATGAACTATAGACAGTTCAGCAGGTCTCTCACTGCACACAGGTTTCTATGGTAACTTGCAGACCAGAAAGACTGTTATCTGATTGGCTGAGAGCAGTGAAGAATGATGGGACCGAGCTCCGAGTGATTACCTGCAGTAAGCAAAAGGTCCAAATGTTGTGAGGACTGCGAAGCATGACTTTACTTGTAATTGTGTTAGAGATCACAATCTCCTGCTCTGTCAGAGTAAGTTAATATATGCTAATAACTGCTGGAGACCCACCCACAGCCTGAATGCAAACTGCCTGTCAGCCAGTGAATCAACCTGCTGAGAAAACCCTTTTAAGGCAAGTACTTCTTAGTATATGTAAACTTTCAATAAACTGTTCATAAATCAATTGTCCAGTGCATGTTCTCTGCAACTAGATATCTAGTAAAACATATATAACAAACTTTTTTTTGTCATGACATATCTGTACTATTGATTTATGCAAAGTTTGTTTAAAGTTATCACTTAAACATGCGCCACGTATGAGGGAGTTGGAGTCGGATTGGGAGTCGGAATCGGAGTTAGGGTAATTTGCGGAGTCGGGGCTTTGGCCATGGGCGGACATATTGCCTGTGCAGCCGGTTCGGCTGCACAGGGGCCCAGCATGTGAGGGGGGCCCATGCCATTGCCACGCATTCATACTAGTGAGCGCTTCTGGAAGCGCTCGCTAGTACGCAAGTGCTGGTGGAGAGAAGCGCAAGAAGCGCTTATACTTACCCCTGCCGGCGCACCTCCACTTCCTCCCTGGTCTCCTGTAGCCTGCTGCCTGACTGCGTATAGCGCGCACTATGACCTGACCCTGTACGCAGTCAGGTCACGTGACTGTGCAGCGCGGGCTTTGAGACAGCAGGGATTCTCTTGAACACCCCGACGGACACGGAGCAGGAGAGGTAAGTTTTATGTATTTATTTTTAGTCTGATCTGAGGTCTAATGATATTTTACTGTGCAAGCCTTCTACAAGTTCATTAATAAATATATTGAAGAATTTATTATGCTATGTCTTTGTTACAAGGATTATTGTACAAGTCATGCATTGTTATTCTCTATTTTCAATAAATATATACTTGATTAAAAAAAAAATAGGGCCCAGTACTGACCCCTGTGGTACCCCACTAGTGTCAGTGACCCGATCTGAGTGTATACCTTTAATAACCACCCTCTGTTTTCTATCACTGAGCCAGTTACTTACCCACATACAGACATTTTCTCCCAGTCCAAACATTCTCATTTTATATATTAACCTTTTATGTGGCATCACATACTTTGGAGAAGTCAAGATATATGACATCCATTGACTCACCCTAATCCAGTCTACAACTTACCTCCTCCTAAACTCTTTCTGATTTGGCGTTATACACTTTTTCTCTTAGAAAACTACGACACGGGGGTAGTGGTGAGTAGGTGTAATTACACCTAACCACCCAATTCATTTCTATGGGAAGAATCGCTTCCATACAAGTCTATGGAAGCGATTCTTCCCATAGAAATGAATGGGGTGGTTAGGTGTAATTACACCTACTCACCACTACCCCCGTTACGGCCAGCATGTAAACAGTGAAGAGGAGGCAGCGCTGGTACGGCGCACGCCTCCTCTTCAAACAGCTGATCGGCGGGGGTGCAGGGTGTCAGACCCTCACCGATCTGATATTGATGACCTATCCTGAGGATAGGTCATCAATAAATATAACTCGGAAACCCCTTTAAGGATTTGCCCTGTACTGGCTGTAATTGGAGTATTGCTGTTCTTTTTACTGCACACTAAAGAAACTACAGGTTGGTCTGTTCTAGCATCTGTCAGCAAATGACCAGCAATACCTAATAGGCTATGAACAATATTTATCATTGCATTACTCATTTTGGGGGAAAGAAAATCATTTTTTCAATTGTTCTTTTTTAAAAAAAATTTCAACTGTTCTTGTTCTAATGTCTACACTTTAAGTGTATCTGCAAACTATTGCTTTCTATTTTACAGTGAATCCATCAGCTTGAAACTTGATGTGTAACTCTGATCTCTGAACTCTTGACAGCTCGTAAACACTGATAAAGCTAAATTATTACCAAATTGGTAAGAATATGACTTTGCGCTTTCGTTTTGCGCTCCTTGCCTTGATACAGCCATAACTGTTTTATTTTTCTGTTCACATAGCTGTATGAGGGCTTTTTTTTGCGGGACAAGTTGTACTTTCCAATGCCACCATTTAATATTGCATATGGTGTACTGGGAAGCGGGGAAAAAATTCCAAATCGGGTGAAATTGCAAAAAAAACAACGCAATTCTGCCACAGTTTTACGGGTTTTTTATTTACAGCGTTTGATGTGCATTAAAACTGACCCGTTACTTTCATTCTACTGGTCAGTACGAATCCAGTGATACCTAATATGTATAGTTTGTCTTGCGTTTTGATAGTGATAAAAAAAAAAATTCAATTTTTTTTTTTCCCATTTCTTGACCCCTATAACTTTTTGGTATTTATGTGTATGGAGCTGTAAGGGGGGCTCATTTTTTGCGGGGCGATCTGAACTTTTTATTGATACCATCCTGGGGTGTGTAAAAAAAAAAAGCGACAAAAAATGTCAAATCGGCCATTTTGACGCTTTTTTCCGTTTCGCTGTTTTCCGTATGGGAAATGATTTTTTATATTTTTATAATATGGGTGTTTTCGCACATGGCGATACCCATAATGTGTATTTTTTAAATTTTTTTATACTTTTATTTTTATTTTCGGGAAAGGGGTGTGATTTGAACTTTTACATTTTTTTATTTTTATTTTTTTTTTAAAAACTTTATTTTTTTTACACTTTTTTTTATAGTTCCCATAGGGAACTATAACTAGTAATCATTTGATTGCTTATATCATAGACTCCAATGCACTTGCATTGGTGTCTATGATGATTTTAGTGCTTTCCTATGGAGCCCTATTACAGGCAAGGGCTCCATAGGAAAAGCTATGCAGCAGCCTCCTGTCATTTACTATGACACGGGCTGCTGCAGGCATGCTCCGGCTCCTCCGATCGCCACGCGGGGAAGCCGGAGCAACACCGGAAGCATACGCTTCCGGTGTTTGCCGCGTTCAGGCTTGACCATGGCACCCAAGGGGTTAAATGTCCGCGATCGGCATTACTGCCGGTCGCGGACATTAGCCGTTTGTGTCTGCTAGTTGGAAAAGTAGGTCACTCATGGCCATCACGCCCGCTCCATGCAGGAGCGGGCGCCATCTTTAAAGTCCCGGCCAGCGCCGTACTAGTACGGTGCTGGTCGGGAAGGGGTTAAATGTGTATTCATGAGTTCAGAGATAAGGACTACACATTTTGCTGTCAGAACAGCTCCCTGATGTAAGAATTCAGTAGTCTGCAGATACACTGAAAGTGAAGGCTGTAGAACAAAAACTGATTTTTAATAAAAGATAATTGAAAAAATGATTTTTTCCCCCAAAATGAGTACATTGCAATGATAAAAACTGGCCCCAGAGGTGTCTACATCCAGCAGTTTCTGTTCCACTTTCTTACCTTTTTTTAAGAAAATTACAGGACACGTTTTCAGCTTTAGGCCATATGAAAATATATTTACAAGGCTATCCTATAAGTTAAATTTCTCATTCTAGAACTAGTCCTAGGGGATGACTGAGCTATGTTACATTGGATGTTCATTGGTCATTTATTGATTATTCTTGCAATTTGCCTTCAAGGATTTTACTATGTTTGAAAGCTACTTCTTACTCTTACACTTGTTACATTTCGTATTTCTCATTAATATTTTTATCATACCTTGCCAAAATATTCCTCTAGGTTCTTCATCCTTATTTGGATATTAATAGCGTGCTTCTTGTTCAAGTATTTGGTATGGCTGCCACATACATCCCTCATCCCAGGAATGAACAGCGTGGTCAAGTGATATCCAGTAATGAACAAGAGATTCAACTGCAACCTTCATTAGGATGGACTGTTTTCCCATTGTTTGACAGGTACTTTATTCACTAAGCATAATGTAAATAAATGATATTTCTGTAAAAAAAAAACCTTTAAAAGGCTTTTCCAAGACTTTAAAACTAATGACCAATTCTCAGGATAGGTCATCAGTATCTGATCGGAGGCAGTCGGACCCCCGGGACCTCCGCCAATCAGCTGTTTGAGAAGGCACCAGCGCTCCTTGAGCGGCGCTGTCTTCTCGCAGCTTGCCAATCACATCGCCATACACATTACAGCTGCTGTGCTTGGTATCATGCTCAGCCCGATTCACTTCAATGGGGGTGAACTGCGCCTAGGCCACGTGGCTGATAAACATGTTGTCACTGGCCTAGGAAAAACTAAGAGAAGGCTGTGGCGCTACTATGAGCCCCGCTACCTTCTTGATCAGCTAACCATGGGGGTCTTGGATGTTGAACCCCATGGTCAGATCCTGATTATCTATCCTGAGGGTTGTTCATCAGTAAGTCTCGGAAAAACCCCTTTAAGGGAATCAATTTCAACCAAAAATGTGGATGTTTAAAAAGATGTTCTTCCAAAATTGGAAAACTATTGTTTTTCATATTTTAATCTGTAAATTGAACATCCAAAATGTCCCAGAGCAAGTTAATAAAAGACATACAACATCATGTTATGTCTCACCTGATAGGGTGGATCCGCTAAGACTCAGGTCCAGATGAGCAGGTATGGAACTCTGCTGACAGATGGCGCTGGTGGAGCAGAGCAGAAGCACAGATGCAGCAGAGACGAGGACATACCAGATCTTATTATTTCATCTGGAGAGGCTGCAAATCTGAAGCTGCAGCTGTTGTAGTGTTGTGCAGGGCTGAGGCTACTTTCACACTTGCGTTTGCAGGATCCGTTTGTGAGATCCGTCACAGGCTCTCATAAACGGTCCTGAACTGATCAGTTTTGTCCTAATGCATTCTGAATGGAAAAGGATCCGTTCAGAATGCATCAGTTTGCTTCAGTTCAGTCTCCATTCCGTTTTGGAGGCGGACACTAAAACGCTGCTTGCTGCGTTTTGGTGTCCGCATGAAGAAACTGATGCAAACGGATCCGTCATGACTCACAATGTAAGTCAATGGGGACGGATCCGTCTGACACAATAGAAAACGGATCCGTCCTCCATTGACTTTCAATGGAGTTCAAGACGGATCCGTCTTTGCTATGTAAAAGATAATACAAACTGATCCGTTCAGAACGGATGCAGACGGTTGTATTATCATGACGGATCCGTTTGTGAGAGCCTGGGTGGATCTCACAAACGGATCCTGCAAACGCAAGTGTGAAAGTAGCCTGAGCTGTGGTTGTGCTGTGATAAAGCAGGGTTGAAACAAACTTGAAGTAGCGGTGTTGTAGTAGTGCTATGTAGTGCTCGAGCTGTGGACATGCAGCGATGAAGTACAGTTGAAATCCTTGAATAGCAGAGTTGTAGTATTGATGTGCAGTGCTGAGTTGTGCATGTTCAGCAATGAAACAGAGTTGAAACACACTTGGAGTAGCAGAGCTGTAGCAGAACTGTACAATTCTCAGCTCTGGAGGTGGTGCAGCATGAAAGCAAAGTTGAATTAAACTTGGAATAGCTGTACTATAGTAGTGCTGTACAATGCAACAGTGTAGCTACAATAGAAAGTCCAGTGTAACAGAGTAGCAAGAGTATTGAGTCCAAAGTAGAGTAGCAACAGTAGAAAGTGCAAATGAACAAGTGATGGACAGTAGAGAGGCTGAACAACATGAATAATCAAGGGGAATGGGGGGTGTCAGAGGCAGATATAATTAACCCACCATCGAGATGACACCGCTGGGTGTTGGTTTACCATAGAAACCTGATGCACAGAGAAAGCAGAAGCTTCAGACTGAAATGGCAAGTGGGGCAATGCTGGATCCAGGACTGGTGAGTAAAAGTCCACATTTTAGAAGGGCAAAAGCAGCAACTACTCTGGGGCCTTAATGACCTATAGCATCCACTGCCATGTTTCCTCCAGTGCATCCCAGGCAAGAAGTAGGATTTTACAGTTTTTAAGTGCACCTTCTACCATATCAAGGTTTAATATGTGGCAGAAGCGTTGCTGTGGGCAAGGTGTCATCATGCACCGATGTACACAAATAGAAAGAAGGTAGAGTCAGAAAAATGAACAGAGAGGGAAAGAGAAGTTGGGAAGTATGGCTATATTGGATAGGTAAGTGTATTTGAAATGTATTTTTATTTTAGATCTTCTTTTGCAATATGTGCAGTATATATTGTGAGATACCTGGCCGACAGCAAAGAATAAATGTTGTGGAAATCTCAGGTTTGTCCTAGGGTATGTTGGAGTTATTAATCTGGGAAAATACAGTGAAAGCAACTGGTTTTTGCCCAAGGCCTAAACCAGGTACATAGCCATGCAGTTTTATTAATTAGATCTTGACATCTTTAGTAGATTTTGTCTAAAACTTGTCTTAACAGGATTAGACAGTATTCGATTACTAGTTCTAATACTAGACATTTTGGAAAGCAGAAAACACAATTTTTGTGACATTGTGAATGTGCAATATGTATTGAATTAATATTTTTATGTTTTACTTGTAAGCTGAAATATATAGAAGATCTATGTGAAATCATGCCAAAGAGGATGTGCACTCCATGGGAGGAATTTATCAAGCCTGACACTCCAGAATTCTGTCCTCAAAAAGTTGAAATAGGGCTTTTGCGACTTTTTGAGGTCATCCGCAAATATTTTGCGACTTTTTGCATTTTTACACTGCTCACTGCAGTTTTGAAAAGTAGGTGGGAAAGTGGGTATGGTTAAGGGTACTTTCACACCTGCGTCAGGGGACTCCGGCAGACTGTTCCAGTGGGTGAACAGCCCGCTGGATTCGTGCTGCCGCAGGTGCACGTGTGGGGCCGGAACTATGCTCCGGCCCCATTCGCTGTAATGGGGGCGGGCCACGGATCCAGCGGCAGCACGGCAAACCCTGCATGTTGTACTTTTGTTCTGGCCGCCTCTCAGCAGGGTTTGCCGTGCTGCCACCGGATCCGTGGCCTGCCCCCATTACAGTCAATGGGCCCCACATGTGCACCTACGGCAGCACGGAACAGTCTGCCGGAGTCCCCTGACGCAGGTGTGAAACTAGCCTAACTGTGATAATGAGTTTTACTCTAGACTTTTTTACTCACATAAAACAAAAAGACCCAAAGCCACTCCAACAGTGGAGTGGTGCAGAAAAACGAAATAGTATTTCTAGACAAAAGTTTTAGGTTTAAAGATGCTCCAATTTTAACAAGCAATGTGTACTATTTGATAAATTTGCCATAAAGTACACAACACAAATACAAAGAAAGACTTCAAATACCCCCCCCCCCCCATAATAAATTCACTGTGTCTTTTTTCTATGGTTGTGGTGGATCTTCTTACAATTTCTTTTTTGTTTTTTATTCGGAGTGGACATATTATTTTATCAACGTCAATCACAATTTATTTGTGCTGTATAAATTGAATTTCTGTTTACTAAAGAGCATCTGTTAAATTCCATTTTCATCAGTGGTAAAAACCAGGCTTACTTAGAGAAATACATGTTCGAAAAACACGAAACATCAAAGTAAATGGAACTCTTTATTACCATTAAAGCCCTCCGACTGTTAAAAATCATTAGTAACATAAAGTGACACAGACATTTCAGCTTCAGGGTTGATGTTACTCTGAAGTTTTGCTCTTCCATTCAAATTGCAGCTATTTAGGTTATGTTCTTAGAAACTACTACTTGTCTTCACAAGGTTAACTCTAGTTTGATGGCAGGTTTATGACTGTTACTTTTTGTGCCTATTTATTATGCTATATTCTATATTTAACCAGAATTAACTGTGCAATATAATGTAAAGCTGTATACCATGTGCCTATAGTTAGTAACAACCATGGAGCCTTGAAGGATGTTAACCCCTAAGGCTCATTTGTAGAAGAGATACAAATGCCTACCAGCAGCAAGAATCTCTGTAGCTAGATATGTTACACAGCTTCTAATCTGTTTAGGCAACAACATTTTTGTGCAAACAGTAGTGGAGTCATTTGCAACAAAACTGACTGCAAAGAACAATTAGATCTTCATTAATATGCAAATGCGGTCCACTGCAAATTCATCTATGTATGAGGTATAAATATGCTAACAGTGCTGAGCCGCAGACCCAGATGCCTTTATTTACTTTGAAATCGAGGGGCTTAGTTAATGATGTTGTTGACAGAAATACACCGTTTCTGCTGCAATGTCATCATCATGTAGTCAAGATCACAGGCAGCGCTGCCTTTGTCTCCTTCAAGACCTAAAGAACAGATTTCAGTGCAGCCCTATGTATGTGATCCTAACATCTTGAAGGATCCTTGTTTTTTTCATCTAAACTATGTATTGTGAACATTTATATTGAGCATCAAAATATGCAAATATTTAAAGAGTGTAGAGTCTTGGAATGCTATCTCTATCATTATAGATGAATACATCATAAATTCTGACGATAAATACAATATACACCTCAAAAATCTACACTCATTTCTATAAGAAGATATTGAATTAGCAGAAATTGCAGAAGTACATAATATAAAAAATGTAACTTTTAAATTAATTTAACATTGCAGAGTTAAAGGGGTTATCCAGGCTATCAAAATTAATGGCCTATTCTTAAGATAGGACATCAATATTAGACGTAACAGGGTTTGACACGCCTCCATGAGTGGGCCGTGATACTCTAGAGAGTGCTGCAGCTTCTTTTTGTGCATTAGTCCAAATGCTGTTTATACTCAGAACGCCATGTTGTTTCCCATTCAAGTGAGTGGGACAAAGCTGCAATAAAAATACAGCGTTTGGAAATACAAACCAATGTCCAGATCAATGTAAATAACTGCAGCCATTTCGAACCATTGATTGCCGAGGTTGCTGAGAAACAGTAATCTAATTTTGATGGCCTATCCTAAGCCTTGATAACCTCCATATCTAACGTGTGGGAGCTAAAATGTTTATTGACCTGTCACCACAAAATGCAGTGGAATCTGCAGACAGCTTCTTACAGAGCAGGAGGAGCTGAGCAGATATATAGTTTTATGGTAAATTATTCAGTAATACTTGTATTTTACACATTTAAATCCCTGGTTTTTCTGACTTCATTTTTACATGGGGGAAGTGTTATCAGTGATTGATAACTCTGTAAGTGTGTATATAAACATAGCTGTCGTTCACTGATAGTTGTACAGGGGAGGTGTTATCAATGATTGATAGCATTCTCTGTGTAAGTGTGTATATATAGATAGCTGTCAGTCACTGATAGTTGTACACAGGGGAGGTGTTATCAATGATTGATAGCATTCTCTGTGTAAGTGTGTATATATAGACAGCTGTCAGTCACTGATAGTTGTACAAAGGGGAGGTGTTGTCAGTGATTGATAGCATGCTCTGTGTAAGTGTGAATATATAGATAGCTGTCAGTCACAGTGTCACGTACCATGTGGTTATCGTGACACGTTTTCAATGTTGCTCATGTTTGTGCCCTGGTATTCCGGATTTGGTTGTATGCTGGTTGCCAGGGGCAACGTGTAAATTGGTGGTGTCTCGGTTGTTCTCCGTGACACGGCTTCCATGTTGCTCATGTTTGTGTCTTGGCATTCTGGCTGCGGTAGTAGGCCGTAGTTGCCAGGGGCAACGTGTAGTTTTGGTGGCTGGTATGTTCCCTGATTGCATACTTCCCTCCTTCCCTGTCTGGTTCTCATGGGGTTAACATATTGACCTGGGTGTGGTCACTAGGTGCTTTTATTCTGTTGTTGCTAGCCTGGTGGGTTAGTTGTGCTCCAGCCTCCGTTGGTGCTGGAGCTATGCACCTTTCCTGGGATTCCATCTGCCCAGTCCTTGTGGCCACTTAATATGTCATCGAGGTCTTCCCGAGGTCCTCTCATCCCCTTCCCTTATTCCTGTTATGTTGTTTATGTACGGGTGGGTGTTTGGTCTGTGACTGCCATGTGTCTTCTGACATGGAGTCCAGACATTTCCTGTATGTATGTGCCTTCGGTGAGAGGGCTCCAGGGCTCCCCGGAGGGGGAACAGCGATACTGTGAGTTGTTGCTGGTGAGCTGGTTCCTGGGTGTGTTGTGTGTACTGAGTCCTGTTAGGTGTTCGGGTTCCAGTACATGTGCCTGGGCTGCAGTCTTTGGTGTATGGACTGCTGGTGCTTCTATCAGCAGTATCAGCAGGTAAGTTGCCAGGTGCACCGGGACCATCCTGGAGGTGCAGCCAGTGAGTTCTGAATAAGTACATCCCTACCATCTGGGGCTCTGTGAAGAACGGGGCTCACTGGGTTTCTGCCCTCTGGGTTTGGTTTCTGGTGTTTCCGGTGCACTTGGTTCAGTGGTTTTTCTTGCCTGCTGATCGGTTTTCATCTCACTGTAGTGTATCGGTGTATGCTCGGTGTGGAGTTTCCCCTCCCACACCGTAGCGTGACACACAGATAGTTGTACACAGGGAGGTGTTATCAGTGATATCATTCTCTGTGTAAGTGTGTATACATAGATAGCTGTCAGTCACTGATCGTTGTACACGGTGGAGGTGTTATTAGTGATTGAAAGCATTCTCTGTGTAAATGTGCATATAGAGATAGCTGTCAGTCACTGATAGTTGTACATGGGGAAGGTGTTATCAGTGATTGATAGTATTCTCTGTGTAAGTGTGTATATATAGCTCTGATAGCTGTACACAGGGAGGTGTTCTCAGTGATGGATAACCTTCCCTGTATACGTGTATATACATAGATAGCTGTCAGTCTCTGATAGTTGTACACAGGGGAGATTTTATTAGTGATTGATAGTATTCTCTGTGTAAGTGTGTATACATAGATAGCTGTCAGTCACTGATAGTTGTACACAGGGGAGGTGTTATCAGTGATTAATAGCATTTTCTGTGTAAGTGTGTATACATAGCTGTCAGCCACTGATAGTTGCACATGGGGGATGTGTTATCATTGATTGATAGCATTCTATGTGTTAGTGTCACGGGGAGCCGGCGACGTGCTTCCTCGATGCAGCGCCGCCGGACTCCCACTGTTGTTCAGGAGAGAGGACAAGATGTGCGACCTTGTCTCCATGACAACAGGGGCGGTGAGGACCCGGCGCCCGTTCAGTCTCTGCGCGGCCGACATCCTCCCCATCTCCTTGACGACAGGCAGGAGGAGCTTCAGCTATGGTTATGTGTGCTATAGTTCACGTGACGCGGGCCATGTCACGTGACCTACCTCTGAGTACTGGCAAGGAAGCCAGCACTTCCTGTTTCACTTTTGGAGTTAGGTCATGTGACGCCGCCTCGTCACATGACCTACTTGGAGCCCTATTTAAACAGGCATGCTGCCAGCCACAGGTTGTCTGAGATTGGTCTATACCTCCAGTGCTAGTGCTTGCTAATCCTCATTGTGACTACTGTGTTTTGGACTTCGGCTGTGTATTTTTGACCTTGCTTTTGCTCTCTCCCCTGGTTTTGACGTGACTTCCTGGTACAACTTTTGGCTTGCGGACCCTCCGATATTGTGTTTGTGTTCTGTCTTTGTTTGTTGTATTTTCCTCTTGTCCCCCTTCCCTTTACGCCCCAGCACTTATTCAGGCTAGGGATTGTCGCCCAGTTACGCGCCGTTACATAGGACGGGCCATGTAAGTAGGCAGGGACAGAGGTTGGGGCTCAAGTTAGGCCTCACTACTCCCCGTATCGTGACAGTGTGTATACATAGATAGTTGTCAGTCACTGATAGTTGTACACAGGGGAGGTGTTATCAGTGATTGATAGCATTCTCTGTGTTAGTGTGTATACATAGATAGCTGTCAGTCACTGATAGTTGTACACAGAGGAAGTATTATCAGTGATTGATAACATTCTCTGTGTAAGGCCACTTTCACACTAGCGGCAGCACGGATCCGGCAGGTGAAGGGTCCCGCCAGATCCGTGCTGCCACAGGTGCACGTGTGGGGCCGGAACCGCGCTTCGGCCTCACACGTGTCAGACACAGTCTCACTAACATACTGGCTCCATACTTACTGGCTCCCAGTGTCCTGGTGGCTTCTGGTTGTCAGAGGCCCCAGCAACTCTGGACAGCACAGGAGGAGGAGGACGGCACGCACAAAGGAAGGGAAGATTTCCCCACAGCGCCCTCTGCTGGAGGGAGGAGGGAGCTGTGGGGAAAAGTGCAGGTGACGGATCCGTCATGAACTCAATTGAAAGTCAATGGAGGATGGATCCGTTTACTATTGTGTCACACCAAACGGATCCGTCCCCATTGACTTGCATTGGGGGTCATTCTAGATCCGTCTTGGTGCGGATGCCCAGACCGGAGAGCAAACCGCAGCATGTTGCGGTTTGCTTTCCGGTCTGTATACTGAAGAGAACTGAACGGAATGCATTTTGGAGCATTCCGTTCTCTTCAGTTCAGTTTTGTCCCCATTGACAATGAATTGACAAAACTGAAGCGTTTTATTCCGGTATTGAGCCACTATGACGGAGCTCAATACCGGAATTGGTAAACGCTAGTGTGAAAGTACCCTAAGTGTGTATATATAGATAGCTGTCAGTCACTGGCAGTTGTACATGGGTGAGGTGTTATTAGTGATTCATAACATTCTCTATGTAAGTGTGTATATATAGATAGATAGCTGTCAGTCACTGGTAGTTGTACATGGGTGAGGGGTTATCAGTGATTGATAGCATTCTCTGTGTAAGTGTGTATACATAGATAGCTGTCAGTCACTGATAGTTGTACACTGGGAGGTGTTATCAGTAATTGATAGCATTCTCTGTGTAAGTGTGTATACATAGATAACTGTCAGTCACTGATACTTGTACAAACGGGAGGTGTTATCTGTGATTAACAGCATTCCCCTTTATATGGACTGAGAAGTGAACAGATCATTGCTAATGAGCGTTCGTAGTAATGAATGATGAGATGAGAGAGTCTATTATATTAGTCAGGGAAATAAATTCACTTATAGCCACCTAAATCAAACAAATAACCCTGGCAATCAAGTATTGCTGGTGGGGAAATATATGGGTGGGCACATATGCCTGTTGCTCAAGAGAAGTGGCGTTACATAATGCCCTCCATTTTGACTGAGAGGTCTCAAGCAGTGGATAAAACTATGATGTCCATATGCCAAAAAAGGGACAACACTTTTAAAGAGTATTAAAGGGAGACTTTCACCTGTTTTTCACCTATATAACTAACAGCAGTGCCCCACAGAAGATTGCACACACATCCCAGACATACCTGTGTGCGCTCTGTGCCTTTATTCCATGTTCAGAAAAAGCACTTTTATTTTGCAGGAAAACAGCTCCCAAGTGCCCAGATGAAAGTGAAAGTAAAAACAGCTTTCTTTCCTGACTCGATTTCTAACAGCTATATCTTCTGATATACTGGATATAATGCTGTGATTTTGGTAATTGGTGATTTTACGGTTTGGAATGTCAGCTTTCAAAGGTCAGAACCATTTTTCTACCTGCTACCAATCCCAAGATATGAGCAGCTAAAGCAGCCCTCCTCTCCTCAGTCTGGTTTGCTTTGGACACTTGCAGCAGCAGAGCTGGGTACTTGGGAGCTGTTTTCCTGCAGAATAAAAGTGCTTTTTCTGGACATGTAATACAGACACACAGTGCACAAAGGTATGTCTAGGATGTGTATACAATCTTCTGCGGGGCACTGCTGTTAGTTATTTAGGTGAAAAACAGGTGAAAGACTCTCTTTAAAGAGCATTACCCAGCAAAGGAAGTTAAGAACACTGCGTATTCTGTTCACATCAGCCCACAAGTGCACACATCAGCCCACAAGTATGTCTGCATTGTACTGTACAGATGCTCTGATGGTATTATCTGACTAGAAGGGCACATGCAACTTTCTCAGGGTTTGAATTATGCAATTATTGGAACAACAGCAAAGTAAAAGAACAGTTTCAAAACTTTCCACTGGAAAAAGTCAAGTCAATTGAATCACATATTGGGTGAACTGTCCTGCGTATACATTTTTGGCTCATAACTTCTTGAAGGAGTTTCCCAGAAAAAAAAGTTGGCCTACCCTTGTTATAGGCTATCAATGCATGATTGCCACAAGTCTTAGTCCCAGGCACTCCACCAAATGAATGTCAAATAGTCCTCTCTGAAGAGCCATATGTCTTTCATTATTTATCCACGCACATTGGTCCACATTTACTATTGTCAATGCACCTAGATTTTGAACTACATTGCATCAAAAAGTGGCACAGTTAGGTGTTTTGGTAACAAAGAAAAAGGCATGGACTAAGATGCAGCGTTTCATGCCAAAACACGCACCACATTTTGTGGTATAAAATTCTGTCTCAAGCTAAGCCAACAAATAGGTATAAGTATAGAGTTACACAAGAGGGCCTATCCCTGCTCCACATTTTTATCCAGACTGAGCCCCTGTGATAAATCTGGTGCTTATCTAAGTTTACACCATCTACTTGTCTGTAAATGCGGCAATGTCTGGTTCTGTAGCACAGTTGTAGTCACAAGGGGAATCCAACAAGAAATTTACAAACCCTTTTAAATAATGTTAACCTCCATAGAAAATGCAAGAGAAAGCATATTTCTAGAATAGATAGAAAACATTTGGTTGACTGAAAAATGATTGTCAGGATCAGTTTTTATCATTACATCTTTCATTATCCACACCTCTTAGTGATCATTGATCTTTTATGTACATCATTGGTTGCTCAAGAAAGTTTGGAGGGAGCTCAGGAGCTGAGTCTGCTCCATACACGGCTGGTGCTGGTCCATCTACTATATAGTTTTTGGTGCCGACAAGTGGCCAAAACAGCTGATGGGGGGGTGTTGGGTGTCAGACCTTCACCAATCTAATATTAATAACCTATTGTAGGTCATCGGTATATAAGTCCCAGAAAACAGTATTAAAGGGGTTGTGGCACGAAATATATTCTACATATTCTAAGCCAGTACCTGAATCTGAATATGTTAGTAATTGCATGTAATTAAAAATTTTGTATAGCCTCTGAGCCAGGGGCGTTGCTAGGGTAGCAAAAGATCCGGGGCCCAAGCCCCAATGCATATGGCCCAATTGTCTAAGTTGACCCTCCTTCGCACACCTCATTGTACTGTATTTGCTATACAGCAGCACATACCTATCACATCCAGGGCCTCCAGGTGACGTCTCCTCTGATGTAGATCTTTTCTGTCATCATCTTCTCCATTTGGTCCGGACAACTTCTTTCAGCTGCCCCTCGTCTCTGCAGAGTGTTTCATACAGACATCTTAGCTTCCTCACTTTTGTTTCATACCCCAACCTGGAGTCCTAAGGCTAAATGCACACAACAGTGAAAAACGGACATGAGATGTAGATTTTTTTAACGGCCATCACACGCCTGTTTTAAGACCAATGGTAGTCTATGTAGTTATTCGCATGGCAGTTTTTAGAAACATATATAGAACATGCTCTATCTTGTCCATTTTTCACTGACAGACTGCCCCCATACAATTGAATGGGCCCATTTTTAACGTCTGTTTCTTAGAAAGGCATCAGTGAAAAAAATTATGTTAGAAATGTCCGTCATGTGCATATAGCCTAACTGTGTTATCCTGCTGCTCGCTGTGCTCCCCAATACCACCAAATACTGTCCTGAAGAAATATGAGTGCCCCCATAGTGCTCCTCAAAGTCCCACCAATAGTAATTCCCTTCTAGAATGCCCTCATTAGTAATACTGCCCCCTACAGTGCCCCCAACAGTGATAACGCTCCCCAACAGTGCCTCCATCAGTAGAAGAGCCTCCAGTATTATTAATACCCTCACAGAGCCACCAGTAGAAATAAGGCCCCCTATTGTTCCCACAGTGCTAATAAAGCTCTCTATAGACCCCTCAGTAGTAATAAGGCCCCCAATATTGCACATAGTAAAAATAAGGCGGCTCTAAAAGTCCATCCTATAGAGCTCCCAATAGTAATAAGAACGCCTATAATATGTCACGTATGGGGAGTAGTGAGCCCTGTCTAGAGCCCCAACTGCTGTCCCTGCCTACTTACACGGCCCGTCCTAAGAAACGGCGCATAACTGGGCAACAAACCCTAGCCTGAGTAAGTGCAGGGGCGTAAGGGAAGGGGAACAAGAGGATAATATAACAAATAAAGACAGAACACTAAACACAATATCGGAGGGTCAGCGAGCCAAGAATCGTACCAGGAAGTCACGTCTAAACCAGGGAAGAGAGCAGAAAGCAAAGTCAAAAACACGTAAGCCGAAGTCCAATACACACTGAAGTCACCAAATAGCCAAACACAAGCACTGCAGGTAAAGACCAATCACGGGCAACCTGTGGCCAGCAGGTTGCCTGTTTAAATAGGCCTCCAAATGGGTCATGTGATGTGTCCAGCATCACATGACCCTAATTACACATTCAAAAAATGCTTCAGCGCCAGCTTATCCTTGCTGGCGCTCATATCCCCCACCTGCTCGTTGTCAAGGGGATAGGTAGGACGCTCCCTGCATCCTCGCTCCATCACACACAGTGGAGACCGGCGGCGCAGCGCAGGAGGAGTGCGCCACCGGCTCCCTGTGACAAATGCCCCTGCAGTCCCCCCTGCAGTGCCGCCAGTATTTATATTGCCCCCTACTGTTATAATGCTCTGCCTGAAGTGCCCCCGTATTTATATTCCTCCGTGTAGTGTCCTCAGAAATTATAATTCCTCAGCCCCTCCACCATACAGTCCCATGTAAATAATACTATTTCCCTCCCTCTGCTGTCCCATGTAAATTACATCACACCATCTCTCCAGCCACATCCAAAATACAGTCCCATGTAAATAACACCAACATGCCCCAGCCACCTCCAACATACAGTCCCATGTAAATAACACCCCTCCCTTCAGTCCCTCCAACACACAGTCCTATGTAAAAAACATCACCATGCCCTGGCCACCTCCAACATTCAATCCCATTTAAATAACATCACCCCCTCCCACTCCAACATACAGTCCTATGGAAATAACACCCCTTCCTTCAGCCCTAATAACTACAACTCCCAGCATTGCTCTGCCTCTCACTTACCTCTACTCGTGCTGCAGACCTTACCACAGCTTCTTCACCAAGTTACCTTCACTCCTGAATGCCATCCACTCCTCCACTGGTCACATGACAGTGACATCATCGAAGGTCCTTCTCAACAACAGCCTATTGCACTAGTCACATGGACTGTGATGTCATCACAGGTCCTTGAGCTTTTCCCAGTGCATTAGATTCAATTGTATTGCCATCCTGAGGATGGCAATACAGTTATATCTAACAAGCAGGCAGGACATTCGGGACCTGGAAGAAAACATCAGGGGCCCAGGCCCCAAATGTTTTAGCCTAGCAACGCCCCTGCCCTGAGCTATTCAATAAAATGTATCTGTATAGCACCACCTGCTGTTTGCTCTTTTCCTTAATTCTTGTCCACCTGCACATGGTCATTTTAAATCAGCAACTGTTACCAGCCCTATCTTCTGTTAGCGGCTGTGACAGTTACAAGGAAAGAGCTACAGCAGAAAGGATATGCCCCCTGACAAAGGACATATCCCCTGAGCCGCTACCTGGAAATAAATTTAGAAGAACAATTGGAGCAATCAATGGGGAGATCTCTGGATCCATGTGAGGTACAGGACTGGTTCTAGCTTTGTTAGAAAAAGATTGTCATGTACTATATGTCTGATTTTCATTTTTTTTAAATTATTCATGGGATAACCCCTTTAATGGACTAAACAATCTACAATGTATAATTTATGTTTATTTTTTTGTGGACCATAGATTTTTAAAATAACTAATGAAAAAATATATAGAGAGAGAGAATGACAGGGGCATCGCAGTCGAAAAAATGTAACACTGTGTGCCAGCGCCTGTGGACGTGCATCCAGCATCCAATGAAGATAAAAATAAAAAATAATTCCAGGGCAATCCCAGAGATGTGTTTCAAAAGTGGTGTTCTTTATTCACCAGAGCAACATTTCAGTCCTCCCACTAAGAGGATTGAAACGTCGTCTGGTGAATAAAGAACACCACCTTTGAAACACATCTCTGGGAGTGCCCTGGAATTATTATAAATAATATATACAGTACAGACCAAAAGTTTGGACACACCTTCTCATTCAAAGAGTTTTCTGTATTTTCATGACTATGAAAATTGTAGATTCACACTGAAGGCATCAAAACTATGAATTAACACATGTGGAATTATATACTTAACAAAAATTGTGAAACAACTGAAAATATGTCTTATATTCTAGGTTCTTCAAAGTAGCCACCTTTTGCTTTGATTACTGCTTTGCACACTCTGTCCCCAATGGGGCTCATAATCTAAGTTCCCTATCAGTATGTCTTTGGAGTGTGGTGGGAAACCCATGCAAACACAGGAAGAACATACAAACTCCATACAGATGTTGTCCTTGTTCAGGATCATACCTAGGGCCCCAGCGCTGCAAGGCACAAGTGCTAACCACTGAGCCACCACACTATATAAGTTTGTTAAAAGTGCACATGGCAGATTTGCAAACCTAGAGTGATCCTGGGTCAATGGAGGTTAATAGTCCATTTGGAAGCTGCAGCTCTGCTTGTGATTACTGAATAATGCATTTATTCTAAAATAAAATTTTCTAGCCCCCTAAAATACATTACTTCAATAATGGTGAGCAGTTTGAAGGAAAACAATGTTGTGATATTTAATATGCTCTAAATTAGTTTCACATGAGTTTGCATAGATTACAGTTACATTTGCACACTTTCCTTGACATATTCCACATTCCTCTCTACTGATTTTAAACAATTTTCCTAATGCAGACTGTAGTTACTTCACAGAAGCTGTTAAACTACAAGCGGTACATCAGCTCAGCTAGTAAATATTCATAGACAAAAATTGTTCCTAGGTTATTCTCAGAAGAATAAGACCTTAAAACACCCCATGATTCATTGCAAATCTGCTTGTCATTCTGTGTGTTATGTTTCAATGCCTGTCTATCATAAGAAAAGATAAGAAAGCGACAGCTATCCGGACACACTAGTATGCTGCATATAATAATGTATACTGCCTATTACAAAAAATATTGTCATGCAAAAAATTCAAATGAGTGGAAAGGGAGTTCAATTAGGACATTAAATTGGCATCTGGGAAGAAATGCAAAAATGTAATAGAATATATATTTATTTTATGATATTAGAATGCTTTATGCAATTAAAATATCAAAAAGATATTTATGTCTGTAAAGTAAGAACTTGTAGCACTCTGCAAGGATCCAGTGCCGAAAAGTGTTCATTCACCCATTTTACAGCAGCAATGTTTCACCTCTTTATAGAGCTATTTTCAGGCTGCTGGCTAAAGATTGATAGATAGATAGATAGATAGATAGATAGACAGACAGACAGATAGATAGATAATAGATAGATAGACAGTCATGTCACACTGTTATTTTATTATATGTGAAAACCTTGCTCTTTTCACATAATAGTTGTCCCCAACCCTGGATATATAAATGAAAACATTATATTAAAAAAAGAGATGGAAATCTATGCCAACTATGTACTTTTTTTTTGTTTTAAATGTATTGTTGATGAGATCTTTCCAATTAAATTCAAGGTCACTAGTACAAAGGTTTCATCAGATGGGAGGAACAAAAAATATTTTGTTCTTTTAGTATATATATTCATCAGATTTCGCCAACATTTATACTCTTAAAGGGAATGTCACTCCAATTTTGGACGATTATCTATAGTTATACATGAGTAGTACTGTAGATAAGGAGTCACAATCACTATATTTTATTTTTCTACTGCCCCGTTACCTCGTTGTCAACGCTCAAAGCTGCACTGAAATACACAGTCTGAACTGCAGTGCTATTCTAATATAATGGAGAGGACGCGTGTGTGCATGCACAGTAGTCATGACAATGTAATTCAGTGCAGCTCTGAGTGCTGACAGCATGGGAACGGGAGGAAGTAGGAAAAAAAAAATAGTGATCTGCACTCAATATAGGCAGCACTACACATGTATTACTGTAGATAATGGTCCAAAATCAGGGTTACAGATTCACTTAAAAATAAATCTTCACAGGTCATATATTCTTCAGTCTTTTGTGGAGTTTATAACCATGGCCCTTAAAGGGGTATTCCAGAATTTTAATATTGATGGCCTATCCTCATGATAGGACATAAATTGCAGATTGGCTGGGGTCTGACACCTCTACAATTAGATATTGATCAGAGTAGCACCAGACAGTTGTCGCCGGGACTGCACACTACCGTGTAGTGGACAGAGCTGGTAACTGCAGAGCTGCTCTTATTGAAGTGAATGTGAGCAGTGCTGCAGTTACCATCTCTGTCCACTACACCCTTGCTGATCTGACACTGATATTGATACTTTTACTAAGTGGACAATCTTGACAATTTCACACATACCCAATCTTAAATAAATTTCCCACAGGATTGCAACTGGTGCATACCATACCTTACAGTTTACACTTTTGGAGTTTGCCAATGGATCCAATCTTTATATTTAGGTTCTATGCACTGTATTTAATTTGGGTTCATGCACATGAGAAAGGTACATACACTGATCCCTTATTAAGGACCTGTTGGCACAACATGTTTCACCATATAGCACCTCAATGAGGTCCACTATTCTACCCTTAGGACTCATGCACACAGCTCTAGTTTCGGTCCACATCCAATCCATATTTTTTGCGGATCAGATGCAGACCCATTCATCTGAATGGGGCCGCAAATGTTGTGGACAGCACACCTGTGTTCTAGTAAATGAGGAAATTGGATTATAAACCTTAAAGGTATGAACCCCAGAAAAGTTTATTGATCAGCTAAAGATACAGATACATGAGAGATGATGGGATAAAATGGAGGCTTTGTGCATGCCACCATAAGCGAACAAAAAATTGTGGCTGACACAACTCATTAAAGGGTTGTCCCATCTCGTTGTCAAAGAGAGATGAGATTCAGTACCAGCCATAGGTGACTGAGCTTACAGAAACAGTTGAGTGTGGCTGTGCTCAACTGTTTCCGTAACTCCCATTGTAGTGGATGGGAGCAGAACAAGCTACGCAGCTTCTGTAATTCTGGGAATTGCGTAGCTCCCATTCACTACAATGGCAGCTTGGAAAACAGCAGAGCGTGGGCACACTCGTTTCTGTTAGACCAGCTATGACTGGCACTTAGAAGATTGCTGAATTGTTTGGATGTTGATCTAATTACAATAAAAAGCTTAATAAAAAACAATCCAGTCTGTGGGAAGCAAAAATCCGGTTTAAAGCAATGAACAATAGGTTGGAAATAACACTTGTAGAATCCATCCTTTCATTGATGAAAACAAATCAGCAAAGTAGTGGGGGAAGCGACGAGGCAGTGATGGCATAAAAGGTCATGCTGGGAATTATCTTCTCTCTTTATGCACTTGAGAACTTTGTGTTCTCAATCTCCCATGTCTGGCAGGTCATACTGGGACAATGGGGAAACCACTGGCCTGTGCATTGAGGCATACAATATTTGGAAAGGCGAAAAGGGGGGTATTGCAGGCCGCAACTCTTTAAAGTATGGTGCACA
Source organism: Rhinella marina (assembly GCA_900303285.1). Classification (NCBI taxonomy): domain Eukaryota; kingdom Metazoa; phylum Chordata; class Amphibia; order Anura; family Bufonidae; genus Rhinella; species Rhinella marina. The sequence continues at coordinate 945,240 of ONZH01023284.1, forward strand.
ATTGTCAAAATCTTAGCCACCTTGACAACTTCACTGCACTTTAATAATGTAATAAATGATGAGCCTTGTGTAAAAATTATCTCCAAAGAAAAGTCTGATTGTTACCAAAGCAACAACACAATCAGAATTGATTGTGTTGTTCTGGACCAGTTTTTATCTGATATTATTCTACATGATACCTACAGTACAGACCAAAAGTTTGGACACACCTTCTCATTCAAAGAGTTTTCTGTATTTTCATGACTATGAAAATTGTAGATTCACACTGAAGGCATCAAAACTATGAATTAACACATGTGGAATTATAAACTTAACAAAAAAGTGTGAAACAACTGAAAATATATCTTATATTCTAGGTTCTTCAAAGTAGCCACCTTTTGCTTTGATTACTGCTTTGCACACTCTTGGCATTCTCTTGATGAGCTTCAAGAGGTAGTCAGGTTTAATAAGTGGGATTTCTTGCCTTATAAATGGGGATGGGACCATGAGTTGTGTTGGGCAGAAGTCAGGTGGATACACAGCTGATAGTCCTACTGAATAGACTGTGGAATAGCATGCCGCTGCAAGATGCTGTGGTAGCCATGCTGGTTCAGGATGAGCTGGATATATGTACACACAACTCTGAGGCTGTTCTCCAAAATTTGCTGTTGAAGAAATATTGCAAGTATTACATTTCGGCTATAAAAGCCCAAATAAACATTTAATACAGTTTAGTTTAATAATTTTCTAAAAAGTGATTATGTGTTTATCAGCTCATTTGACATGTATATATCTCTGAGTGCAGACATTGAGCTGTCCAGTAAGCAATGCCCAAACAGTAACAAAAAATTGCCCCAAGAATATCCTCAGCCAAGAAATCCCACTTTAAGTTGATTGTAATTAGAGATGAATGAAGTTTTCAAAAATTCGATTTGGTCGCTTCACCTAATTTTTAAAAAAGAATTGTTTCGTGACAAATGTATTAGTCGCTAAAAAAAAAAAAAAAAAAAAAACATACAGCACCCTGCAGATGTCCCAATGACTCTTTAGTGGAACTAAGGAAATGGAGGCAGCTCCAATAAAGTAGTGGAGAAAAAATAAGGTTCTTTTAATCCATGTTGTGGCAGTGCAAACACATGCGTTTGAATCCCTTCTGTTAGCTGTAGAATGACCGTGCATCACTGTTAGGCTTAGTTCACACTTCACTTTTTTGGTCAGTCATTTTTCATCAGTTATTGATACCTAATCCGAGAGTAGGCTTGGCGCCTGAATGTGCCTCATAATAAGTGATGGAAATAACTGACCAACAAGTGTGATCTCAGCCTTACAGGTCAATGTTACCATTAGCTCTAATTTATCTGCATGGACTTAACTGTGTCGTGGCCCAAAATTCAAGTAGTGGCCCCATGACAGTGGGGAGGGTGTCAGCAGTAAGGTTGTGTTCACATCACTGTTTATTTTTCCATTTTTCTGATCTGTCACAAGAATAGCCCAAAAAAGCGGATCCTGTAGTTTGAGCATCGCCTTCAAACCATCAGTATTTGGTCAGCATTTGATCAGTCTTGGTAAGGCAAAAACAGGAGTGGGTCCAAAACAGAGATAACATGTGATTGAAATATTTGCATGGCTTCTATGTTTTGGACCAACTCCTGGTTTGGCTTTCAGATCCTGATAAAATCGTGATGCAAAATACTGACAGTGTGATAGAGGCCTTATGCCCAATTTGCATGAGTTTTGGTCATTTGCATCTGAAATCGGTTTTATTCAGATGGAAAAGAAGTCCTGCATGCAAGACTTTTATGGCCTCTATTACATTGATTCATCTTTATAAAGGTTAGTCTATGAACATTTTGTGTTCGAAGGCGAGTTCTCTTTGGGGTAACTGTAGTGGCTGACTGTCCTCACTAAGCTCGTCCTCACTGAAAAGCGGAGCAGAGCTGGCAGGATACATTACTTCCCAAGCAGAAGGAGCAACAAAAGAAAGAGGCAGTTGCAGGACAAGTGACGGCACAGAGGTTGTTCCTGGGTCATGCCAACTAAGTTTGGTGTCAGAAGAACCCACTGGCTGTGTGTATCTTTTGTCACCTGATATGATGTTGAAGAGTGAGTCAACCATTCCAGTGCACCTAAATTGTTTGTCAAAACACGACCGCTGGATTACACTGGCAGCTGAGGCCTGTTGCTGCAACTGCTGCTACCACCACCCCTTCTGCTGCTACTTGTGCCGCTTACAGCAACATTTTTTCCACCGCCCGTTCCATTTGAGGACCTAGGCAACAGTATGTATGTCTATGTATAACAGAACAGATTAAGTACAAATCGCGCAGCAGATGAACTAGGTAAACGCGCCTATATATTAGACCCTCTGTTGACAATGAGTCTGGTGTACAGTAAGTCTATGTATAACAGAACAGATCAATTATTAATGGCGCAGCAGATGAAATAGGTAAATGCGCCTATATATGAGACCACCTGTTGACAATGAGTTGATGCACAGTAAGTCTATAACAGAACAGATTAAGAATGAATGGCAAAGTAGATGAACAAGATGCACAGGATGATTAAACTGAGCCTGCACTGTCCCCGCAGTCTCCCTATGCTCTTCCTGCAGTCTGAAAACTCTCCCTACGATCCCTACACTGTCCCTGCAATTTCCCTATCCAATATTCTGCAATTTAAAAAGGATTGCTAAAACACTGTTCTTAGCACTTGCCATGTCTCTCCCTATGCTCAGTTCACAGTAAAATAGCAACACCTGCTCGGGGTGAGGCTTTTATAGGCTGTGACATCAGGGGTGGCTATCTGCTGATCGGCTGGCTGCAAGGCATTATGGGTCATATCTCATTCCCGGGCTTCTTACTTTCAATTTGTAACAGGTGTAGCTGCCATTTTAGGAAATAAAACAATTTGTTACAACAAAGTGAGAGGAAATTCAGATTCAATTTGTTTCACTTTGATTCGCTCAACACTAGTTGTAATAGCCAATATTGAAAAAAATAAATACATTTTATACTGAACGGGCCTAAATGCCTAAAATGCCTATTCTTGTCCGCTGTTGCAGAAAATAATAGGACATGTTCTATAATTTATTGCAGAGCTGCGGCTGCCTGCTCTAATAGAAGTGAATGGAGCCGCATCTATTCCGCAATAACACTGGCATTCTTGTATTGGCAGAGCTCTCTCCAACAGCAGGTGTTATACAGTGATGCCATTGCAGTTGGTGGGCTGATTAGTAGAGCGCACAGGCTGAGGATCATCCCTGGTCTTTGTGCTCTCCTACTCAGTTCAGCAGGTGCAATGATGTCGCACTTGCTGCTGGGGACAGCATGGTTTGTTCTGTTTGAGGGAACAGGGCTAGGTAAGTATTTTTTTCCCCACTACAGGGACTTCACTACTGTAATGGATGCACTAAGGGGACAGCACTCCTGTAAGGGGGGGGCACTAATGGGCCAGCAGTACGGTAAGGGGGCACTATGGGAACATTCTACCGTTTTTTTCACCACTAAGGGGCATTCTACTATGGGAGGGCACTAAGGGGAGCAGAACTACTGTGTGGGGGCACTAATGGGAGCATGACTACTGTGGGGGGGCACCAATGGGGCATTCTACTACTGTATGTGTAGGCACTAATGGGGCATTGCTACTGTTTGTGGGAACTAAGGGGGCATTTTACTGTGTTGGGGCACTAAGGGAGCATTATTTTTTGTGGAGACATTATTGGGGCATAACTACTGTGTGGGGGCACTAAGGGGGTTTTCTACTTTGTGGGGCACTAAGTGGGCATCACTACTGTGCCTGGGTGGCATACTGTGACTTAAACACATGGCACCTCCTCCTGTCCAGTAAACGTTTTATTTTCATATAAAACCGATTGAGCAGGTGGGTGGGGCATTGCATAGTGACTGTTAGTGGTCTTGACTAGCTGCAGGAGGTGGAGTTGCAGGGAGGTTGCTTGGGCAGAGGATGCTCAAAAATTTTCCATGAGGCTCAGCCTATTTTAGTTACTCCACTGGATAGCTACAGTACTTTTAAATTAACCCAAACCTATTGATGTTATGGCTAGCATCTCTTCAGAATCGTATGGTGATATTTAAAAAGCAGAAAATACAATAAACTGTTACAGGAAAAATATGAAATTGAAATTCCCCACAGTTTATAGCAGTCTGTTTTGGTACGAAGTCTTCAGAAAGTCACTTATCTGTCAGCTGACCACTGGGAATTTCGATTTCACATGCAAGACTGGAGCCGGTTCAGATTGTTCACCCAGCTAATGGGAGTGATTCCGGTCATAGCATTAGATTCCAATTTATGCAATTTGCAAATATTTTATGCAAAGTAGATCACGGTGAGAATTACTCTTTACAGTCTGATCTCACTGTAATTACTGAGCATCTGCTCTTGGAAGGAAAATGAATTGGACAGGTATGATTTTTCCTGTCTCTTCTTATCAATTTCCCGAGAGAAGCAGTGTCCCATTTGTGTGGCAGGTGCTCATACCTCCCACATCCATAGGGATTAATATGCATGTTAATGGAATGGCTGACAATATTAATTGCTTTGGCAGTAGAAAGTCCTTTGTCCAATTACCAGATGTATATGGCCAGTTTCACTATAGAAAATTAAGTTACCGTTGGTTTGGCAGTGGTACCTGGTGACTTCTTACATATTTTAAATAATATTCAATGAGATGTCTGTATTAGATATCTGACATATTTTATATGTAGCCTATGTGTAGGTGATATTAATTTACTGATGAAATCATTCTATTCCAGGCACTATGTGAACAGTGGCATCCACAGTGCTCCTCTCTTTCAAGGTCTTCCTAATGCCGTAAGTTTTTGCAGTTCTCAGTTAAACGTTTCATTGTTTTTTGTTTTTTTTTTAAGTTTTTATTTATCATTTTGAGAAGAACAAAACCAATTAGACATTTAAAGCACTAACTCAGAGCACACATGCCCATTAGACAATATAGAAGCAAGTGTGTACATTGCAGATGTATTACAAAGGAGAATAAGTATCATATTCCCAGAAACTACAATTCCACAGCAATCCATATACATTGTTCATATAGCTTTATAGGCCTCATTCACTCATACACACACACCACCGCAACGCCGCAGAGTCCTCACCATCAGTTACACCCTCAAAGTCCTAGCAGCAATCCACAGGCCCCAAATTTTATCAAATTTCTCCTCGATTCCTCTAGCCAGATACGTCAGTTTATACATTTGTAAAGCAGTGTCAATTAGCTGTACCCAGTGTTGAATCGAGGGGACCTCAGGAGGCTTCCAGTTCAATAAAATAGACTTCCTAGCATAGAACATTAAAAGCCGATATAGAATCTTAGAGTGTTTGGTTTGTAGCAGATCTTCCACCAATCCTAACAGACTGTTCTCAGGTGAACACACCGCTGGCAGAGCCAACTTCTCATTTAGGAATTTATGAACCGCTGACCAGAATTCCGCAATCACTGGGTACTGCCAAATCATATGAAGTAAAGTGCCAGTCTCTGCATTACATCTAGTACATATCGAACTATCTAATTGATTCATTCCTACTAATATAACCAGGGTTAGATATACTCGGTGTAACCATTTAGTCTGTATTAGCTGGTCCCTAGCGCATATTACTGTGTTTCTCCAGTTATACATAAGTTCCCTCTCATGTCTATCTTCTAATGTCAGGATGTCTTTTTCCCATTTTGCTAAAGCTCTATTCAGTGGAGACGCCAATTGAGGCATAAGTGCTGAATAAAAGGAAGATATTACTACCCCCAAATTGCTTCATACATGTATGTCGCAGCTGGAAATACCTAAATAGACTGTTCTGGGGAAGGCCAGAATCACTTTGTATTTCCAAGAAGGTTTTGAAAGTTCCTTTTGAGTACAATTGGGCTAAATATTTAATGACGTGTTGCGGACAAAACTCAGTCGGTCAGTGAATATAGCTCTTGTAATTTGGAGTTTCTCCACAACGGTAATACCGGGGACCGCCCATCTCCACCACCTCTATTTCCCCACACCCATACATACTCTTTCCATGTTTTAATTACCGCTAACATATTTGAGGTCAAAGGTTTGTCTAAATATTTGCCCGCTCTGTATAGAAGATTTGTCAAGGCCGCATACGATCCCAAAAGTGCCGCCTCTAGCACTATAGCTGGGTTATTAACGTCTGCTCTCACCCACCAACTTGCATATGTCAAATGGACAGCACAGTAGTATCCATACATATCTGGTAATGCTAAGCCCCCTCTAACAAAAGGTGCTTTCAGAGTGTCTCTAGCCAGTCTAGGTGTTGTGTTTGCTGACAAAAAGGGAGTTAGCAACCATCAATCGCTATAAAATGTGGTCTCTGAAGAGCAACTGGTGTTGCTCGATATACATACAGAAGCTTTGGCAGAAGTATCATCTTAAAGATGTTAATACGTCCTATGAGGGACAAAGGAAGGCTCTCCCACATCTTCAATTTCCGAGCGACATATTCCATAGTTGGCTGTATATTAAGAGAGTAAAAGTTTTGTATATCTTTATGTACAATGATTCCTAAGTATTTAAATTTATCTACTATTAAAAGCTTAGATCTATATGAGACCCGGATATCCTCTCCCTCATTGACCAGATATAGCACAGATTTGGTCCAATTAACCTTTAACCCAGAAAATTTCCCATATTCATTTATTAGATCCAGAAGGGCTTCCAATGACCGTTCCGTATCACCCAAATATATCAACATGTCATCCGCATACAAGGACAACTTCTCTGTTATTCCCGTTATATTCCACCCCTTAATACTACTAGAACTATTCAACAGACTGCACAGGGGCTCCATCACCAATGCTAATAGCAACGGCGATAGAGGGCAACCCTGTCTTGTGCCTCTATATAGGGAATAGGGCTTAGACAGGTAGCCATTTACCCGAACTCAGGCCATACAGAAGTTTCAACCACTTTTCAGCCACAAAATTATCCAGGAACCCAAATCTGTCCAATACTTCCCATAAAAAGGCCCATTCCACTGAATCAAAAGCCTTTTCATTATCCAACGAGGCTATAGCTCTATTTCCCATATTATCATGTTTAGATTGCAAATTAGTATAGAGTCGTCTAAGATTGATATCTGTGGATTTCCCTTGCATAAAACCAGACTGGTCAGGTCTTATAATAGATAAAATCACTCCTGCTAATCTCAGGGCCAATACTTTCGCCAGAATTTTAGCATCCAGGTTTATCAGTGAAATAGGGCGATACGAGCTGCACTGGTCCAATGGCTTCCCCGCCTTGTGGATCACTACAATTGTGGCCTCAAAAAAGGAAGGTGGCAGTTCCGAATTCTCCAGAGCGTATTTAAAGAGCACACCCAATCGGCACTAAGACCCTCATCATATCTCTTGTACCATTCAGCAGGGAATGCATCTGGACCTGGTGTCTTACAAGGGGCCATAGAACTAATAGCTGTTTTGATCTCTTCCATAGAGATCGGAGAGTTTAACAATTCTCTGTCCTCCCTAGATAATCTAGTGCAGGCATGGCCAACGGCTCTCCAGCTGTTGTAAAACTACAATTCCCACCATGCCCTGCTGTAGGCTGATAGCTGAAGGCAGTCTGGGCATGCTGGGAGTTGGAGTTTTGCAACAGCTGGAGAGCCTCAGGTTGGCCATCCCTGATCTAGTGAATTCAATCTGGTCAAGGCATTCCCTCAGACTGTCAGCAGTCCGATTGTAATTAGACGCATAAAGTTTACAATAATAAGATGCAAATTGGGCACAAATCTCATCTGGTTTGGCCACCTCATCACCAGATTCTAGTTTAATTGCCGCCACTACCGTCTGTGGATGCTCATTCCTAGCAAGGTAAGCAAGCGTCCTCCCACTTTTATCTCCCTCAGAGAAGACAGTCTGCTATTTCACTAGTAACCTCTTTTGCGTATATACAGTAAGGTGAAGCCTATACTGTCTCTGAACAGACAGCCAATCCTCTTGTCTGCTTTCACTTGGCTCATCAATATAAGCCTCCTCCGCCTCCATTACTTCATTCTCTAGCTTGTTTCTTGTAATCTTTAGTTCAGCTCTATGTGTAGCGATAGCTGAGATACACACTTCCTTCATCACAGCCTTACAGGCCTCCCATTCTGTTACTGGACTAGACGATCCCTCATTCACCTTCCAATATTCTTCTAATTCCTGACTACACTGGGCTGCAACTGGGAGCACCTGTAGCCATGCCGGGTTGAGTCTCCATATTCTATCTGGTCCATCTAAGGGTTGGGATAGAATCACCTGTAGTGGAGCATGATCAGAGAACCCTCTCGGCAAGTAAGATACTTCTCTCACCATCCCTAAAGAATCTGGGTTACCAAATGCTAAATCAATACGGGACATAATATTCCCTGAAGCTGAATGACATGAGTATTGTCTAGCTATAGGATTCCTCCATCTCCATAATTTCTCCAAGTTGTGGACTGTTGCCCAGTTTCCCAGAAGTGGATTTTGCCTAAGCTGGGGCTTGACTCTATCTAATTGACCGTCTAGGACTGCATTAAAATCCACCACAATTAGAACAGGGGACTGAGGTAACTGTGACACTTTAACCATTATCTCATCTAGGAAAGATTTACTACAGGGAGGAGGTGCATAAACACACTCAGTGGTCTACCACTGATCAGACAATGTAAAATTACATATCTACCGTGCAAATCTGTCTGAACGGTGAGTAGCTGTAGTGGGGTCGTTTTACTGACCAGGATAGACACTCCTCTAGCATTGTTCGTATAGGTTGCATGGAAAGTCTATCCCACCCAAGGTCGTCTAAGGCCTTTTTCACACTAGCGGCAGTCCGGATCCGGCAGGTGAAGGGTGCCGTCGGATCCGGACTGCCGCAGGGACATGTGTGGGGCTGGAACTGCGTATACAGACATACACACACATACACGCAAACACATACATACTTACATACTCCAGGCACGCAGGCCGCACATCTTCACGCCCAGGAGGCGCGCAGCTATGACGATTCCCCACAGCTCCCTCTGCTGGGCGCTGTAGGGAATCGTCATAGCGGCGCGCCTCCTGGGCATGAAGACGCCTGCCTGGAGTATGTAAGTATGTATGTGTTTGTGTGTATGTGTGTGTATGTATGTCTGTCTGTATGTGGTGACGGATCTGTCCTGAACTCCATTGAAAGTCAATGGAGGGTGGATCCGTTTACCATGTTGGTCACACCAAACGGATCCGTCCCCATTGACTTGCATTGGGGGTCATTCCGGATCCGTCTTGGTGTGGATGCCTGGACCGGAGAGAAAACCGCAGCATGCCGCGGTTTGTTCTCCGGTCTGAAGATGGAACGGAATGCTTTCAGGAGCATTCCGTTGTCTTCAGTTCAGTTTTGTCCCCATTGACAATGAATGGGGACAAAACTGAAGCGTTTTTTTCCGGTATTGAGCCCCTATGACGGAACTCAATACCGGAATTTAAAAACGCTAGTGTGAAAGTAGCCTAAGAGCCAGTACCTTACGATCTTTTAAATGGGTTTCCTGTAAAATAATCAAATCACGGTTATATGGCTTGAGGTAGTTAAAGACCAGAGCTCGATTGATCTTGCAGTTCAAGCCTCTCACATTCCACGAAATTATCTTAATTGTTGCCATAAAGAAGACATTAACCTATGCCACTTCGTGTAGAACGCGGTGCTACGGTGACATTCATACCTCCACTCATACCATTTTGAACCTGTTGTAGAACTCCCCCCCCCCCCCCGCCCACACATCCCCAACCTGTCTGAGCCTCGGATCCCTAAACTAGAAAAAATTTTTAGAAAGCTCTACCTTGACACTATGGCTTATTAGCCCATACCCTACTAGATTAGGGTAATTGCATCCTCTCTTCCTCTACTTTAATCCGCAGTAACCTCTAATTAACACCCAGCAAAATTAGAACTGTTAAGATAATATCTCTGTATGGAATAACTACCTCTCTCTTCGCCAACTCTCCAGAATCTAACTCAATAAAGAAAATGTGTACTAAATACAAAAACATAAGAGGCGCCCTTCTTCAAAACTATACTTATATCCCCATCCTAGATACAACTGTGTCCCCCCACATACTTAAGCATTGCACAAAACCAGCATATATCCATATCCTATGAGCAGGAGAGGAACATCTTAAAGAAGAACTCCCGCAAAAATTTTTATTCTTTGACCTGTTAGAAAGGTGCATGATATAATCTGTAGTGAATGTAATTTTCTTATCAGTGACTGTTTCTGAGTAAAAACCTTCAACAGTAATGCTGTGGATAGTGTTTGTGAGGTTTTCCTTGAGTTCATCCAGGGTATGTGGATTATTAGCGGACACTTTTTGGTATAAATTTCTCCACAGATAAAAAAAAACAACTTGGTCACAGTTTACTCCTTCGTAAACAGTTCATGAACCCATGCCATGTTGCCCCATCTTGTTGGAAGAAGCAGGACATTTTTTTCTTTTGCAGCATCACTGTTGAAGAGCTGCAAGCAGTATCAGTCAACATAATCCAACGTGCCCAAAGATGCATAGATGTGAACGGGGACTATTTTCAGCATCTTTTGTGACTTGTGGGTAATTAAAAAAGACAATCTACTAATGGACATTGACTGCGCCATGGCAACACTTTGATTCTTTTCTTTTTCAACTGTTCTATTGTAGATATATTGGTGTGCTTGGGATCATTATCCTGTTGTATTACCCAGTTTTGGCCAAGCTTTAGCTGTTTTATAGTCTCACATTTGGTTCTAGAATACTTTTGTATACAGAGGAGTTCATGAGGAGATCAACAACGTCCAGCACTCCAACTGTTCTGTTCTGAGACTTCAATTCCCAGAATCCTCCTTTCACTTCTATAGGAGTTAGACGAACAGCTGAGTAAGTGTGCATGCTGGGAGTTGTAGTTTCACAGGAGCTGGCATGCCAAAGGTTGCTGATCCCTGGTCTACTCAATGAGGGCAAGGGGCCCAGGCCCCATGGCTACAACACAAACCCAAATCATCACCCCTCCAACACCATGCTTGACAGTTGGTATGAGGTGTTTGTGCTGATAAACTGTGTTTGGTTTTCCTACTGACACTGAGCATTATGGCCAAACATCTCCACTTTGGTCTTGTGCGTCTAAAGAACATTGCTCCAGAAGTCTTGTGATTAGTTTAAAGCCATACAAGCCATACTTGTTCAGTCTTTCTCAAATGGTACTGTCAAGAATTTGAACATTTTACATGTTAACTGAAACCTGTAGAGTCTTTTTTTTTTTTTTTTTTTGCAATTTCTCTGAGCATTTGCACGATATGACCTTGGGGTGAATTTGCTGGGACGTCTGCTCCCTGACTGGGAAGATTGTCAACTGTCTTGAATGTTTTACACTTGTGAATAATCATTTTTCACTGTAGAATAATGAACATCACTGCTGATGTCTTTTCTTCTTGGCATTGTATTACCACACACCTGAATGCCCAAGACCAGCAAACTGCCAAATGTTCTGCTTTTATGGAGGTGGTCACACTTGCTGATGATCAACTGATCAAGTGCATTTCATAAGCAGCACCTGGCTTCCACTTACCCTCTTAATTCCTATAAAACAGTAAGGATGTACTTCATTTTTTACACACGGCTTCTGCATTTTGACCTAGTTTTTGTTAAATAATAAATAATGACGGTGTAATTTATCATGTGTTGTTCATCTGGGCTTTTTATTTTTATTTTTTTATGTCTGGATTACTACAGTTAATAGATTTTCTGTAACTTGATCCATCAGAGACTAGATTCCATACGTTCCATTTATTCTTAACCTAGACTCCCTCAGGTAATCCTAGAAAAGCATACAACTCTTCTCTTAATGTGTCTAGTCCTGGAAATAATCCACTTTAGGTTGAACTGGATTGTTTTCAGCATTGCCTTTTCTTCACTCTAGAGATGCCGTTATTGATGTAACCTGACATTGCCTCCAAAAAACAATCTGGCTATTGGCTGCTCAGCACTGACTCTTCAAGGCTCTTTTTATCTTGAATGATTCTAGGACTTAATGATGCCTACTTATGAGATTATCGCATATACTTATCATACACGTGTTCTCCGTAATGTTCTCTTTGAATTTTTTAAATGTTCTCCTGCAAAAAAGTATCATAAAAAAAAGAAAAAATGTCTAAAAAATATTGGCGTTATTAGGGTGACATTGCTATAATTGGGATTGACAAGTTTTTACATTATTCCCAGTGCAAGAAACTAAATAACCTAAACAGTTCAGCAATTTAAATAATAAAAAAGTAATCCTGTAATCTCATTACCCTTTTCATATCTTGCGGCTTCCATTCAGATTTAATAGGATTACTGTGTCATGTCAGATAGATATAAATTGTTTATGAAGCAACATGTTCTTTTTCGCCCGCTTATCCTTGTGATGAGTTCTTATACTATGAGGCTGTTAGTCAGTGTGAAATATGTATACATTACAACAGGCTGCTTTACAGATTGTGTTTTAGTATAATTTGCAATGAAGCTGTTGAAGAAATTAATTATCTTGTCTATTTCTCAACCACGGAGAGCAATACACGCTCAGAATGCCACATAAACATGGAAGATGGGAAACTCATTTAATGATTTCAGCTTGGTAATTACCACTTGGAAGAAATGGCATTTTATTTATTTGAAATAATTTTATTATAATGGAGAAGTTAAGATTTTGCCATTCTACAACTATACTGTTACTGTCATTAATTGTATCTAACAACTTTCCCATGGGCATCACTTGTTTTTATTATTGCCCTCTAGGTTGGGAAATACACATTTTATTCTGGCAGGCTGAAAACAGGATGCGTAGTCAGCAAGAAAAAAAATCATACTTTTAAGACGTCTGTCTGGATATAATGTAAATGGAAGTGTCCTACTTTGCCACAGAATTTATTGATTTAATTGTTCGCATTTATTGTCACTTTTGCTTACTGCACAGTCTTTTCTTTACCTATGTCGTGAAAAGCTGGAGGAAAATAGTCTGTACAACTACACAATGGTGTACAAAAATGGCAATTCAGAAGTCAATATTCAGTAATACTAGGGTGGAAGAACATCTGTATAGATATGACTTGCAGATCCTTCCATTATACCTTATCTCTGTGTAGGCTTCACTTCTGGTTTTGGCTCATAAATCACTGATGGAAGTCATTGACCAAAGACTGAAGTGTGAACGAGGCCTTATAGGAACTGATCATATCACTAGATTCATTGCACTGGAAAAAATAAGCCTGTTCTTGTTAGTTCATATGTAGAATGCCATATCTGCTGGACTTCCAGAATTCGTCAAGTCAAAGCAATAGAAAAAAGTATATTAATACTTATTGTGCTCAGCCAGTACTCCAGATACGGTGTAAGAAAAAGGCCTTTGTTTCCTCCCTCTCATAGTAAAAACAGTAAAATTTCACCCAAGCCAGGCACATTGGGGGAGATTTATCAAGACGGGTGCTTTCTGCACTGGTCTTGATATCCCACTGCTGGTGGATGTGTCTAATTTATGATGATCATAAATTAGGCGCATCCTCCAACAGTCCTTGCACCTGAACAGAAAACTGGTGTAAGCAAAGCTAAATTTGTTTCAGCTGTTGGTTCCTGCCCTTGATCTTTTTGAAAAATGGCAAAGGTGGTGTAAAAAGAGGCACTTGCAACTTTTTTCCCCCAACAAAAAGTTGCACACACATCTTTCGACTTCTTAAAGCCACTTTTTTGGCACTTTTTGGCCACTTATTCAGCATGTGTAAAATCACCAGATAACCAAAAGCTATAACTCTGTCATAACTGAAGAGTATTTTGACATCCTAAAGAATTAATTCGGCTTCAAGTCCATTACATAGTATGTATTATACACAAGTGCCTACTATTATTGCAAATGTAATTGAAGTTGCCAAAATGAAGGTTTTAAGATGTGTTGAAATTATAGTACATAAAGATACAGTATATGGCTTCATGTAGTCCAGTCTTGTATCCTGCCTTCAAGCAACACGGCATGTATCAGCCTCCAAGCCAGCTAATTAGGTTGCACAGCCTGTGCTTGCATTCCAACACAAACACAACCAAAAACTACAGGGATTTTCATAGTAGCCTGAATGGAGAGTCAATGAACTGCTACTGAATACTCCGTACACACCAGTATATCTAATAATGTATCATTACATTATAAGAAAAAAGGTCAAACGCTGAAAAATGTTTTGATCAGAAATCATACTATGAAAGTAGTAACACCATAATGAAAAATGTTAGTACCTAGGAGTCAGCTACTTGTTAATGGCACACTTAATTAAAGAGTGTATGGGCTCATTTACACTAGTAGATTTTCTGTTGTGGAGTGCTAGTAGATAATATAACATGTTCATCACTTGTGGGCACCAGCTGTGTTATACATCTGGCATCCTGCTCTTATCTCCAGGATTGGAGTTAACATCAATCCCAGCAGTTTACCCCTTAAGTGCCACAGTCACTGCTGACTGTGGTATCTAAGAAGGGCCAATCTGTGGCCCTCCAACTGTTGCAAAACTAAAACTCCCAGCATGCCTGGACAGCCCACAGCTATCAGCCTACACGAGGGCATGGTGGGAGTTGTAGTTTTACAACAGCTGGAGTGCCGCAGGTTGGGCATCCCCGATCTAAATGGTTAGAGAAAGAGAGGGGTCTCTCCCTATCTCAATCGCTCCTCCTTACAATGTGATCATGGTAGTAACGGCAACGGTAACGGTAATAACCATGGCAGCCAGGTTTCTAACAATGTCATGTACCGATGCCTAGTATAGGTGTAGTGGCTGGTTTGGGGTGGTCCTAACGCCACACTGGGTCTTCCAGACATTGTCAAGGTTTCACCATGTGTTGCTGCTCTCCAGCAGAGATGGTAAGGCGTGGTGCACCCCCAATGGGAAATAAGTCTAGACCAGGGGTGGCCAACTTTACAGACACAAAGAGTCAGGAAAAAAATTGTATGACTACCAGGAGCCACAAGCTATAAATTTGCACACGAGTCACCGTATTTTTCACCCTATAAGATGCACCTATGTTTTAGTACAGAAAAAATAAGGACATTTTTTTCATCTGATCTGAGGTCTGATGAAAAATACCTAAAATATCATCCTCGATATGATCCTCAACACAAATCAGGCTCCCAGTGTCAGACCCTCAGTGCTCAGATCTCCTCCCATGCTCAGATCAGATTCCCCCCATGCTCAGACCAGACCCCCTTGCTGAGATCAGACCCCCCATGCTCAGATCAGACCCCTATGCTCAGATCAGGACCCTCATGCTCAGATCTGACCCTCTATGTTCACACCAGATCCCCCATGCTCAGATCTGACCCTCATGTTCAGATCTGCGACCCCCCATGCTCAGATCAGACCCCCCATGCTAAGATCAGACCCCCTTCCCATGCTCAGATCAGAGATCAGATCCCCCATGCTCAGATGAGAAGCTCCCATGCCTAGATCAGACCCTTATTCTCAGTTCTATAATTTAGAAAAATCTCCTACCTTCCCTGATTGGACACCTGCTACACGCTTTCCAATGTGACCTGATGCGCACAATGCCAGGTGATAGCGCGTGTCTCCACATACTAAGTTCTGACACTGTGTGCATCAGGACGTAGTGAAGAGTGAGCTGGGGCTGCGGAGTAGCAACATGCTCAATCAGGAAAAGAGATCTGAGCATGGGTTGGAGAGTGAGCCGGCCTGACTGCTTACTGGCTCCACCACTAGAGCCACACTTGAAGAGGCAAAGAGCCGCATGTGGCTCAAGAGCCACAGGTTGGCCACCTATGGTCTAGACAGTCAAGGTTTGCCACCAGTGTGCTTCTTTACTGTAGAGTAAAGTGCAAAACAGTACAGGAAAGGCACTGAGCTGGCTTCTCCAGTCTCCTCCCTGACAGAAGAAGTCAGGAAAGGCTTCAGCTAGCTGTCTCTTTATCTCTCTCAGAAGGCTGGTACCCTGGCCAAAGGGTTGGCCAGTTGTCAGGCTGGCCCTCTGGTCAAAGGTTTGGTGATTCAGGGTCTGTGGCAGGGTATCCCTGTCTCAGTATCTTCTTCTGGTCACTCATGCAGTCTGGACGATTATTGGTTCATCTAAATCCACCTTAAAGGGGTGGTCTCACTTCAGCAAATAGCATTTATTATGTAGAAGAAGTTAATACAAGCCATTTACTAATATATTCTTATTATCCATATTGCCTCCTTTGCTGGCTGGATTTGTTTTTTATATTATACACTGCTCGTTTCCATGGATACAACCACCCTGTAATCCAGCAGTGGTGGTCGTGCTTGCATAGTACAGGAAAAAGTGCCAGGCATATGGAAACGAAATCAACAATTTTCAGCTGTTACATCCCTGCCATTCTAGTCTGAGTGCTTTGTTTATATGGCTGCAGTGATGATGCTGGCATCATTGCTGCTGCCATGTAAACAAAGGCTGACAGGCATGTAATGGGCAAGTGTGCACATCTGTCACAATGTTGGTGATGTGCACACTGATGTGCAGGTGTATGGCATGTGACCACTGTAGCCATTAGATCACCAATTGGTGATTGGCTGCAGCAGTAACATACCATATACCGGCAAGTCCTTGCTGCAGTTTAACAGACCAGAGCTGCATAAAATGGCTCTGAGGACATAGGACAATACTAAACATACAAGATGATACAGCACCACATACCTCTTAAATCCAGTGACGTCTTCCTGATGTAGATGTTCTCTTTTCTCATCTTTTCTATTTGGCCCAGAACGCCATAACGAGTTCTTTCAGCCCCATCTTCTCTCTGCAGAGTTTGCCACAAAGACACCTTAGATTACCCACTTTTCAGTTATCCTGCTGCTACCTAAAATACTGTGATCACTGTGCTCTCCAATGTCCCCAAATACTATACTGTAGATATAACAGTGCCATATAGGTAGGACCCCATATAGTTACAGTGCTCCCACAAAGTCCCACTGATACTAATAATTCTCTCCCAGCGTGCCCTCATTAGTAATAGTGCCCCAATAGTGATAATGCTCCCAGAAGTTAAATAGCCCCCTTTAGTTCAGATAGTGCCCTCAGTAGATTAGATAGCGCCATGTAGTGCCCCAGTAGTTTAGATAGCCACCTGTAGTTCAGATAGTCCCCATAGTGCCCCTAGACGTTAGATAGCCATAGTCCCCTTTAGTACAGATAGACCCCATAGTGCCCCCAGACGTTAGATAGCCCCCTTTAGTACAGATAGCCCCCATAGTGCCCCCAGAGGTTAGATAGCCCCCCTTTAGTACAGATAGCCCACTTTAGTTCAGATACTCCCTGTAGTGCCACAGTAGTTTAGATAGCACCCCTGTAGTCCAAGTAGACCCCATACTGCCCCCAGAAGTTAGATAGCCCCCATATAGTGCCCCTGTGACACAGCAGTGACATAAAAACAAAAATGACTTACCTGATTCCACTGTAACGCTGTCCCCGCTCGTCGCTTGCCTCCTGCACCTCGGCTCCTTCTGCACAGTTGCTGCCCAGCCCTCAGGTAATAATCCTTGCGCGTTCCGGCAGCTGCCCGCCCTCTCTGAGCGGGCCAGCGCCGCCGGAACTTCGCTGCACAGTCTGTACTAAGCATGCATGCGCAGTACAGACTTCGGGGTTTCGGCCCAAAAATTTACGGACGGTGTTTTTTTCTGCCGGACGCTACAGATGGCTGAGAAAAACAACCATCTTTTGCGGACTGTCCGTAAATTTACGGACGGTTGGCAACCCTGATTACAGGGTGGTCATAACCATGGAAACGTGCAATGCATAATGTGATGGAAAAATGAATCTAGCCAGCAAAAGAAGGAATATGGATAATAAGAATACATTAGTAAGTGCCTAGTATTAACTTTCTCTACATGATAAATGCTATTTGCTGAAGTGAGACAGCCCCTTTAAGTCTTGATGTTTTTGTCCATGTAATCAGGACCTTCCATAGTCTCTGATTGCCCCTCAAATGAAAAAGAAAGATGGTTTGCAAACGATAATGTTGCATCTTTTCTGCTGCGACATGATCGCTTATCCTTTTTGATGGAGAAGGGAGGTGAAGCCAAAACCAAGTTAGAAAGATACTACCATACAGACTTCCAGCAAAGGAGGATGGGGGGGGGGGTGTCACATGTGCCACTGCAGCCAATGACTGACCACAAAAGTCCACAATGTGTTCTGCAGTCGCGCCAAAGCTGGAGATCTTGCCGCTAGAGCTGAAACAGGTAAGTTAGTGACAGCAGCTTTTCAATCTCAGGAGTGGAATCTCCAGGATGAGACTTCTCTCTCAGGATATCTCACACATCTTGCCTGTTGCACTGCTCAGCTAAGACTCAATAACCAGGGGGTGGATCAAGTTCATTACCCCAGCAACCTAACCAGATCTGCCAGTTAGTTAACCATATATTGCTCATATATTGCCATTAGGTATACATGCACAAAGAAATAAGCACTTTAACAGTAAATTACAACATGTGACATTAAATGAACACATTTAGCAATAATTAACTCTTTTCAGTGGTCTGCTGGAGCACTGCAAATGTCACACTGCAGCATCACGTCTAATAATTGTCTATTTGGTCACGTTTCGACATATGACCTTGATGCCTTCTGAATTTTTTGGTTGCGGGTCACAAGTCGCATGTGATATTGCCATTGTAGATTGAAATACAAGTTGCATGTGACTACAGTTCATTTGCAATTTGCACCCAATCTGTGTTCTTGAAGGACATCTGGCCTTGGCTCACAATCAATGATGAAAATCACTGATCAAACACTGACTGTATGAACGCGGCCTTAATGGCATATTTTTAGATTGTAAGCCCTAATGGGTTTGTAGCTTATATTGTTCTATTTTATTGTACTTGCATTATTTTATTTATGTACACCCTTTTTCATGTGAATGCAGCCTATTATTAGGGTGCTTAAAAATCTAAAATTGTTTTATGACAGCAAGTCGTAGACAAATTGCACATGTATTTTGGTTGCATGACTTGAATGAAACTTGCTGTTGCTATTATATTCCACTTTTGCTAGATTTTCGTTTAAGGGTCAGTTCACACCACCTCCGTTGTTCTTTCAGAAACAGAACAACATAAATAAAGGAGGTTCCGGCTTCGGCTGACCCAAATGCAGCCATATAGATCCCATTGTCTATAATGGGGTCTGTTTGTCTAACATTTGGAATACCACTTTTTTTAGCTGAGAAAAAAGTCCTACATGCGTGATGGAATTTGCTGGATGGAGACCCCAACACAGATGTGAACAAGCCCTTAGGTGTCGAAAACAACTGTGCTAGTTGTATGCTGGATATTATTTTTTATTATTCAGATAACTTCAAAAGGACAACTAAGGACAGATGATTAAGTTCAAGTGTATTGGCCGAATCTTAATGTGTTTGTACATGTAATCAGCATAAACATATATTGGTTACTATAGAAATGGTAATTTAGATTTGTTACTAAACCAACAGAAACTGTACATTTTCAGTCCTGTTTTTTTTTCTTACATATAGATAGAATAAGCAAATAATACTCATTTGTAAAATGCACAATTTAACATCCTATTTTAAAATATATTGGGGTTTCTGCTTTAAAGGGAGTCTGTCACCTAATTTTCACCTATATAACTAACAGCAGTGCCCCACAGAAGATTGCAGACACATCCCAGACATACCTCTGTGCACTTTGTGTCTTTATTCCATGTCCAGGAAAAACACTTTTACTCTGCTGGAAAACAGCTCCCAAGTGCCCAGCTGAAAGTGAAAGTAAAAACAGCTTTCACTCCTGACTCGATTCCTAACAGCTATATCTTCTGATATAACGGATATAATGCTGTGATTCTGGTATCGTTTGAAAGGTTGTAATGCCAGCTTTCAAACATGGTCAGGTTCATATTTCTAGTGGCTACCAATCCCAATCGGCCTGCTCCATCGGTCCATCTAAACCCGCCTTAAGGCTCTGTTCACACTTGTTTGTTGTTTGTTTTTTTACATTTCTTTATCCCAGTCAAAATAATGTAGCATACTACAGTAATCTGTCCATTAAAAAAATAAAAAATCTGATGGGCCCATTAAGGTAGGAATGTATATAGTGACAAATGGGTGGTCGAGACAGGGATGTTAGGCAAATGAAAGTGTGTGACCATACAAGCGCCAGTGGTTTTCTGTTGTTAAAAATTGTCAACCATATAGCGAGTGGCTAACTGTTTTGCAGGTTTACCCATGAAACCGCACAGCTATTAAAATAAGCAATTAATTGACAACTTTTAGACTGTATTCACACGTCAGTGTTTGATCAGTGATTGTGAGCCAAATCTAGGAATGGAGGCTACATACAGATAATGTATGTAAGGGAAAGATTTGCACACATTCTGTGTTTGTGATCGACACCTGGCCTTGGCTCACAATCACTGATGCAAATCATTGATCAAACACTCTATGAACTTGGCCTTAATGGCATGTTTGTGGATTGTAAGCCCTCATGGGCAGGGTCCTCTCTCCTTCTGTACCAGCATTAGCGATCGCTTCTCCCCATACTGAGGAGGAGATTGATGCATGTAGTAGCAGCAGTCTCCTCCACTAACGAGCAGGAGATTGCCGGGATGAATGCTTCTCTCCAGACAATCGCCTGCAAAATCTGCAATTGTAATATAAGCTTTAGGCTTCTTTCACACATCTGTGTTTGTGATGATGTCTGTAGTAAAACAGTCTTTCATCCGTGAAGCTGTCTATGAAACATCTGTGTTTGGTCCTTGTGTCCATCTTTTTATGTGTCATCTGTATTCCACGTGCACTGCTAGACTGAAAGGGGGATATCCAGAGCATCTCCTACCAATGGCCAAGGAGAACAGCTGACAGAACACAGATGCCATCTTCCTCTGTCCTAAACATACAGCAAAACATGTCCCTAAAAATGGCCTGGTTGGTTCCCCCTTTGTCACCTCTCTCTGTAATCCAGCAGGAAGCCACTAATGAAGACATTAATGAACACATTTTTTGGCCTCTGTTCACAGAAGGTCTTATGTAATTGAAAATAATCAAATGCAGAATTATGAAAATTAGACTTTTACTATTTGTAGTTCAAGGAATAAAAAGGTATAAAAAGCTAAAACCTTTGAAAATGCATCAACACTTTCAAACTACACATGTAAGAAATTGAAAAGTTATTATAAAAGTAGTTTCCTAATATACATGCATTAGCAGATATCTTAGACGGAAATTGGAGCAATTAGAATGCATTGAGCCATAGTCCTATTAACTTCTACAAGCAATCTGTAGTTATAAAAAATGAAATACTTTGGTTATTAAGGAGTCAATACTATTAATTTACTGGTACTTCTACAGTTGTTCATTTCATTTACTCAGATACTAATAGTACTTGTGATTTTCGTTGCAGTGTTCGTGTGCCATAGATGATGCACATACACAGTGACAGCCACTTGTTTTATATGGGTTGTCCCATTAGATTATATGGATGTCATAGTGGGAGGTTCATGGACCATGTATATATTGTATGGATGCGAATATGAAATACAGTTCTCCCCGCAGAGGCCACTCTGGTTGTCTGCTCTCACCTTGCCTCTTCATTCTCAGGATCGACAAGGGACCCTCATCGCCCGTAGTGTGATTGCATGTCATAGATCAGCTCACTTTATCCTACAAACCTATTCATTGTAAGGCATTGACCCCCTTTCCCATTAAAATCTATAAGAGTTGTAGAGTAAATAGCTTTTGGTTAAAGTTCTGACCCATAACAACATATTTAAAACTAAACTGTGTTGAAAGATAGTCTAGATACACTCTTTAACGTTTTGTCAGTTTTCAAGGTCGTTTGACAAAGACCTGTGATGACATCACTATCATGTGAACAGTGCAGGAGGGGGCGGAGCTCTGAAGTGGAGGCGAGAAGTGGCGGGATGTCGTGTGACATGAGGGGGAAGAGCTTTTAGGATCATTTTGTGCTCATTTTTTGTACGCCTCACCTAAAAAAGGTGGCCTGACTTAGATGGAAAGGGGTGCTACCTAAATATGCCTCTGTGTGCTAAAAAAATGCTCAAAAAACGTCATCTTTACTCGAACATAGATAAATGGATCTTCTTACAAAACTAAAGCTGTCACCCACAGTCTTTTTGCATATAAGAGAAGTCCAGTAAACCTGCTTTTCACATTGTCTACCTTATATTTTGGGACCCTCGGGATTACCACCACTCCCACCATTTCATGTAGCCCTCTCCTCAGGATCACTGCACTGTTTTTTGGGATCGCTATATGTAAATGACTGATGGTCATCCTAACTATCAGTCATGGTGCCTACATCCCTCTAATTAGACCAAAATATTCACAAACTCAACCCACAGCTTCTACCATTTGATAATTCATTCATTTTGGCGATTATTTGGCCCAGTCTATGTAACAACATATAAATAGAAATGCACTGGCTTGCACAACTCAATACATCTTAGGCCTCATGCAAATGACATGTACCACGGATACTGGCCGCCTCCATGCTGCCATTTTATTTATTTTTTTATAGAAATTTCTTATCCTTGTCCACAAAACAGACAAGTATAGGACATATTAATGCAGGACTGTGGCACAGACATACGAATGCACACACGCAGGGTGTTGTCCACATTTTTTGCAGCCCCTTTGAGTCCACACCTGATCCGCAAAAAAATGTGGATCGGTTGCAGAAAACAAATAAGGTCATGTACATGAGGCCTAATTCTGAGATACAGAAAAGTTCCATTTTGCTGCAGCTATGGCGTCACAACAGCTGAATAGGGACCGAGCCAGGAGACCGTTTCCTTTCACGTCTACTGTAAATTGATGCACGTTTGGCAGAGGTTTGTATTCTGAATCATGCAGCAGTTGCATCATGTAATATAAGTAATGCAACACTCTTCTGCCTGAGATCACACACCATCCGGATCCTATATCTATACCTCCGCTGGTTGCTTCTCACAGTTCGAATTTGTGACTAGCAATACTGGTGACCGTCAGCCAATATTCAACAAAAATGGTGATGAGCACAAGATGAAGGAACTGCATGTCTTTATCTTTCCAGCCTTAACAGCAGAAGGAGAAGCAGTCAAAACAAGAATTACATACAAACACCAGCCGCAGACAAGAAACACTAAACAGTCTGCTGCTGGGCAAGTAGGCGTAAGAACCGAAGAATGTGCCGTTGTAGAGTCCTCACTGATTAATTGTTCTCTGCATTATAATTATAACTTTTATTTTACTCCTTACCCTGGAGAGAGATATTAGAAAGAATAGCTCCAGCAGAGAGACAGTGACTGTCCTGCCCCCCCTTCCCCCCTACACTTTACAAATCTGCCACATTAAAAAATATCTGAGAAAAAAAATCCCCTGCCTTATTTTCATGCTTAAGCTGTGGGAATTGTTGCTTAGCTGGGTTGGAAGCACTGATTACTGATATCAGGACATGCCACGATCCTTCCACTTTATGAGTGACACTCTAATAAATATAGCCCTTGGAATCATGATTAAGGGTGTATTACATGGACAGAGTTTCTGCCCGATGATCGCTATGCACTTTGTATGAACGCTTGTTAGCGATCATCTTCCATGCTGCAGCCTATTGCCCAAAGGACGAGCAAACGCTCATTCATTGGGCAATTGTTTTAAGCACGTTTAAAATTCATTGTTTGCCGGCGGTAGATCGTGCTGTCTAATTACAATCTGCCGCTGGCAAACCAGTGTACAGCTTGGGGACAAGCGATGGCATAGTGATCGGTCCTCCCCATGTGCAGAGGAGATCGCTGCATCTAATAGCAGCGGTCTCCTCTGCTAGCGAGCAGACAATAGCCGGGAAGGAACGCTTCCCTCCTGATAATGGTCTGCCCGATCGGGGTGTCTAATACACCCTTAAAGGGTTATCCCATGAATAATGTAAAAAATGAAAATCAGACATCATATAGTACATGACAATTTCTTTCTAATAAAGCTAGAACCAGCCCTGTATCTTACATGGATCCAGAGATCTCCACTTTCATTGCTCTACTAGATTTATATCAAGCTGACAGCTCAAGGGGAGTGTCTTTTCTACTGCAGCTAAGGGGGCTTGTCCATGCTCTCCCTATCACAGCTCAGGAGGCATTTGAAAGATGAAACTGAGCATGTGCGGCCTTCTCAGTGAACAGCACAAAGAAATAAGAAATTAAGTGGCACTATAAAGATACGCTTTACTGAATAACTCAGTAGCTATACACAATTTTTAATTACATGCAATTATAAAAGTATTCAGATCCAGGTGCTGGTTTGAAAAATGTAGAATATTTTTTGTGGGACAACCCTTTTAAGGCGTTATTCACATGTCTGTGACAAAATCTGTGACAAGATGGTCAGTGTTTCACTGTATCGTGAAGGGTCAGTTGCTGGGCGTTTTTTTTACCCTCCTCAAGTGATCTGTATTCCACATGGACATTTCAGAGCAGCACCTGTGAAAACCACTGACAGAAATTTGATGCCATTTTTGTTCTGTCCATGGTTTTCACTGACCCACCAATCAAAGGAGTGCATGCTTCAGTTGTTTTTTCACTGACCCACTATTTTTCCACACATTAAAATGAATGGATATGTATACTGTCTTTGGAGAACATGGACAGGACACATCCATGATTCATGGACATGTGAGTAAGCCCAAATTAATACTTACAAAAGAAACTAAAGATTGGTGGAGATTTATAGACACTAGGCAGATTTGATGCAGAAATTTCTGTCAGCTCCACTGACCTAAATAAGGTTGTTTCAGTGGCAAGGACAGGCTTATCTACAAGCCTCATTTAGTAAGTAATTGGGGTAGACACTGGTTAAAGGGGTTGTTCCATGAAAAATATTCTAGATTTTTCAAACCAGCACCTGGATCTGAATACTTTTGTAATTGCGAGTAATTAATAATTTAGTTTAATCATTGAGTTATTCACTGAAATCTATCTGTATAGCGCCACCTGCTGTTTGCACTTTTTCTAAATTATCGGTCCAGCTCTCTGAGGTTGACATGCATACTCAGTTCCATCCTTCAAATGCCACCAGCTGCAGCAGAAAGGATTCGTCCCTTGAGAAAGTGAACGCCCCCTGAGCTGCCAGATTGAAATAACTCTAGCCAGGGGCGTAGCTATAGGGGCTGCAGAGGTAGCAGTCGATACCTGGCCCAGGAGCCTGAGGGGGCCCAAAGACCCTTGTAACGCATAAGAAGACACACAGAGCACTAAGAGGAGGGGGGCCCAAGCTGAACTCTTGCACCAGGGCCCATGAGCCTTTAGCTATGCTCCTGACTCTAGCAGAGCAATTACAACAATGAATCGGAAAATCTCTGGATCCATGTGAGGAGGGCTGGTTCTAAGTTTGTTAGAAAGATACTATCATGTACTATTTGATGTCTCATTTTCATTTTTACATTACTCATGGGATAACTCCTTTAACCAAGTTATAATTAGGCTTTCATATGTCACGTAGCCAAACTAGGCTAATGCATAGGGTAGCGTGATTTTAAGGGAAACATAGAAATAAAAATATATTATTATGTATTTTATATATATTATATTTTATTGTCTTTTAAACTTTGTTTCATTTTCTTATATTAATGGAGAATTGTAGTTTTACTGGAAACTTAGGGTGTAGTGTGACTAAATGTTCAGAAAACAAAGCTGCCTGACTTTTGAAAAGTATAATTATTGCTGGACAGGAAACACTTTTTAACAAACTCATTTTCTTTCATGGGTAAGTGAATTCTGGGCTCACTATCAATAGTTCACAGATATATCAGTTTTAGTTAAATTGCAAGTGAAAATGCGGCGAACTGTTTAGTGTACATCAAACAGTTGTGCCAAGATGAATAGGAAAAAGTGAGTGATGGAGACTGGGGCTTGTGTCCATCATACGAGCATCTTCTCTGATTCATCCTCCCTGTTGTAACCTACTTAAGATTTCCCCTTATGTCAAAGACAATTACAAAGCAATACACTTAACATATTTGCATGATTCATTCTTGGCAATCAGCACTGATATTGCTGGCAGGATGGACCATGTTCTTTCATATCCTTCAGTTTGATACCCATCCAGCCATTGGCATCAGCAGGGCCCATATGCCATTAGATGGAATCTAGCCGGCTTCTGGTCTTGCCTTCCTTATTCTTTACCAATTTCTTGCTACTTTATTGATAATGTGACCATTCCTTCATGTTAGGTCAAGCAGCTGAAATAATAATTCGTACGGAAAAATGGAAATAATTGTATAGTACCTAAAGATGTTGTATACTTTGTCATATTTCCTTACTCTTTGCAATTTCAAAGGGTTAATTTTAAATTCTTGATGGCATAGTCTTTTTCTGTTGAAGTAGATCTCCTGGAACCCCCTCTTACAATGCCTCACTTGCCTGCACCCATTATACATGTGCCAATTAGATGGTATTCTTTTTCCTGTTTGTAGCTTATAGACTTTCTATACTTGTAATCCAATGGTGAGCTTGTGCTTATGGACGTTATCCAATCTGAAGAAACAGAGCTGCAAGGACAGAGCAGCAGACTGTTTATATAGGAGTAACGTGAGTTGCAACCGCTGATCAAAGCTTTGCAGGTAACAATATTAAAGAGAGCCTGTTACCACCATGATGCCCCCCTCCGACCACCTGTAGTACCTCACAATTCTGGTCATTTTATACAAATTTACATTCCTATATTTTAAAGAATATATATCACTAGCAGAAGGACCCGGCTTCGCCCGGATATATTTCATTTAATGTTTGTGTGTGTCATTAAAAGATATCGACAGTAACCTCTATAGTGACCCCCCTACATCTCCTTAAAATAGGACCTTCACAGCAGCCTGCCCCTTTAACAGTGAGCTCTGCAGCACCTCACACCCTTAACAGTGACCTCTACAGCACCCACCCCTTAACACTGACTATAGGTTACATAGGTAACTGACCTCCACCATTACTGGTCCCCTTAACAGAGACCTCCACAGTGACTGCCCCTTTAACAGTGACCTCACAGTGACCCGCTCCCTTAACAGTGACATTACAGTACCCCGCTGCCTTGACAGTGACCTCACAGTACCCTGCTGCCCCTTTAATAGTGACCTCCACAGTCCCCTCCTCCCTTAACAGTAACATCCACAGCTCCCTCCCCTTTAACTGTGACCTCCACATCATCCTGCCCCTAGGGTGGCCAGAAGTCCGGTTTTAGGCTGGCTTTCAGACTCCCTGTCCTCCGTCATGCACAGGGCCTGGAAGGAGGACAGGGATGTCCTTTTGAACAGCTCAGTCTCAGACAGCAGCACTGTGCAGTGTGACAGAAGGTGATTTTTACCTTCATTTTTTCAATCCTCATCAGCTGCAGAGTGGAAGGGGGTGTGGCCTGACCGAGTCTGGAGCGTGACTTAGTGAGACCTGGGGATGGGGCTTTTAAGTCCTTCTTTTGAGGGTGGCCTGAATTACAAGTTGATGCCATGGTAATTTATGAGGAAACACAGTGGGTAGCAGTGGAAGAAAACATCTTTTATAACTACTGAACGGTAAATATGTGAAATTTACATTATATTAGGTAATGATTGATGATGAGTTAGTCTAAAACATAAGTTCTATTTATGGTAACCGGAATACCCCTTTAACAGTGTCATCTACAGAGCTCTGCCCCTTTACAACAGACCTACAGCAGTGAAGGAAAATGGCTGGGTTGTTATGGAAACCTGTTGTGTGTGGAGACTAACTGCCTGCGAGCTTCATGTGACCAGGCTTCTATTGGCTAATGCATTTTTTGGGAATATCTCGGGAACGGTACGTCCTGGAGAGCCGAGACCCATTCTAAAACCTTCCCGAACACCTGATGTACCTGTACCAAATTTCGTGATTGTAGCTGCGATGGTGCAGATTCCTTTAGCGGATATACATACATACAGTCAGCTTTATATATTATATATCAATAAATCACATACGTCCCACTCCTCACCCTAAAGTCCAGAAAGGAAAGAAGGAAAAAACAAAAACAAATCATAGACATTCAGCAGAGTCTAAAATCTGCAAAAGTGGTCCGATTTTTGTGTTTAGTTTGTCTGATGGATACAACTTTATTGCCACTCATATAGTATACAAATTAACCATTTGAAGATAAGGGGACAGAAGTCGACGCTAGACGTCAAGCTTGCTGCTCCCTAATCCCAACTATTTGATGGACATCTATGTGCTGAGTGTACATCAGACGCGATGCTCCTGAGATCCCTCACAGGCAGTGTCATCTAGCACAGAGATGTCCATCAACAGTGAAAGGTCAGGATTGGAGAGCTTCAAGCTTGACTTCTAGCATCTAGACCATTGCCCCCTTGACTTTAAATGGTAAATTTGCATACTGCAGCATGAGGGGGAAATAAAGTGGTTTCCCAGCAAAGTTATCCATTGGACGAACTAAATACAAACATCATTGTTTACATGATGGCCAGAACTATGCAATTGGGGGGTCATTATGGTGATGACAGGTTCCCTTTAAAGGGAGTATATACTTAGGACTGTACTTTTAAATGTGTCCACACTTGCTCTAGTGCAGATCTAGTGCTGGAAAGAGACAGTCAACACGTGTAGGTTTTTTTAATGTTTAGAAGGTGAGAAAAAGTTGACTTTGTGAGTTCATATGACCACTGTGGCGGGAAAAAGGATGTATTTTCAGTTTACGGTATATTGGGGAATCGCTATGTAACCAATTTGTTATTTATTAGCCATGTATATATCTAAATGTTTTCAATCTAATTTTGAACTCATTAATCCCTCTCTTAACATGGTCTCAAATTGATGTTCATAAATGTCAGGGTTTGTAGCAGCTCTATGTAACGTAAAGTCTATAAATAGCCAGTCAATGGGGGCAGCTGTCACAGAGCGTGCACTACTCTTAGTAGACATTCCTATTGCTGTGCATCCTGCAGTATTGCAGCTGGTTTTGGATGTTAATCTCGTCACTTGATCCTTAAATTCAGTGGCTGGATCTGGCTGTATATGAATTCCTGTAGATCAATTGCAACGAGTAAACTGGATGTATATCATGTCACATGGGTGACATATGCTCTGGCGTTTTCACCGTGCAGGGTCTGCCGAGTTCTCTAGGCATATCCACTGTAATATGACAGGGATACAGTCTTTATACCATGTGGATTGTCAGGTATATTCAGTTTGTTTCACTTGGTCCCAATATGGTTATAATGCTGCACCGCCAATGAGGCCAGGTGAGGCGATCGCCTCAGGCAGGTAGGAGCAAGAGGGGGGCAGCGGAAGGGCCATGGGCAATAAGCACTTTCATTGTGGCAAAGGGGTTAGGTTAAGAAATTGGCAAGGGGGGGGGGGTCGTTTCAGTTTTCGCCTCAGGCACCAGAAGGGCTAGGTGCATCCCTGGCTATGTAGGTAGTCTGACGTGGACATGACACATGCTACATTTTAGGTTTTATACTTCTTGTAACAATTTGAGTGACTCCCATGCAAGTTTTTTTTAAACAGTTTAAAGATGTTTTCCTGCTTTCCTCTAAATTAGGGTATATGAACTGAAAATCACTGATTCTCACCTGGAAATGCATTTAGTTACTGCAGTGAATACACTTATTTCACACATTTCATCTATATAAAGAGGACCTCAATGGGGTATGTCAATCTTGTGTTTTAGGCTTTATACTCATGTTGAACTGTTTTATTATAATGGATAGTGTTTCATTAACGAGTGGCAGGCGACGATTTAGCGAGTCATTTGTGTTCAAAAGATGTTTTATTACACATAACAATATTCACTAACTATTTTTTGCTGTTTGCTCATTACTCTTATGGTTGCTTGGTCGCCACTAGAGCATTTATACCGCTTAATGCTGTTAGATCTCTGATTAGATGAGGGGATATTGTGGCAACTAATGATAATCAGTCAGACAGATTTGTCTGATCCTGGTAAAAAGAACCAGGATTGCTGCACGCTATTACATGTGACGATAATTGCTCAAATTCTTGATTTTTCCCCCAACTAACCTCAGATTGTGCCCCCTTGTTCTTGTGTTGTGTTTCTTATTTATAACCCTTCCCTCCTGAACTTTATTCAGTCCTTTAATATATTTAAAGGTTTCAATCATGTCCCCCTTTCTCTTCTTACCTCCAGACTATACATATTAAGAACTCTGAGTCTTTCTTGATAAGTTGTATGCTTTAGACCTTCCACCATTTTTGTAGCTCTTCTTTGGACCCGTTCTATTTTAGCAATATCCTTTTGCAGGTGAGGTCTCCAGAATTGAACACAGTATTCCAGATGTGGTCTCACTAGAGCTCTATACAGAGGGATCACAATCTCCCTCTTTCTGCTTGTTATACCTCTAGCTATGCAGCCAAGCATACAATTTGCTTTCCCTACCGCCTGGCTGCATTGGTTACTCATTTTGAGGCTGTCAGAGATGACTACCCCCAAATCCTTCTCTTCTGAGGTCTTCTGCCAATACAATACTCAGATAGAGGGTTTCTTCTCCCCAAGTGCATTATTTTACATTTGGAAACATTGAACTGCAGTTTCCATTGTTTTGACCACTTATCTAATAAAGATAAATCATTCTCCATATTACCGACACCTCCTGGAACATCAACCCTATTACACACTTTTGTGTCATCAGCAAACAAGCAAACCTTCCCTACCAAGCCGTCCCTTATGTCACTTACAAACATATTAAACAGAACCGGACCCAGAACAGATCCTTGTGGCACCCCACTTGTAACCAGCCTCTGCCCAGAATACACTCCATTAACAACAACCCTCTGGTATCTGTCCTTCAGCCAACTGCAGATCCACTGAACTATCCAGGGGTTAAGTCCAATTTTTGGTAACTTCTCTATCAGCTCTTTATGGGGAACCATATCAAAAGCTTTACTGAAATCCAGGTAGGCGATATCCACAGCACCACCTTCATCCAGCACTTTAGTTACATAGTCAAAGACATCAATGAGATTAGTCTCTGACATGATCGGCTCTCAGTAAAGTCATGCTGGTTTGGGTCCATCAAGTTGTTTGTTGTTAGATGGTCAATTACCTTCTTTTTTAGAAGAGTCTCCATCATTTTTACCACTACAGATGTCAAGCTGACTGGCCTATAGTTACTAGCTTCTTCTCTACTACCCTTCTTGTGAATGGGTACAACATTAGCCATTCTCCAATCATCAGGAACATCTCCTATAAGAAGGGACTGATTATACAGATCAGTCAGGGGGCCAACAATCACAGATCGGAGTTCTTTAAGAACTCTGGGGTGGATGCCATCTGGACCCATTGCCTTATTTAACTTTAGCAGGACAAGTTCCTCTAGAACATCGGCCTCTGAAAACACTGGGGCTGAAACCTTACAACCAGAGGCAATGCTATGTCCAACCACGTTCTGATTATGAAAGTCGCCATCTGAAAAAACTGAGCTGAAGTAGTTATTCAGATGATCAGCGACCGTCTTATCCCCATCTATATACAGATTTTTTCCATTGCTAAGTTTTGTAATGCTGCAGTTTTTCTTGAAAAACTTATATGAAAATTCAGTTGATAATTGTGCCAAGAAATAGGCCCTCCCTTTACATTGCATAGAAGCAGTTCCTCTTATTTAGACTACATGCACATGACTGTGCCGTGTTTTGCAATCCACAAAATGCCGATCCACAAAACACGGATGCTGCCCGTGTGTGTTCCTCAATTTGTGGAACGGACTGCCCATTATAGAAATGTCTATTCTTGTCTACAAACCGAAAAGAATAGGACATGCTCTATTCTTTTTGCAGGGCCATGGAACGGAGCAATGGATGCGGGCAGCGCACAGTGTGCTGTCGGCATCTTTTACGGCTCAATTGAACTGAATGGGTCCGCATCCAAGCCGCAAAAAAAATGCATCTCGAATGCGGACCACAACAACGGTTGTGTGCATGAGGCCTTAGACATCTAGTTGCGGTCTCGGTCAACACTCACACAGTGACCACCAATATGCCATTTTACAGCGGTTACTAAGGGGCCTTAGGCTGGGCCTTCGCCTTTTTATGGCGGCCCAACCTAAGTGCTGCACTCCTGCTCAAAAGGCCAGGATCAGCAGGAGTGCCGATACGGGCAGTCTAACCCCTTATATGCTGTGGGCAATTTCATGTATGCAGTTGTAGAAGGAGCAGACTCCCTCTGCCTCCCATCGATGTGTATCCACCCAGGCCTGGGGCCTTCACTAGGCCTCTAGAGTTTCCCAGCAGGCTGCGCCTCTCTGGCACAGCCTGCTGGTCAATGTCAGTATAGCTCTGACATTAAAATACAGTACAATACACTATAGAAATAGTGTATTGTATTATAGAAACGATCAAAAGATTGCCTGTTATAGTCCCCTTGTGGGACTATTACATGGTTTAAACATATTGAAGAAAACATAAAAAATAAAAATTCCAATAAAATACAATACTTTTTTCCATTGGAAAAAAAGTGCTTTTTAATTAAAAAAAACAGCTAAAATAAAATCTCCTCTCATTTGGTATTGCTGTGTCCGTAACAACCCACACTACGCAATTATCATGTAATTTATCCCATATGGCAAACACAGTAAAAAAAAATGCCAGAATTGTTGCTTTTTGCTTATTCGTCACCAAAAATATGGAATAAAAAGAATCAAAAATTGTTATGTATCCCAAATTGATACCAATGAAAACTACAAGGCGTCCTGCAAAAATCAAACCCTCACACAGCTCTTTAAAAATAAAAAAGTTATGCGTTTTGGGATACAGCAATGCAAAAACATTAACTTTTTTGTTTTTTTAAAAAAAGTGTTTTTATAGTGCAAAAGTAGTAAATAAGGAGAATAAAGTTATCAAGTCATTTATGCTGAAAAATTAATGCCACAAAGTATTGCTGTTTTTTAATATTTCCCTCCCAGAAAGAGTTAATAAAAGTTAGGCCTTGTTCACACATCAGTTTTTTGATCACTTATTTCCATCAGTTATTGTGAGCCAAAACTAGGTGCAAGTCAAAAACACAGAATAGGTGAAGATTAGAGTTGTGCGAACGTGCTCGTAACGAGCACTGTACTGCTCGGATCCCCTGCGCTTGCATGGCCGCAGGCATCTGGATCCGTCCTTCTCACCCGACTGCAAGTCAGTGGGGACACTTGTGTGTCATAACAAACGGATCCACCCCCATTGACTTACAGTCAGGTGAGGACGGATCCGGATGCCTGCGGCCATTCAAGCGCAGGGGATCCGAGCAGTACAGTGCTCGTTATGAGCACGTTCGCTCAACTCTAGTGAAGATCTTTCCATTGTACCTTATTTCTGTTTAGCCTCTACTCCTGGTTTTGGCTCACAAAAACTGATGGAAATAACTGATCAAATAACTGACGTGTAAACGAGGCCTTAATCAGTCAGTTATGTTTACCCCAAAATGGCACCATTAAAAACCACTTGTCCTGTTAAAACAAGCTCTCATACAGCTACATAGAAGAAAGTATAAAAGTTGTAGCTCTTGGAAGGCGACAATAAAAAAATGAAAAAAATTCCTTGGTCAGTAAGGTCTAAAATAGGTTGGTCACTAAATTCACATGGTCCATACAGAGAAAATTGCAGCATACACTACTTTGGTCCTATTTTCACGCAAGACTCACCCATTCAAGTTAATAGGTTTACAAGAAAAATGTATTGTACACAGATACCATCCACATGCAGTCCGTTTTAAACTTGTCTGTTCTAGCAGCGGGAACAAGGATCAGTATAACATTGCTTGTCTGAATATATAATATATAGTTGTGTAGTAGCTCACTGGATAGGTCTTTGGATTTTTGGAGGTGCTCCTAACCAATTAAGACTGTACCCCTAGTCTTAGTTTTGAAGAAGGCAGTTATAATAAAGTTGGTGGGCACACTCCTAATCTGGATTCTTGTCTGAATATAGCCTTAGCTTAAAAACTCACCTGCTCTGAGTAGCAGATTGGATTGTAGTTTTGCAAGTCTTTACAATTTTCAGTAAAAGGGGTGTTCTGGTTATATTACGTTATAAGATAGGGTATAATTATTACATTGGTGGGGGTCCTACTGCTGATCACTAGAATGGGGACCCTATAGCCTATGGAGCCCCCGAATTGAACTGAGCAGGTGGTCGAGCATGTGCGCAGCATCTCCATTCATTTCTATGGGCGTTCTGGAGATTGTATGGATATTCCTGGAGTCTGGAATTCCCCTTTAATATGAGTTACAAAACAAAAGCCCCTTTACACAGGCTGACACAGCAGGCAACTATTGGGAACAAACAGCTCATTCCCAATAATTGCCCGCTCGTCAAAGGAGTGGAAAGCTGCATTTACATGCAGTATCACCTCTTCTATATGGGGAAGAGTAATCACTACCGGGATCGCTCATTCCCATAGAGTATTATTGCTTGCTGGCAGCAGATCATTGTTTAGACAGGATGATCTGCTCCCCACAAACAATGATTTTGGTGTTTGCATTAATGATGCTTTCACC
This sequence comes from Rhinella marina, assembly GCA_900303285.1. Lineage (NCBI taxonomy): Eukaryota > Metazoa > Chordata > Amphibia > Anura > Bufonidae > Rhinella > Rhinella marina. The sequence continues at coordinate 979,716 of ONZH01023284.1, forward strand.
CAATGAGCAAGCGTTAGTTCATTCATTGGGTGATTGGTGGCATCTTTATGCAGGTCAGTTATCAGGAATAAGTGCTCATAGGAATGCTCCTAATCCCCCAATCAAAATGTTATACTATACCTTGGGGATTTAACAAGCTATGAATATCTACTGTGGAATATTATTTCTTTGTTTTATAGCCTACTTTACCGTTTGCTATATTCCTTTAAAGCACAACACTGATTTATTTCAGACAATGATAATATGGACATTGTATATGTAACATGTCGACATAGGTTGATCTCTATAAAGGCTCAATACATCATGTCCATACAGGTCCATATGACAGACCCATGGGGACTACATAAGGGAGTGTTCATCTGATAAGGGCTCGTTCACATCACCGTTAGGGATTCCGTTCAGGCTTTCCGTTATAACATCGTTATAACGGAAAGAAATGGAATCCCTAGGACGGACATCAAAACGGACACCTTTAAGAGGCATTCCGTTTTGATCCGTCATAATAGAAGCCTATGGGAAAGCATAACGGATCCGTCTGGATGTCGTTATGCTGGACGGAAACCAGCATAACGGCAACCAGACGGATCCGTTATGCTTTCCCATAGGCTTCTATTATGACGGATCAAAACGGAATGCCTCTTAAAGGTGTCCGCTTTGATGTCCGTACTAGGGATTCCGTTATTTTCCGTTATAACGATGTTATAACGGAAAGTAAGAACGGAATCCCTAACGGTGATGTGAATGCACCCTGGGATGAAACAAGTGCGCATGTCACCATAAGGGCCGTATTTGCCACTGGAGGTCTAGCGCCAAGGCTGATGCCTTTTGGGGGGGTGGGGTCAGCTTTCAGAGACAAAAAAAAAAAAGTATAGGGGGTCATTTACTATTCTAATTTGGGCATATTTCAGGTGCAGATGGCTGTCTGCGACTTCGCCCCGCTAACGCCAGGTCTAAAATTGTGGGCATGGTGTGGAAGGGGAAGGGCCGGAAGCCTCGTCTCATTCACCATTTTCTACGCCTGGTTTAGGTGTAGAAAATGGTCTAAATGTAAGACAGTCCAAGGCAAATATAGATATATTCCACGGCACTTACCGTGGTTTGTAGAAAGTTTGTTTTATTAAGATACATGCACGATGCAGGGAAACAGTACTCGGCAGATGCAGCTGGAAGCTGTATTACATTAAGAACTGGCACTGGATGAGCTGAAGTTCTGGAGAGGCCAGCTCCTCTTCATAACTTCGGCAACTCCTCTGCCATCTAAAGAGCTTTATTAAGACCAGCATTTTTTTTTTTTTAGGAGTGTTTTTTTTAGGAGGAGGGGGACACAAGCCACACATCTTTAATGATTCAGCAGAGACTTCAGTGAATAGTAACGGGTAGTGTTGAGCAAACTTGTGTTTTCAAGTTCGGCGTAGAAGGTTCCGGTTCGGGTTATTTAAGAATTGCATTATGGATTCCGCAACCAAGGATCATAACTTATGGTCCATGGTAGCGGAATCCATAACAGAATTCTTAGATAACCCGAACCCAAACCTTGTATGCCGAACTTGAAAACACAAGTTCGCTCATCCCTAGTAAGGATGGGGGGGGGGGGTCTTCAGTGAAAGGAAGCTCAGTGAAAGGGTGCACCACAAAGCAATGTTGTCTGATCAGTACATTAGTATATTGCAGTGTGAAGTCCAGCATCAGTAATCCGTGAGAGAGGTGAGCTTGGGTAACTAGGTATTGGCTCAGAACATGTGAGGCCTGATATTGGTTTTGTATCTTCAACTATGTCTACCTGCATCTTGATATCACAGGATGTGCTGACTAACTTTAGGGGTCATTTACAAAGACCTTTTTTACCTCAGTCATTGTTTCCCCTCTGCTCTGCTGGAGTATTTGCCTAATTTATGACGAGGAATGCTCTTTGAAAATTACTCTAGCCCTTGACTGTAGTTTTCCCCGTGTGCACCTTGTCATAAAGTAAGTGCACCTACAGCAGTCCATACACCTGGAGTGAAAACTACTTTAGCCCCTGACTAGAGTAGTTTTCGCTCGTCTTTTATGCTTATTTCGAGGTGTAAGTTAGTAAATTTTAGATAAGCTTCTGCCAATACAGTTATGTAAATGACTAAAAATTGAGAGTGACTGTTGTTTTATGTTTATCCCATTCTTGCCATTTATTTAGCACTAGCTAAAGGACCCGGCTTCGCCCGGGTATATTTAATTTATGTCATTTACTGTTTGTGTGTGTGTGTCGTTAAAAGATATCGAGAGTGACCTCTACAGTGCCCGCCCCTTTAACAGTGACCTCTACAGCAGCCCGCCCCTTTAATAGTGACCTCTACAGCGGCCCGCCCCTTTAAAAGTGACCTCTACAGCTGCCCGCCCCTTTAACAGTGACCTCTACAGCTACCCGTCCCTTTAACAGTGACCTTTACAGCTGCCCGTCCCTTTAATAGTGACCTCTATAGCAGCCCGCCCCTTTAACTGTGACCTCCACAGCAGCTAGAGTGGCCACTGTCTTCACCCCAGAAAGCCAGACCTCACCGGCCATTCCCCCAAACGTGAAACAGCGCCCCCATTTCCCATGAAGACACACCACTAAACATGAGGCCACGCCCCCCTGGCTCCGTGAAGACACGGAGGAGAAGCTGTCTGAGTGTGAGCTACTGAAAGGGTGGACATCCCTGTGTCTGTCCAGGCACTGCGTCAGACGGAGAACAGGTAGCCAGAAAACTGGACTGTCCAGCCTAAAGCCGGACATCTGGCCACCCTAACATCAGCCTGCCCATAGGGTGGTCAGAGGTCATGTTTTAGGCTGGACAGTCTGGCTTTCAGACTCCCTGTCCTCATGTCATGTGTGTCATGTGCAGGGCCTGGATGGACACAGGGATGTCCTTTTGAACAGCTCACTCTCAGACAGCAGCACTGTGCAGTCTGAGCATTAGCTGCAGGGAGAAAGTCACCCTCCCCCCACCCCTGCAGCTGAAAGAAGGTGATTTTTACCTATATTTTTAATCCCGGTCATATGCGGCATGGAAGGGGCGTGGCCTGACTGAGTCAGGGGCGTGACTTAGTGGGATCTGGGGGTGGTGCTTTTAAGTCCTTCTTTTGACAGTGGCCTGAATTACATGTCGATGCCATAGTAATTTAGGAGGAAGGTGGGTAGGAGTGGAAGAATACATCTTTTATTACTACTGAACAGTAAATATGTGAAATTTACATTTTTAATGCAGACCTACAGCAGTGAACTTGCTAGGTTGTCATAGAAATCTGGTGTGTGGAGACTAACTGCCTGTGAGCTTCTATTGGCTGATAAGGGTCATGTGACCAGGCTACTATTGGCTAATTCATTTTTTGAGAATATCTCAGGAACGGTACGCCCTGGAGAGCTGAAAACTGTTCTAAAACCTTCCCGGACACCTGATGTACATGTGTGCCAAATTTTGTGATTGTAGCTGCAGCGGTGCGGATTCCTTTAGCGGACATACACACACACAAATACACATACACTCAGCTTTATATATTAGATTTTCCCTCTATTAACTTCACTCGGAAAAACTGCATGAAAACGTATATGTGAAAACGGAGATCTAAAGCAGTAGAGTACTGCTTTCTCCTGGACTTGATGCTGACAGTTCAAAGTGCTGAGAACTTTGAAATATACAAGAGTATGAGGGCAATTGCTAATTGACTGTTTTATACTGTATATACATTTTTTAGAGCACTACCGAATATTTTTATGGCTGATTTTACTAAAATAGAGCTAGCTTGTTAACAAAATATCAGGGCTAAGTTTAGAACTTTTTGATGATACTCTCAACTTGTGAACTGTTTCTAAATGTCAAATTACACAGAACAGAACTTACTTCACAAGTATGCCAATCAGAAGACACCTGTATGCCTCTAATTGGGCTTCAAAGATATTTTTATCTCTCTTCAGGCAAGAGTAATTCCAAAGGCCAGAAAATTCTTAAAGAAAATTTTTTATTTGCTATGTGTTTAAAAAGAACACCTAAAATGTTTAAAAGGGTTTTCCAGGATATATATATTTTTTTTTTACTAATGACCTATCCTCTGGGTAGGTCATCAGTATCTGATCGGTTGGGGTCCAACACCCTGGACACTCGCCGATCAGCTGTTTTGAGAAGGCACAGGAGTGCTGCTGCCTTCTCCTGGCTCACCAAGCACAGGGCTGTACATTGTATAGTGGCAGTGTTTGGTATTACACTCAGTCCCATTCACTTAAATGGGGCTGAGCTGTTCCTAGGCCATGTATTACATGAATCTGTCGTCACCCGGCCTAGAACAAGCAGAGAGAAGGCCGCGGCACTCACAGATACTGATGACCTATAAGCAGGGGCGTAACTACCATATCGGCAGACCATGCGACTGCTATGGGGCCCAGGGCAAGAGGTGGCCTAGTTGGGATTGTCCCCTCTTTTACTAGGGGTGAAAACTTGGTCAGGACTCTACCCTCTAAAAGAACAACTTTTAGCAAATGAGGCAGTGGAAAAAAAGGTCCAAGGGTCATTGAAAGGAGTTTAGGTGGAAACCCTTCTGTCCTGTGTGGGGTCCTGGTTTGATCCTTGCTATGGGACCCTTACTTCTCTATGTACACCACTGCCTATAAGTCTCGGAAAATCCCTTTAAGGTAGTTTAGAAGACCAGTATTGATGGCATACCCTCAGGATAGGTCATCAATATCTGATTGTGGGGATGCAACTCCCAGCAGCCCCATCAATCAGCTGTTTGGAGGGGCCAAGGCGTTCAGGTGAATGTTGGTCTCTCCTCAAATCACCATCCAGTACAATATATAGCAGCTGTGCTTCAATTGAATGAAGCTGTACTTCAAAAAGGCCATGCAAAAAAAAAAATATTAATGATCTATCCTGAGAAAAGGCCATCACTATTGAACTCCTGGAAAATCTACTGGGTTTCTTCATAATAATTGCCTGCACCATTGGCAAGGGGGGGTCCGGTTGCAATTGCGACTGCCACAACCCTTATAGCTACACCACTGTTTGTTCATGATAATTGCCTGCACCGTCAGCCCGTGTAATGTAGCCTTAAAGGGGTTGGCCACTTTCTGGTTACAGGTTATCAATGTGTCTGTAAGATGACTATATGGCACTAATATAGCCGTTGTTGATATTCTGTGCAGTTTGCTATATTTAAATATAAAGAAATAGAAAAAAAATGAATGCAACCTTGACTGTACTGCCTGGTAGTGCATCCCTTGACAGAAACAATCTCCAGCAGATGTTTCTTTTTGTAAATGTATACAAGTGTCTGACATGAAGTAAATGTTTCCTGCTCTTCCATAGAGAATTATTTTCAGCTGTGTGATGTTGTCCACTTTTTTACATGTGTAGGTAAAATTACTATTTGATACTTACTAATATAATCTGATATTCTGGATTTCCATCAACTCAGTTTTATAATTTCCAATATATCTGCAAGGCCATTTTCAGTATTTAATCAGTGTTTGATCAATGATTTCCATCAGTGATTTTGAGCCAAAAGCAGGTGTGGTTCAAAAACGCAGAACAGTTGCAGATCTTTCCATTATATCTTATATCTGTGTAACCTCCACTCCTGCATTAGGCCTCGTTCACATTTCCGTTTTTCACTGATGTGTCCTGTTCGCATTTTCTGAGGACAGCACACGTACCCATTGATTTAAATGTATCTGTTCACATTACAGTATTTTTTTACTGACCGTGGATCAGTAAAAAAAATCACAGGGACATGCACTACTTTGATCCGTGATGCGGACTAAGCACTCCCATTGAGTTCGTATTGCGTCCGTCTTTCACTAAAGACTAATAGGAGATTCTTTGGAAATAATTTTCCATGTGTCGTCTGTGAATTACGGATGACACACGGATGGTAAAAACAGACACACGGACCAACCACGGATCCTTCACGAACATCTTCATAGATGAAACACATACACTTTTATTCACGGACAAGACACTGACACGGAAATGTGAACGAGGCCTCAGGCTCACAATATCTGATGGAAATTACTGATCAAACACTGACTGTGTGAAAGCAGCCTAACTGTAGAAATGTGTACATTTTTCAGAATAGTTTTTTAATTCTTTGACCTGCATTATGAATAGTATGCAATAATGCAAATTTTTATGCAACCCAAAGTACCAGTTATGCTTCATGTACATAGCCATGTCCGTATTCAGCTACACAAAAAAAACATCTGCAAAAAAAAAAAAAAGAAATAATTCTGACTGGTGAAATGATGAGTTTGAAGTGCAAACTGTAGCCAGATTGTAAGGAGTTTATTAACACCTACAAAATGATTATCTTATCTGCAGGCATTTCTACAGTCTGTATCTGTGACTTCGGTGAAAGCAGCAATCGAGGAAGGCTTGAAGAAAAATACAATATCAATCAACAAAAGTTATGCAAGTATAACAGTTGAAATTTGGGATGGACATTTTTTTGATGAGGAACATCCCTCTTTACCGGTAAGCATTGCTTAAATTCAGTTCTATAATGGACATTTCCCATTGACATCTCTGTAAACAGTGGGGGAGATTTATCGAAACTGGTGTAAGGAGAACTGGCTTAGTTGCCCATAACAACTAATCAGATTCCACCTTTCATTTTCCAATGGAGCTCTGAAAAATGAAAGGTGGAATCTGATTGGTTGCTATGGGCAGCTAAGCCAGTTCTACTTTACACCAGTTTTGATAAATCCTCCTTAATATATACATCACATTTGCATGTTACAGCTTGATGATCATACAAAAATGAGTGCCGCTGTATAGACACTAATTATGTCTTCCTGGACAAGATGTCCATCACAGATTACATTTATAGGAAATGTGCTGACACATGTAGTGCTCCCTCTGTCTTTTAAGGGGTTTCCCCATCTCTGCCATTCACGGCTGAAATCAGAATACCCGTTATATGCGGTGGGCACAGATGGCTGGGGTTTCCGGAAACAGATAAGTGGGCTAGGCCTCACTGTTTCTGTAACTCCCATAGAAGTGAAAGGAAACTGCACAAAGTGTGGAGCACCGGGAGCTGTGTTGTTTCTGTGACTCAGGAGCTATGGAAACAGTGGAGATTACTCGGCCACCCTGTTTCCATAGCTCTGATTTACTTCACAGCCTGGCAGGCTGTTTGCGTAACTCTGACTACCTCTGGCCTCTGCAAAAAAAGGTTATTCCAATCTCAGTTATGAATACATGAAAAATAATAAAGTAAGGCATGCAGTAAGTATTGGAGGAGTTGTAGATCTTCACTGACATACATAATGTAGTATGCTATATAAAACTGGCCATAGACATATCATCTCTGACTTCTCCTTAAAGGGGTTATCCAAAGATGAATGTAAAAAATGAAAATCAGACATATAGTACATGACAATTGCTTTCGAATAAAGCTAGAACCATCCCTGTACCTCACATGCATCCATAGCTCTCCATGTACTCCATATATTCACTGGCAAAAATCACTACGGTCTCTGCTGAGGTTTTTCAGTTTCAAGACTAAGGACCCACTCGTGGTTTAGCTTCACTGAATGGTGTTAAACTGTGAATGGACACTCCTCGTGGCTCCCAGCAGTGTATAGTGCCCCAGTAGTTCTAATACCCCCTGTAGTGCCCCAGTAGTTATAATGTCCTCTGTAGTGTCCCCAGTAGTTGTAATGTCCCCTTTAGTGTCCCAAGTATTTATAACGTCCCCTGTAGTGCCCCAGTGGTTATAATGCCGCCTGTAGTGCCCCAGTAGTTATAACGTCCTCTGTAGTGTCCCCTGTAGTGTGCCAAGTAGTTATAATGCCCCTATAGTGCCGCTGCAGTTACACTGCCCCCTATAGTACCTCCAGTAGTTAAATTGCCCCCTGTTAAATTAAAGTAGTTAAAATCAGGGGCGTAGCTATAGGGGGTGCAGAGGTAGCAGTCGCTACCGGGCCCAGGAGCCTGAGGGGGCCCAAAGACCCTTGTGCCGCATAAGAAGACACACAAAGTACTGAGGGAAGGGGGGCCCAAGCTGAACTCTTGCACCAGGGCCCATGAGCCTTTAGCTACGCCCCTGGTTAAAATGCCTCACTCTAATGATCCCAGTAGATAAAATGCCCCTTTATAATGCACCCCAGTAGTTAATATGCCCCAGTATTTAAAATCCTCCTGCCTCTTGTAGTGTCTAATTAGTTATAATGCCCCTATATCGCCACAGTAGTATATTACGCTATAGTGACAAATAAAAAAAAACAAAACTCACCTCATTCCCGTTCCATGCTGCCATCTGCCTCTTCTGGCCTATTGCCTGAGTTGCACGAGTCCCGGCTCAGGCAGTTGCAATGACATTATTGCACAGCCTGCAGTGCAGATGCATTCTCCAATAGGTTCGAGGCCTAGAGTGGCCTGTGGCCTACTAGAATGAACGGTGGGACTCCCATGCCGCACTGCAGTATTCAATCATATCACCATCTTGAGGACAACAATACAGTTGAATGTACTGCCGTGATCATGATGTTCAGGGCCCTGGGAGAACATCCTGGGCCCTAGGCCCCGGATGTTTTGGCCTAGCGAGGCCCCTGGCTTACATTTCGTTATGAAGTAGAAGGTCTTTTTTGAAGGGGTTTTATGATTGTAAGGCTGGGTTTCCATGTTTGCTTTTCTGAAGTGGTTTTTGGAGCCAAAGAGTGGATTTAAAGAAGTGAGAGGGTATCTGTCCTTTCTGCTTCATCTCCTTTTATGATCCTTGCTTGGTTTTGGCTTCAAAAACTACATCAATAAACCCAGCTTAAGTGCTTGTTCACAGGGCTGTTGTTGAGTTTTTGAAGTGAATGAGTCCGTGATTCGCATGCAGAACCACCACGGTAGGTGTGCAGCACGGGCACAGCCGTGTGAACGAGCCCTTACACAGACAGATTGTTGGGAACGAGCGTTCGCAGGAACATTTGCCCCCGATAGTGTGCCGGACAATCGGGCCGTGTAAATCCGTCATTAGAGTGAAACATACAAAGCTCATCTATAGTGGCAGCCGTGTGAGAAAACATGTGCAAGGCAAAACACATTAGTATTTTTTATTGTTTCTGTATCTCCTGCAAGGAAATATTCACATTTTGCAAGTTTGTTGCAGAAATTTCTGCAACTGAAAATCTGTTCCATTCCTGTGAATGGGTTTGTTTCAGCAGCATCTGCATGAATTTCTGCAAACCTCATTCAGATAAATGGAACAGTCCTGGAAATTTCTGCAGTAAGTCTGCCATGTGTGAATGCACCCCAATAGTTTTGTTCAATGAATTCTTATGAATAGAAATCTATGGGGGAGATTTATTATTGAAAAATGGCATTAAAGGGGTTGTCCGAGTTATTTTTTTGTTCTTTATATGTTTCTAACTTGTCAGGTATAACAACTTTCCCATATACTTTGTGTTTCTAAAGCTGCTGGTTTCTCAGAGTTGACTGAGGGTCACATGACCTGTGATGTCACCTTATCTCTCTGCTCTGTGATGTTTCGTTCACAAGCCTCAGAGTTCAGATAACAGTCTGTACACGAGACGTCACTGGCCACGCCCCCTTTCTTTGCCGGGCTCCTGCTATCTGCTCTCTCCCTGGTTTCCTTCAGATAAAACATTAACCCCTTCAGCCAGAACACACTGAGGGCTCAAGGCTTTACAACAAACAGTAGCTGCAGCAGTGAGAGGAGACAAATGCTGGGCACAAGAGCTGTAGAGGAATTGTATTGTACAAGAACAGGTAGGGAGAAATTCCTGTATGTATTAGCAGTGTCATTGTACAGCTGGGACTTGTAGTCCTACACATACAACATGCTGCTGAGTATTCCAGCAGGCAGACATGTCACTCAGCTCTTGTATTCATTCCCTTTGCAGAGAAGGGGGGAGGGGCTGAGATTGTTGTTATTGCATGTAAACAAAGACCAGAAGAGAACCAGGGAAATGAGGAAATATGGACTTTTTTTGCCTAAAACTTGCTTAACTTAGTTATATATTGCTGCCCATCAGATTTACAGTGCTATATATTTTTTGTCATAACTCGGACAACCCCTTTAAAAAGTCATAGGTGTGACTGCGACTTCCCTTTTTCGCCATTGCCATTTTTTTAAAAGGGGTGTGACAAAAGTGGGGAAGGAGGCGTGGCCAGTTGCAGCAACAAATTTATCTTCATTTATGCCAGTTTTCTGGTGTATATGAAGCCAGGCCTGTGGCAGTTATTTCCTATTTTACATATATGAGAGGTGATCAGTGGTGTAACTAGAAATGACTGCCCCCCCCCAAAGAACTTCTTCGCAACTCCCACTCCTGCAGCTAGTCAAGATCACTTTTTCAGACCAGACCAGACCAGCCGCACCCTCCGTTTCCTACATGTATATACTGTAGATCATGTCACTGTATAATACTTTGAGGGGCCCTAACAATAAAGCCTTTTAGTTCTCCTCCCGGACGGGCCTCTTCTGGTTTCAGGCCCCTGCTTCCACTATAGCTACATCCCCGGATGTGACATCTTTGTGGAGTTGCCATGAACTCATTATACAAATGCACGCTTTGATAAATCTATTCCAATTGCCTTTGAGAAGAACTGTTATCTGTGTTATTGTGTAAGATATTTTCTTGTGGTTCTCTTCTTTCACAGGTTATCAATGACTTGCCCACAGTAAGCAATATGAAGAAATTCTTGGCCACTCAGATGAGTAAGAAAGGCAAACAAATGTCTATGCTGATCATAGAAAGTCTGGATAAAAAACAGAGGAAATTGCAAAGAAATAGTCAGGAATATCAGCAGCACCAACGCTTTTATGAAGAGGCAATGGGAGAGAAGTTTTATGATCTTATTGTAAGTAATATACTAGGTATGCTCAATATGCAATGTCTGTACGGAGAGTGCTCGTTTCTACAGATACAGGAATATCATTTTGGAATAAATAAGGCACTTTCATGGCAAGAATATATTGTTACAGGACACCAATAAAACTGATTTCCATATTTTTTGTACGTTTGACGTGACTAAACATCAGTGTATTTGCAGAGCTTAGGCAAAAAGCATGTTCAGGAGCACTGATGCATATAATGCAGAGTATGTGTACTGGTGCAAAGCTCCATTTTAAAGCCTTAGTAAACCATACACCAAAGCTGAATTGCAGTACCACACACAACCTGTGGACCGGTGTGGCAGCATCCAATTCCAACAACTTGGAATTGGATGATCAGCAAATAAATATTATCTTCTACCCAAAAAATCTTGCTGTAGGAGTTAGAACAATATAGGTCTAGATATCACCAAGGCTGCTCTCCCAGTGCCCTGAACAGAATGCATGAAATAGTGCTTATTTTGTAAATGGAGAATGCATTGGTTCTTGATAGTCAGCCTGCTCCTAGTTTCAGACCTTTCTCATGTGGATGTGTGCCTCTCAAAAATAAATGTTGGATCTGTGTGTCCAGGATGCTTCTGTCTTACCCTTGCAAACTGCCTGGGGTCCACAGCTATGAGTCCAGGGTATTAATGATAATAGAAAAATGGCGTCATATTTTTGTGTACCTATAATATGCTGCCCTTACGAAGGACTGCGTATTAAAGGGTCATTGAGTTTTCATGAAACTTTTGATATGTCAGACATCTGACATCCCTAGAATGAGGAGAGAGACACACTTGCATATCGTGCTCTCCCTCATTGCTGCAGGGGACGGAATCGCGACAGGACCCTAGACTATTTATTTTTTTGTTTGTCTCGCTTTCTCTCCTACAGCAAGTAGAGAGAGCACGATATGTGAGGACTTCTCTCTCCTCATTCTAGTGATCATGGGGGTCTCAGCACTCAGAACCATACTAATCAAAACCTTTGATATGTCTATACACACCAGAGGCGGATTGACCATAGACCTTACAAGGAAATTTCCTGATGGGCCGTTGCCCAGGGGGCTGCCCAAGCCCTCCACTCTGCTGCTGCAGACCGCACATGCTCTCCTGAATTCAACTGCTATGGTCTGCATCTCACCTCCTAAGCCCCATGCTCCATACCTTAATCAGAGACAACTGGAGGAGGAGGAGACAGAAAATGGCAGCTACTGATGGCCACCACAAAGGGACAGCTTTTAGGACAACATATTGTGCTGCACTGTGGCATATGGTTCTGATGGGACAGTATTTTGCCCCGCCTTCTGTTAATTTGGACTCTGCTAAAACATGGGAAACATTGTTTGTTTTTTTTCCAGGGCCTCTTTAAGTTCCCAGTCCGCCCCTGACATACAAGCATCCAATTCATTCATGTCACTGGGCAGAAGTATATGTCTTCAATCTTCATGACATTTATACCACCACCAGGATGGCTAGATATAGCTATTCAGTCTTAGCATCATACCCAATCTAATCATTAACTCAGTCTCTTCAAAAGCTCATTTTTAGATGACCGTCTTGCATAATCTGATGGTGGATACCGGAACAAATCATATTAATTCCAATGAGAGTCTGTTTGGTTTCAAAATGTCTCCAAATGTATCCATAATCTCATGCATGGATGCAGTATTTTACTCTCTGCGATGATTTCTCTCCCATTCAGTATTTTTTTTTACATTGAAGTCAATGTGATGGTAGGTGTTGTCAATGGAGCTGATGAATAAAACGCTAAAATTGTCATCCTTTTTTTCTGTCCCTTTGATCTCAATCCAAAATATGATGGATGTAAAAACAGATACAATGACATTTGTACTGAAAAACTGAAATTATTCCATCATAATAACTGATGCATTAGATGACAACTTTGTCACCAGTTCTAATGCCTTTTTACCCATCTGCCGTCTGAACCAAGAGGGAAAAGACAAATGGATGTGTTACATATATGAAATAATAGCTATATATGAATAATTTAGTTTTTAACATTATTGTAGATTTGGTTTTATTTTTGTATATTCATCCTTAAATCCATCGTCTGCTCCTGATATATTTTTTTCTGCATTTCTTATCATTTATATTGTTTTTATTTATTATGTTACATTTGTTTCTTTCAGGAGATGGCCCTGCTGAATGCTGGATATGGTCCTTTATAAGTCCTATGATGTACAACAGAACCTGGAAAAAAAAGTCTATTCTCTGAATCACCTAATAAAAAAAAAACAACAACAAAACAGTGGTGAATAGTCTTCATTATTCTTATTACTTTCTACGATGAGAGCATATCAGATCATATTGAGGCATATCAGATCATATCCCCACTTTCAACTGTCTAATGTTTTCTTCCTCAGTCACACGAATACAGAGGTGATCTATGAAGATTCCAGGAAAGCTGGGTGGTTTCAGCAAAGTGTTGTTTGCTAAGACACTTTTCTTTAAAGTGTAATTGCCATCTCACTACCAAAAATGAAATTCCTAACATATGTGATGGTGAAGGGCAGATATTCATGAAGCTGTATTTTTCAGTTAAAGGGGTTCTCCGAGTTATATATATTGATGACCTATCCTCAGGATAGGTCACCAATATCAGATTGTCGGGGGTCCGACACCCGGCAACCCCGCCGATCAGCTGTTTGAAGAGAAGGCGCGCGCTGTATCAGCGCTGCCTCCTCTTCACTGTTTACATGCTGGCCGACAGGGGAGTAGTGGTGAGTGGGTGTAATTACACCTCACCGCCCCATTCATTTCTATGGGAAGAATCGCTTCCATAGACTTGTATGGGAGCGATTCTTCCCATTGAAATGAATGGGGCAGTTAGGTGTAATTACACCTACTCACCACTACCCCCGTGTCGGCCAGCATGTAAACAATGAAGAGGAGGCAGCGCTGATACGGCGCGCACCTCCTCTTCAAACAGCTGATCGGTGGGGGTGCCAGGTGTCGGTGGTCACTGCTGCTCTTCCTGTGGTGATGTTTGCCCTGTCCTTGAGGCCATCCTGTATTTCCCTCACTTCCGATAAACCTTTGCTGTCCTCACATGAACTAGCAGGACCAATCAGAATACAGATACCGTATTTTTCGCTTTATAAGACGCACCCTTTGATAAGATGCACCCCAGATTTCAGAGTAAGAAAAAAATATTTTTCATCACACCTCATATCAGACCCCCCATAAATTTCAGGACATCACATCAGACCCCCATATCAGCCCTCGATGTCAGACCCCCATCAGACCTCAGATCAGCTCATCAGCCCCCATATCAGCCCACTCTGCCTCCATCAGACCTCAGATCAGCCCACTGTCCCCCATATCAGCCCATTGTGCCCCATCAGACCTCAGATCAGCCCATCATCCCCCATATCAACCCACTGGCCCCATCAGACCTCAGATCAGCCCACTGTGCCCCCATCAGACCTCAGATCAGCCCACTGTGCACCCATATCAGCTCACTTTTCCCCATCAGACCTCAGATCAGCCACCATATCAGCGCACTCTAACCCCATCAGACCTCAGATCAGCCCATCAGCCCCCATATCAGCCCACAGTGCCTCCATCAGACCTCAGATCAGCCCAGTGTGCCGCTATATTAGCTCACTGTGCCCCATCAGACCTCACATCAGCCCACTGTGCCACCATATTAGCCCACTGTGCCTCCATCAGACCTCAGATCAGCCCCCATATCACCCCACTGTCCCCCATATCAGCTCACTCTGCCCCCATCAGACCTCAGATCAGCCCACTATGCCCCCATATCAGCCCACTGTGCCCCCATCAGACCTCAGATAGCCCACTATGCCCCCATATCAGCCCCCTGTGCCCCCAATATCAGCCGAATTTACCCCCATCAGACCTCAGATCAGCCCATCAGCCCCATATTAGCCGACTGTGCCCCCATCAGAGAAGACAGAGGAGCGCCTGACCCGGAGACGGAGCCACAGCGCAGGAGAGGTGAGAGAGTTTCTTATTTTATACTTATGAGGCTGGGTGGAATGATCTGAGGTCTGATGGGGGTCCTGGCACCTAGTACATACTAGTGAGCGCTTCCATAATGGAAGCGCTCACTTGTATTTGCTTTATAAGACGTACAGCAATTTTCCCCCTACTTTTGGGGGGGAAAAGTGCGTCTTATAAAGCGAAAAATACGGTAACTCCCCCACTACCCCAGAGCACTGTGTATCCTCTCACATACAGCTAACCAGAGACAGACAAGACCAATCAGAATGCAGATAACTTCTCCACTATCCCAGAGCAGTGTGTATCCTCACATACAGATAACCAGAGACAAGCCCTGCAATTACATGACATTAATAAGCATTTGTATTAACCTCTTAATAGTCACTTGTCCCTCATTATCTTCCACACTGACAGGGGGGGGGCTGCTTTAGCTGCTCATATCTGTGGTTTGGTACCAGCTAGAAATTATTGACATTTCAGGCTTTAAGACAATACCAAAATGACATAAATCTGTTCAGTACAAGTAGAGATATCACTCATAGAAATCAGGATGCTGTGAATGAAGCTGAAAATGAAAGTATAAGCAGATTTTACTCAGCAGATTTTAATTATTCCCGACTTGATTTCTAACAGTGATTTCTCCTCTGTTGCTTGGACTAGCCAAGCCAAGCTGCATGTTTGTAGTTGGTACCATTCAGAAGATATCAGCCTGTAAAGCAGCCCTCCCCCCTCCACTTTCTGCCTAGGCCCACCTCCAGACACTCAGGGCTGAGCTCTTCCCCCCCAGAGCTGATCCATCTCCTGTTATGAGATAGAGAAGATGTCCTGCACATGGCAACAGCCTGAGAAGAGAGCAGCTGAATAGGAAAGTAGCATGCATCTGTGAGGGTAATTAGCAGGTAAAACTGAGAATGATCAAATTTTAAAGCACAAAAGCACTTATACAGCAGAGTGAACTATACCATTAGGGGATAAAAAATGAAACGGCAGTTACACTTTAAAGTATTTTATGGGTCTGGATTTTTATGGAATGTCATCTAGGTGTTGGTAGTGGGACATACCATTCCCTCCCCACTCCAGTACAACACTTTCACCTTGCCTGAGGCAAACCCAGGTGTACTTGCTGGGCTCATTACTGTGGGGATAAAGAGAGGGCTGAAATGCTCATTCAGTATCAGAAGCCTGGGAGTTGCATGACCTGTTGGTTGAAAGCCTTAGGTTGCTGGCACATGTTGTGGCTATGCTGCGGTTTTGGTGCAGCCAACCTAGTCTAAAATTTGTACCCATACTGGACAGGCTGTCTGCCAGTCAGCTTTTTCACCAACATGTTGTCTAGCTCTGCTGTGCACCTTCTTTTGTTCCTGTCTTAACTCCTTAAGGACTGGGCCTATTTTCATTTTTGCATTTTTTACTTTTCCTCCCCACATTCCAGTAGCCATAACTTTTTATATTTTCCATTCACATAGCCATATAAGGGACTTATTTTTTGGTGGAACAAGGGGCATTTTTTGATGGCAGCATTCAATTTACCATGTCTTGTATTGGAAAACGGGGAAAAAAATTCTTTGTGGGGTAAAAGTGAAATAAAACCCACACAATTCTACCAAGATTTTTGGGGTTTTGATATTACGGCATTCACTTTGAACAAAAAATGACATGCCGTCCTTGTTCTCCGGCTCAATACAATTACGGCGATACTGAATTTCTATACTTTTTCTTTGCTTCACCATTTTCTGACAGCCATAACTTTTTTTTTATATTTCGGTCTACAGAGCTGTATGAGGGCTTGTTTTTTTGCGGGACAAACTATAGTTTTTATTGGTACCATTATTATTTTTTCCATTATGGCATTTAATGCGCAGGAAGTATTTTTTAATATTTAACATTTAAGGGCAAAATTGCGGAATAGGTGCGGACCCGTTCACTTCAATGGTCGGCACGCGATCTTGCTGAGCCATGGCTCCGTGCTGCGGCTCCGCAAGAAATTACAGAACATGCCCTATTCTTGTCCGCAATAGCAGACAAGAATAGGCATTTTGAATGGGAAGCCTGGCCAGGCAGCATCCGTGGTATTGCGGATCTGCATTTTTACGGATCCACAATACTATGGCCGTCTGAATGGCCCCTAACAAATATGTTTTATTATTTAATATTTTTTGATGCTGCGATTCCATTTTTGTATTGTTTATATATTTTATATGTAAAATTTGGAAGGGGGTGATTTTTTTTTACACAATAACTTTAACACCCCCCCTCATGTGCCTCATGCTCCGCTTATCATGCAGATTACGATGACAGGCCTAATCTCATCATTCATCAATCATCAATCATTTTTAATGCGGCATCTGAGGAGTTAAATGGCCATTTCATGTCATTTCTGATCCCGGTCATTGGACCTGGGTGCCTGCAGTATTATACAGCCCACACCCGCTGCATACAAGCCCTTGCGCATAATGCCATTAATGTTTAGCATTATACGTTAAGGGGTTAAACAGATTTTTGCGTATCTATGGTCAAAAGTTATAACCGCTCCAAGGTAGTCTTTTGTCACAGATAGGAATGTCATGGCTCACTGTGTTGCATTTTCCCTTCAGACTACCTTACAGAAAAAAATAAAATTTTGGCTGGGTTCACATCACTGCTATTCCATTAGAGGAGCAGAACAATGGAAATAACCGAAGTGCCGGATAGGGCAAGTAATTGGAGCTGAACAGACTCCATTGACTACAGCCCATTCAATTTTCCTTCTGAATCCTGTGTTTTCGCAGTATGCATGCAGGACTTTTTCTTCCGGTCTTTTTAACGGAATCTGTCATGTTGTCATATTTTTTTTCCGTGTCCGATCTATTTTTTTTGCAGACCATATGCAGAACCATTCATTTCAATGGGTCTGCAAAAAATAATTAAGTTACTCCGTGTACATTCCGTTTCCATGTGTCCGTATTTCCGTTCCGCAAAAAAATAGAACATGTCCTATTATTGTCCACATTACAGACAAGGATAGTACTGGTCTCTTAGGTGCCAGCTGTTTTGTTCCGCAGAATACGCAATGCACACGGACATCATTGTATTTTTTGCGGATCCGTTTTTTGTGCACCGCAAAATACATATGGTGGTGTGCATGAGCCCTATGACACATTTAAAAAGCCAACTACATACTGGTCAGAAATTTGAAATTAAATAAAAACAATATTCTGGTGCTAGATAAACCTTAAAGATAACTCTTGATATATCTGCCCCACTATGTGTAAAGAGATATAAATGTAAAGCAATACAAATAGTTACACTTTGTATGGGAGATCTGTTTGCATATCCCATTGTCACACCTCCCATCCCCCACCTTTGTGAAAACAGCTACACTAGGCAGCCAGAAACGCATGTTTGTAATCTTTCTCAATTCGGAAAAATTTCTGGGTAAAGGAAGATGAGCATCTAATCAGACACTTGTTTTTGCTTTTCTATCTCTTTGCCCCTCCCGAGCCTTAAAATGGTTGATTTAGTTCTGAGGTCAAATTATACCAAACCTAGAAACATTTTACATGGTGAGACCCAATTTACATGGTAATAACGACATAAGAACTCTGATTAGTTCAGGTACCTCTTTAGATGCAATTAGGGACTCCTAGTGTAAAGATGTAACAGGCCTTGATTACAATTCCTACTGTTTGTATAAACTTCAGACTTCTTCTGGGTGACTGCCAACACTTCCCCCTCACTTACATTTGCATATACGGCACTGTGAAGTGACACGCTCTTTCAAAAGTTCACCCTGGGCTGTTCTTCTTATTTAAGGCAGTAGTGCATGTCTTGCTGTCAGGGAAACTTCTAAACTAAGTTTATTTGCACTGCTCAGATGTACACTATATGAACAAATGTATTGGGACACCAGCACATTACATCTACAGGAGCTTTTATGACATCCCATTCTAAATCCTTAGGTATTAAAGGAGCTAAAACAGCTCCCATTGTTCTGGCAAGGTTTTCAACAAGATTTTAGCGTTTGCCTGTGGAAATGTTTTTGCCCGTTTATCCAGAAGAGGTCAGACACTGCTGATGGACAAGAGCAAGTCAAGTTCTTCCACACCAAGCTCATCGAACCATGCCTTATAGATCTTGCTTTGTGCACTGGGGCAGTCATGTTGGACACAAAAAGGGCCTTCCTGAAACTGTTCCCACAGAGATGGCATACAGTTGTCCAAAATTTCTTGATTTGCTGAAGCTTTAAGATTTCTTTTTAGTGGAACTAAAGCTAGCGATACACATTAGTCTTTTGTCGGCTGAACCTGCCAAAAACGGTGGGTTCAGCCAACACTCTAAAATGTGTGGGGAGCTCCCGACTCTCCCCAGACAGATGATGTCTGGAGAAACAAGGATTGGGCGAAATGAATATTTTCTCCCAATCCTTTTGTTCGTCCGGGAGATAAACTGCCATCAGAAGTGTCTGGCAGTGGCTTTCTTCTCTCCCTATCAAGTATGTATAATACAAGTTCGGCCGAGCCAAGGGCCAGGAGGGAGTCAGGAGAGATAGCTGACTGCTGAATGTTCGGCTGACAGCTTGAATATGTATGAGTGCATTTTAGGATCCCTGACAAACAATCCCATAGCATTGTCCCTCATTCACCAAACTTTACAGTTGTCACAATACAGTCAGGCAGGTAATGTTCTCCTAGCATTTGCCAAACCCAGACTCGTTTGTCAAACTGCCAGATATGTGCCCCCTCACGGTAGTTATACCCATATTGTGCCCCCTTACGGTAGTTATGCCACACTGTGCCCCCTCACAGTATGTATGCCCTCATTGTACAACTTTCACAGTAGTTATATCCACATTGTGCCCTCTTAAAGTACTTATCCCTTCATTCTGCCTCCTTCACAGTAGTTATGCCCTCATTGTGTCCCCCTCACAGTGGTTATAATCTCTCTGCACCCCTTTCACAGTAGTAATGCCCTATCTGTGCCCCCTTCACAGTTGTAATGAATTCTTTGTACCCTTCACAGTAGTATGCCCTCTCTGTGCCCCTTCAGAGTAGTTATGCCCTCACTGTGCCCCCATAACAGTTATGCCCCTTCACAGTAGTAATGCCCATTGTGCCCCCTTCATAGTAGTAAATACTCATTGGCCTTTTTTGTGACTATTGTTGACCAATGTCTATATAAGATGACTATATGGCACTTACTAATATAATTATTGATAGTCTTTGCCGTTTACCATATTTCATAAGCCATGCCCCCTTGTTAGGTAAATCTTCTGTGCTGTCCGCATAGAGGTCCTAGCCATAATATGGCCTCTGATGCAGGGTCATGTGAGCAGACACATCACTTAGCCTCCTCCATTCAAGCATACTGCACCCACATTCCCAACAGTACAAGTGCAGAAAGCAGGTGCAGTGCATTTAAATGGCGGAGACATCACATGGAAGTGATTTGCGTGGTCAAATGATCCTCCATCATTAGCCATTTTATGGATAGGACCTCAGTGTAGACAGTACACAAGACTTGGCAAACAAGGGGACACACCTAAAGAAAATGGCAGGGAATTTCAATGAAGGTTATATTAGTTAGCGCCATATAATCATCCTACAAACACATTGGTCAACAGTAACCAGTAAGTGGCCAGCCCTTTAACCCTTTAGTGACCACTTAAGCAGTCGCTTAGGTATAAGCACTGCACGGGTCCCCCATGAAGCAGAGAGCGGGGGTTTGGCTCTCACATGAGAGCCGTGCTCCTGCTCTAACTGCCTGGACCAGCAGGACTGCTGATTCGGGCAGTTTAACCCCTTACTTACCGCAGAAACAGGCACCCGCAGCATGCATGCGGTGACAGAGGGAGCAGACTCCCTCTGTCTCTGTTGGACCCCGCAAATGCCATCGCAGGGTGCTGATGTGTGCATAGGCTAGCTGGGACCTGGTGTAGGCCCCAAGCCTGCCTTTAGTTTTCCCCAGCAGTTTGTACCTCTCTGGTCAAAGTCAGTATAGCACTGACATAGAAATGCAATGCACTATAGGAATAGCGCATTGTATTTAAAAGCAATTAAGTGGTTGCGGGACTATTAAGTGGTTAAAAAAATGTAAAATAAAAAAACATTTATTAAATAAAAAAAATTCCAATAAAAAATAAACTTTTTTTTCCATTGAATATATGCTTTTCAATTTTAAAAAATTGTGATACCCCACATGTTTGGTATCACCGTGTCCTTAACCATCTGCACTACACAAATGTCATGAAATTTATCCCCTAAGGTGAATGTCATAAAAAAGACAAAACATGCCAGAATTTCTAATTTATTCTTAGTCGCCACCGAACGCCTTATTTAATCAAAAATGAAAACAATCAATGAAAATTACAAGTTGTCCCGCAAAAATAAAGCCCTCACACAACTCCATAGAAAGAAAAATAAAAAGTTATGGGTCTTGGGATGCGGTGAAGCAAAAATATTTTCTTCTTTGAAAAAAAAGGGGGTTTTATTGAACAAAAGTAGTAAAACGTTAAAACAAAATTATATGTGTTTGGTATCACTGTAATTGTACTGACCCAGAGAATAAAGATATTACTTATGCCGAAAAATGAACGTCGAAAAATTTATACTGTAAAAGCTTTTCAAGTATTTATTTTGTTTCCGTGGCCCTTACGTTTTTTCACATGCAACCTTATATGTCATTTCTTCTCACGTGTTTCTAGCTTCCCTAAATCACTTTCCAATTTATATCCTCCTCTGTATTGATTACTTAAAGGCAGGGGCGTTGCTAGGGTCTCAAAAGATCCGGGGCCCAAGCCCCAATGAATATGGCCCAATTCTCTATGTCGACCCACGCTCCACCCTTGCTATACAGCAGCACATACCTCACATCCAGGGCCTCTAAGTGACGTCTCCTCTGATGTAGATCTTCTCTGTCATCATCTTCTCCATTCGGCCTGGACAACTTCTCTCAGCCGTCTCGTCTCTGCAGAGTGTAACACACAGACATCTTAGCTTCATCACATTTCTATCATCATCCCCCAACCTGGAGTCCCCACAGTGTTATCCTGCTGCTCGCTGTGCCCCCCAAAACCTCCAAATACTATCCTGGAGAAATAATAGTGCCCCCCATAGTAATTGTCCTACCAGTAGTAATTCCCTCATTAGTAACACTGCACCCTACAGTGACCCCAGCACTGATAATGCTCCCTAAGATTGTCCCCATTAGTAAAAGAGTCCTCCAGTATTAATAATGCCCTCACAGAGCCCCCCCCAGTAGTAATAAGGCCCCCTATTATTCCCCCAGTGGTAATCAAGCTCTCTACAGACCCTTCAGTAGTAATAAGGCCCCCTATTGTTCCCCCAGTGGTAATCAAGCTCTCTACAGACCCCTCAGTAGTAATAAGGCCCCCCATAGTGTTCCCAGTAGAAATAAGGCGGATCTATAAGTCCCTCCAATAGAGCCCCCAGTAGTAAAAAGAATGCCTAATGTCCCGTGGATTTATAATACCCCTACAGTGCCCCCAGTATTTATATAGCTCCCCCTACTGTTATAATGCTCGCCCTGAAGTACCAGCTGTAGTTATAGTTGTAGTTAGAAGTTAGTCCTCAGAAATTATAATTCCTCAGCCCCTCCACCATACAGTCCCATGTAAATAAAGCTATTTCCCTCCTGTGTAAATCACAACATCTCTCCAGTCCCCTCCAATATATAGTCCCATGTAAATAACATCATTCCCAGCCATAGCCGTCATCAACATACAGTCCTATGTAAATATCACTCCCTCCGACAGCGGCCTTTAATATGCAGTCCCATGTAAATAACATCACTCCACCTCACAGTCCCATGCAAAAAAACATAAACCTGCCCTCAGCCACCTCCAACATGCAGTCCCATGTAAATAACATCACTCCACGCCACAGTCCAATGTAAATAAGGCTACTTTCACACCAGCGTTTTTGCTGGATCCATCATGGATCAGCAAAAACGCTTCCATCATGATATTACAACCGTCTGCATCCGTTCTGAATGGATCCGGCTGTATTACCTTTTAAATAGCCAGTTTGGATCAGTTTCTTCATGTGGACACCAAAACGCAGCGAACAGTGTTTTAGTGTCCGCCTCCAAAACGGAATGCTGACTGAACTGAAGCAAAACTGATGCATTCTGAACTGATCCTTTTACATTCAGAATGCATTAGGACAAAACTGATCAGTTTTGGACTGTTTATGAGAGCCTGTGACGCAAGTGTGAGAGTAGCCTAAGGCTAGTTTCACACCTGAGGCAGGGGACTCCAGCAGACTGTTCCATTGGGTGAACAGCCCGCCGGATCCGTGCTGCCCCAGGTGCACGTGGGGGGCAAGAACATGCTGTACTTTTGTTCTGGCCGCCTCTCGGCAGGGTTTGCCATGCTGCAGCCGGATCCGTGGCCCGCCCCCCATTACAGTGAATGGGGCTGGAGCGTAGTTCTGGCCCCACACATGCACCTGCGGCAGCATGGATCCGGCGGGCTGTTCACCCACTGGAACAGCCTGCCGGAGTCCCCTGCCGCAGGTGTGAAAGTACCCTAACAGAACCCTGCCCAAGTCAGCTCCAACACACAGTCCCATGATAACATCCCTCCCTTCTGCCCTAACATACAGTACCAGTTAAATAACCACAACTCCCAGCATCCCTCTGCTTCTCCCTTCACTTACCTCTTCTGATGTAGCAGAGCTCACTGCAGCTTCTTCCCCACAATTCTCCTCTTCAGTTTAGAAGACAGGGGTTGAAAATGACCTGCGATGATGTCACAGTCATGTGACCAGTGCAGGATTGGCCGGCACTGATCACATGACTTGTGATTTCATCGCAGGTCCTACATATCTTGCAGTGTGTTAGATTCAATTGTACTGCCCTCCTGAGGACGGCGATACAATTGTATCTGTCTAACAGGCAAGACATTCAGGGCCTGGGAGAAAACATCAGGGGCCCAGGCCCCAAATGTTTTAGCTTAGCAACGCCCCTGCTTAAAGGGAGTCTGTCACCTAATTTTCACTAATATAACAGCAGTGCCCCACAGAAGATTGCAGACACATTCCAGACATACCTGTGTGTACTCTGTGCCTTTATTCCATGTCCAGGAAAAGTACTTTTATTCTGCTGAAAAACAGCACCCAAGTGCCCAGCTGAAAGTGAAAGTAAAAACATCTTTCACTCCTGACTCGATTTCTAACAGCTATATCTTCTGATATAGTGGATATAATGCTATGATTCTGGTGTTGTTTGAAAGGTTGGAATGCTTTCAAAAAAGGTCAGGTTCATATTTCTAGTGGCTACCAATCTCAAGATATGAGCGGCTAGAGCAGTACTCCCCTGTTCAGTCTGGTTAATGAGGCATAAGTCCTCTACCAGATCATTACTAAATATATTAAAAAGAGAGCCCTATACTGAGCCCTGTGGCACCCCAGTGGTGACTGTGACCCAGTCTGAGTCTGTACCATTAATAACCATCCTCTGTTTCATATGAGTAAGCTACTTATTAAACCAGTTATGCTAGCTTCAAACTAGCAACACTGGTCTCTGGCAGGCTGTACCGGCAGCGAAAAGTCTGCCAGAGCTTTCAGGATCTGGCATAGCCATAAATTACTGCAATATTTGCCAGGTAGTGGATGGATCTCCACCGGATCCCATTATTGTCAATGGGGTCAGTAGGCATTGCGGTATCATCTGGTTATGCTGGAACCAGAGAGCTCTGGCAGGCATTTTGGAAATAAAGCTTGCAATATATTAATGGAAAATATGCTTGCTGGACAATTTTCTTTTCAATTATCCCTGTCTCTGCCAAAACAGCCTGTCGGCAGTGTTCCCTCTAAGCCTTGGCAACTGCTGAGCGGGGTCAGCTTAGAGCTGGGCAATGCTTAGTCAAAGGTGGGCGATATGAAAATCAAACATAAGATAATTGTCGCATCGGTCAATCATCGAATCTAGCATACTAAATAAGACATTGGCCAAGGTTGAGCATGGCATTTCTGGGGCCCCATATATATAATTATATATAGTACATGACAAGTTATACCAGCATGGTCCATATCACTATGTACAAGACAATGTATAACTTATGCCAGCTGTACATATATAATTTTATACAGAAGATACCCAGGTTATACCAGCATGCTCCATATCACTATATACAAGAAGATGTATAACTTCTACCAGCTGTACATATATAATTATATACAGGAGATACCCAGGTTATACCAGCATGCTCCATATCACTATATACAAGAAGATGTATAACTTATACCAGCTGTACATATATAATTATATACAGGAGATACCCAGGTTATACCAGCATGCTCCATATCACTATATACAAGAAGATGTATAACTTATACCAGCTGTACATATATAATTGTATACAGAAGATACCCAGGTTATACCAGCATGCTCCATATCACTATATACAAGAAGATGTATAACTTCTACCAGCTGTACATATATAATTATATACAGGAGATACCCAGGTTATACCAGCATGCTCCATATCACTATATACAAGAAGATGTATAACTTATACCAGCTGTACATATATAATTATATACAGGAGATACCCAGGTTATACCAGCATGGTCCATATCATTATATACAAGAAGATGTATAACTTATACCAGCTGCACATATATAATTATATACCGGAGATACCCAGGTTATACCAGCATGGTCCATATCACTATATACAAGAAGATGTATAACTTATACCAGTTGTACATATATAATTATATCCAGAAGACACCCAGATTATACCAGCATGGTCCATATCACTATATACAAGAAGATGTATAACTTATACCAGCTGTACATATATAATTATATACAGGACATACCCAGGTTATACCAGCATGCTCCATATCACTATATACAAGAAGATGTATAACTTATACCAGCTGTACATATATAATTATATCCAGAAGACACCCAGATTATACCAGCATGGTCCATATCACTATATACAAGAAGATGTATAACTTATACCAGCTGTACATATATAATTATATACCGGAGATACCCAGGTTATACCAGCATGCTCCATATCACTATATACAAGAAGATGTATAACTTATACCAGCTGTACATATATAATTATATACAGGACATACCCAGGTTATACCAGCATGCTCCATATCACTATATACAAGAAGATGTATAACTTATACCAGCTGTACATATATAATCATATACAGGAGATACCCAGGTTATACCAGCATGCTCCATATCACTATATACAAGAAGATGTATAACTTATACCAGCTGTACATATATAATTATATACAGGAGATACCCAGGTTATACCAGCATGCTCCATATCACTATATACAAGAAGATGTATAACTTATACCAGCTGTACATATATAATTATATACAGGAGATACCCAGGTTATACCAGCATGGTCCATATCACTATATACAAGAAGATGTATAACTTATACCAGCTATACATATATAATTATATACAGGAGATGCCCAGGTTATACCAGCATGCTCCATATCACCATATACAAGAAGTTGTATAACTTATACCAGCTGTACATATATAATTATATACCGGAGATACCCAGGTTATACCAGCATGGTCCATATCACTATATACAAGAAGATGTATAACTTATACCAGCTGTACATATATAATTATATACAGGACATACCCAGGTTATACCAGCATGCTCCATATCACTATATACAAGAAGATGTATAACTTATACCAGCTGTACATATATAATTATATACAGGAGATACCCAGATTATACCAGCATGCTCCATATCACTATATACAAGAAGATGTATAACTTATACCAGCTGTACATATATAAGTATATACAGGAGATACCCAGGTTATACCAGCATGGTCCATATCACTATATACAAGAAGATGTATAACTTATACCAACTGTACATATATAATTATATACAGGAGATACCCAGGTTATACCAGCATGCTCCATATCACTATATACAAGAAGATGTATAACTTATACCAGCTGTACATATATAATTATACACGGGAGATGCCCAGGTTATACCAGCATGTACACTCTCTGACTAACTGAGGATGAGAGAAGCACTCTGGGCCCCACAAAGCTCAACTTCAGGTCTTCATTTCTTTTTTTTCCCCTATTTTTGCACGGCACTGCTACTGTTGTGGTGTGGCTTAGCAGAGTTGGGAGCGTGGCCTACAATGTCTTCCTTTTTGGGGTGAAGCAAGTGGGCACCATAATCAAGGTGGTGGAAAACAACTCACATTTAGTAGGTGGTGGGTCAATAGAAATGACCAAAGATCAGCGAATCTGGTGGGAAAAGTACCTTGGAAGTTATCTAACGTTTATTTTCAGGACATTACATTTTAAATGCTAAAAATATAGAACTCCGTTTGTTGCTGCAAATACATTACACAATATTTTTACCGTATACAACTGTAATACACATATCAGCAAAAAATAGCGATGTAAAAGGAAAGTTCACAGCGCTCTTCTTAATCCTTTTATTTTGACCTGAAATAATCTCTGGACAAAGCCCTTGATCCTCCTCATGATAGATTATACAACTATGCTTTTCATGGTTTGGTAGCGTGTTAAATATTTGTCTTGATGAAATGCTGTTGCACTATATAAACAGTTTAACCAACCACAATAACTGCAAAATTTTATTATATTCTAGCAGGAATCAATTATATCATATGTGGGAATCAATTACACATTTGTCTTCTGTTGCTACTTTACCACCAGGAAAATCTAGGGTAGCAGGAACAATAATAATTTCTGCATTCATTTCAGTATTCTACCCATGGTGCAGATACATGTAAATATTTGGTGTGTGCCCTTTTGATAAAGTTTGATCATGCTACATTATGCAAATCATTGTATTATTTGAAGTCCTAAACATCACAGATTTTCCTATAGGCCTATACTTCTCACACAGTATACGGAATAGCATGTACTCCTTCATGCATTTGGAATTCTTCCATTGTTTTATTGAATAGATATACAAGTTCCTTTACATGGATACACATG
This sequence comes from Rhinella marina, assembly GCA_900303285.1. Classification (NCBI taxonomy): domain Eukaryota; kingdom Metazoa; phylum Chordata; class Amphibia; order Anura; family Bufonidae; genus Rhinella; species Rhinella marina. Next base: position 1,007,542 of record ONZH01023284.1, read on the forward strand.
TGAGCATCAGAGAACGCTGAACTCATACAACCTTCTCCACGTGTGAGGTATGCGGTGCTGAAGGTTGTATGGACTCTGTGTTCACTGGTGCTCACATGTGTATCCGCTACCTGGGAAGGTGGAGTAGATGAAGGAATATAGACTATAGTGCAGCCCACTGATGTCCCACAGAGGTAGAATGGAATGATGAAACAGTAAGGCCGCTTTCACAGAGTCAGTGTTTGATCAGTGATTTCCATCAGTGATTGTGAGCCAAAACAAGGAATGGAGGAAAAAAACACAGATCAAGTGGAAATCTTTCCATTATACGTTATCTCTGTGTAGCCTCCACTACTGATTTTGGCTCACAGCCACCGGTAGAACTCACTGATCAAACATTGACCAAATACTGACTGTTTTAGAGACTAAAACCGAAGCAGGTGTAAACCTACAGTTGGTCTTTATTAGGCAGATTCACTTCTGGCTCTATGGGAAAGCATTCAGTATATCTTGAATTTAGGCTTAGGAGTCCATTGGGCGGCCCTAATCAGTGATTAAAGGGGTTATGCCATGATTGATATAAGAAATGAAAATCAAACATCATGTAGTGACAATCTCTTTCTACCAAAAGCCTTGTACCTCATATGGAAGCAGAGATCTCACCATTTATTGTTCTGATTTATTTGAGGCTGGCAACTCAGGGGCCATGTGATTTCTCAGGGAGTGTGTTCTTTCTTGGGGGAGGGGGTCCTCTCTGCTGTAGTTCTTTCCCTGTAACTGCCACAGCTTCTAAAAGAACATATGGCTGTTGGCAGTTGAAGTTTTAAACTGAGCGTGTGCGACCAACTCAGTGAGGTGGACAAAAAATAAGTAACATAAAAAACAGCAGGTGGCGCTATACAGATACATTTTATTGAATACCTCACTGGCTCTACTAAATTTTTAAAGACATGCAATCACAAAAGTATTGAGATCCAGGTGCTGGTTTGAAAAAAATATAGTTTGGGACACAAACTCTATAACAGACATCTCTTTATACTTGCTTATATAGGGAAGGCTATAGATGACTGAACAAGCACACCCTCTGGACTTTTAAAGGGAGTCACCTGTTTTTATGGAATACATGGAATACAGACAAGTCAGCTTGTCTGTATTCCATGTCCAGGAAAAGCACTTTTATTCTGCAGGAAAACAGCTCCCAAGCACCCAGCTCTGCTGCTCCAAGTGCCCAAAGCAAACCAGACTGAGGAGAGGAGGGCTGCTTTAGCTGCTCATATCTTGGGGATTGGTAGCAGATAGCAAATATGGGCCTGACCTTCCATTCCAAGCTTTCAAATGATACCAGAATCATAGCATTATATCCACTATATCAGAAGATATAGCTGTTAGAGTCGAGAGTGAAAGCTGTTTTTACTTTCACTTTCAGCTGGGCACTTGGGAGCTGTTTTCCTGCAGAATAAAAGTGCTTTTCCTGAACATGTAATACAGACACAAAGTGCACACAGGTATGTCTGGAATGTGTGTGCAATCTTCTGTGGGGCACTGCTGTTAGTTATATAGGTGAAAATTAGGTGACAGACTCCCTTTAAGTATAGAAAGACCATGGATTTCAATCAATAAGTTATACTGAATCATTTCCCACAAAACCATTTACAAATGTGTTCAACAACTACTGATCTATAAAAAGGAGCCTGTCGCCTGTTTTTCACCTATATAACTAACAGCAGTGCGCCACAGAAGATTGCATACAAATCCCAGACATACCTGTGTTCACTGAGTGTCTATATTATAGGTTCAGAAAAAGCACTTTTATTCTGCTGGAAAACAGCTCCCAAGTGTCCAGCTCTGCTGCTGCAAGTGCCCAGCTGAAGGTGAAAGTAAAAACAGCTTTCTCTCCTGACTTGATTTCTAACAGCTATATATTCTGATATACTGGATATAGTTGTGCGTTTTTATCATTTGAATGATTTGAAAGCTTGGAATGCCAACTTTCAAATAATGTCAGAACCATTTTTCTATCTGCTACCAATCCCAAGATAGGAGCAGCTAAAGCAGCCCTCCCCTCTTCAGTCTGGTCTACTTTGGGCACTTGCAGCAGCAGACCTGGGCACTTGGGAGATGTTTTCCTGCAGAATAAAAGTGCTTTTCCTGGATATGTAATACAGACACACAGTGCACACAGGTATGTCTGGGATGTGTCTGCAATCTTCTGTGGGGCAGTGCTGTTAGTTATATAGGTGAAAAAACAGGAGAAAGACTCCCTTTAAGTATCATTTTCATGGCGCTTCTCAGACTTTTGGCTAAGATCAAGTGTAGTATCTGTTCTTATCAGTTTAATATCTGATATGTCCCCTATCTGGGGATCATATATTAAATGGATTTTTCGAACAGGGAGATGGAAAAAGAGCTTTCCCTGCCCACTCTACGCATTGACCTGGTATTGCAGTACCTACAGAACCGGTGCACCAAAATAAAATATAGCATTTTCATAGTGACAGTTTCTCTTCAAATGGTACTCTCAAAATACCAGTATATCTTCAACATTTAGACGGTGACTCTGGGAAGCTTTTCATCTCAGCAAACATATATGACACTAGCAAACAGGAAAAGAACACATATATTGGATAGAAGGTGATTGCAGAAAAATATTGTGGACAGATTTACATTGTTTGGATAGCAAAGAAGAACATTTGTGAGGCGCAGAAGATGCTGAAGGACTGCTTGATGCCATCTGTGTGGAAATGTTATGGTCTGGCAATGCTTTGGTGCTGGTAAAGTGGGAAATTTAATCAGAATAAAAAAATCTAAAAGAAAAACTGGGATATATTGACCAAAATTATCTCAACCCAACTGAGCTGTTGTGAGAGCAGCAAATACAAATTGAGGTGTTATAAAAACAATTTCCCTCAGGAGCTCATGAATATGAGGACTCCTGAGCTTATGTTTTAGGCTAGTTTCACACGAACGTTGTGTTTTGCGGTCCGCAAAAAAAAAGGATGTCGTCCGTATGGCATCCATTTATTTGCAGATCTATTGTAATAATGCCTATCCTTGTCCATTTTGCGGACAAGAATAGGACATGTTCTATTTTTTTTTGCGGGGCTACGGAACAGGCATACAGATGCGGACAGTACACAGTATGCTCTCAGTATTTTTTGCGGACCCATAAAATGAATGGGTCCGCATTTTTCATGTGAAAAATGTGGATCGGAGCCCGCAAAAACAACGTTCGTGTGAAAGAGGCCTTATAGTGAGCCAACTCCAGCTCTCAACTCACACTGGAGATGCTCAATAGTGATTTGGTCAGTTCAAGTAAAAGTGGCACAGCATGGTCTTTGTCACCAGTTTAGGCTGCTGACAGATTCCCTTAGAAAAATTGTGCATATGTTGTGGCTGCAACAAGGACCATTTTTAATACAGCAGTCTCCAACATATCACTAACCACTGGAGTCTTCCCTTCTTCATTTAAACATGAACCATCACACCCATCCTTATTAAGCCATTCCTCAACACGTCATTCTACATTCAGCCCATCTCACTAATCTTGTTTGCCTCAAAACTCCATGTGTCCACTTTGAACTGTCCTCCCTCATCACATCCTACCAACTTTTCAGCAAGCTACAATCAGGCTTCCAGCCTCGGCATTTAACTAAACCTGCCTTAACCAAAGTTACTCTGACTGCTCCTTCTAGACCGGTCCACTGTCTTTCATACAGTGAACCAACCCCTCTTGTTACAAACCCCTTACCCCTCGGTATCACAGACCTCTCCTGAATATCCTCATACTTCATCTACCAAAAATTTACAGTGTCTCCCACTAACACAGCTCCTCACCCTCTCTCTATCTCTGTCCTTCAAGGATCTGTTCTGGGACCTCTACTCTTCTCCACCTATACTTTTGGCCTGGGAATCATATGGGTTTCAGTAGTACATTTACACTGATGAAACACAAATTTACATCCCTGGTCCAGTTACCCTCTGCTATCCTAGATTCCATTGTGCCTATCAGAAATATCCTTCTTCTCCTCCTGCTTACTAAAATCAACAAGGAGAAAATTGATTTAATCATCTTTCCCCCATCTTACTCAACCATCTCCACCAGAACTAACAATCACAGTTAACGGCTCCATACTTTCCTTAAAGGGGTTGTCCGATATAGCCGCCATGTTCTGTCCTCCAATTGTCTCTAATATGCATATGGAGTAGGGGGCTTGGGAGGTGAGATGTGGGTCACAACAAACCAGCCCTACCTTGAGCATGCTACCTAATATTGACCCTTATAGTTCCGCCAGTAGTATGTACCTGGACAGCATCAGTGAGGAAGGCTCGATTGGCCCTATCGCCATCGGCCCACTAGATAAATTCCCTGTACAGTCTATGACCAGTCCACCTCTGACAGTCTATCACTCTTTTACTTCATGTTTATTGTACTTGTTTTTGTCTATGTTATGTAGGTAAACCCGTTATCATATGTACAGCACCCTGGAATTAATGGTGTATTACAATTAATAATAATGATAATACATTAGGCATAGAACTAGTGTTAGCCAGAGAACAATAAAGGACTTTTCACAGATCACTTAGTCCTGATGTAGATTTTAATTCTGTATCTAGCTTGACCTTCCTATTATCATCAACCTTACTACATAACACTGTCACTTGTTCAGCCTGTTATTGGAGTCAGAACATATGCAGGGATGGCCAACTTGCGGCTGTCTAGCTGTTGTAAAACTACAACTCCCAACATGCCCTGCTGTAGGCTGATAGCTGTAGGCAGTGTGGACATGCTGGGAGTTGTAGTTTTACACCAGGTGGAGAGCCTTAGATTGGCCATCTCTGACATATACAAACCAAGCACAGCTGCTCTACAAGTATGGTAAAAGCATTGCCCACACAGGAACAGCACCATATGGTGAGACGACACAGTAAGTGGAAGTACAACAGGTGGAAGATGGTGTATAAACATGTTTAATGTCATGTGGTGCTGTACAGGCTCTGTTGGGTGCTAAAAGGACACAGATATGTTCTCCTAGGAGAAGTAAGGTACCATAGATTGCTGCCAGTTTTCAGTTAGTCTAGCTTTGGGTGGGCTTTCATATTAAAAAGACCAGTTCAGTGACCTAAACTTGCCATTCAACCCCATTGTTCGACTACCTTTGAAACTTTGAAAGGCCTGGACCCAGTAGAGCAGTGTTTCTCACCCTTTTCTAGCCAGATACCCCTAATTTCAATAAGACCAAACTGACTAACCCTCAAGGAAGAGATCAGTTATAAATGTTGCCAAGGTAAGGCGATGCTCACACTACCATCTAAGGACCTCTTTGGAGTCTCTCGACAGTTCCTTCATACTGATAGGAAAAGCAGTACAGCATTCTTCCCTTGAAAACACAAGAGACACCACATTGGAATCCCAATAGACCCCATTATAGGTTATTTGGGCCTGTGGTGGGGCTATTGGTGTCTGGGGAACAAAAAGCACAGTGTTTCCCAAAATGATTCCCGTATGCCCTGCAGATTTCTATAGGACACATAATCAGACACCATTTGAATCTGAAGTAGTATATATGACCACACAAGGGACCTCCGAAATTAAGATACAAACCCTTAAAGGCCAGAACCTCCATTTTAGGCCTCATGCAGACATCCGTGGAGAACGGTCTGTGAAAACCCGGACTGTGCTCCTGCTGAGTGCAGGAGCGCACAGCATCATGTCACGAAGCGCATGGCGTCATAGCAACCATAGCACTCAGCAGGAGCACAGTACGGGTTTTCACGGACCGTTCTCCATGGATGTCTGCATGAGGCCTTAGGGCCCATTCAAACAACCGTGTGAATGGGTCCGCATCTATTCCGCAATTTTGTGGAATAGATGCGGCCCCATTCACTTCAATGGGCGGCTTGCGATCTTGCCATGGCTCTGCAAGAAAATATAGAGCATGTCCTATCCTATTTTTGCGGACCTGCAGTATCAAGCCCATTTGAACGGCCCCTTATACACACACTCCAGATCTGGAGAAAACTCTGTGACAACTCTACATGTAACTCCTGGGAAATTTGCTGTGGATTTGTTGCAGATTTTGCCTCAAGATTTTTTTCAGCCAATTTGTGTTCCTTGCTGACGTGTCCTTAAAGGGATTCTCCCACAATGGACTTTTATCACCATATGGAAAGGTGGTACATCTACATTGTGGGGAAAACCCCCTTTTAGGGTACCTGCGGGTTCAAAATCGTAAATTCCACCTGGATTTTCAAGCGGATTCCTCGTTTCTGGACCAAAATCCACATGTTAGGGGTTGTTCACATATCAGTTATTTGATCAGTTATTTCCATCAGTTATTGTGAGCCGAAACCAGGTGCGGGTCAAAAACACCAAACAGGTACAGATCTTTTCATTACACCTGATCTCTGTTTAGTGACCACTCCTGGTTTTGGCTGACAATAACTGATGGAAATAACTGATCAAATAACTGATATGTGAACAACCCCTTACTTGCTTATTTTGATGTGGTTTTGCCTGCATCTCACCCTTTGCATTGCACAAAAAAAAAAAAATCACACAATTTCTAAGTCCACACAGCAGATCAATTTCCATACGAACAAAAAAAGCAAAGTATACATGAAATTTTTGTAATCTCATTCACTTTGCTGGTACCGTATCACGCTGCGGTTTTTCCTCATAAGAATCAGGTAGCCTTAGGGTGCTTTCACATGTAGGTTTTTAGTGGCATTTTTAGTTCCAGATGTTAGCTGAAGGTCCATGGGAAATATGAAAGCAGGACACACAAATGTTTCTTTGCTCCTGGAGTTTTTGGCTTTCTGGCTTCTTTTAAAAAAAGCAGTATATTGTAGACCTAGGCATTTAGTCAGGTGTGTCCACATCACCTTCTTTATGGGAGGAAAGACACTGTTTGGGAAAAAAAAGCCAAAAAGCCTCCACAAAAAAAGCAGCAGAAACTGGAAGTGACATAAAAAATGCTTGCACTTAGTGCTCATTCAGACGACCGTAGTGTTTTGCAGATCCACAAAACACAGATACCGGCCATGTACAGCACATGGCATAACTATAATAGAAAATTCCTATTCTTGTCCGTGAATTCTCTTGTCTTTTCTACGAGGCGTGGAATGGAACCACGGATGTGGACAGCACACGGTGTGCTGTCCACATCTTTTGTGGCCCCACAGAAATGAATGGGTCCACACCCATTCCACAAAATTTGCAGGACGAATGTGGACTTCTTCATACAGCCCTTATTTTGACTTTTTTTTTTGTACTGGTTAAAAAAACCCACAGCTAAATTCATGTATGTGTGGACCCTAAAACAGCAAAAAAAAAAAAAGTTCACCCCTATTCCATTTGCATATTGTCGGCAGCACATCCCGCTTAGGTCTCACGCATACGACCGAACGTATGTGTTCTGTGGTCCGCACTTTCCCATCCCCCACTATTGTAAAAATGTATGTTCTTGTAGAACATGGTCTATGTTTTTTGTGGAATGGACAAATGAATGACATCCCTGTTCTGTCTGCATTCTTTTGTGGCCCCATAAAAGAGAATGCGTTTGTGTTCGATCCCCAAAAAAATCACGGATTGGACAGAAAATACAGTCACGTGCATTAGTGATTACAGTTATATTTGGAAACTACCTATATAACATAGGATCATTTTCTCATAGCCCAAATAAGATATTGCTAACAATCTAGAACAGTGATCAGCAACCTCCAGCACTCCAGGTGTTGTGAAACTACATCTCCCATCATGCACACTTGCTTTGCTGTTCTCTGAACTCCCACAGGATTGAAAGGCGCATGCTGGGAGTTGTAGTTTCACAACAGCTGGAGTGCCGAAGGTTGCTGATCCCTGATCTAGAATGTACAGGGAGAATGTGATGAACTTTCCAGGAACTTCTTTATTGTAATCCGGTTCTAATCCTGCAGACTGTAGTAGCGGCACATTACCAGTTGGCGGCGCAGATCAGAGTACAGTCTCACACCTCGCCCCCTAGCGGTCTCTTCCTATGACAAACCTCTCCGAACCTCCCCCACTCGCTTCGTTCCAGTCTACAACCCAGACTAGCCAATTAGGGAAGGCATCTTTTGGTCACATGACGGCGTACCAACCAATCACCAGCGAGAGGCCGAGCAGGCACCACGGCCGCCATTAAAGAAAGGAATCTGTAAATTCAAATGGGAAAGCTGCCCCGACATTGATCCGATTATTTATTATTGCTTATTAATCCCTATCGCCCGGGATTTTCCTGAGAGGAGGCGGTGGGGAGAAGATATCTCCATTCTCAGCAGCGACAACTACTTGTGTGTGCGCAGGAGGACAGACTCGGGGAGGAGGAGGAGAGGAAAATGGCGAACCTGTGAGAAAAGAAGCCGAGAAACACCCGGGGACTGTTGGTGGCCGGCGGGGAGCGGACTCAGCGCTTTCCTTTGTGTCCTGGGCTACACCAGGCGGAGGCCTAGCGTTCCCCAGCGCTCCGGTGACCGGGCGGTTCCCGCCATGCACTGCGCCCCGAGCAGGGGGACCAGCGGCGGGGGAGGGAGGACTGAGACACCGCCCGGATACCGGCGCTTGTAAGGACGCTCGCCGCACCGCCAGGACTGATCGTGCTCATTGTGCGGACATTAGCCCTCAGCCGCCCTTATCACGTGGAGATTTATCGTCTCGTCTGTGGAGCCGGCTGATCTGGGGGCTGGCCTGTGATCGCGGCGAGGATGGAGTGCTAGTGGTGCCGGGAGGTGACCGTGTGCGCCAGCTGCTCCTGTCTCTCTTTCTTGTTCGGGGTGGGATAATGGCGTGTGGTCCCTGGCTGTGAGGATGAGTTCATGTTTTGTGCCGAACGGGGCCAGTCTGGAGGATTGCCACTCCAACCTCTTCTGTCTGGTAAGTGTGTGCGGCTGGCCGTGTAATGGGCACCCGCTGCCGTTATTGGAGGACACCCAATCTATCTGTCTATAAATCTGGAGATCCATCTATCCATCATGTGTCTGTATCTAGATGTAGTTATCCCACTCTATCTCGTATCTAATCTCATCTATCTAACCATCATGTATCTGTAGATCCTATCTATGCGCCTGGAGATCTAGCTCTCTTCCATGTATCTGGAGATCTAGCGCTCTTCCATGTATCTGGAGATCTAGCGCTCTTCCATGTATCTGGAGATCTAGCGCTCTTCCATGTATCTGGAGATCTAGCGCTCTTCCATGTATCTGGAGATCTAGCGCTCTTCCATGTATCTGGAGATCTAGCGCTCTTCCATGTATCTCTACCTGTAGTTATCTCGCTCTATCCTCCATGTATCTGTAGATCCTGTCAGTCTGTAGTCTATCACTCCTCATCCATGTGTAGATCTCTCACCTCCTCCTGTGTGAGGTCCCTGTCTTGTCTACCCCCCTGATTGATCTGTGACTCCGTAGTTGGCGGATTCTGCATCTAATAATAATCTGCAGCCCTGTGTATCCTAAACTTTGGCTGGGCCTGTCCCTGATGCTATGAGGACAAGTTCCTCTTGTAGCTGCCCCCAGCGCTGTGCCTGAGGAGATTTGACTCCTTCCTATTCTCCTCTCTGTGGGAGTGGAGGCTGGGAGGAGGCAGGAAGCAGCCATTTTCCTGCCTGTGTTGCTGGGCCCGGCCAGAACTTTAAGATGCCCTGTGTTCTCCTGTCTTCTCCCTCTGATATGATCTGGTTAGCGCCTTGCATCCCTGGCTTGTCTCTTCTTTTCCCCCTCTTCCTTTGTGTTCTCGGCTTCCTCCTCTTATCTTTTTCTTGTGCATGGGTCAGTTTCTGCTGTTATCGGATGTATATTACCACATCTTGTGTTTATCTGGGATGACTTGGCCGCGGCTCAGTTCTGGGTTTAGTAGCTGACCTTGTAACGTTGCGTTCCCCCAGGCTAATCTTATCAGTCTGCTTTCTGCAGATATTTAGCTGAGGGCTGTTTATACGGTATATAGATGCACACTTTTCTGCAGAAATCTCTTGGATTCCCATATAAGCGAGGAATTCATCTACGTAGAAAACAACTTTTGGTTCTTTTCCTCAAGCTTGTCCAGGAATGGGTATGGTCACCCAGCTTTCCCAGATTCCAGAACTGACAAATCCTCCCCACTGTCTATATTACATCACTGAGTAGATGTCATTCATGAAGATAGAAGAGGACAACTCAAGGACTTGCATTAGAATAGGGGGATAGCCCTTTAAAAGCAGACCATAGACCTAAGATAACGGTTGGCAAGGATGTGGGAATCCCACCAGCAACTTGGCAGACTAAACTAGCAGAGCAAGCACATATTCAAGTGCCATGGGCTTACGCAGAGTAGAGCCTGATTGGCAAGTCACGTCTGTTAATATGGCAGATCACTTCTCTGGTTGGTCAGAATTGTCACTTTTATCTGGTGTGTGAACAGCGTATTGGGAGGAGCCGTAATCATCAGTCTATAGATAACACTGTTTACCTGCATGTCCTATTTAGGCCCCGTCCTGTGGAGAAATGTTCTGCTGCAGACCAAGGGCTCGTTTACACATTCCAGCTGAGCAGGCAATTATTGGGAAGTAAGCTTCCAACCTGATAATTGCCTTCTCATCAGAGGAGGTGAGAGCTGCATATTCATGGAGCGATCGCCACCACTGTATGGGGAAGAGCAATGGTTACTGCTATGCAGATTCATTATATCTGGGCAGCAGAGCCCATAAACGCTGGTTTAGGTGCCCACATAGATGATGATTTCACCCATGAATGATCGTCTTGATTAGCAGCACAATTGCGCAGTCCTATTATCGGGAACGAGCATCTTTGTCATATATCTGCCTGACAATTGCACGGTGTAAATCTGCCGGTAGTCATATAAAGCCTGGTTGTCGGCCGCCTGGCTGGGAATAATGAGATGGCCCCTTTTACACCCCTCCCCCCCCCCCTTTGTGTGTCTACAAGGGAAGTTGAAATGAGGTTGGGATTCCAGCTGTTAGTAAGTGTCCACCATGTTAAACCTTGAAGTGTTTGTATTGTTGTGCTTCTCCCCTCCCCCTCCCTCCTTGGACTGGGATCACTGTATATGTTCCTCAGCATGCAATGAAAAGGAGTGCGAGCCGCTAACAAACTCTTTTACTTTCCAGGCCGACCTAACAGGGATCAAATGGAAGCAGTACGTGTGGCAGGGCCCTACCTCTGCCCCCATCCTCTTCCCGGTGACAGAAGAGGATCCCATACTGAGCAGCTTCAGCCGCTGTCTCAAGGCCGATGTGCTGAGCGTGTGGCGTCGAGACCAGCGTCCTGGCCGGAGAGAACTGTGGATATTCTGGTGGGGAGACGATCCCAATTTTTCTGACCTAATTCATCACGACTTGACAGGTAATATTTGGGTGGAGCCTGGAGCTCTTCGCTGGTGTTGAAAGCACATTCTTCTCACACGGTGGATGCCATACTTATAGGGCTGCGCTTCCTTGTGAGGCACTTGGAGCCGGCCACATGTTTGGCACAAATAGTCTATTAGTCATGGAAATTTTGACTTTGCAGCTCAATGTTTCTATGCAGTTTTATGTTTTCCCTTCTGCATCAGCCGGCCTCATTCACTGCACAGTGTCATGTTGGTTAGTAAGAAGATCCTGATGACGAGTAAGAATATCGTCAGGCCCTAGCGCCCTCTGACACAGTGAAATGATGCTGACTGGGCTGTCTCCTTCTGCATAGTTTGGACACTTGGTTACTGTAAAGGCTTTTAAACGAACCCCATTGAGATTTTTGGATCGGGCACACAGATGCATGAACAAACAATGTGAATAGCTCCATCAACTTGTATGGGTCAGTGTGCGATCTGTTTTAAAAACCCTTTAGTACACTAAAGTCCTTAAAGTTTATCTGTACTCTTTTCTCTGGCTCTGTACCAATTGGTTGGCTTAATTGGAACCTGAATTTTACCTCACAATTGTGGCGCGAAATGGCACATCTTAGGTCCCGTTCCTCTCGTGTAAAGCCCCATTCCATTTTCGAGCAAGTCTTAAAAAATTGTAGAAACCCCTAGTTGTGCCACCGTTTTAGATGGTCGTTTCTTCTGCCTTTCCAAGTGCATACTGAAAATGAAAACCTCAGTTTTTTACATGACTTGCCAGTGTCCTATAAGCATTGTGTACAGTAAGAGGGGATCTAATAATGGACAACTTGAATTCCCTGAGACTGGCTAGCTGGGCAGAGGTGTGATCTAGGACTACAGTTGAGTTACAGTCTGAGGTAGTCGGAGACGCCTCCGGTCTGGCAGGTGGTACAGGCTGTGACCTGCACCAATGATGAGACAGGAGGTGTGTCTAAGACTACCTCAGACTAGGCACTGTTGCTAAAGCAGACCACGGCTCTTCCCAGCTGAAGAAAATTGAGAATTCTTGAGCTCCTGACTGGAGGGCTGAGGTGATTGTTTACTAGTCATGTAAACAGCTGTTCAGTTGCTTGTTGCAGGCCTGGCTCTTTGAACTCCCTGTAGTGTGAATAGAGCCTGAATTGTCCTCAGTGTTGACTCCTGAGCTTTGCTTGTGCCTCTCGGTAAGCTGGAACGTCATCCGAATCAGAGCTATTTTTGACCTCAGTAAACAGCAGCCTTTTGTGGCAGGGGATCTGCTGCTACTTAGTCTAAACTTGTATCTTCACATGTTTCCTGCTATCAGATATATTATACTGTGGCTTCTGACATGGTGTGTTCACAGCTCTAAAACACATAACGTTTCTGATCAGGATATTGAGCTTTTTACTGTGCTTTATGTCCCCAGAATGTTAGCTAGCAGGGAAGACCTTGGCTCTAGTTAGGGCAGCAGCGGGTACTACTGTAAGCTTGGACTGCCACCCACCCTTGGCTCAATGTAGAAGCAGCACAGGAATCTAGACTTTGCACAACCACAGTCACATTTTACATGGACTACAGAGGTCCCAAATGTAAACAGGCATGTTTAGGGGCTGTTCACATCATGCTTTAGCCCTATGTTTAAAATATATGGTAGAGTATTCAAAGAATAGTATTCTACTTCCAATTTACAAAAAAAGTTTTTCTTACATAGGAACCCTATGGTGACAGATGCTGCTGTATGGCAACCATCGGAGGCATCCACATGTGCATACGTTGGGATGAAAAAGTGGTGTAATCACAGCCTTACATGCAGTTATTCACCACTTAATCTACTTGCATGAAAATCTTTGCTACAGTGAAGAACTTCAAGTACTTAGTTGACTGCTAGGCCGTGCTTGGTGTAGAGCAGTCACTATATAGGTAGTGACTGAGAGCCTTCATTATTCACATCTAGGGGATGGAAGTCAGTCTGATAACAATGTATTATCATATACTGGTAGTGGGCTGATTGGTTTCTATTGTACTTTTCCTGTAAAAACCACATAGGAAAAAAAATAGTGCTTTGATGTAACAGTGCATGACGGTTATTACTGTCACACTAACCTTAAAGGGGTTCTCCAGGAATTGAGAAAATGAAAATACTGAAATATTACTTAATTATAAATATATTCCCAAATATCTTTCTTTAGTTATATGGCTCGTTTTGTCTAGGGAGCAATGATTAGGAGAAACGAAATGGCCGCCGTCCTATTAGTACACACAAATCCTGTCCTATCACACAGGGGGACAAGGTACTTCACATCACTGAGGTAAAGAGCTGCCTCGTCCTCCTCTCTGCTCTACTTCTCAGGGATTATGATCCAGAATACAGATAAGATCTTTAGCTGAATCTCTGTAGGAATGGCGTTCATGACCAGATTTGGCTAATAAGCAGCAGTACTTGTATGCAGTCTCCATTACCACAGTCTGTCCTGTAAGTCCTCTCTGTACTTCATGTCTCCTCATGAACTACAGAGATTCAGCTGAAGCTCTTATCACCTGTATTCAGTATCATAATTCCTGACAAGCAGAGCAGAGAGGAGGATGAGGCAGCTCTTTACCTCAGTGTTGTAAAGTAACTTGTCCTCCTGTGTGATTAGGACAGGTTTTGTCTGAACTAACGGGACGGCGGCCATTTTGTTTCTCCTAATGATCGCTCCCTAGACAAAACGAGCCATTATAAATAATTAAAGGTATTTGGGAATATATTAATAAGTAATATTTAAGTATATTCATTTTCTTAATTCCCGGAGAACCCCTTTAACTGTACCGGTGTGACAAAACATATTTTCATCTTCTAACAGTAAACTTCCTATTCAGAAATTAGCAGCAGCTTGGCCCCTGGGGTGGCATACCTGGCTTTTAAGGGTACATCCACGTGGCAAATATGTACTGCATTAAAACCTGTCTAGAATCCATAGCAAAATCTGTGTCATCTGCAGCAAAATCTGGATTTCCAGCAGATTTGGCACAGATTTCACACGCCACAGGTCAGTATTAGTGCTAATGCACACAACCGTATCTTCCTTCCGTGTTCTATCCGCATTCTTTGCTGTTGGAACACAGACCCATTCATTTCTATGGGTCCTGTCCTATTCTTGTCTGTATAATATAATAATATATTGATAATATAAGAATAGACAGCTCAATTGATGGTAGTGAGAAAATTGTGGAATGCATGCAGAAAGTATCCGTAGTTTGCTGATCTGTGCTGTGCGGGCTGCAATATGGATACAGTCATGTTCATAAGCCTTAACATGGATTGCTGGTTTGGTGAAGCGCTGGTGATTTGCTCCATGCAGATTAGTGACGTTTCAGTGCAGTATGGACCTACCCTTAAAGGGTTTGCCGAGGTTTTGATACTGATGTCCCATGCTTTGGATAGGTGGTCTGACACCTGGGACCCCCGCTAATCAGCTGTTTGAGAAGACCTCTGCCTTCTCTCACCTTACCAAGCACAGCGCTGTACGTTATATAGTGGCTGTGTTTGGTATCACGCTCAGCCCCGATCACTTCTACTGGCTGAGCTGGGTCTAGGCCATATGACACAGGAGAGCCGGTGCCATCTCCAACAGCTGATTGGTGGAGGGGTCCCATGTGTCCTGAAGATGTCATCAGTATGAAAATCTCAGAAAACCCCTTTAAAAGTACGTGCAAACATTGCAGATTTGTATGCAGAAAAGCTGCATGAAATCCTCCGCAAAACTTCATATAAATCTACACTAATTGGTTTCGATGGCCATTTTTTTTCATTGTAAATGTAGCCTTAGGGTAAAGAACACGGGGGATTGCAAATAACCATAACCATCAGATGATGGCTTTGATTTTCCAAAGGGCATCTGAAAGTGAAGAACTAGAAACTCCTTAATAAATGATCATACTGACACAAAGCTGTCAGTATGATTCTGTAACAATAAGATAATGCAGAGGCACACAGCATTATAAATCGGTATAATGCTTCTGCAAGACGAGCAGTGTCCAGAACGGAGGATGACGCACACGGTTGCGAGCTGTCTGCTGAAATTCCATACAAATTTCCATGTTGATTTCTGTGTGCTTCCATACCAAATCCACACCAGACACTGCATGTGTTATTTGCAGTTTTTGGAGCGGAGTTACTAATCCACATGGAATAAAAATCAAAGTGTACGTGAGATTTGCCTAATATCATACACTCTGCTGTTACTGTATTACACTGCGGTTTTTACACGCGTAATCCGCAGTGTGTTCAGGTAGCTTTAATAAGGAGCATCTTGCCGCCATTGACATCTTAAGACTGATGTAGGAAAAGCCAGTCTTCAGTGAATGTGCCCTTGTGTGTATGGGAAATGATGACAGGGCATGTTAATGTGCAGCTCCTTCCAGACCTGATCTATGGAATTACATCTGCTCCTGTCAGCTTATCACCAAGGAGTTTCTAGTTCTTCATTTTCAGATGCCCTATGGAAAATCAAAGCTGTCACCTAAATGGTTATTTGTAATTCTCCCTTTTCTTTACCCTAAGGCTACATTCATATAACAAAAAATGGCCACAAAAAAGTTCCCCCCCCGACCGTTTTGCATACTTTTTAAAAAAAAAAAAAAAAAAGAAAAAACTGCCATTAAAAACATGAATTATTTAATGTTCCCCATATTGCCTCCTAGAAATAAAATATTTGCAACCCCCTCCCCATAGTATCACTGTGTCACTTATCATGTATGATAGTGCCCCCTAATACTATTAATGCTTAAAGGGGTTCTCCGGGAATTAAGACAATGAAAACATTACTTTATTATAAATGTATTGCCAAATACCTTACATTAGTTATAATGGCTCGTTTTGTCTGGGAGCAATTATTAGGAGAAACAAAATGTCCGCCATCCTATCAGTACACACAAAACCTGTCCTAATCACAGAGGCGGACAAGTACTGGTACTAGTCCAAGACCTGTGTGGTTTGCTCCAGCTCCAATGCTTTGTACTTGGAAGTGGCTGTCGCTTTTCCTACTCTCTCTAACCAGGTCCCTTCCTGCTTTTGATGGGAAATAAACGTGGCCTGACGAATAAAACAAATCCACAGCTCTAGTATCTGTGCCGCGAGTGTGTTCTCCTTGGTGGCAGTGATGCTAGGGAAGAATACGGTACAGCATTCACCTATGCAGTGATGGCTAACCTAGCGTTCCAGCTGTGGTGAAACTACGACTCCCAGCATGCTCCATTCATTTCTATGGAGTTCTGAGAACAGCCAAACAAGTATGCATCTTGGGAGTTGTAGTTTTAAAACAGCTGGCGTGCCAGAGGTTAGCCATCACAGGCCTATAGCATATGGTTTGCTGCTTATTTGGGATCCTTAGAACCCAGATGCAGTAAAGTGTGTCTTGAAGTAGTGGATTTTCTAAGGAAATGGTTTTCTGCATGCAATTTTAACAGTCTTAAACACATGAGTTTTGCAGTTTTTGTTGCCAGTAAACAAAGCCAGAATGTGCTGTTAGTTTATTTTTTAAAATTTATTTTAGGTGTGTTTTGCTGTGGGTTTTGTGGCTTCTTTTTGTGTGGTTCTAACTCCTGCCCCACCCCCCCTTTCCCAGTGAAACCAATTTAAAAACGCAAAGAGCTCCAACATGCTGTGAAAAGAAGCCAGAAAGACAAGAAAGCCTAATTAACAAAAATGCCAGGAGAAAAAAAAACTGGTGTCCTGCCTTTTGTTTCTGCAAAAAAGATGCCACTAAAAAAACTGTAACGCAGCCTAAGGGCTGATGCACACAAGCATATTTTTTGTCCACCTTTTTTGAGGGTCGGATGCGGACCCATTCACTTCAATGGGGCCGCATCTGTTTGTTATTCTGTGGCACCCAGAAAAATATGAAACATGTCCTATTCCTGTCCGCATTATGGACAAGGATAGGACTGTTCTATTAGGGGCCAGACGTTCCGTTCCACAAAGCAGAATTTTTTTAATTGTATTTTTTACTTCTGTGATAGTTGTGGACCTGGCCTGAAATAATCTCCTACGGGAGCCTCACTTTCAGTCTCATAGGAATGAATAGAGAAGTGACTGGCTTACTGTCCTGGGTCAGTTGGAGGTCAGGGAGTTGGTCACATGACCCAGCTACAATAAGAAGAGAGGGGATAACTCAGAATTACAGTCTCTAATGAAAAGATTGCATTCTCTACAGATTATATCATGCACCTTTCTAACAGGTCAGAGAATAAAAATTTTTGCGGTTCTTCTTTAACCCCTTTATACATACAAAAAAAGGACATGAAGAGTTATGTTTCAATTCATAGCACTACATATCAGTATATTTTACCCCCACTGCCCCAGTATCAGCAATATCCTCGGCATCAGGGGATACAACATGGCAGCTGCCACATGACTGCTTCCTTGGATTGTGCCTGGCTCCCTGTAGCACAGATACAGGGGAGTACCTGCGCTGAAGTGGAGGATGCCAGGCACAGGTTGAGGACAACTAATGTTACTGCCACCTGCTTGTGTCCTATGGACATGGAGGCCTTTTCTGTTTACATCTGAATACAAAGTCATTTCTAGGTCTATGAATAAAACTATACTGTCTGTGACATTCTAGGAGAATCTTGTATAAAGGGGAACCTATTTGGCTTTTATATGGACTGTTTTTTTTTAAACTGCAGGCTAGGACTGTACACCATCATTTCAACTGTGCCTGTGTTACTTTGATTCAAATTCCCTTTCTCCAGAAAGATAGGTTTCAGGCCAAGGCCATTTTTGGGCTCAAGGACCAGACAATTTATTATTATTTTTTTTGGCTTAGCATTCCAGTTCATTTAACTATGTAAACTTGTTTTTGTGAACCATGTTGTACCATTTTGAGGGTATGCATATACAGTACCTCCATTTTTTTAATGTATGTGTGTGTATATATATATATATATATATATATATATATATATGTTTTCTTTTTTGTGGAGATATGTCCACGCCTATTAGGGCATTTGACAAGCTGTGTTGAATTGGGTGAGCTGGAGCTTTTGAGGTGGTTTCTCTTGGGAGAGATCAGTGGGAGGGGCCAGTTCCTTACCAGGTAACCGTTCGCTAAGAATTATTACTCCAATTAGCTTGTTGAAGGGAACTGGTCATCAGCTTTTTGCCAGTCAAATGGAATTAAGTACAGATTTGGCCTGCGTACCATCATTTCAACCATCTCCCTACCACTTCTATTACAAATGGCTTTTTTATGAAGCTGTACTTGTACAAGTGCAATTCCTGAAGTCATCTGGGTGAAGCCACAGCCTTAAGGCTTCTTTACATGGTCTCATGTAGCAAGCGATTGTCCGGAAGGAAGTGATAACCACCTTGCTGGGATTTCAGAGCTACTGGTGACCTCAGAGGCAAGGGGGATGTGCTTACAGAGAGGACTCTGACTCCAGGCACGTTTACATACATATGGACTGAAGAAGTCCCTGTTCAAGGGTCAAGCTCTGAATGCTTTACAGCACTTAGATCTTCTTGACTGGTCAGGTAGCCCACCAGCTCTAATTTAAAGAAGCCCTCCCATTACAGAGACCTCTGTTCATATGCCCTATTAGGAGATATGCGTGTTCTTGGGGGCATCCCCTGCCACAGCAGAAAGCTGCTGCCCCCTCTGGAGGCCATCAGCTGCTCACCAGCGGGTCCTCGTGGAGACGAAGAGACAACGGCTTTAATAATGTTATTTTGGGGGCATGGTGTCTCTAGAAGTGCATTCATACCGCAGTCCCTGCAATCTCAGCTATGTGTGTTACAAAGTGTCACCACGTCTAGTGCGAGTTACATAAACACGAGTTGTTAAAAGCCAGGACTTCCTCAAGAGAAAAGATGACTGACGACAAAGGTTGGGGGAGGTAGTGTCGCCCTGGATCTAAGCACACAGCGTTCAGTAAAATAACAAGCAGTGTCGTCAGGGTGCAGTGTCACTAGTGAAATTTGTGCAATTTGATCTGTCCTTAATTTAAATAGCTTCTGTATTTGGGAATGCCTCACAGCTTGTTCTGCAAGAAGCATATGCCTGCTAATAACACTGGTGTCCTGTTACACCCGTTTGTTTCCTATCCTACTGGGTGAAGCACTAAAAAGGTTGCTTTGCTTGAGCTTAACGTTTTATTGATTTGTAATGTTTTTCAATAAAAACCGACAATATGTTAGCAGATGAATTTCCTCCATTTTTGGCCTATGGGTGAATCTGGCATTGGGGTACAGAAAGGCACACCATATGAATGGCATTGATCTCTCTGAATGTCCCTACTAGTACAGATCCCAGAAGATGCTTTGTTTGGTGGAATATTAACCCAAACCGAATAACAGATGTTGCGTTAATCTACATTTTAGTGAACTTATTTATTTTGCAATATTAGTGTTTTTTGCCTGCTGTAATTTAAAGGGAATTTCATGTATTTAAAGGGATTCTGTCACCACGATTTTGACTATTAAGTTATTTATAGCACTGGATTCAGCTGACTATAAGCATCTCCAAAACGTTATTGTTATAGGGCATAAATGAAGATCTGATGTTAAAAATACCTTTTTTATCAACTGTCAATCTCTTACTTAAGGAGCCCAAGGGGATGTGCCAGCGATGTTGGAGCCCGGCCACGGCGATTCAGTTGGAGCCCAGGACCGCCCACCTCATTAATATTCACTTCACTGCTTCAAGCAGTGAAGCTCCGGCACGGCTGTAATCCCGCGCAGGCGCAGTACATCCTGTGAAGCTGTAGCCCGCAGACCGCACGGCGCAGACCACTTAATGTACTGCGCCTGCGCGGGATTACAGCCGTGCCGGAGCTTCACTGCTTGAAGCAGTGAAGTGAATATTAATGAGGTGGGCGGTCCTGGGCTCCAACTGAATCGCCGTGGCCGGGCTCCAACATCGCTGGCACATCCCCTTGGGCTCCTTAAGTAAGAGATTGACAGTTGATAAAAAAGGTATTTTTAACATCAGATCTTCATTTATGCCCTATAACAATAACGTTTTGGAGATGCTTATAGTCAGCTGAATCCAGTGCTATAAATAACTTAATAGTCAAAATCGTGGTGACAGACTCCCTTTAACCACCTAACTGTTTTGCCAGAGTCCAGCTCCAGCAGTGGGAAAAGTAGCTAACTGGAGGGGGAAGGGCTGCTTTAGATGCTGCTACCTCCTGGTCTTGTTTGAAAGCAGACATTCCAAGCTTTCAGTCAATACTAGAATGACAGCAATTTGTTCAGGACAGAGGAAGATGTTATTGATAGAAATCGAGATGCTGTGAATGCATCTGAAAATTAAAGTAAAAACAGGTTTTACTTGCGATTATTCCCAACTTGATTTCTAACTGTGATTTCTCCTCTGTTGCTTGGACTTTAGCAGTCATTTTTGGTCTCGTATGAAAGCCTGGATTCTCAGCTTTCAAACAAGACAGTTGCACACCCCAACTGATTACCTCCCCTCTGTACCCTTACTGCAGACTGCTAGCAATTCATTCATAACTTCTAGTGGAAATAATACAGGAATGGCACAATATAGAGACATAAGAATAGATGTTCCAGAATTGTTATTACATGGGGAATGCATGAAGCTATTAAAACAGGCATGTCAGGAGTGGTGAAAGGTCCTGTCTAAGGGCCCGGTCCACACCTATTCCGCAAAATTGCAGAATAGGTGCGGCCCAGTTCACTTCAATGATCACAGGCAGCCACGGCTCTGATAAAAAAAATAAATAAATAAAACGCGTCCTATTCTTGTCCGCAGTAGCGGACAAGAATAGGCTTTTAGAATGGGATGCAAGGCCATGTGTGCCGCAATTTGTGGAACACACGACGGTCGGCATCCGTGGTATTGCGGATCCGCAATACCACGGCAGTCTGATCGGCCCCTAAGAGTCTGAAAGTGACCGTGTGCCAGCTCTATGGAGCAGGCTTAGAGGCCTAGACCAGACGTGCAGGCTGTGGCCTGCAGAGGACGTCAGAACTGCCATTTGTATCCCATTTTTCCTTCTAGTCTCTTATTGTTTTCTTGAGCTAGTGGTTTGCCACTAACTACTATGTTATGTGCTATACACAGCCCACAGAGAAGAGGAGATCCTGCTCTCCTATCTTTCTGTAACATAGTATCAGAAGCAGTATGGACAACATTCCACAGCAGTGTAGCTGGGAATCCAGCACTGGGGTGAGATAGAAAACTTGCTGTGCCTTTGTCTCCCTTAAACATCTCTATGGGCACCATGCAACCGGGTCCCTCAGTGAGCTGATCGCCCTTCTTGTTGCTGACTGGTTTCAGTGGTGAATTGAGAATGAATTATCTGTGCAGAAAGAAGGGAGAAGTGGCTTGTAAGTGGAGAAAGAGGCAGTTTTCTGTAGAACGATATGTTAAAAGTTAATTTGCTAGTATTTTATTG
Source organism: Rhinella marina (assembly GCA_900303285.1). Lineage (NCBI taxonomy): Eukaryota > Metazoa > Chordata > Amphibia > Anura > Bufonidae > Rhinella > Rhinella marina. The sequence goes on from ONZH01023284.1 coordinate 1,029,260, forward strand.
GAAGCACGGTGCCTAGTCGACTTATTTAGTATGTAGCATATGAGAAGTCGTAACTATTGTGATTGTTCTAGTGGGAAAAACTGGATTATATTGCTCAGTGCTGCACTTCATCATTACATTCCAGTGGAAAATGTACACTATTCACTGTCTAAAAACCAACTGTACCTTATTTCCAGTAATGTGTACGTTCCAGATCCCTGCTGAAGGCACTGATGTGGCCAAACATTGTATTGTAGTGTGCTGCCCCTCCGTTGAGCTCCTGAAGGGGGTTTCTCACAAAACACATTCTACATTTTTCAAACCAGCACCTGGATCTGAATACTTTTGTAATTTCATGTAATTTAAAACTTAGTATAGCCGCTGAGTTATTCATTGAAATATATCTGTATAGCGCCACCTGCTGTCTTTTCTTTTCCTTATTTTTTTTTTTTTTGTTCCCCCTCATTGAGCTGGTTGAATGTGCAAAGTTTAAATCTTCATCTGCCACCAGCCATATGTGCTGTTAGAAGCTGTGGCAGTTACAGGGAGAGAGCTTCAGCAGAAAGGACACGCTCCCTGACCTGCCAGGCTGAAGAGAATCTAGCAGAGCACTTGGCACAGTGAATGTGGAGATCTATGTGAGGTGCAGGGCTGGTTCTAGCTCTGTTATAAAGGTGTCGTCATGTACTGTATGATGTCGGCTTACATCAGTCATGGGATAATCCCTTTAATGTTTGCAGTGAGATCCTTCTTGCTTTTGGTGGGAACAGTGACATAATTTTACCTGTAGGCTTGTAACTAGGAGTGGTTAATGGTAATCAGCCGCTCCTTTTCTCTGAAATCGGGCTGAGTGCATGGGCTAGAACGGGAGTTAGCGGGATGTGTGCCAGACCTAGCGGGCGGGACGTGTTGCCTATAGGAGAGTGGAAAGTGTAAACTGGTTCCCTTGATTTATAAAGGTGTGTAATTCCAGAAAGTAGTGAAATACTCCAGTATACATTCCACTGTAATTCTGTCCCTGCGGTGAGGGTTCATGCACAGTGCAGCATGTATATGTCCTTACAGCAGGCTGTGTGACGTGCCAATAGACAAACCACGAGCCCTAGGGCTTGTTGAGCTGACCATAGACCTAGGAGGAGCACTTTCTATGAAACCATTGAAGCCATTGTCTGGAAGGCGGCATACACAGAGAAACTTTCCTGCAATATTTCTTCTTAAGGAATGTTGTTTGAATGAGATTAAAGGTGTATTCCTGTGGAATAGAAAACTTCTAAAAAACTAAAATAACGGAGCTTATGGTCACTTCATCCCCACCGCTGGCATTCAGGTGGTTCGGGGTCTAGGCAGTGAATCCACACAACCAGTGACTGGCTACCAGGATGGCCCGTCTGACACAGTGGCTGGCTGAGCAGGCCTCGCCGCCATATTCTGTTAGGACAGGAGTACTGCTTGGACCTGGGCACTGTCTGAATGGGAATCTGTGAGGCGAGTTTAAGGCTAGGGCTACATGACGACATTTGTGGTGCAGCACATAGGGCACAACTACATTGATGTCGTGTGACAATTTTTTATAATGTAAGTCTATGGTGTCACACTGCGACATACAACATGCTGCGACTGTGACGTGACAGTCGCAGAAATACCCATCTTGGATGGAGTTTTTGCGAGTGTCGCGTCAGTCGCAGTGCGACACCATAGACTTGCATTATAAAAGTTGTCGCCTGACATTGGTGCAACAAAATGTCGCATGACAAATGTTGTCGTGTAGCCCTAGCCTAAGCTGTGTGTCTGTACTGTAGCCCAGCAATAAGTTTTTTGCAAAGCCTGAAGCATTTTTGCAACAACTTCTTGAAATTGATGCATGCAGCGTGCACAGTGTGACTGCAACTTGTAAAGCTAGCCCTGTCTGATCCCTCCCAAATGGTCACTTACAGATGACGTCTCGTGCATTTCACCTGCTTTATACTAGCCATAATTGTGTGTTTTCCCCACACAAAAACCTATTATTTATATAATCACACATCGAAAACAAGTGATAATACAGGAAAATCCTCAATGTAAGGTCTAATGCGGACATCCGTGGAGCATGGTCCGCGAAAACCCTGACTGTGCTCATGCTGATGAGTGCAGGAGCGCACAGCGTCATTGGTTGCTATGACGCTGTCCGCTTTGTGCCGCTGTATAGTATTATACCAGTGTACGCCATGTGTTCCTGCACTCATCAGCAGGAGCACAGTCCGGGTTTTCACAGACCGTGCTCAACGGATGTCTGCATTAGGCCTAAGGCCTCTTTCACACTAGCGGCAGCATAGATCCGGCACCTAAAGGGTGCCAACGGATGCGTGCTGCCGCCGATACATGTGTGGAGCCGGAGCAGCGCTCCGGCCCCACACATGTTGACACAGACATTGAGACAGAAATACATACAGACATACATATACATATACATATACATACACATACATACTCACATACTCCAGGCAGGGACGCCGGCAGCATGTCTTCACGCGCCTCCTGCGCGCAGTGTTGACGATTCCCCACAGCGCCCTCTGCTGGGCGCAGTGGGGAAACGTCATAGCTGCGCGCAGGAGGCGCGTGAAGACATGCTGCCGGCGTCCCTGCCTGGAGTATGTGAGTATGTATGTGTATGTATGTCTGTATGTATTTCTGTGTAGCCGGATCCGGAATGACCGCCCATTGCAAGTCAATGGAGGACAGATCCGGATTACTGGTGTGTCACACCAAACGGATCCGTCCCCATTGACTTGCATTGGGGGTCATTCCGGATCCGTCTTGGTGCGGATGCCTGGACCGGAGAGAAAACCGCAGCATGCTGCGTTTTTTTCTCCGGTCTGAAGACGGAACGGAATGCTTTCAGGAGCATTCCGTTGTCTTCAGTTCAGTTTTGTCCCCATTGACAATGAATTGGGACAAAACTGAAGCGTTTTTTTCCGGTATTGAGCCCCTATGACTGAACTCAATACCGGAATTTAAAAACGCTAGTGTGAAAGTAGCCTAAGGCATACAATCTCTAAGCATAATATAAATGAGCTCCACCTGTAAAAAGGGAGATCAAGATCTAGCCCATTGTACTTTTTTTTTTAACCAAGTTTGGTCTTTAAAGGGAACCTGTCATCAACTTTATGGTGACCTCACTGAGGGCAGCATAAAATAGTGACAGTAATGCTGATTTCAGCGGTGTGTCTCTCTTGAGCTAAAAGTAAGTGGTTGCTGAGAACCAGCATCATAATCATTACAGCCCAGGCCTTGAAAAGAGTCAAATCTACCTGAGAAGAGTCATGGTTATTCCTAATCTCCTGCTCTCCCCTCATCATTGAAGGTCCTTGCAAGCTATGGTAAATGGAGTGTTTCTTTGCCTGGGCCTGTCAATCAACAGAGCCTCTAGGATCAGGGGTAACGCCCCTTGCACCTAGAGGCCTTATTAGCATAAAATAAAAGTTCATTTTATATAAAAATGGGGGCACCAGTAAATAAAACAGATATATATTTGGAATCAGGTGACATTAGCACATCTCTGTCAGCCTGATTCATACCGAAAAAACTGGTGACAGAAACCCTTTAAAGAAGCTCTGTCACCAGGATCAACCCTATTAAACCAGGCATATAGCCTGGTAGGGTTGATGAAGCTGAGTAAAGCGATACCTTTCTTTTTTGTGTAGGTGCTGGCCTTGTGGAGAAATTTACACTTATTCATATTTTTTGTCAATATGTGTGGCTATGTGCCAGGCCCCATATAAATGAATGGATCAATCTGTTCTCCTAAAAGAATGTGGATATCACATGGATGAGAAATACAGTTTTGCATGCCCAAAACCTTAAACAATTGCAGTCAAAAATGCTCTTGCAATACTTTTTGATGCAATTCTTGAAACATGTCTTCTGTGTGTGTTTTTTTGTATGAAACAGACATGTGTAATCACTCCCTTTATCATTTGCTAAGGTATACCTTTATTTATATAGATGTCCCTGCTGAAATAATGACTGTTCTTGACTTCCCTGTATTTAAAGGAGTTATCCCATGACTACTGTAAAAAAAAAAAAAAAAAAAAAAAAAAAAATGAAAATTAGACATCATACAGTACATGACAATCTCTTTCTAACAAAGCTAGAATCAGCCCTGTACCTCACATGGGTCCAGAGATTTCCCCATTCATTGCTCTGCTAGATTTATATCAAGCTGACAGCTCACGGGGAGTGTCTTCTCTGCTGTAGCTCAGTGGGCGTGTCTCAGCTCTCCCTATCACAGCTTAGGGGGCGTGTCTCAGCTCTCCCTATCACAGCTCAGGATGCAGTTGAAGGATGAACCTGAGCATGTGCGGCCATCTCAGTAAGCAGGAGAAAGAAATAAGACAAAAATCAAACAGCAGGTGGCACTATACCAGATACATTTTATTGAATAACTCAATGGCTATGCTAAATTTTTTATTATATTTAATTACAAAAGAATTCAGATCCGGGTGCTGGTTTGAAAACTGTAGAATATTTTTCATGGGACAACCCCTTTAATATGAAACACGCATATATTAAAGACTTGATATGTCAGATCTCTCACCATGTACTATCTATGCTAATGTCACATTCACTCTTTTTTTTTTTTTTTTTTTTTTTTTTTTCAGTGGAGGAAGATGGCAGCTGGGATAATGGTCTCTCCTATGATTGTCGTACCCTACTGTTCAAGGCTATCCATAACCTGCTGGAGCGATGTTTAATGAACCGAAATTTTGTGCGCATAGGGAAGTGGTTTGTAAAGCCATATGAGAAAGATGAGAAGCCAGTTAATAAAAGGTGAGTTGAGAGTTTCTTCTTTGACAAGGACATAAACATTGGAGATGATCCGGCATTAACGGCGGCTGTCGGCCAGAGAAAAAACAGTGCATGCACTTGTATTTGTCCATACTGGCATTTATGCTGGAAATTGCGGAATAGGTGAGGGCCCGTTCACCTCTGTGGCCGGCTTGCGATCTTGCTGAGCTGCGGCTCCGCAAGAAAATATAGAATGTGTCCTATACTTGTCCATAACAGTGGACAAGTATAGGCATTTTCGATGGGGTGCCTGGACCCGCAATACTACGGTACTGTGAATGGGCCCTTATAGTCAATAGGGATCTGGCAATGATCTGTTGAATCCAGCAATACCAGGTGCGGTGAACACCAGCATGCGGAGATGTGAACATAGCCAAAATTGCTTGCCTTTTCACTCTATTTCTTGTAGAGTTGTATTTTTGACCGTGTCCAATATCCACGTGTGGGGACTTGAGCAGATTTGTCCCTGCTTTCATCCCACTCTTCTGAGGAGAATTGTGTTTAACACTTGGCTATAGGTTTTAGGCTAGAGCTCCATGGTCTGCACTCCTGTCCATTCATTCTCTGCTTGGATGGAGGAACTGCGTCTGTACTACTTCTACTTCATATCCTGTGGATATGCCATAATTATCTGATTTGGGAATACCTGTTTAACATAACCCTTCTCTGCATGTTCCAGCTACTGAGCCTTTAACAGTATAGTGTATTCTCTCAGTCTGAGAAGTATAGTGTATATCGGTACAGGACGTTCTGTACATATCGGCATCAAATATATAAGATAATACTGAACAGCAGGTGATGGTTACACAAAGGACAGCTGGAGTAGAGAAGCTGAAAGTAGGACATGTTGGGATAAGCAGCAGAAGCTGAAAGCTGTGCTTGTGTGTTTCCTTGGAACATTATGTTTCACTGGAGATCTTTGAGGTTCCACTGCTTAAAGGATTAGGCCACTTTTATATTTTGTCACCTTACTATATGTTATGTACTGCTTTGTAGCTTGTCTTTTGCTCCAATCCTCAGATGTAAATCATGGCTGTGCTTTTTCATATGAAGTAATACATAGGATGCCTAGTTTTACCCACCCGTCCATTCGGCAGTACAGACCCCGAATGGGGATATCTGGCTTGGCTATATTCTCTTGTCAAATACCAAGGCTTGTTGGAAAGTTGGATCTTGACTCAAATCTCCACTTCCAAACGGTGGCTCTGGTGAGACAATTCTTTCTTGGGAGATACGTCTTTGCATAGCCATTTCCCATGGAGCATTGCCAAGAAGTCTCCATACCATACCAGTAAGTTCTTATCTTGCTGAAGCAGTGATGTCACCGCTGAAGGTGTGAATTGGTGATGTCATTGGTACCACCCACTTTTTTGCAGCATGCCTACTTACAGGTTGCTCAAAGCCTCATTTGGCCAGCAGAGCTCCCCCTGGTGACCAAAGATGGTAAATATGGTAAAATCTAATATTTATTTATAATATTTCACACATTGGAATTTTTATTTATTATTTCTTACAAATATATAATATATTTTTTTAGCATAAATAAAATATAGAACAGGTTTTTGTGATAGATTCCCTTTAAGGAGATTCAGCACCCTCCCCAAGATAAAAGGAGCAAAGTGCACACTCATGCATTTAGATCCACTGAAGCATTTCCTGCATAGAATATTCTTCAGGTATAAGCATGTGTGTGTATATATAATGTATATCCCTTTCCTTTGCCTAAAAATGTCTCAAGATGGGTAATGCCCTATGACCACCTTTAGAGGTAGGCATAATTCACCACACCATTGCTTCCCTGTTGCGTTTTGGCATTAGGAGACTTGAGAGCGCTGAGGGCAGGCCCTGGACACTTGTGCACCTTAGCTCCTCCACTCTGCTTGATGTGAAGACACATCAATGCCCGCTTGATTGTGTCCTATTGATATTGCCTGGCGGAGATGCTAAGAAGGAGCTAAAGCGTTCACTGTGTGGCAGGGGTCCACCCTCGGTGCACTAAAGCCTAATTATTTAATCACTGATTTCTCTTAAGAGCTGTAAAGGGATTGGAGGAAGAAAGCTGGATCAGTCCTACAAGGCATTATGGCTGCTTTGATAGGGTTGAGCCTGTTGACAGACGCCCTGTTAGTGTGATCTGATTATTTGTATCACAAAAAAAATGATTTTTTAAATGTTTTTGTTTCTGTAGGCGAATTGTCCCTCCCATTGTTCTGTGTAGTTTCCACATTCTATACTAGATATTTTAGGAAAAAGCATGACTTAGACCATTTTCTGCTGACTGCAACCTTTTGTGACATGAGTGAATGCAAAGGATGCTGACCAGTGGCTGATACCTGTGGAAAACTTGACCTTCCATGATTTTGTGGTGGGTGCTGGAGTTGGAAAGTCTATGGCGCTAAGCAACAGATCTGCATCCCATCAATGACGTAAAGACTGGGCCAGAGGTCCTGACAGATTGTATGGTGATCTGTCAATTTGACTCCATCATACTGTATTGTAGTTGGCGGATAACCCTTGTACAACATGTGTACACACTGAGAAATCACAGAATGAAGCTGGATGAAGGCCTCTGCTGAGAGGAATGACTTGTGGGCTTGTTATATTCCTAGGACAGCATGGTGGATGTGCCGGAGCTGAGGAGCAGCCTCCTATTTGTTTTTCTTGTCCTTGGTAGCTTTCCAGCTTCGGCTGGCAGCTGTCCTGTTTTCTTTTTAGAAGCTGTAATAAGTAATGTTTTACATGATAGTGTAGTTGTGTGCTGTCACAATGCACAGCTTTAAGTGTTGTTTTATTGATGCATGCTGCTTTTTTCTGGGTCTTTAGCGTGCATTTCACAGCGTGTTCCCTGGTGGATCGCTGGTAAACTGCAAGAGATCCTGTGCCAGCTGACTTCATCTTATGGGTCTCCCAAGTCCCTGCAGCTTTGTGTGCATCTTGCTTTATAGCTGGTTACTACGTGCACATGAACGTAGGGGGGTCAGTTATTAAACAGAAATACAGCAAAATTAGGCGTTTTTCTGGTGCAGATTATGGCGCAACGGTCCTTTTGCGCAGCAATCTACGACTTCTTCTGGCCGGCCGAGCGTTTCTACGGGATGGCGAATATAACCAGAAGAATACCCGTTTTAAAAAAATGTACCAAAGCTTACAAATTAACTTTACTAAAACCTCCTCTAAATGTAACTTAATAAATTTGTAATAAGCTTCCTTCCCTACTTTTCTTAGAGAAATAGGCGCCTGAAGTTCAGGTGCTTATTGCACTTTAGAATCTGTACTCCTGTACACCGCCGTGTATGGGAGAACGGACTCACTGTGGCCGCACTGAGCGCTGTAGAGACAGCAGCTCTATAGAACATGGCTGCTCTGCTTAAGCCTGGCATAAATGTGGCATATACATCTTTAGGAGTACGGATTCTAAAGAACAATATGCACCTGAATTTTAGGTGCCTATTTCTCTAGGGAAAGTAAAAAAATTACAAAAATTAATTTAGTCACATTTAGAGTAGGTTTTAGTGAAGTTAATTTGTAAGTTTAGGTACACTTTAAGGCCTCTTTACATGGTTTGACTGATCAGGCGATCATTGGGTAAGAACTGGTTTTTCCTGATAATTGCCTGAAGGAGAGCGGAGATGATAGCCTCATTTACATGCAACATTCACCTCCACTGTATGGGGTTGGGCGATCGGTTACTTGTTTCTGGGCATCACATCCCTGTTTACACTGACTTTGGATGCCACGTCTACGATGATTTCACCCAATCAATGAGTGTTTGTATCTGGTGATCGGTGGCACCTTTTCAGGAGCGAGTGTTTTGTGCTAACGTTCATTGCTAATAATCGGCCTATGTAAAAGGGCTATTAGGCCATCAATTGAGAATCTCAGAAAGCACCTTCTAGATGTAGAACTACTTTTGAGGAAAGGATTGTTACCGTGATGGACTCATCCAAGTGAGAGTTGGGTGTTTATTTCAGTAGTCGGGCAAGGAGTGACTAAATATTCATACTGTTTGCATCGGCTTTCAATGTGTAAGTGTTTTTTTTTTTTTTTTCTTTTATATGTATATTTAAAAAAATATCTTTTCATTTCAGTGAGCATTTGTCTTGCTCATTCACCTTCTTTCTTCATGGGGACAGCAATGTTTGCACAAGTGTCGAAATTAACCAGCACCAACCAGTGTACCTTCTTAGTGAAGAGCACCTTAACCTAGCCCAGCAGTCAAGTAGCCCGTTTCAAGGTAAGAGGGGTGTCAATGAGACATTGGGATGAGTAAGTAGACTCTAGAAGCACATAAGGATTTCCATCATTTTTATTGCATACATTTGTGAATTATGGAGCACGCCATGTCTGCACAATACATTTCTCACTACTTTTGAAAAAAAGTGAACATGACTTTAAGGAGTTGGCCCACCTGAGATATTGATGGCCTATTGCTAGGATACACCATCAATGTTAGATAGGTGAGGGTGCCACCTCTGGATCCCGCTCCTATTTCCAGAACAGGCCCCTGAAGTAAACAGAGAGCAACTGCTCATCACTATGGGAGTTCTGAAAATAGCTGAGCGCCAGGTCTGCTATATCCCGCAGTCCCATAGTGGTGAATGGAGTGGTGACCGAATATGTGCAGCTGCCCTCTGCTTACTTCAGGGGCCTGTTCTGGACATGTGAGAAGAATGGTGTAGGTTCCCTATTGTGTTCTAAACAAGCTTAAAACTTGTTTTAAAGAGGTTTTCTCATCCAGACATAAATGGCATATTTACAGGCTACGCCATAAATGTCCGGTGGGTACGAGCTTTACCTCTGGGAAACACTCCTATTAGACATTCATGGCATATCCTGTATTCAAATGGGACAGCTACTTTAATGTCTTTTGCAAAATGTGATTTCTAGTTTATTTAGTCTGGGTGATTTCCGTACGTAAAACCTTTATAAACTCTCTTAACCTTTTTTTTTTTTCCCCCAGTTATCTTGAGCCCATTTGGATTAAATGGAACCCTCACAGGGCAGTCATTCAAGATGTCTGATTCTTCTACTAAGAAATTAATAGGAGAATGGAAACAGTTCTATCCCATTTCATCCAATATAAAAGAGTGCCCTGAGGAAAAGCAAGAGGAAATGGATTGGGAGGATGATTCACTGGCAGCTGTGGAAGTTCTAGTTGGTGAGTCTAAGAATTTTATTTTATTTTTTTGTAATCTCAAACTGTTTAAGGGGGTTGTCTGATGTCTCTTCCCCAACTCCAGGCTGGAATCATCATCAGATAGCATTTATTCACCCATTTCGCCCACTGTGATCTCCTGTTTCTCTATTCTAATCCCCCTGGCCCGGCTTGCTTTGTTTGGCCGCAGCGATGATGTACTCATACTATGTGACTGCTGCAGCCAGTCCATTGATTTGCTGCAGCAGTGACCTGTCTTTATAAGCATATCACCACTGCAGCCACTACATCACAGCTGCAGCGAGAATAGAAGTGGCAGCTATTTCTGCATTGGTTAGTGACCGTTCCTGCCCTTGGGGGGTGGGGTTGGACTTTTTTTTATTTTATTTTTTAACTTTTATAACTTACACTCCCTTTACGTGAGGTTTGCCTTGCTCTTTTGTTATGTGGAAGCTGCAGTAGGCAATTTGTGGTGTTTTATAGTGCGTAACTTGCACATGTGGCAATACATGTCACTATTTTCTTGTAGACCAAACAATATGACCTTGCAGCAATCTGTTTCATGTTAATGTTTGTTCTACAAACATACAGCAACTACCTTACTGTATGATACACATAAGAATAAAGTGTTCATGAGCAAATACCCCGTTTTCTTAATGACTAGGATAGATAATGCTTTTATTATTTTTCCTCCATTACAACACTTATTGCTGCATTTAACAGCAAATTCCTAGAGGATAAGGGAAAACGGTGTCAGGCAAATTAGTAATGTCAGGTTATTAAAATGGCATATGCTGTAGGAGTGGTGCATGTGGTGAATGAAACTGGCATGTAGTGTGTGTGACAGCGCAGCAGCCTCTTTATTCTTCGTCTCCCCCCACTGTTCAGCAAGGGATGGCTAATCCTATCGATATGTGAGTGGTGATTTATACAATGGCCCAGATTTATTTATGCATCTGTGCCTATAATCTGTCTAAAAAGGGTGCAAGTAGTGGAGTTGGGGGTGGTGTTAGGGGTTTGCATAAGATGCAACATTTTGCACCACAATTCAGGTGTAAAGTTATGTCTCAAAGTAAGCCAGTAGTTGGTGTAGAGCTCAGTGCAGCCTGTGAAGTCTGTTCATTCCCTGCTCCCCGCATCATTAACACTAGAGTGGCCGACAGGAACTGAAGAGTCCTCACAGGTTGCTGTGCGCTCCAGATCACCCTGGGAGCCCCATATTGATTGAAGCCGCCTTCCCACTTTAATGGCCTGATAAACGTCCTAGATGCAGTTGTTAGTGACTGGGTGCTCTGTCGCCATCGGCTATGGCAGCCGGCAACCCAGCTAAGGCTCCTAAGATTGCCATGGCTGTGTCTGTTAGGCTTTGCAGCTGACACAGCCAAATAGCCTAAGGCCTCATGCAGACATTCGTGGAGCACGGTCCGTGAAAACCCGGACTGTGCTCCTGCTGAGTGCAGGAGCGCACGGCATCATTGGTTGCTATGATGCCGTGCACTTCCTCCCGCAGCCGATGTACAGTAATACACTGGTATGATCTATACCAGGGATCTCAAACTCGTGGCCCTCCAGCTGTTGCCAAACTGCAACTCCCAGCATGCCCCAATAGCTGTAGACTCTCCTGGCATGATGGAAGTTGTAGTTTTACAACAGATGGAGGGCCACGAGTTTGAGATCTCTGATCTATACCATTGTATTACTGTACAGAGACAGCGTCATAGCAACCAATGACGCCTTGCATTTTCACAGACCATGCTCCACAGATGTCTGCATGAGGCCTAACACTGGTACAGTGTATAATGCAGTGGTATACAAGGTATACCAGCACATTCTAAAAACAATGCCCTCTAGTGGGAGTTAAAAATGAAGGTTAATAAAGTTTATTTAAAAAAAAAAAAAAAAAACACTTTTCCCATTAAAAAAAACGGTTTTACTTTGTAAAAGTGGTAACACGTGCACATAATATCAGTGTTTGCCCCAACCTGTATAATAAAGATAACGTGCTATTTAAACTTCCCTGTGAACAAAAGAAATACGCAATTTTTTTTTCCTATTTACCCTGCCCCAAAAAAAGTTACGTTTTTGCCCCACCTGAATACTAGAATACTTATGACAAAAACACCTGAAAAAAGGCTTGTCCAAAATGTCACAATAAAAAAAAGCTAAAAATGTATATAGAAAAGTAAAATGCCTTGCGCTGCCAGTGTTCAATATTCAATATTCTCAAGTTAATTCCAATATTTAATGTAGCTGATTTAATTTACTTTTCAAGTATCGCCTTCAGTTTTATTAACCGGTGTTTTTTTTTAATTTTTCTCTTCCAGCTGGTGTTCGAATGGTGTATCCAGCTTGTTTAGTGCTTGTCCCCCAGTCAGACATCCCTACAGTTAGTTCATCTGGATCCACTCATTGCTCAAATACATGTTTAGGTGTTCAAGTGCCTGCTTCTTCCCGAGATCCAGCCATGTCTTCAGTAACTCTGACACCACCAACATCCCCTGAAGAAGTTCAAACAGGTAAGACTCAGACACTTAAGAATAAAATTCTGTTGTGTGTAGCTATGTTGAGCAGTGTCTGTTCTGTCTTTACTGCAGCTAATGTTATACTCATGAGCTACATTCATATTGGTCGTAAATGGTTATTCCCATCTTGTAATTTTATCATTGAAACCCTACCTGTAATGAGAAAATGTACAGACCAAGAAGTGGTGCTGTTTATTAGGCTTAGTGAGCAGTGCAAAAACTGCAGACTTTTAGGATTTTTTTTTTTTTTAAATAGTGAAACGGAAAATTAAAAATAACCACCAAAAATACTTTAAAATTACAAGGCAGACAATACCACCCACCATAAAATATTAAAGTATGCAAAGCGTTTGCAAGTGTAAATGGGGGAAAAAAGCTTTAAAACTAAAAATGTGCTCACCTGTAAAATGTGGTAGTAAAACTGTAGTCTTACTAGATTATATATAATTTTGTAGATGCATATATCATTTTGTTTCTTTACCTAACTGTAACTTTTTTTTTTTTTTTCATTTCCCCAGTTGATATCCAGTCTGCACAGAAGTGGATGAAGTTTCCATCTGTGCCCGATTGTTTTAATTCGGATAGCACGAGTCATCATGGTGGTAAAATACCGAGGAAGTTTGCTAACCAAGTGGTTGACAGAGTTTGGCAAGAATGCAACATGAACAGATCCCAGAACAAGTAAGCTTGGCAGTGTTGTAAGACTTCAGACAGACAGGCCTAGTGGGTGTAGTAGTATCTACTATTATACAGCCTCTAGAAAGGACTGTCTTTTGCACAGCATGGGATCCTAGCTTTCTACAGGACGAGCTTGATATTTACTATAAAAACATATTTGTTGGGCAATTAAGTATTTCTGTTCTGTGTGTGGAGAGGATAATGTATAATGTTCCCTTCTTCTCTATTCTGACATTACAGAAGGAAGTTCTCTGCTACATCCAATGGAGTGTGTGAAGAGGAGACATCTGACAAAGCCACAACCTGGGATTTTGTAGAAGCCACACAAAGAACAACCTGTTTCTGTTCGAGGTAAGCACAATGTACATCCATTAAAACGCCCTAAAGGGGGAGTCTTTCACCTGACACATCCCAGACATACCTGTGTGTGTACTTTTTGCCTTTATTCCATGTTCAGAAAAGGCACTTTTATTCTGCTGGAAAACAACTCCCAAGTGCCCAGCTGAAAGTCTTTCTCTCCCGACTCGATTTCTAACAGCTATATCTTCTGATATACTGGATATAATGCTGTGGTATCATTTGAAAGCTTGGAATGTCAGCTTTCAAAGAAGGTCAGAACCATTTTTCTATCTGCTACCAATACCAAGATATGAGCAGCTAAAGCAGCCCTCCCCTCTTCAGTCTGGTTTGCTTTGGGCAATGCTGGGCACTTGGGAGCTGTTTTCCTGGACATGGAATAAAGACACACAGTGCACACAGGTATGTCTGGGATGTGTATGCAATCTTCTGTGGGGCAGTGCTCTTAGTTATATCGGTGAAAAACAGGTGACAGACTCCCTTTAAAGGGGTTTTCACAGAATATTTTACTAATGACCTATCCTCAGGCAATTGACCTATTCTAGGCAATTGAGATCACATTCATCATTCATGTGGCCTAGGAGCAGCTTGGCCCCATTCAAGTGAATGTGTCTGGGTGTGATGCCAAGCACAGCTGCTGTACAATGTGAGGAGCTGTGCTTGGTGAGCTGCCTTCTCAAACAGCTGATCGCCAGGAGTCCCAGGTGTTGGATCTGGTGGTATCACAGAACCTTTTTTAAATTATTTTCCCCCGTAGAAAAGTCTAGGAAAAACACCACACCAGAGCATGCGGCTGGCTGGCATATAATAACTGGCTACTGCAGTTCTGTGGTCCAAAAAAGCCCCCAATACCATAGCATGTGTGTTGTTTTTTTTTTTTTTTTAAATTAAGATGTAGTGTGAAAAAACTTCTAAAGGGTTTTTCCCACATGGTCTCTGTCACCCACGTAGATGTGGATTGAAGCGGCACTGCTGCTCCATTCCAGCTCTTTGCTGACATTTGACAATGAGGAGGGAGAGAAAGGGGATTGTGATCGCCCCATTTTTTACCTATCCAGTGGAAGTTGTGGGTCTATTGTGCACTAATATTTTTTTTTTTCACTTTAGGCACAAAAATCTGAAGCAGAGAAATTCAGGTCAGCCAGGTCAGGTGACGCCTACAGGGCCCCAGCAGCAAGCGGCTCAAAAGCACAAGACTAATGAAAAGCAGGAAAAAGGTGACAAACCTCAGAAGCGTCCACTTACACCTTTTCATCATCGTATATCCCTTTGTGATGATGTGAACATGGAAACAGATACTACCAGCCAGAGACTTGGAATTCGCTCCCAAGATAGTCGAGGGCGTTTCTCAAATATCCGGTCAAATGATGTAGCAAAAACTCCGCAACTACATGGCAATGAGATGAGCAATTCGCCTCCACCTCCTCCATTGAGTCCTCATCCTTGTGAGGTCTTAGATGATGGTGGTGAAAGCATCAAAAATCCACAAACGCCTCAAAGTCAGCATTTCTATCAGATGCCTACTCCGGATCCTTTAATTCCTGCTAAAGCAATAGATGAACGAATAGACGGCTTGTCTCAAACCTTTGCTCCCTCTTTTACTGAAGTCCTTGAACCAACAGTTTATGTTGGCACAGCAGTTCACTTGGACGAAGGTGAAACTGACAATACGTGGAAGTATTACAAGGTCCCAAAGAAAAAGGAATCTGACTTTCTCCCTCCATCACTTCCAAATGATAAAGTAAGAGATGACGGCTTTGGTCTACCTGGGAAAGAAAATAATTCGGCTGTGACAGAGTAAGTGCTAAAAATGTCGTTACATGATTTAGTGTGGATATAGAGGAGGTGTATTGGCTGCTATTAATACATGGAAAGCCACTATGGTCTTTCTACAGTTACAATTTCATCATAAATCATGGCCAGTAGTACGATATTGCTATTTCTGGACCCCAGTGATCCTGAGAATGAACAGACTATAGCAGAGGTTTGTGCTGCATTCCCTTCATTGTTTATGTACTGAATACACAATAGGAGAGTCATTGCATAGATAACTTAGAAGGGGATGCAGCACTAAACCAGCACTCTGCCCCACTTATTCTCTGAACTAGTTGGGATCTAGAAGTCTGATCCCCATAACAAAAGTCTTGATCGGTGGGATCTGAGACCACCACTAATCGCTAGAGCCAGAGGAGAGATAAGTGTGCAGATATTGTGCTCTTTCTTCTCACTGCAGAGGACGGAATTTAGACTGGCCCATAGACTTCTAGTGAGGAGAGAGAAGCGCAATTTGCACACACTTCTCTCTCTGTGTGCTCGGACCCTCTCCCTGATCAAAACTTTTAATATGTTGCTATGACATACCAAAAGTTTTACCAAGAAATTGTGACCCTTTAAATGTTCAACTTGATTTTCTGGAATTGCTGTTGAGCACAGGGACAGTGGTTATGCTGGCATCAGGAGGGTCATTTGACAACCTAGTAAAAGAAATAAGCTGTTAAAAATCCTTTCCCTGTTTCTCGTGTACATAGAAATGTCCTGTATATAACTGTTTATCATTTTCCCTTTCGCCTAGGTTACTAGTGCACTGTAATAAGCCATTGAAAATTTCAGAAGAGTTGCTCCTAAAATATCAAAGCAAGAACCAATGTATCCCAACAGCTGTATTGGACGGCGATCAAGAACCTGACCCCTATGCGTTTGTGGAAGGTGATGTGGAGTTTGTATTCTCAGATGCCAAAAAGGAAAGACAAGTCAATGAAAGAGAAGTTGGGAAAAAACATAAGGTATGTTCAGTTATAGTGTCTCTGCTTGCTAAAGGGGTCCTCTGGTCCCAGAGTCCTCTCATGTGTACAAGCATTGGTTTTCTCAGTACTTACATGTCCATCATGCCCTCCCCATTGTGCTCACATTGGCTGCAGCCTCCTCCTCTCAGGACCCGACGGGATTTGTTCCTGAGTCTGACTGTTCAGCTACATATAGAGTATATGAAGCTGATGAGGAAGGTTCGGGAACTCGTCCTGTTGGGAACTTTGTGAAAAAGCCCCTAGCCAATGTGAACACGGCGGAAACCGTGACATCAGTGGCGCGACGGACAGGTAACCACTCCACTTTCTGCACCATCTTGTTACTGTGATAAGATTGTGACAACTTCTGCGGCTTTTTAAAAAGTCTCAGTTGCTAAATTTTGGCTTAAATCAGCTTGCCAAGGCTACCCATGTCCACACGCCCACACACTTTTCAAAACTGGAATGAGTGGAGTAAAAATGCAAAGCTTATCCACAGATAAGGCTACTTTCACACTAGCAGTTTTAATTGCTCTATTGAGATCCGTTATAGGATCTCAATAGCGTATGAAAATGCTTCAGTTTTGCCCCTATTCATTGTCAATGGGGACAGAACTGAACGAAGCGGAACGCACCAAAATGCGTTCCATTTGTGTGCGCTCCCATCGGGGACAGAAAAACGCTGCTTCCTGACACACAATGTAAGTCAATGGGGACGGATCTGTTTTCTTTGACACGATAGAAAATAGATCCGTCCTCCATTGACTTTCAGTGGAGTTCATGACTGATCCGTCATGGCTATATAAAACATAATATAACCGGATCCGTTTAGGACGGATGCATGCGCTTGTATTATTGTAACGGAAGTGTTTTTGCATATCCATGAAAGTAGCCTAAACCAAAAAAGCCACAAAGCCCTCTGGTATCACTGCAGGTGTAACGACCTGCACAATAAAACTGGAATGGCAAATTTCACAAGAACAAATCCCACATACAGCTTTGTCACCTAGAAAATCTATTATTAGTTTTACAGCGTTCATTTAAATGAGCGGCTGCCTTCTTTAGATATATATCTTTGTGCGCTGTCTAATACAAGGGTCTTATTTAGGGTAATCCCTTTTATTGCCTTAATTCCCATCAAAAAGGAAATCCATTGCTGAAAATGGTTAAAACGTTTCATTAGGATGGAATAGAGCCTCTCAGTAATTCATTCAAATTCCAAATTTGTTACATTCTTCAATGCCAAATGCATGCATTTTTTATCCATCTAAAAATCTGTCATTAATCAATGAAAAACCTCTGCTCATTGGTACGTCTTTCCTTATAGGCAGATGATGGGATGTCGAGTGTTGCTGTTTTAGCCCAAGAAGGTGAAGATGCAATGTCATTATTCAGCCCATCAGTTAAACAAGGTGAGTAATGTGGATGAGGAGTTCAGCTGTGTCTGGCAGTAAGACAACTGGCTGCAGCGGGAGCCCCTCAGTAAAGGAAAAGGCAGGTCTGTCAGGCATTTTATGCTACCCTATCTGAGGTTATATAGGGGGTTGCTGAGCTCTGCGCTATATTTTTTTTTTTTTCTGTAAGACTTAATTCAGTATTTTCAGGTTTAAGGGCATTTTCAAATTAAGTATTTTGGCCCTGAAATTCACAGCCAGTGTTTTTTGAGGTGGTTTCATTTCTGGTAGAGACCGGGGAAAGCATCTGGGAAAAAAAAAGCACAACTAGAACAAAAAAGTCTGTAGGCGAGCAAATACTACTAGGAAACTTTCTTAAAATGTCACTGAAACAAAGTGTTTGTTTGTAGGGCGTTTTATAATTTTCTATTGACCGACATGTAACCTCTAACCCATCACCCTCTCCTCTTATATTGTGAAACCTTGCTTAAGCTGCAATTAACCACCATATACTGGTAGGTGAAGGCCTTTAGACCTTATTTATACCAATACATTTTCTTCCAGATCCTCAGAGATCAGCAGCTCATGCCCGCACAGCCTCAACCAGCCTCTTCCATGAAACGGACCTTGTGGTCTCCTACACGGACTTGGATAACCTTTTTAACTCTGATGAAGATGAGCTCACGGTATGAATCTCTTCCTCTAAATAAGTGTTCATGTATCATGTACCTCCACCCATCCCCTCTTCTCCGTTCTTGTACTTTTTCTTTTGAGTGTGGAATGGGATTATTTTAGATTTGCTATTCCCATTTTAAAATATCATTTGTTTTTGTTTTGTTTAAAGCCTGGATCAAAAAGGAACCTTAACCACGATGACAAGAGCAACAACAAGGAGTCAAAATCTGGAAACTTGGACCCTTTGTCGTGCATAAGTAATTGTTTTTTATCTTTACCTTGAAATTATGTGTTTGCTTCTGAAGTTTGATGGTTGATGAACTTTAGCTTATGTATTTGGTGACTAAATAGTTTTTTTTTTTTTTTTAGCACTTGGCATGTCTATTAGGGCCCGTTGACACGGCCATGTGAATGGGTCCGCATCTATTGAGAAATTTTGCGGAATAGATGTGGACCCATTCATTTCAGTGGGTGGTATTAGATCGCGCAAAGCCGCGGCTCCGCGAAAAAAAGATAAAACATGTCCTAAATGGGCATTTTGTATGGGGTGCCGACCATGTGTTCTGCAAATCGCTGAACACACACTGGCCAGCATCCATGATTTTGCGGATCCGCAACAACACGGCCATCTGAACGGCCCCTTACACAGATGACGCCTTAGGAATTTGATCCTTAATGGGGTGGTCAGTTTCCCCATGGTTGGTCTGCCAGGTACCAGTGGCGTAATACAAGTGTTTTTTATATAATATATATATATATATATATATATATATATATATATATATATATATAATTCTGTGAGGAAAATGATTATGGTGTTCATCCCTATTTTAAACGGAACAGTTCAAGTATAGTTAGTTGCTGCATATGGAGTCCCCTCTGTATACTGAATCTTCTGTTTGAAGGGCTATCAAAGGTGAACCTTTTGCCTTAAAAATTAAGCTGTGACGTGTTGCGTATTCACGTATAGAATTTTTACTGGTTTATGAAGAGCAGGGCTTTCTAGTCTGATGTAAATTATGCCAAAGTGGCTTTATGCAAATAATTAAATTATTCTTTACGCAAGGTACAGTTGATCTTCATAAAATGTACCCCACACCACCATCTTTGGAACAGCACTTGGGCTTCTCGCCTATGAATATGAACAGCAAAGACTATGGCAACATAGACACTACACCAGGAGGAACAACACTTGATGGGATATCTACCCAGTTCAAAATTGAAGTGGATGAAGGATTCTGTAGCCCAAAGCATTGTGAAGTCAAGGTAATTGGTCTATACGAAATATCTACTGGTAGTTTGGGTTTTTGTCATGTCAGACATTGGTTATTCTGGTGCTCTTTGTTGGACTTTGTCTACAAGTACTGGCACAATTGATGAGTTTCTTTTGCCATACTGATGAACAAAAGCTTTTCCCCTAAACTTTGTGCAGTTAAACTGGTGGCACGCTTTCCCAGTGGATTTGTCATCTGATTTAATCACATTAGAAAGTTTAGGGTGACAGTTTTTATTCCACTATTTTTTAAATTTTTTTTTTTAGAATTTAATCCTTTGGCGCATTTGGACGTAACTGTACGTCCAAAGTGCAAGTAAGTTGCTGCATTTGGACGCGCAGTTACGTCCAAACTGCTTACCGGGACTGTGACACTATAAAGTGTCACAGCCCCGGAGTCTCCGCTCTCCCGGAGAGCAGAGACGTCGGGGAAGCCGGCAAGGGACCAATCAGAGTGGTCCCTTGCCAGCAAGCGCTCCGATTGGTTAGTCTCTGCAGACTAACCAATCGGAGCGCTTCAGTATTAAAATGCCGGTTTCAGGCTGCGATCTCCACTCTGGAGAGAGATCGCAGCCTGAAACCAGGTAAGTCCTCTGTGCCCCCACATAGCCCCCTTCTTGTAGTGCCCCCCCTTGTAGTGCCCCCTCCTTGTAGTGCCCCCCTGGTGCCTCCGTTGCCCCCCCTCCTGCTTTGTATTGTATGATGGCAGCGGCTCAGGATCGGAGCCGCTGCCATCAGCAGAGAGTGTGAGCTGTAATTACAGCTCACACTCTGCTGCTAACAGCTGAAATCGGTGCTGGCACCGATTTCAGCTGTTTAACCCCATAGATGCTGCGGTCAGTAGCCGCCCGCAGCATCCATGGGGTTAAGAGGGAGGGAGCTCCCTCTCTATACCATCGGGCGGCCGCTGCTGCAATGGCAACGGCCCGATGGTTACCATGGCAACCAGACGCTTTACAAAAAGCGTCCTGGTTGCCATGTAGCTAAGGCTGATTAGACCCTCAGGGTCTGATCAGCCTTAGTGTAGCACTGATACAGTGCATTGCAATAGATGGCTATTGCAATGCACTGTATAGCCATCAAGCCCACTGGATCTTCAAGATCCAAATGGGTCTTGATAAAGTTTAAAAAAAATGTAAAAAGTAAAAAAGAAAAGTGTGAAAAGAAAGTAAAAAAAAGTGTAAAAAAGTAAAAAAAATAAAGTTTAAAAAAAGTTAAAAAAGCGCCCTTTTTCCCCAAATAAAGTAAAAAAAAAAGAAAAAGTACACATATTAGGTATCGCCGCGTCCGTATCGACGGGCTCTATAAAAGTGTCACATGGTCCACCCCGCCAGCTGTACGCAAAAATTTTTTTTAAAAAAAAACTATACCAAAACAGCCATTTTCTGTCACCTTGCCACACAAAAAGTGTATTAGCAGGCGATCAAAAAGGCGTATTTACCCCAAAATGGTACCAATCAAACCGTCATCTCGTCCCGCAAAAAATGAGCCCCTACCTGAGACAATCGCCCAAAAAATAAAAAAACTACAGCTCTCTGACTATGGAGATACTAAAACATGATTTTTTTGTTTCAAAAATGATATTATTGTGTAAAACTGAAATAAATAAAAATAAGTATACATGTTAGGTATCGACACGTCCGTAACAACCTGCTCTACAAAAATATCACATGATCTCTCCCCTTAGGTGAACACCATAAAAAATAAAAACTGTCTAAAAAAAGCCATTTTTTGTCACATTTCTTCACAAAAAATGTAATACCAAGCGATCAAAAAAGCATATGCCCCAAAAAATAGTACTAATCTAACCGTCATCTCGTCCTGCAAAAAATGAGCCCCTACCTGAGACAATCGTCCAAAAAATAA
Organism: Rhinella marina; assembly: GCA_900303285.1. Classification (NCBI taxonomy): domain Eukaryota; kingdom Metazoa; phylum Chordata; class Amphibia; order Anura; family Bufonidae; genus Rhinella; species Rhinella marina. Next base: position 1,050,766 of record ONZH01023284.1, read on the forward strand.
AAAAACTACAGCTCTCTGACTATGGAGACATTAAAACATGATTTTTTTTTGTGCTTCAAAAATATTGTGTAAAACTTAAATAAATAAAAAAAAGTATACATAATTGATATTGCCGCGTCCGTAACGACCTGCTCTATAAAAATATCACACGATATAACCTGTCAGATGAATGTTGTAAATAACAAAAAATAAAAACTATGCCAAAACTGCTAGTTTTTGTTACCTTGCCTCACAAAAAGTGTAATATAAAGGTACCAAAAATCGCATGTACCCTAGAATAGTACTAACAAAACTGCCAACTTATCCCGTAGTTTCCAAAATGGGGTCAGTTTTTTGGAGTTTCCTACTCTAGGGGTACATCAAATCTGACATGGAAACTTAAACTTTTTCCAGTGAAATCTGCCCTGGCGTTCCTTTCCTTCTGCGCCGTGCCGTGTGCCTGTACAGCAGTTTACGATGACAAATGGGGCATTTCTGTAAACTACAGAATCAGGGTAATAATTATTGAGTTTTGTTTGGCAGTTAACCCTTGCTTTATTCTCGGACTAAAATGATTTAAATGGAAAATCTGCCAAAAAAGTGAAATTTGGAAATTTTGGCTACATTTTTCTTTAATTCTTGTGGAACACCTAAAGGGTTAATAACGTTTGTAAAATCAGTTTTGAATACCTTGAGGGGTGTAGTTTCTAAAATGGGGTCATTTTTGGGTGGTTTCTATGATGAAAGTCTCACAAAGTGACTTCAGACCTGAACTGGTCCTTAAAAAGTGGGTTTTGGAAATTTTGTGAAAAATGTCAAGATTTGCTTCTAAATTTCTAAGCCTTCTAACGTCCCAAAAAAATAAAATGTAATTTTCAAAATGATCCAAACCTGAAGAAGACACATAGGGAATGTAAAGTAATAACTATTTTTGGAAGTATTACTATGTATTTTAAAAGTAGAGAAATTGACATTTGGAAATTTGGAAATTTTTCTAAATTTTTGGTAAATTTGGTATTTTTTTATAAATAAGAATGAAATATTTTGACTCAAATTTACCACTGTCATGAAGTACAATATGTGACGAGAAAACAATCTCAGAATGGCCCGGATAAGTAAAAGCGTTCTAAAGTTATCACCACATAAAGTGAGACATGTCAGATTTGAAAAATGGGGCTCCGGCATTTGGTCCAAACTGGCTGTCGGTTGAAGGGGTTAAGTGGAAATGTTTTCATAGCATGCAGTAATTTAGTGTTGTAAGCTATGACTATAAATTGAGCCTGGGCAGGGTCATTGTGACCTTACTGCTTTGCATTTTATGTTTTCCTTCCTCTGTTAAATGTGACTCACGGTTTCCTTCTGCCTTGAAGAAATGAGGAGTAAAATATGGAATAATCTTTCCTTTTCACAGGATTTCTCCTATGTATACAAACCAGAAACCTGTCAAGTAATGGTGGGGTGTACCATGTTTGCTCCTTTGAAGACCCTACCTAGCCAGTGCTTGCCGCCCATCAAGTTGCCAGATGAGTGCATTTACCGTCCAAGTTGGACTGTTGGAAAATTGGACCTGCTTCCACCTGTACCCACAATGCCTTTCATCAAAGACGGGTAAGCTGCTTTCTGTATTTTTCTGTATGGTGCACTTTTGTGCCTTAAAGGGGTATTCCCATCTGAGACAATGGGGGCATATCGCTAGAACAGAGCTGGGATGGTGGCGGCCGGAGGACCCTGGGTTTTCCGGGGTCCGGCCACCACCAAACGCTCTCCCCGTAGTAATGAATGGGAGCGCACTGCACTTGGGCCGACGGAAATGGCCAAGCCACCGCTTTGCTATTCTCAGTGGCCCTATAGAAATGAATGGAGGACGCATGCGCAGTGTGCCGTCCATAATTTTCTGTGCTCATTGTAGATGCGGGTCCTAGAGGTGGGACCCGCACCTATCAGACAATGGGGGCATATCCTAGTGATAATCCCCATTGTCTGAGATGGGCAAACCTCTTTAAGGTGGCCATACACATTACATGAATGTCTTCAGAATCTGGAGAATTTTCTGGGACTGACCTATAATGTGTAGGGGGGATCCCAACTCTCTGCGATGAGAGAGAGGTGAGGATCAGGAATGATGGAGGTCAACCTCTTACACAAGATAAGCCTTTGCCAGATGTGTCTGGCAGTGGCTTGTTCCCGTCTTTCCACCTCGATGGAGATTTGGAGGAAAGCTGTTAGATAAATGATCATTTAGTTGACAGTTATATAAGGTGCATGGTCACATTTTAGGATTGCTTCAAATGTATATTTCATTAAACAAATACATAGTACCTGAACTAACATATTTTTTTGTTCCTCTTAGGAATATCTCTAGTGTCAGCAGTGCAATTGACCAAGAATACGTTCAGACGTACACACCACAAACCCATACACCATTTGGAATGTCTAATAGTGCCCCACCAAGCAATGGCGGAGCAGGCATTCTTCCTTCCCCTGCCACACCTCGCTTTTCTGCTCCCACTCCGCGAACGCCAAGAACTCCTCGCACCCCAAGAGCAGGTCCAGCCAGTGCTCAAGGGTCTGTCAAATATGAGAACTCTGATTTATACTCTCCAGCCTCCACACCTTCAACATGCAGACCCCTAAATTCAGTAGAACCAGCAACCGTTCCATCGATACCAGAGGCACACAGCCTCTACGTCAACCTTATCCTTTCAGAATCTGTAATGAATCTTTTCAAGGATTGCAATTTTGACAGCTGCTGCATTTGTGTGTGCAACATGAACATCAAAGGTGCAGATGTTGGCGTGTATATTCCCGATCCCACCCAAGAGGTTCAGTACCGCTGTACATGTGGCTTTAGTGCCGTGATGAATCGGAAGTTTGGCAACAACTCTGGCTTGTTCTTGGAGGATGAGTTGGATATAATTGGCAGACATACCGAATGCGCTAAGGAGGTGGAAAAACGATTTGATGCCCTTAGAGCTGCAGGATCTGATCATAGGGTGCTAAAGGATACTGAAAAAATGCCAGATGAATTAATACTACTTCTACATGATCAGTGCACTAACCTGTTCTCACCGTTTGGAATTATGGATGAAGAGCCAGCAACAAAAACCAGCATTGTGAACTACGCAGCTCGCGTCGAAGAGCAAGACTGCTGTAACGATTGCTACTTGGCACTGGAGCACGGCCGGCAGTTTATGGATAACATGTCTGGAGGCAAAGTGGATGAAGCACTTGTTAGAAGTTCTTGCTTACATCGCTGGTCTAAACGAAATGGTGAGTACCCTGACATTTATTCCCATCAACGGCAGCGTTTCCAATTGACAAAATTTACCAGAATGGTTATATTGTGGACTGTATAGATTTGTTTGAGTGTTTTTGACCCTTGCATGTTTATTTTACGTATTCTTTTGAAGCCCAGTTTTGCTTGGCACTAATATGGTAGCATTTATCCTAGGCTGGCTTTATATGATCATGAGGATATGGCCAAAATCCTGGCCTGACCATTGAGTAAGCAGCATCAGAGACCTCTGTGTTATTTTGTGTCCTGCTACCTGAAGACGTGCCAGGATTTGCTGCTGTAATACAAGTGTAAAAGCACTCCTGCATTATGCTCATGTGAAACTAGCCTTACTCTCCACATGTCGGATACTTGCCTTACCCCTGTAGGGTCTCCTCCTTTAGTCTTAGGTGCTGACCCAACTTGAGGCTCCTTTCATGGCCTGCAGCATCTCACTCTTTGCCTCTTCATTAATATGGGCACATGCAGTTGGGTTTTTTTTCATATACATGTTCATATGGCACAGATTTTGCTGTGGAAAATTTTCTGTGTCTCAATATCGGTTCCATTTATCTGAATTATTTTTGGCAGAAACCACGTGAGTTTCTATGGGTTTCTGCAGCAAAATCTACTGCACGTGAAGGAACCTTTATCCTCTGAAGGGAGTGACCAGGCATATCAGAACAGCTTTTGCATTTTAAATCATTAAAAATTGTTCCTGAGTCTAGATTTTGCTGTCAGATAATTTATGGCCTTTGGTGTTCTTTTAGTACCATGTCAGAGCATTCGCCTAATGTGGCCAGATGCATAGTGCACTACAGGGGGCAGTACAACAAGTATGTAAGCCTATGCCCTAAATCTCAGTATGTGTCGCTTCTGCCCCTCCTGAGGATTGGGTCCCATCTCGCGGCCACTGTGAACACGGTAGTGGAAATGGATGCAATCCTTTCTATGGGAGTTTGGAAAATAGCCAAGCATACCATAGAAATGAATAAAATTTCCATTTCCAGCGGCCACAAGTCTGTCCTGTTGATAGGTGCAGGACGGATTACTGCACTTCATCCTCTCACAGGTATATACCCAGGACATCAAGTTGTTGGAGACTTTCTTAAAAGCTTTAGTGGATAACCAGTCACTCCTTTATTTTAAAGGAGTTTTCCCGGATTGACGTATTTATGAAAGATCCTTAGGATAGGTCGGCAGTATCTGATTTTTGTTATTCCGACTCCCGTCACCCCGCCAATCGGCTGTGGCCTCCTCACAGCTCATCAAGTACAGCACTGTCCATTGGTTAGCATGAGCTGGGTGGGTGCTCACCGGAGTCAGACCCCTGAGCATAAAACACTCAGAAAACCCTTTTAAATGGAACCTGTCGCTAAATTCATTCTATCCTAACTACTAACAGGCCCCAACATTACAAAGTATATTTTACTCTAAAATCCTGCAGCATTTCATAGAGAAATTTAAAGTCTTCACTGGGCTTTTCCCCCCGTCCAGCTAAGGAGATGCCAATCAGCAAAGCAGAGGTTGACTGTTTTTGCTCTGAAACACAGCATTTCATTGTAAAACCTAATTCTTTTAACGTGGGAGCCTGTCAGTGTTTGGGGCACCATGAATTCACTGACTTTATAGTGGTGTGTCATTCAAATGTTAAATTAGTTTTTTCTCTATATGTAAAAAATTTATATAATACTGCAATTTTTGCACTGACCACTAGGCTTAATAGGTCATGATTTCATGTTCAGTACAGGTATCTTTTTAGTAGCCATTATCATGATCAGCAGGCAGAATTACAATGACCAGTAATACCTCTAAATGGATAACACAGGATCCACCATTCACAACGCCCCCCTTCCCAGGCACATGTTACAGAACATGCCTAGAAAACACTACCATAAAAGTCAATAGGGGTCGTCTCCTGTTCATTGTGTCTATGGCCCATTTGGCTGCTGTCAGAGCCAGGAAGTCTTGACATATTTCAAGCTTAGTGGCCAGTGTGAAAACTACATAGAAAAATAAATAAAAATCATCAAAAATGTCATAAACTTGATTTAAACAATAGATCATTTTTGATGTCACATTCCCTTAAAATGAAACGTCTTTGATGTACGTGATGTTTTCGGGTCTCTGGATATCTCCAGTGTTGCTAATTTCTCAGGTCTCTGAATAGCTCCAGTGTTGCTCATTTGCAGAGATGTTCTGTTTTTGCTTTGCAGCAGTGGACTCGAGCAAGCAGTGTTCCCAGGACATCCTTCGGATGCTTCTTTCTTTGCAACCTGTTTTGCAAGATGCTGTTCAAAAGAAGCGAACTGTACGATCGTGGGGTGTGCAGGGGCCCCTGACTTGGCAGCAGTTTCATAAAATGGCTGGCCGTGGCTCGTATGGTAAGTAAAGTGTGGGACGTTGTACTTTAGCCTGGGACTACAAACAGTCCATAAAATACATTGTGTAAGCCACTCTCACACCTGCTTTTTGTTTTGTGTCTTTAGGAACAGATGAATCCCCAGAACCACTGCCAATCCCCACGTTTCTGGTTGGATACGATTATGACTTTTTGGTGCTGTCTCCCTTTGCTTTGCCTTACTGGGAAAGGCTGATGCTAGAACCTTATGGGTCTCAGCGAGACATTGCATATGTTGTGGTTTGCCCAGAAAACGAGGCTCTTCTGAATGGAGCCAAGAGTTTCTTTCGGGATCTCACTGCTATGTACGAGGTAAGCATTTCATTACAGTTAATTCAGCACGTGATGAGTTTTCAAAGACCCTCAGAGTTGACCTAATTTAAATGGGTTCCCTATGTGAAGATCTGGAACCCCTTTAGGTAGTAGATATTGAGTGCTGCTCCTGTGTGAACACAACACGCTAACTCATACAGGCATGCATTATAGAAATGGGTGACAGAGGATAAATCTTTCTCCTTCCCTTCATATTTTGCACAATGCACACATGGTTTTCTAATTTAACTGATTAAGAGATTCCCTTAAATGTCACCACCCCCCACTGCTTCTTTTGATAATTTTGAGATAAATGTGAACTATTTTTGTATAATTTTCTCAGTGTTCAGCCTTATGGATCATCACATATTCTGTAGTTATTCATTAATGTGTGCGTTTCAGTCTTGCAGACTTGGTCAGCATCGAGCCATTTCCAAACAGCTAACAGATGGCATCATGCGCGTTGGGTCCACTGCAGCAAAAAAGGTTTCTGAGAAGTCTGTTGCGGAGTGGTTTTCTCAGGCAGCTAGTGGCGGCAACGAAGCCTTTTCCAAATTGCGATTATATGCACAAGTGTGCAGATATGAGCTAGGTGAGTACCGTGCCCTCAAAATGCAAATGGAATGGTTTTTTAGGTGCAGTTTTGGCCATCCAGTTTCTACATGTGCATCCATCATAACTGCATGTAACAATACATTGAAAATGTACCAAAAAGTGCACCAAGTAGAAGCAGCCTTGGAAATCATTTGTCAGTGTGAAATAAGGCATCTGTGAATTTCATGACCATTTACTGAGCCGTTTACCTGGTACTGACAGCTAATGGCAATAACAAAGCTTTCAATAAATTGTGACCATATGATCATGATAGGTGATCAGTATCTGATCGGTGGGGGTCTGACACCCTGGACCCCGGCCAATCAGCTGTTTTAGAAGGCACCGGTTCTCCTGTGAGCGCCGCTACCTTCTTGCAGCTTACCAAGCACATCTCTGTACATTGTATAGCGGCTGTGTTTGGTATCGCACTTAGCCCCATTCACTTGAATGGGTCTGAGCTGCTCCTAGACCACATGAGCGATGAACGTAATGTCACTGGCCTAGAAAAAGTTGAGAGAAGGCCTTGGCGCTCACAGGAGTGCCACTGCCTTCTCAAACAGATGATCGGCGGGGGTGCTGGGTGTCGGACCCCCTCCAATCAGATACTGATGACCAATCCTGAGGATAAGTCATCAGTAGTAAAATCCCGGAAAACCCCTTTAATGATATGTTTGAAGTGATTAGGAAATGTCTTTTCTAATGCAGATTTTTTATTACAGGGCCATATCTTGCTTCCCAACCACTGGATAGTTCTTTACTCTGTCAGCCGAACCTTGCACCTCCTGTTAGTCAGGCTGCTTCCACTCAGCCTCTCTCTACAATCAACACTGGAAACCCCAGCACTCCTTCATCCATAACCCCAGCTCCACCAACGAACCCATCTACGACTCCAAGCAGCTCTCTGCCCTCTACAACCGCGCCAGGCCTTTCTGCTTCTGCAAATGGGACAAGCTCATTACAAGGAAACAAAACTACCAGCTTTCCTCCCTATGGGAGCATGAACAACGCCAGTAGTGCTGTCCCGACACAAGTCACGTCTGTCCAGAACAATCAGCCAGGGCAGCAGCAGAACCTGCAGCAAGGCGCTGCAATGTCAAGTGAACAGGCGGCGGCTGCAGCAGCCTCTGAGGTTACTGAAAGGTGAGAGACTTATGTTTCCACATTATCATGTGGAAGTAACCTCAACAGTTTCCTTAAAATATGTAGCATTTTCTGCTGTATTTTAATATATTGAAATAATATAAAACCAATGACCCTTTTGTACTATCTGTTCTTATTTAGCACCATGGATCGAGATAAGGTCGGAGTTCCAACTGATGGGGAGTCTCACGCCATCACCTACCCACCAGCTATTGTGGTTTATATTGTCGACCCGTTTACTTACGAAAATAAAGATGAAGGCTCAAATTCCTCTAGTGTGTGGTCCTTGGGGCTTCTCCGCTGTTTCTTGGAAATGTTGCATGTTCTTCCACCACACATCAGAAATACAGTTTCTGTACAGGTATTTCTTTTTGTATGCTTCCTTGCACTTCTTATGTGGATTTATGAAATGTGAAATCATACCTATGTACAGTGCCATACTTATCATGGGGGCAAGTTATACAACTGCTGGGGCACTGCACTGTACTCCTGCTTCCTGACCTAAATGCATGGCAGTTTCCTGCATTTCCTGTAACCAGCATTAGAGTGCTCAGAGCAAGATATTTTACAGCTTCCACTGAGTTCAATGGTGACTGTATACATTTGTAGGTACTGAGCTCCCCCTAGTGGTAACTGCAGGCAGCCAGTTTTATAATAAAGTATGGAGACAAAGAGCTGTAGTGGGAGATCTATCAATCTATTTATATTAGTTTTCTGGTGTTAATGGAACACCTATTAATAAAGCACCTCCTCTGGCATTGAAGTTAGGAAAGTGGGTGACTTTTATTATTAAAACACTCTGCCACAAATAAAAAACTATTGTTAATTCATTACGATTCTTAGTGGGGCTCTAGCATATTTGTATATGCCTCTGTCCATGTAAAAGAGGCAAATTCTAAATATACACGCACACACCAGCTACCATAGTGGTGGTCATAGCTCCCTGATTGGGACTGACGGGAACCTAAAATTTCTGAATCTGACTATGGTGCTTCCCAGTTCTTATTGTACATTACAGTATTAAAGTAGCCCATCAGAGAGGGGCTTAACATTCATTCTCTCTTCTCTAGATTGTTCCATGCCAGTACCTTCTTCAACCGGTGAGACATGAGGATCGGCAGATTTATACTCAGCATCTGAAATCCCTGGCTTTCTCCGTGTTTACCCAGTGCAGAAGACCGCTTCCATGCACCACAAATGTGAAAACTTTAACTGGATTTGGGCCTGGCTTAGCCATTGAAAATGCTTTGAAAAGTCCAGAAGTAAGTTACATTAGTTATTCACGATGGGAGAAACGTTATTACTGATTTATATACCTTTAATAAACCATGATAGCCCTTCCCCGTGTCAGGAGATTTGTGATGGCTAGCTTATGGGCAGCATGAAGTCGCAACAGGAGGCTCCATCATAAGGGCTCTTTCACACGAGCAGATGCAGTCTGAGAAATCCACAGCGTGTAGGAGAACCAAGCCCCGTTTTGGACAGAAGAGGCACGGAGCGTTAACATGATTGATAATGCTCCGTGCCTTTCTGTGATTTATTTATTTTTTACTACAAAATCACAGTGAGAGAACGTTGTCACTGATTTTGTAGTAAAAAGGTCACAGAGGCACAGAGCGTTATCAGTCATATTAATGCTGTGTGGAACTGGGCTTGGCTCTCCTTCACGCAGCGGATTCCTCGGACAGTATCCGCTCATGTAAAAGAGCCCTTACAGTTATGCTTTCCTTTGAAATGTGGCAGTGTTTGAGACAACATAGTTTAAATCAAAATTTTTTGCAGTCTCGCTTCCATTAAAGTGTGGTATGTGTGCCAAATTTCACACATCATTCGACATTTGATAATTTTTGCACAGAGCTACACACCAGCTAGACATCAGTTACACACATTTTAAAAATTCCTCTCATGATAAATCTGGTCCTAAAACTTATCTGACTATAATGATGGCGCCTGTTAAGATTGTACGCCATGCAAACCAGTCTCCTGATTCATTTTAAACAAAGCCGCCAGTTATATTGCAATTTATATTATTATGTACGTCTTTGTTTTGTAGAGGCCAGATTGTGTTAAACTATACACGCCACCGTTTGTGTTAGCTCCGGTCAAAGACAAGCAGACAGAGCTTGGTGAAACCTTTGGAGAAGCTGGTCAAAAATACAATGTTCTCTTCCTTGGTTACTGCTTATCTCATGATCAAAAGTGGCTCCTAGCTTCTTGCACAGATCTCTATGGAGAGCTCTTGGAAACCTGCATCATTAATATAGATGTGCCAAACAGGTAAGGGAAATCCTGCGAAGAGCTGTGGACGTTTTTACGTTCCCTTCTACAGTCTTTGTTAGTATACTCCATAATTGTCCAGCCGAGAATGTGAATTGCTGCTTATGATTTCAGAGCTCGGCGGAAAAAAGGCTCTGCTCGCCGCAGTGGTCTTCAGAAGCTATGGGAATGGTGCCAAGGACTTGTGCAGATGAGCTCTTTACCATGGAGAGTTGTAATTGGCCGTCTAGGAAGAATAGGGCATGGAGAGTTGAAAGGTACGTTCAATTTTTTTAAATCACTTTTTATTCCATTTTTTTACCTGTTCAGGTTAAATAACACAATAAATGCCTAGTTTGGGATATTACTGTTGCAGCAATACCAGTTATTTGTAGTTTTTTTTAATTTAAATAAAGCAGTGTGTAAGGGGAAATATTTTTTGGGGCTATTTTTTTAAAGAGAAATACTTTTTAACACATTTTTTTCTGTTTGCTTGATCTGTCAGTTTTACTCTGACTGGTAGGAACCAATAGGCTTCAGTAGATGGCAGACTTGGAAACCATTGTTAGGCCATGGCCATGAACAGATCCTTGGCTTGCTGTGATCGCAATCATGGGATTGAGCTGAGGGCCTGATGCTATAGTTGCTATTGACTGTGGCATCTAAGCCCTTAAACTGTATACCGGCTGGATCAGATATATCTGCAAAATCATTGAGCGATATCAATTCTAGAGCTTAAAATTGCCCTTGGTCATGACACATGGAGTGTTAAGGGGTAAAACATGAAAATTTCTGTATGTATAGTGCTATTGGATTATTTCTTTGTTTTTTACAGATTGGAGTAGTTTGTTGAGTCGGCGCAATTTGCAGTCACTAAGCAAGAGATTGAAGGATACATGTCGAATGTGTGGCATATCAGCAGCGGATTCTCCCAGCATACTTAGTGCCTGTTTGGTAGCTATGGAGCCACAGGGTTCATTTGTGATCATGCCAGGTATGTAAAAAAACACAGTAGTATACATTTTATGTAATTTTACTCATGTTTGATAAAATCGGTTGATATGTGCTTTGGCAACCAAGGGATTCCTAGCTCAGCCTCCATTACTGTATTCAGTGATGTAGGTGGATGCTCAGCCATGACAGAATCTCAGCAGACAGTAAATCCAAAGACTCTGTGGACAAACTGGATTTGTAACCAGTCACAGTAACGATTCATTATCTACAAAAGGAGGGGAAATGAAAACTGAGCGGTGATTGGTTGTTGTTGGTCATAAGGTCAGGGCTTATGACGTGAAGTGAATGGGTCCACATACAACCCACATAAAATGCGGATCAGATGTGGGAAAAAAAAAAAAGTTTGTGTGCATGAGCCCTTACTCTGGTGCACCTATAGACAGTCTACTTGACTTTAGTTGGCCTATTTTATGCCAGAATTGTGCATTAAATTTTTAGCACATTATTGTGCCTCATGCCATGCCTCTTAAGAATTCTTGCACACCTAGGGAATGTATCATCAGCAAATGACTTACTGTTTAATTTTTTTTTTTTTTATGTTAAACATATTTTTGAAGACTTTTTGATGGTTATTTTTAATTTTCCATGTCAGTATCTATATTTTAAGAAAAACTTAAAATCCTGCAGTTTTCCCACTGGCCACCAAGGTGCCACTTCCTGTTCTGTACAGATCACTTTACTGTAGTTATCTGCTTATCACTGGCAGAATTAAAATGACAGATAAAATATTTATACATGCATACATTCTGGAAAAGGAATTAAAAAAAAAAAAACAAAAAGTGTCAGGAAATAAAACCAGATAGTGACACACATCTTTATTTTTTTAATTTATTTTTAATTTTTTTTAACGGCAAAAAAAAATAGTAACATATTCTCTTTAATTAGTAAATCTTTCCGAGTGCTGCTTGTGGGTTTCAGGCTACACAGAGCACTTTATTCATAGCAATTTGTATTTCTGCCTTCTAGATTATACTGATAAATGTCTAGTGTGCAGCCTTTTTTATTGCCTTCTCTATAAAAGTACTCTATTATTTCCTTTTTTGTTGGGTTGTATTTGTAATGTATAATTTTCTGTTAAATTTTATTTTTTATTTTTTTTGTGCAACAATAGAAATATACCGCAGCTTATTGCAGATAGTAAACTGTAATAAATCAGGATGTAATAAGCTTTACTAAGTGGTGGCTACAGGTAGATAATTTTGCTCTGCGCTGCTACATTTCAGGTCCCTGGCTCACCTCACTGGTCTTCCTGTCTGTTGTGTAAACTTCTGGACAGACATTCATGTGCACTGCTGCATCCAATGACTGGCTTCAGCTGTGACGTGTTCCCAAGTGACATTTCACTGCTGGGTCATGTGCCACTTGGGGACATGTCACTGCTGAGACCAGTCATTGGCTGAAGGAATGCACATGACCCTGTCTGTCCATATGTTTATAGGATGAGAATCGGAAGACTGCTGAAGGCAGACAGGGTGGTGGGGAGCAGATGTGATCCCACCCGACCCCCCCCCCCCCCCTCGCAAAATGCTGCTGGCCTTAGCTGGACAACATTTTTAAGCCATGACACTGGTGTGAACAGAGCCTAATGCTATCGGATAACCTGTGCTGGCAATCAGATTTCTTTTGTACATAGTATAATTGACTTTTTGTTTTTGCAGATTCTGTGTCAACCGGTTCAGTGTTTGGACGTAGCACTACATTAACCATGCAAACTTCACAACTAAACACGCCGCAAGATACATCCTGCACTCACATTCTGGTTTTCCCTACATCAGCATTTGTGCAAGTGGCATCTGTGAATAACACCAATGAAAACATTTTCAGCAACAACAATGGTAAGGATTTTTGACTTTCTCTGCCCCCTGGTAACGTACTGTACAAGCCTAGACACCAGACAAGTGTACTTATGTAGATGTCAGTAAGCTGCATGTAGACTACTCTGTATTCGAGAGGATGCAGATTTCTTTGTTGTACCTGAATAGGTTGAATTGGGGGGTGCATGGTGTCCCTAGCTCTCTGCATTCCAGCTTTGCATGAGTCCAGAGTTGGGAAGTAAAGGCTTTATAATGAACACTCTTCATGCTGCTATGTCACCCCTTTATCAACATCTCTCAGGTGCCCATTCTTTCTAATGCACCCTATGAGAAATGTGCCTCAAGCCTGTTGATTTTCACGGGTACATTAAAATAAGTGTGATGCTTATTGTGGCCAAGGATGATTTGGCTTATTTTTCTTTCTCTCTCCTACTCTATCATAGATGGACCAGATGGCATGGGGATTTTTGATGTGCTTGATACACCGGAAGACTTGGATCCAGATCTTATAAATATTTTTCCTGCATCGCCCAGTGGATCCCCAGGCCATTCGCCCGGCTCTCATTACCCCCATGGAGGTGATGTTGGCAAGGTAAATAATCATTTATACTTTAATGCAAAGTTTAATTGTGTGTTCTTTAGTATTAAAGTAACCAATATTGATGTTGCCTAATGTTTAGATGTTTAGCGGACCTAAGCCTTTGCAGCAATGTATCGAAGTGCTCTGCACCTTCAGGTTTCAACTGCCATGCTTTTCCGGCGTGCAGATCATGGATCCCATGTACATCCTGTGGATCCGTACATGCTGAAAAGCTGAGCTGATGAAACCAGAAGGTGCAGAGCGCTCAGACAAGCACTGCTGCCTGGTTGTGGTTTCACCAAAGGTTTAAGTCCTCTTTAAACACTAGTTTGTATAGCAACATAATGATCATGCTCTCTGTTCAACGATTCTTAAAAAAAAAAACAACCCTGAACAATTGCTTCATATCTGGCTACTGAAGCTCCTGTCAATGGGCTTGGGGTAAAGATGAAGGTGGTTACATATTTTAGTGTAGTATTACCATGCTCCTCTGATCATTGCAGTTGCTCTCTCATCTCCCTCTTAAATATTACATCCATGTCATTACTACTGATGACCCATCCTCTGTAAAGGTCATTGGTATCTGATTGGTAAGGGTCCGACACTCCGGGCTCTTGCCAATCATCTGTTTGAGAAGGCAGTGGCGCTAGCAATAGCACCGCAGCCTGCTTGCAGCTTTCCCTAAGCAATGTGAAGTTATATTCATTGGTCACGTGGCCTAGGCACAGCTCTGCCCCATTTAAAGGGAACCTGTCATCTCCGAAACACCCCCTGAACTAGAGTAAGCAGTGTATAGTGTAAGTGATGCTGAATCCGAACATGTAATTTTTATCTTCATACTCACTTCCATTCCGACGCTGTGCTCCCACAAACCTGCAGTAAAATGCACTCAGTGGACTCCAGTGCTCGCCCACATAATGGAGAGGACTCAAAGAAGAGTCCACTCAATGCATTTTACTGCCGGTTTGTAGGAGCACAGCGTCGGAATGGAAGTGAGTATGAAGATAAAACTTACATATTCGGATTCACCATACAACACTTACTCTAGTTCAGGGGGTGTTTCGGTGATGACAGGTTCCCTTTAAGTGAATGGGGCTGAGCTCCAATACCAAGCACAGATTCTGTCAAATGGACAGCGCTATGCTTGGTGAGCAGAGAGTAGACCGCAGCTCTGCCAGTTCCTTCTCAAATAGCTGATCGGTGGGGGGTCCCAGCTGTTGGATCCTCACCGATCAGATACTGATAACCTATAGGTTAGGTAGATCAGTTGTAAAACTCTCTTTATTTTGTTAGGAATGTTATTAACCCCCCCCCCCCCCCCCCTTTTTTTTTTTTTTTTTTCTCCTCCAGGGTCAAGGAACTGATCGACTACTATCTACAGAATCTCATGATGAAGTGCCGAACATCTTACAACAACCCTTGGCACTGGGTTACTTTGTTTCAACTGCCAAAGCTGGTCCATTACCTGACTGGTTTTGGTCAGCATGTCCTCAAGCACAAAATCAGTGCCCACTGTTTCTTAAGGTAAATGACCATAGAGTAAGACTTCTTGCATCTGTGCATACAATACTGCCTGACCTTGAGCTGTACAGTTAGGGGCTGAACCTTCAAAAGCCATGTGTCTACCAAAACACACCCATCAGATTATAAAATAATCACCCGGTGCTTTCATGCAACTGTGTCATTGATTTTCTGCAAGCTGCTAGTTCTTAGCCTACCCAGATCAGCTGTTCAGTGATGTTGTACAGCCTTGTGGGGTATATGCAGTGTAAAATAAAGATTTAAAGAAAAAAGCTGCCACACTGCAGCTTCTAGCCCTGCCCCCAGCACCCATAATCATGACATCCCATATATCAAGACAACTGTTTTATAATTGCACATTGTGTAATTAACAAACAAAAATGTAAAAAAAAGAAAAATACTAAAAAATGACTTAAAAATAAAGCACCATGGATCACCAAAAAAAACAAACAACAAATTACTGCAAAGGGGTTAAAAACTTGTGGGAAAAAAGTTATGGCTTTCAAAGATGCATGTACTTAAAAACAGAAAATGGCCCGTTCTTTAGCTGGTAAAAGGGTTTTCAAAGTCAAATTTTTAATA
This sequence comes from Rhinella marina, assembly GCA_900303285.1. Classification (NCBI taxonomy): domain Eukaryota; kingdom Metazoa; phylum Chordata; class Amphibia; order Anura; family Bufonidae; genus Rhinella; species Rhinella marina. The sequence continues at coordinate 1,066,233 of ONZH01023284.1, forward strand.
AGCCAACTGCAGGAACTTTGTTAAAATAACAAAAAACTTCAGCTTGCCTTCGCAGCACCCTTTGATCCAGCGTTGCTGCTCTGTCCTCCTCCTGGGCGGCTGCAATGGTGTATTATTTTGGTTGCTGCAGTGAATCACTGGCTTCATCAGTGTAGGTCACAAGACTACTGATGCCAGCGATTGACTGCAGCAGTATTAGGGACGTCACTGGTGCAGGCAAAACAATGGGGGCAACTTATTAAAGCAGCTCCTGTGCCATATTGTGGCGTACAAAAGCCGCAAATTATGGTGCATACCATATTTGCTCCAAAATGTGCAACTTTTTCAGCTTTGGCCTTCACTGGAGGGGCAGGGCTTTTCTTCACTAGCTGGATGTACTATAACTTGCGCCAGAAACTGATGTAAGTTATAGCTTGACTTTCTGGCGCATCTTATTCCAGTTCAAAGGGGGATCAAAACTGGTGTATGGGAATGCCAGTCTTTTTAAATGTCCCCAATGTGTCACTGTACCCCACAGTTCGATGCTGATCCTGATGCTGTCATTGTTAATTCCTGAAGACCCCTTTAACATAATCTTGTATCCTCTCCTGGTTTTGGCTCATAAAACTGCATTATAAAGACAGAGAGCCCTGTTGTGCCAGAAAATCCATTCAATATATAGAGCAAAAAGTCTATGTAATAAACTGCTTCAGCAAAACACATGCTCCTGCATGGAAAGTCTTAGTGTTGTGTTTTACTGTGTCCTCCTAATATCTACACAAATTGTGATAATTTTCCATTTGTAATTTAGGCCTCTCTGCACCTTCATGTGCCTTCAGTGCAATCAGATGAGTTGCTGCACAGCAAACACTCGCACCCACTGGATTCCAATCAGACTTCAGATGTCCTCAGGTACGGAGCTGGATCTGTGCATTGGTGCACCCTGCGTTTACCTTTATTAACCCTTTCAGTACCTGAGGTTTTTTGGTTTTGCGTTTTCATTTTTCTTCCCTATTTTCTGTGAGCAATAACTTTTTTATATTTTTGTTCACATAGCTGTATGGGGGTTTATTTTTTGCGGGACAAGTTGTACTTTCCAACGCCACCATTTAATATTGCATATGGTGTAGTGGGAAGCGGGGGAAAAAAAATCCAAATCAGGTGAAATTCCAAAAAAAACGCAATTCCGCTACAGTTTTACGGGTTTTTTATTTACGGCGTTAGACGTTCATTAAAACTGTCATTCTACTGGTCAGTACGAATCCGGCGGTACCTAATATGTATAGTTTTTCTTGTGTTTTGATAGTGATAAAATAATTATAAAGTTGGAAATTTTTTTTTTATTTAATTTTTTTTTGTCGTCATATCTTGACCCCTATAACTTTTTGGTATTTATGTGTACGGAGCTGTATGGGGGCTCATTTTTTGCGGCGATCTGAACTTTTTATTGATGGCCTTCTGGGGTGTGTATGACTTTTTGATCGCTTTTTATTTATTTTTTTTTTAGAAAAAAAAGCGAATCGGCCATTTTTACGTTTTTTTTTGCTGTCACGCAATTCGCCGTATTGGAAATTTTTTAAAAATATTTTAAAATTCTGGGCATTTTCGGTCGCGGTGATACCAATGATGTCTATATTTATTGTTAATTAGGTATTTATTTTTTAATTATACAGAAAGGGGGGTGATTTAAACTTTTTTTTTTTTTTATATATATTAAAAAAATATATTAAATTTTTTTGTGATTATTTTAAGGCTCACATATGAGCAAATAGATCCTGTTTTTTATTTTTGAGCAATCAGGGATTTTAAATCCTGCATTTAATATCCCTTTTGCTCATTTCTTAGCCTGGCCTGCCATCTAGTGGCCAAACTAAGAATTGCACATTGAAAGCTGTAAACCTCATCAGTGAGGTTTACAGCATTCAAACCCACCGCAGGTGCCCTGACTGGCCAAAGGGGGGCGTGCGTGGGCCATCTAATAGCTTTTGTTACCGATCGGGTACATCGGTAAGTAGGGGCAAGTCTCTGCTGTTTGAAACAGCAGAGACTTGCCAGCCATGACGCCCGCCGCACGTGCGAGCGGGCGCCATGTTCCTGCATCACCCCAGCGCCGTACATGTACGGTGCTGGGAGTGTAAGGGTTAAAGTAATATCTACTGTTGTGGCTTCCATTTATACTGGAAGCCATGGCTCTGCTGGGATACCACCAGTGCCTGACAGACCACACACTTTTAATGGGTTCCATTAGGTGTTGTCATGTATTTGTCATTTTAACGGGAAGAATAGTGCTGTATGTTCTTTCCGTCATATCTGCTGAGGCTGCAAATGCTGGCTCCGAAATTGATCCTCTGAGCCTCTGTGAGTAGAGTCTAATGGAGTATCAGTTGATATTAAGCTGATGTATGAAATTCATAGTCAGGCAAGAGACATTAAAGGGAACTTTTCATTATTAAAATGTGAAGTAATTTGCAGGTAGCATGTTATAAAGCAGGCTAAGCTGAGCAGACTTAATTTATAGCTTTGTGGGAAAAAGAGTATAACTTGTATTTCAATTAAAGAGGACTGGTTACCACAAAACGCAGTAGGTGCTGAGCAGATTGATTTATAGTTTTATAGGAAAATACTCAGTAAAATGTAATTTCTACATTTAAATCTTTTTCTGATCTCAGTTGTACACAAGAAGTCTTATCAGTGATTAATGGCATTCTCTGTGTGTATACATAGCGGTCAGTCACTGATAGTTGTACACAGGGAGGTGTTATCAGTGATTGATAACATTCTCTGTGTAAGGCTAGTTTCACACCTGCGGCATTGGACTCCGGCAGGCTGTTCCGGCGGGTGAACAGCCCACCGGATCCGTGCTGCCGCAGGTGAACCTGTGGGGCTGAACTGCGCTTCGGCCCCATTCACTGTAATGGGGCAGGCCACGGATTCGTCTGCAGCACGGCAAACCCTGCCGAGAGGCGGCCGGAATAAAAGTACAGCATGTTTTTTCACCCGCCGGAACAGCCTGCCGGAGTCCGATGCCGCAGGTGTGAAAGTACCCCAAGTGTGTATATATAGATAGCTGTCAGTCACTGATAGTTGTACATGGGGGAGGTGTTATCAGTGATTGATAGCATTCCCTGTGTTTATACATAGATAACTGTCACTATCGTAAGAATTCCCCCTTGTACACTGTGAATTCAGAGGTGAGAGATGTTTAAATTACACTTTTTACTGGATCTTCTCCCTTAATACTATATACAATCTGCTCAGCTCCTCCTGCTCTAAAACCTGCCGCCTACAGATTGCACTGCATTTTGTGGTGACAGGTTCTCACTAAGTTCCTGCGTATTTTTATTTTAATAGAATCTTTTTTTTATTAAGTTTCAAAGAGTACCAAGTTCCTGCTTATTCTGGGATTTAAAGTCATGGAGGCAGTCCAGTCAGTGATTGCGCAGTAATAGAGAAGAGGCTGTCAATCACTGATAGAACCGCCTCCTTGACTTCAAGGCCCAGAATGAGCATAGATATAAATGAATGAAATACAATTTTCACTGACTTTCCTATAAAACCATATACCAATCCGTTCAGCTCTTCCTGTTATACAACATGCTGCCTTCAACTCAGACATCATGTTCAACGTTGAAAGTGAACTTTGAGAGTCTGTTCACATCTGTTTATTTCTTTGTTTGGTGTATGTGCCAGCAAAGTTCCTGGTGTACGTGTAAAAATTAAAAAAAGATGTCCTTTTGGCATATGCCAGGCCAGTATGTTGCCATGTCTTTTTTATTATTTATAGCAGTGTAGTCTATTGAAAATGAATATATAAAGAGGCGTGCAAATAGTTTCACACTAATGCACACAATGTTGACACTTTCTTTTTCCTCTCTTCCCCTAGGTTTGTTTTGGAACAGTACAATGCCCTCTCCTGGCTAACCTGTGATCCTGCAACTCAAGACAGGCGTTCATGTCTGCCGGTTCATTTTGTGGTGCTGAACCAGTTGTATAACTTTATCATGAATTTGCTGTGATATTTATCAGGAAAGCTGTAAGGAGCGAGAAGATTTTAATTGCATTGCAGGACTTGGAAATTTGTGTTTCATTTTCTGAAGCCACTCGTCGGCGACCTTTCCACCTTGCTGTGTTTTACTAGAATGGACACTTTGGATTTTTGCTTTGAAGCCAGTCTCATTGAACACTGCTCATCATCTCCAGTCTCAGTATTTGCTCGAAGATCTTCTCCACATGCTGGCATCAAGGGATTGGAGAAAGACTAGGGCATCCCCGAACTAACAATGAGGCGTTTCAGCTTTGAGTTTCTAAACATCGTAAAGATGTTGTGTGGATTCTAAAACCTAATATCAATATACAGAAAATGCCTGCATTATTTATTGTAAGTTTTTAAATGTGTAAATTGTCTTATATTTCTTAACCTCTTTTATAAAGAAAACAACTTTTTTCCTAGAAGGTTTATACCGCCTTCTTGCTTTAAAGCAATTGGTTTGAACTCTATGTACTCGTCTTAATTAAAAGTTGCAGTAGGTTGCTTTTAGAGTATTATTTTTTGTAAGTGGGTGGGAGGCATTAAAAATTTGTATTGTTTGATGTACAGTTGAAAGGGGGGGGGGGTAAAAGGGTAATGTCCATACCATTGTGTGTGGGGGATTTACAGCTAAGCTGTAGCAACAGAGTACATGTACAGAAATGATCTACACTGTGTTTATGAATTAGTAAAAAAAAAGGTACCGGGTCTTAAAATATTTTTTTTTTTTTTTTTAATAATTGCACCTAAGCAATCCTAATGGCAATATATCATTGACTATTGTAGGTGGATTAACAAGTGCTCAGTTTCTTTTCTTTTTTTTTTTTTACTGCTTTTGTTAGATTTGTTGCTACAAAGAGCATTACTTTATATTTATAAGAGCTTCTTTATCCCCCTCCCCCAAATTATAGCGTTTTTTTTTTTCCCCCATTTGTGATGGCTGGTTAACATTGAATGCAAATGGGTAAAACTGATGACCGTGTCATTAAACCTGTTAAACCTAGCAGTCATCATGGGGTTCTACATGTGGTGTTATGGTGCAGTGTATATAGACTCTCACACTGGTTGGTTGATAAGATTTCTAATTTTCTTTTCTCAGATCTTGATCGTTTGAAATGTGTATTATCTTGAAAACTTCTATTCACACAGTACCTGGAAAGAATTGAATTGTATTCAGAGAAACCTCACTTTTTTAAGTTTGTAAATACAGAGTATTTACCGTTAAAGCTCATATAGTTACATGGAGGAATCCAGTATGCATTTTGCGTATGTGTGTGTATATATATACATAGATATATATATATATATATATAAATATAAATAAATATTTAAGAAGAGATGAATTTTGTTTAACACTTGGTGACAAAAGCTTTCAGACATTCTTTCAAAACCGTGCAATCAAAAAGTATTTTACTTCAGAAATCTCTATATTTTTATTTTTGTTGGTTTCCTAAAGGTAATTTGAATGCCTCAGGAAATAAGTTGGCATTTCTCTTACTTGGTTAAGATTTCTGTGGGATAAAGATGTTTTCTGATGTGTTGGAAATTTTCAATCTGTAATTAAATCAGTCATATTTTTATTCATTCTGTATGTTATGTTTGCTGTTATTTACCGTCTTGCTTGCAATGAATCAGACAACATGAGTTATGAGGGGCATATATGTGTGTGACTTTATAGTACAGTTCCAACAATCTGGCATCATTGTTGCACATCTTCCCGAAGGATCTCTACTAGGGTTGGGCGATATACCGGTGATAACGATATACCGCGGTAATAAGAAAAGGCGATATCACAGTTTCTCACAGTTGAATACTACTTGTAGGCACTGTAACAAAATGAGCTGTAATCTGCAGAAAGTATTCATATCTGGTGCAGCATAGCTGCAGGGGTAATGAAAATAAGAGCATCTTAGAATCTGTCATGTAATAAATTGGGTCCTCCAGAGCAAGAGATGCTATTTGTAGCCAGTCTCCATGCCAGCAGATGTCCTGAATAAGGGATTTCTCTATTAAGGGTCCATTCACACATTCGCATGTGTTTTGCGGTTCTGCAAACCAGCCATGTGCAGGCACTATAGAAATGCCTTATCTTGTCTGAAGCTTTTTTTGCGGGAAAATGAATGGGTCTGCACCCATTCCGCAAAATTTCAGAACCACTTATACGGATGTGTGAATGGACCCTTACTCTAATATAATAAGGTTTATGAACTGGGTTTTCTAAACCTGACAACTGCTGTAAAGTCCCCTAGTGCATTGAGATGTGACCACTCCATCTGAACATTGTCCATCAAAAGATGTGTTTTGTGCATAGAAGAGGTTCATATGAAAGCTTATAACTCATCTGTGTCATTGTGGGACAAAGGCCACTAGGAGACTGACACTAAAGTAAAACACGGAATTCCTCACACCAACTATTTTATTTCTACAGGGACTAAGCTAAAACAAATTTAGCTTAGTGTCTGAATTATAGGAATACAGGTGGCAATAACTTCCTGTCACCACTGACAAAAAAAGGAGACCAGCAGGCCCAAGAATCTGCTGCTTGTTCCCTACCTCTGGAAGGCAAGGAAGGACGACAGATCACAAAGTCTTCTATCACCCGCCAGCATTCATTTCACCTTACCTGCAAGTCCCTCTATACCAACATAGCTTCCCTTCCCAAGGGGGTCAGCACATTGAAGAAGGTGTCTTGGCTGTATCTGGGCCCAAGACTTTGGAGGAGGAAGTATATTAGTCCACTCTTTTCTCCTAGGTCTTTCACTTTACAATCACAGCACTGACCAGAGGTTGCTAGGGCCTTAAAAGATCAGGGTCACAAGTAAAAAACGTTTCCCACTGACTCACCTTCTCCTCCCCCAGTATAATATCTCTAAGACAAATTTTATAACATGGCAGGCTTTAAAGGAAGGGTCACCCAACATATTTTTTTTTCTGTCAGTTAAAACCAGATAGTAACACACATCCTTTTTTCTTATCTATCTCTTTATTTTCTGATTTGCAGATTTTTTTTTTTCCTATTTTCTGAACATTATTATGGGGGCAGCCATCTTGCCTGAGATGCACAGCTTTTAAAAAAAAATAAAGAAAATTGCTTTACGGCAGCCACATGGGCCATAGACACAGTGGTCAGGAGGGGACCTCATTGACTTCTATGGGAGAGTTTTCTAGGCATGCTCTGTGACCTGTGCAGAGGTCATTGTACAAGGAAAGGATAGATAATCTGACAATCACCTATTGTGAATGGTGGATCCTGTTTTAGCTGTCCTTCTAATCCTACCTGTAATGATGTCACCCCCTGTGTATAGATAAGCAGGTAACTGTAGTAAAGTGATTTGTACAGACCAAGAAGTGGTGACTATTATTAGGCTTAGTGGCCAGTGTGAAAACTGCCCATGATCGGCCTGGGAAACACTGCCCGTTTGTCAGCTGCATCTCCTGGACCAAGAGCGGCTCCCCTGACCCAAACTGACTATCATTGATTTATGATATCTAATATCTGTGGGCAGATCTATTATTCTGCACTCACATGATAGGAGTACAATACACCCGCAATCACGTGAGTACAGTACCCACAATCACATATGAACTGACTGGATCATAAATCACTGATACAGTCAGTATGGGTCAGGAGACCCTCAGTCAACACATGGACCATGTTTCCTGGGCCAATCACAAACGTGTGAATCAGTCCTATTAGGATTAGAATTATGAAACTGTCAAACCTTTCAACAGCTTTCTAGTACTCTGACATCTTAATGTGGATATTACCAATACCTGTTTTCCCCCGCTAAGTAAAAGTGCATGACTGTATCCAATATGTCCAACTGGTCCCCACCAGACGTTAGGCAGAGAATGAACTTTCGGGAAACTAGCAAATTTTAGATGCCACTGATCTCAGAGATGGAGGCTAGGTCTACACGGTGTGCAATGTATTCCAGTGGTGTCACCATTCCACATCCTGTGACTGCAACGCGACAGTTGCAAAAAAATTCATCCAAGTTGGATTTTTTGGTGACTGGTTGCAGTAGCAGTGTTTTGCATTAAAACCTAATTGAAATACATGACACGTCGCACAACACATGTGGCCGTGTTAATATGGCAGATTTCCCATGTGAATTTTGGTATGTTATCTGCACTTAACACTCTCAGTATGCCTCCTATTCACTTCACACAGCGGCAGCACGGATCCAGCAGGCTGTTCACCCGCCGGACACCCCTGCCGCTAGTGCAAGTCTGTGGCCGGAACTACGCTCCGTCCCCGTTCACTATAATGGGGGCGGGCCAGAGTTCCGCCCTCAGCACGGCAAACATGCCGAGAGGTGGCTGGACTCAAATTACAACATGTTACTTTTAACAAATAAATTTCTATATACTAGAAATAAGATGTCGTACTTTTAGTCCAGCCGCCTCTCGGCATATTTGCTGTGCTGCGGCCGGACTAAAGTGAATGGGGACGAAGCGTAGTTCTGGACGCATACTTGCACTAGCGGCAGCACGGATCCAGCAGGCTGTTCACCTGCCGGATACCCCTGCCGCTAATGTGAAAGTAGCCTAATATGGGTTGAAATAAATGAGACCTAAACTCTGTGTATAAATAATATTGAAAACTGGCTAACACCAACAAGCAATCACAAAATAAAAGTGAATTTTTTTCAGTGTCACCTTTTTGATTCTACTGCATAACTTTTGATGGGGAAGTGATGCAAGTACAAATTGCGTAATAAATAATCTTCCACAGCACTTTACCATTCACGGAATATATGTACAAACTAAAACACTATTCAAATGTTAGGAATGAGGGCCCTGCCTCGCAAGCGCTTACAATCTATGAGAAAATGGGGCTGAAGCAAAAGGTAATAATTGCTTAAAGTAAACATAAGGAGTTAGCCTAGCACTATAGCATGTGAAAGAGAAATCCCATTTGTATGACCCTGGCGGCTTCTTCAGGAGTAATATGTAATGTTTAGTTTATATCTACATAGTGCAGCTGAACTACAAGTATGTTACAAAACATGGCAAAAGTAAGCTTATTATCTGTACCTATTTCATTGTAATCATGTATATCCAGCCAGTCCAATTGTGCCCGGAGCTATCTATCCACATGTAATCCGCACATCTGAAAGATATCACCATCAAGTGCCATGCATGGAGCGCTAGTGGTACTACTAAAGGCACCGGCATCTATGTTTTCAGTGCTTACAGTATCTGTTTATTGGGCACGCGCTATAATACAAGGACAGAACATACAGCCAGTGTGCACATGCGCCAATAACTCAACATGGAAAGACTATTACAGCACAGAAAGACCAAAACTTCAAAATACATAAAACATTATATACAATAAGGGTACATTAAACACTTCTAGAGGATAGCAATCAATCATACCAAAAAGGACAAATAGTTGTTTCAAGTGGAATAATGATCAGTAGGGTTCAATGATTGATGACTTTTACAGTATCATTGATGGCAGTTATGTCATCATCCCTCTTATTTGCGTTTTACTTTTTCATGAAACACATTTTTTCTTATTTTCTCTCAATTCCCCTATTCTTTCTCCATTCAGTTTTTTTCTTATATATACCTGTATATTGTTTCCCATTTCTGATATTTTGGGCTTTTTTAAAAATTTTCCTCCCACCACATTATTTCGACTGTCCGTGCGCTCTTGCGCTGACACTTAAAAGTTTTGCCACTTTAGCAAATAGCATTTATCATGTAGGTAACGCACTTACTAATGTATGTTATTATTCATATTGACCTCAGAACATATGCAGCTTGCTTGTTACAGATTAGCTGGACCCACCACTGGGAAATTCGTGCGTCTGCCATACAGAAAGTTAAAGGGGTTGTCTCACTTCAGCAAGTGGCATGTATCATGTAGAGAAAGTTTATACAAGGCACGTACTAATATATTAGTATTATCCATATTGCTTCCTTTGCTGGCTGGATTCATTTCTTCATCACATTATACATTGCTCGTTTCCATGGTTACAGACCACCCTGCAATCCATCAGGGTGGCTGTGCTTGCACACTATAAAAAAAAACCCCACCAAGCTATGTTCACTCCCAGGGTCCCGGTCACCGGAAAGACCGGCATTTTTTCCTATAGTGTGCAATCACGAGCACCACTAATGGATTGCAGGGTGGTTGTAACCATGGAAGCGAGCAGTGTATAATGTGATGAAAAAATGAATCCAGCCAGTAAAGGAAGCAATATGGATAATACTAATATATTAGTAAGTGCCTTGTATAAGCTTTCTCTACATGATACATGCCACTTGCTGAAGTGAGACAACCCCTTTAACTTTCTGTATGGCAGACGCACAAGTTTCCCAGTGGTGGGTCCAGCTAATCTGTAACAAGCAAGCTGCATACGTTCTGAGGTCTGGAACATCGGGAGCGTAGCCAGAAGTGACATGTTTCGTAACTTCCAGTTTTGAGGTTTCTCGTGTTTGGACTAAGTGGTTTATCACTTCCGCACACTTTCGACTTGGTGTACTAGGGATGTTTCACTGATAACACTTCTGGGATGGAATTTTTTTTCCATATATTGGTTAACCTATATATGGAGCTCTTGTTGGGCTAGTCTGCCTCTCTGGAGCTTCTTTGCCATACTCTGCATTCTGAGTGCATTTTGTCTCTTTGATATCTTTTGCAGTGCTGTTCTTTTTGAACCACTAGAAGTTGATTTCTTTCACTGAAGATTACTTTTCTTTTAGCCATAACTTCAGCTAACAGAAATGGAGAACTCGAGGCTTTTTGTTCTCTTGAACCCTACATCATGTTTATTCCTGACAGCGTTCTTTTGAGATTCCTGCCATCTTTTCTACCTAAGGTGGTTTCCTTTTGTAACCCGAATCAAGTAATCTCTCTTCCAGGTCTCTCCCCTGGAGAGAGTGAAGACTTCAGCCTTCAACTATTAGATGTGCCCAGGGCTCTAAAAATGCCCAGAACCTCTAATTTTCATAAAGTGAGAAATCTACTTATTCTATTCTATGGGAAAAACAAAGTTTAAAGCATCTAAACCTGTTCTTGGGAGATGGAAATCACTGACCAAAACACTAAAGTGTGAACTAGGATTAACTTGCAAGAATTGTGCCACTTATCTTGCACCTGACAGATTATACACCATCTTCCACTCTCTCAATAAATGTGGTATCTTTGGGTTGTTCTTGCACCAGAAAATGAAATCTATGTCCACTATAAACTGGTGTTCCTTACACTTGACACCACTTTTCTGGGGTAAATGATGATAAATTTGTCCGGCAGTCCGGTGGCCCAGTCCTTCTGCTGAGCTGTGCCGTTTTTTTTTCCAATAGTGCTTTGTCCTGGTGCAGTACCATGTAGGGCAATCTGCAAGAAAGTCTCCAGCTCTGAGACATTCACTATGGCAGAAAACCAACTTGGAAAACAGCCATGGGTCCATTCACACGGCCGTATCAGTTTTGCGGACTGCAATTTTCAGATCCACAAAACACGGATACAGTATCAGTTTTGTGGCCCTGTGCATCCTGTATTATGCAGTCCCGCAAATTTGAGCCTATAGTAAAAATGTCTATTCTTGTCTGCAAAATTCTACCTTTTTTTTTGCAGCACCATGTAACTGACATACAGATGCGGACATCATTTGCAGCCCCATTTGCAGATGTGGACCAAAAATATGGTTGTGTAAATGGACCCTAAAGCTGATCGTGCCCAAAGGGGGAAGTTTTCAGAGCCAGAGTGATTGACTTGGTCCAAGGGCGCCAAAGGCTGCCAATATAACTGTGCTGTATGTGCCATACCCTGCAAAAAAGTGCGGGATGGACAGCTCCGAGATTTGACTCATAAGAGAACTTAGACCTAGATGAAGACCCGTCAAGAGGAAAGAGAGCATGTGGGCCAAAGAAAAATGCATAGGGTAAAAGTGTTTTTTTTATGGGCCGTGGGTGTGGACCAGTTGTGCCAACTAGCTGGTTTGGGGCATTAGGGCATTGTCCTGGCAGTCCCCTGGTATTCACCCTTGAACTCCTACACAAGGATCTGGATTTTGCTGCAGGGAACAAACCAAGGCCACTATCTCCTGGAGTAGTCCCAGTGTAGTTGGCAGCTGACCCATGGGGATCAGGGGCACATGAGCAAGGCACTGAGAGGTCAAACAATATTCAAAGTCAGGAGACAGGCCAAAGTTGTGGGAGGCAGTGAACTAGTGTATTAGAGAGACAGGTCGAAGTCAGGGGAGGCAGCAGTAAGGCAATCCTAGAACATGCTAATGTCAGAGCAGGTGGCCAGGAGTCAGAGTTGGTTGTCAGGCTGGAGTTACACGAGTGGTTAAACAAAGAATCACACCTTTGCTGTTAACTAGCGACTAGTTAACGTAAAGCTCAGACACGCTTCCACTGGGGAGGGCACCTTATATACACGGGGACACCCAGCTACTGGCTGTGGAAGGAATTGAACGTATGCACAATATACAGAAGAGGCTTGGAGGCCTGAGATCTGTGTTTTGCGGATACGTGATTTGCATATAATAGCCGTGTGCATGATGCCTTAAAGGGGTTATCCAAGTAATTTTTTTGTTCTTTGTATGTTTGTAACTAGTCAAATATAACAGCTTTTCCATGCACTTTGTGTTTCTAAGGCTCTGGTTTCTCAGATTTCACTCAGGGTCACATGACCTGTGATGTCAGCTTCTCTCAAAGGGCCAGAAAAGAACCAGGGAAATGAGGAAATATAGCTGTTTTTTGCCTACAACTTGCTTAACTTATTTATATACTACTGCCCATCAGATTTACAGTGCTATTTATATATGTTTTTTCATAACTTGGACAACCCATTTAATGACAGAGGGTATTTGTTCTTTATGGTAATTTTATTTAGTCCATTATAATCAGACGCTTGGAGTGATCTGCCCTTCTTCTTGACAAAAAAGAATCCGGCTCATGCTGGCAAAAAATTCCAGACGATGGCCGTGTCAAAATTAGGGATAGCAGGTAGACATGGCCATGTGGTGGAGTGGTCCCTGACACACCAGGACGATAGAACAGTCATAGGGACAATGTGACAGCCCAGTCTTCACCTCCTTCCTATCGAAGACAAAAAGGCATAGGCAGGAGGTAGCCCCAGAATATTCTGGGGAACTTGGGGAGCACGAGCAGGCAGTACAGTAACCAGACATATGTGACAGGAAGCAACGTAATGCAGAATCAGTGGACAGGAAAATGCAAAGAAAGCTATGGAAGTACCAGCAGCAGAGAACTGGTAGACACATGTAGAATATAAGATGATATCTTGTCTGTGTGGAGTATTCTGCTTCCATGGGTATGGTGACATACTGTATAGATTTCAGGAACGCCATTTCAATGATGTCACCACCAAGGACTTCTCCAAGCGCACAGTGAGTATAAAGTATTGAGTCAACAAGGCCTGATGCCCAGAAGGCTTGCACAGTAAACCGGGTATTATTGCAAGACAGAGCCACAAGAAGAGCCTACTGCGGAGAGAGCCTTTCTTCGTCCAGTCTCATCTCTCGAATTAACCCTAAGTGTTGGAGTTTCCTGCCTTGGGGTACAGGTACTTAAGTAGTGTCCTATGGCATATATAAGTCTCCTCTGCATCTATGCTGACACTCCTCCTCAGTAAATTGATCCAACGGCATAGGCTCTGAGGCTGCAGGTGCAAGAGTCAGACGCAAAGGTCTCTGAAAATTTAGTGCCAGCCGAGGTACTCTCCTCTTACGCGTGACCTCCTTGAGAAGTTTTCTGAAAGGCAGATAAATGCAGGTTACCCGGGTAATCGGGTCTTCTAATGTGGATGGTACGCCACGACCTGCCAACTTGTCCTTTATGCCGGTTTCTCAACTCCATTACTCATGACCTCCAGCATGTCATGTTTTCAGGATTTCCTTAGTATGGAGCAGGTGATATAATTATTGTCCGTGCACCAGAACTTACCACAGGTATTCATTCTATGGGATAGTCTCAAATCATAACCGGCAAGTGATTCTTAAGGACTGGAGATGAGTAACACTGCTTTATGCGACCTGAGACTCCCTCCCAGAAAGCTGCCACCAATCCCATGACAGTTCAGTGGCCAAGTTAAAAAACTGAAAACTGGTGTAGAAGAAGATAAATGTGGTAAGCGCTGTTGAAGGACTTGCGAACACACAGTTTACAAATTTTTCATGCCAGAAAATTATGATGAATGTGGGCCTTCAAGTCCAAGACTGGCTGAACTGAGTCTTCTTTCTTTTGGACCGTGAAGAGGCTGGAATAAATCCTCCTTAAAGGGGTTTTCCGAGTTATATATCCTCAGGATAGGTCATCAATATCAGATCGGCGAGGGTCCGCCACCCGCCACCCCAGCCCATCAGCTGTTTGAAGAGGAGGCACGCGCTGTACCAGCGCTGCCTACTCTTCATTGTTTACATGCTGGCCGTAACGGGGTAGTGGTGAGTAGTTGTAATTACACCTAACCACCCCATTCATTTCTATGGGAAGAATCGCTTCCATACAAGTCTATGGAAGCGATTCTTCCCATAGAAATGAATGGGGTGGTTAGGTGTAATTACACCTACTCACCACTACCCCCGTTACGGCCAGCATGTAAACAATGAAGAGGAGGCAGCGCTGGTACGGCACGTGCCTCCTCTTCAAACAGCTGATCGGTGGGGGTGCCGGGTGTGGGACCCCCGCCGATCTGATATTGATGACCTATCCTGAGGATAGGTCATCAAGATATATAACTCGGAAAACCCCTTTAAATGCTTGTGATGAGGGACTCTGTTACAGGAAATACTGAATTTCTCTGAAGAAAGTGGAAGGCTTTAAAAGGGTTCTCAGGGGAACTGAGCGGAAAAACTATTTGGCAATATGGAAGAAAATTTGATTTAGTAGCTTGCAGAGATAAACTCGCAAACCCAGGCTTCTCCCCACCCAAGGTTCATGCAGGGGCGGCAGGCTTGGGGGCAGGGGCACCAGCCAGATGTGGCTTGAAGGATGACCTCTTCCTTTGGTCCTGAAAACACTGCTTATAGTCGGATCTGGAAGTTTGGAAATGGCAAATGGAACGAAACTAACCCCATCCCCTCCTTTACACATGCAGTATGAGCAATTGGACCTGTTTTGAGGAAGATGCCAACACCTTCCACTGTGGCATCCAAGATAATATCGTCCAGGCACTTACCAAACAAGCCAGAACAAGCAAGAACCTGCAAAAGGTGGAGCCATCAGCGATTTCCTAGATGTGGAATCTGACACATTTAAGTCATAGTGTTCTGAAATAGTTATGGAGAGAGACAAAAAACATGCTAAAAGTCTGGCTTCACTAATGTGTAATCACGGCATCTAAAGAGTGAAAAACCAGGAAGCGCGCGCTTCTAGGTTAATACTGGCATCCCCGTGAGCCGATTGGGGATGCCAGTGTGATGGAAATGGTCTGAACTGTGGTAACCTTTGGTCAGGTTGTGTGTGCCTGACAGTTACCTTAAAGGGGTTCTACAGTTGTTTAAAACTGATGATCTATCCTCTGGATAGATCATCAGCATCTGATCGGCGGGGGTCCGACACTCTGACACTCATGTGAACAGAGCTTAGCCCCGCCCAGGCCAGTGATACTAGTCGTGACATCACTGGCCTGCGGTAAACACAGAGAAGGCCGCGGCGCTGCTGCAGTGCCGCTGCCTTCTCAAACAGCTGATCGGCGAGGGTCCCGGGTGTCGGCCTCCCCGCCGATCAGATGCTCAGTTTTAAACAACTGCAGAACCCCTTTAAGACCAGATCTTTCTTATTTTCATATGATGCGCTGCTAAAGAATGCTATCTTTGAGATAAGATGTTGCACACACTTTTTAACTACTAAGATGCTGTTAGTATGGTCAGAAAGTATTGTCTTATATGAATAACTAATCGAATTACTAGTTTCGATTTCCTCCCCCTTGGCAGTGTGCCTGATTTGTCCTGCTAAGACTGTATGTTTTGATAATAAAGTTGGGAAAGAGTCTGTGTCCTGTGTGTGATTCTCCTCCGAGCTCGTATATTCTTTTATCTAATCAGGAGCCGTGCTGGGAAGGCAGAAGAGCGTAAACTGCGCTCACACTGGCAATTCATTTTAATAGGCTGGGTGTCTCTGAAGATTCCTATGTTGGCCAGTAGGTGTCAGGCCAACATAAGAAATCAGCAATTAACATATTACTATACTGCTTTGTACAGTATGGTAATATTAAATAAAAAAGTAGTTAACATGGTAGCTTCCTAAAGAGGCTAAAAAAAAAAAATTAAACAAAACTAGAAAAAAAAGTAAAATAATATAAAAAAATATAAAAATTTTAATCACCCCCCTTTTCTTAGAATAAAAAATAAATCCATAAATAATATAAATATATAAACATCATGGCCATCACTGCGTCTGAAAACGCCCATACTATTAAAATATTTTTCCAATACGGCAAATGGCGTAAAGGAAGAAAGTATCAAAATGGCTGATTCGCCATTCTTTCATTGCTTCTCTTACCTAAAAAATATTTCATAAACTGTGATCAAAAAGTCACACACACTCCAAAATGGTATCAATAAAAACTACAGATTGTTATGGGGGTCAGAATATGCTGATGTAAATACAATTTTTTGTAAAGCTTTATTTTTACAGTACTTAGAAATATAAAACCTATACATATGTGGTATCCTTGTAATTGTACTGACCCAGAGAATAAAGGGCACAGGTCAGTTTTGGCACAAAGGGAATGCGATAGGGAAAAAACCCATAAAATGGTGGAGGAATTGGGTTTTTTTTTCCCAATTCCACCCCATGTCTTTCCTATGCTCCAGGAAGACAGGGAAGAAAAAAATGAAACCGCAAAAACCTCTGGTATCCTAAGGGTTAAAGGCATCTCGCAACCAACAATCCCATATTCCCTTAGAATCCATCATACTATTACTACTACTCCTCTCATGTACAAAATACAGTGTTCAACTACTACCAGGTAAAAAGGACGGAGCTCACACACATTCCGGACTCCATAAACAACAAAGAACGGCAAGCCAGTGCCTCCAGCCAATCACAGATCTGCTTTTAGGGGTTGAGAAGCCTCCTGCTATTGGTAACTGTCCTTCTAGTTTCTAGTTGGTTGTAAGGAATGGTAGGCGTGGCCTGGCGCTTCGGGGAAGTGCACTGCTGCGGCAGCTACCTACATCCGGTCCCTCGGACCACATTCATCCCATGTTCTCAGGTTCCGGGCTCTATCACATCGCAATAATATAATATTGATTGTGGTGGTCACAATAATGTAACACAGGTCCTACATGATGTGTGTACCGCAGCCATAGGACGTCTACACTGCCCTCTACTGTAGTCTACGAGAACTAAGTGTCACATTACCGGGGGGAAGCGGGCCGACCATACACCGGCCTCTCTGCGGGACGCATCAGGTACCTATGTGCAGTGTTTACAAATGACGGTAGTGCATGGATGGGTACAATAAGGTAGAATGTTTCATTCTGTGTTTTTACTTTTTTTTTTTTCATTAAAATGACTGTAAACTAGAAAAATGTAGGACATATTCCATAAGGCAGTACTGTAAATGTCACCAGTGGAGCTTACAATCTAACACATTTTTTCTGCAAGCCACATTTTCATTGCCTGTTTCTATGATTTTACTTCACCTGGTCGCCCATTGCTATTATGTATCTATCCCATATGAAATGTTTGTTGGATTTGCTAGTGACTAGCTTATGTCACTTCTGATCTCTTTTATATTGCTGTACTGGCTACTGATTGCCCCAGGTCCTGCCGCTGAAACCCTCCACTGTTTGTATGAACATGGTTTGTCCTGCTGGGACAACCACTTTAAATGTGCCAAGTCCAACCATAACTGTCAGTGCAAATCATTTCATCATCATATTTATATCTCATGAACGTTTCTTCTTCATGTACTATTGATTGCAAGTCCAGTGCTACATAATATCTGTCTGTTAGCGTGCATGATATTTCTATGTGGGACTGGTAGCTTAATTGGAGATCAGCTGAAAAAAAATATCAATGTCACTTATACTGCGTTACACTAATATGGACAACCTCATTGGCTAACCGTCTGACATAACCACCGACATGGCAACAAGGGCAGGATCTACTGATGAAGACTTTGGCAGCACTATTGTTGGAGTGCTTGTAGAAATTCATGCAATCTATGCAGCTCCAGAATATAGTATAATGCATTCTAATATAACTGTGACAACCATCTCACCGTAACCTCTCACTTCCTGTGTGTGTAATGAAGAGTTAGAACTCCACAGCTTACAATATATGAAATCCAGCACCAAGTCATAAAAAGATCTCATGCACACGACCTTATGCGTTTTGCGGTTTGCAAAACACGGATGATGTCTATGTTGCGCCTTTTTTTTTTTTTTGCAGACCCATTGACTTTAATGGGTCCGTGGTCTGCATTTTGTGGCCAAGAATAGGACATACTGATGCAGACAGCATACGGATGACATCCCTGTGTGGTCTGTTTATTGGTGGACCCATAGAAAGGAATGGGTCTGTTTGTAATGCGCAAAAAATGTAGATTGGACAAAGAGCAGTACAAAGCAGTAAAAGGAATAAGGGCTAGTGTAGCCTGAAATGCAAAAGCCATTTTTACTGCTTTGTACTCTTCTATGAATAAAGAATCGTTTTTTTTTACTTGGTGCAGTGCTGGATTTTGTATATTGTATGCTATGGTCCATCCATTGTTTCCTATCTAGAAGTAATATTTTAGTGCTTCTATGGAAAACCCTGTCTCTAATATCGACCCTCAGAGGGATATATTCAAATCCTGAACACCCAGCTTAAATGGTGGAGTTTTAAGGGATCTCCAGATTAGTGGGGGACTTGATAGGGTTCTCAGTCATTTACATTGAGAGGGTCTCTTCTTTATCCCAATTAATCTAGAGACTGTCCCTGACAGTGACAAGTGACACAAAACCTTTCACATTTCATTTTACTGATTTTGCCTATTTACACTTAACCAGTGTGACCTGTTTCATTTCTAGGCTATCTGTGTAGTGAAAAGCATGACCAATTTCAATAGTTAAAAATTTTTTTTCCTAGGAGTCATTACAATGGGTGACAGTCCATATCTGCAGTATGTCAGCCCGTATGCCTTTGAAGCAATGCAGAAGGTGGATGTGGTACGGTTGGCTGCTCTCAGTGATCCAGAACTGAGACTTCTACTACCATGTCTGGTCCGCATGGCCTTGTGTGCTCCAGCTGACCAGAGCCAAAGCTGGGCTCAGGACAAAAAGTTGCTTCTCCGGCTTCTATCAGGAGTAGAGGCAGTGAACTCCATTGTGGCCTTGCTCTCTGTAGATTTTCACGCATTAGAGCAGGATGCCAACAAAGAACAGCAGCTAAGGTACGTTCTATACATTTATAAATATATTTCTGCATCATCCTAGTAGCCAGGTAGCTAAAATGTCTCAAAAGTAATCCCGCATTTTACATAGGAGAGAGTGTTTCAAATAGCAAAGATCAATATGGACATCCCTTTATAATGTCTGGTGTGTGTTACCATCCTTGGCTGACCCCATTGCTTGTTAAAAATGCAATTCTTTTGGAAAAGGGAGTCCTTCACAGGGGTTTAGATTAGGTTAGGATAGGTCATCATCAGATCAACTTGGCAGGGTCTGACTCTCTGCATGCCCGCAGATCAGCTGTTTGCAGGAGCTTCCATGCTGAAATCAGGCACAGCTTTACACAGTGCAGTCCATATTGTATTGGCTAGGCCTGGTATTGCAGTATGACTTCTACTGTGATTTCAGTAACCAGGCCAGGCCAATACATGGTGTAGTTACAGTGCCAGAGCTTCTGCAAACAGGTGATCGATGTGGGCGCCGGAAGTCCGATTCCCCCCCCCCCTCCAATCTAATTGCTGACTTATCCTAAGGATAGAAAAAGAGAATGTAGCCAGCATCTTCACCTTGCATTCTTTAATAGATACCTAGATCTGACTGGCATATTCTTCTTCATAGACATAAGCTTGGGGGAGGCACTGGAGAAAGTATCTTGGTGTCACAGCTTCAGCATGGCCTGACTTTGGAGTTCGAGCACAGTGATTCTCCTCGTCGATTACGACTAGTGCTCAGCGAGCTATTGGCGATAATAAATAAGGTATGGTTTTCTTATATGTCTGGGTATACAAGCTGCTGGTGACATCTGTAAATAAAATAACAGCTTTTCATCCGCATATTCATGCTGAGTCTATGGTCTAGATTTCACTAGTTGTTGGGGCAATGAACTTTGTAATATTGACAATAAATTGTTCTCGGCTACAATATTACTGTGTCGGTTTTGTGCATTCTAATTATTTTGTTTTGTAGGTTGCAGATTCTAATGGTGAATATTTCTTGAAGTCAATAGAGCTCTTTGAAAGCCCTGTGCACATGGAGGAAGCTGCAGATGTCCTCTGCATTTTACAAGCCGGTACAGTATTGGCATGCAGCTATGGAAAGCTCTGATATTTTAAAGGGGTAAAGATAATCAGGATAGGTCTTCATTATTACATCGGTGGGTGTAAAAGTCCCGCCACCCCCACGATCAGATGTTTCAGGTAGCTGCTGTGCTCACTAGAGCTCTGGTGAGCACTGCGGGCTTCCAGCAGCTTACCAAGCACAGCGCTGTATATTGTATTGCAGCTGTGCTTGGTATTGCTGCTCAGCCCCATTGACTTGAATGGGGCTGAGCTGCAAGTTGGTCATGTGACCAATGTATGGTGACTAGAGATGAGCGAATGTGCTCGTAACGAGCACTGTAGCGCTCGGCTCCCCTGCGCTCGCATGGGCGCAGGCATCCGCTTCCGTCGGGTAAGGAGGACGGAAGCGGATGCCTGCGCCCATGCGAGCGCAAGGGAACCGAGCGCTACAGTGCTCGTTACAAGCACGTTCGCTCATCTCTAATGGTGACATCACATGTCCTAGGAAGAGGCCACAGCGCTCATAGAGTGCCTGGCCTCTTCTAACACCTGATCGGTGGGGGTTCTGAGAGTCTGGTCTCCACCAATCTGATAGTGATGACAATTCAGAAGATAGGTCATCAATATTTATTACTGGATAACCCCCATCGCATTTAGTGTATTGTTAAATTATGGTGCAAATGGGGTATCATATGTAGTTCTCCTTTCTTCTATACTGGCAAGGCACTATGGTTTATTCTTTTTTAATAAATGTGGCTAAAATGAAGTGTTGCCATTGTTCTTTTATCTCTATCAACCATAACAATACGTTTAACATTATTCTTTGTTCCTTCTTAGAACTGCACACACTACTGCCTATCACGGACATGGCTGAAGCTCTCCTCCATGTTCGGAATGGAGCCTGGTTCCTTTGTTTGCTGGTTGCAAATGTTCCAGACAGCTTTAATGAAGGTGAGCTGTTCACAACTGCAGGCTTAAGGGCTTATGCACACAAACGTGCCGTGTTTTGCCGTACGCAAATTGCGGATCCGCAAGACACGGATGCTGACCGTGTGCGTTCTGCAATTTGCGGAACGGGCGGCCCATTATAGAAATGCCTATTCTTGTCCGTCGTGCAGACAAGAATAGGACATGTTCTATTTTTTTTTTTTGCAGGGCCACGGAACGGAGCAAGGATGTGGAAAGCACACAGAGTGAATAGGTCCGCATCTGAGCTGCATTTTTTGTGGCTCCTATGCGGACCCAGGGCTCGTGTGTATGAGCCCTTAGGCTGGGGATACACAGCTATCTTGGCCACAACAGCCATAACACAACCAAAGATTGCTGCGTAGCAGTGCAAGCATTGAATTGAGTGGGTTCCCACCATGAATCTTAAATCTCAGAATTGCCAAAAATCCAGCAGTGTTTGGTTTATTTATGATTCTTGGGTCGTAGTCCCAATAACTTGCAAGTTGCACTATGATCCTATTGAGATCAGTGGCTGCACTGCTACACAGCGATCTTTGATCATGTGATGGGTGTTGCGGCCAAGATCAACATGTAGCCCAGCCTTAACTAGCTTTGATTTATTATGACAGATAACACCCATCGTCTACACCTTTCTATACAGCTCCAAACCGTAGTTAAAAAGGACAACAAAAACAAAACCTTTTTTACCATGGTTTTGCCCAAGACATTATTACTGACATGTGATTCTACACCCATTGATGTTCCTGTAATGTACTGCAAATGTTGGGAGGACTGCCTGGACGTCATTGATTATTGATCTTATTTTTAATGGTTTTTAACATAATATTATATATATTTAATTATAACTTTCCTGTGTGATCTGGTATGTTGGCAGACTTAAAAGGCCACACAGGATGTTAATTGGACAGAAAAGAATCTGTCACAGATTAGCCACAGAATTTGCGCTGTAGTCCTTGTCATGTTTTACATACAGATTTGCCATGGGTTTCACCCCATCCACTGCATACAATTGACATGCTGTGGATTTAAAATTTGCCCCGCAGGTCAGTTTCCATGTAAAGGTTTTCCCTTCGTAACACACTGCTAACTTTTATAGGGCTGTCTTTAGGATATGCTTGATCTAGATATAGGTGCGGTGGAATGTTTCAGATGGGAATGCCCCTTTAAATTGAAAAACAATGCTTAGCTGGATAGCTATAAATTGTTTCTGTCATGTAACTATTGCCATCTAGTGGCCAATTGGAAAACTGCAGTGTTTCAGAATTTATTCTCAAGCTTGTCATACACAAGAGAGTATCTGATATTAACATTCTTGACCGTGGGTTGTGACTGTTCCCCAGCAGCAGATATCGGGGGAAAGGGTAATCAACTATGTTAGATTTCAACATGCCTGATACCTTGTTCCCATGATAGATAACCACTTTTACCACCTCCCCAGTGAAATAAATATACACCCTTAACAAGGAATGCATTTTTATCACTACTGCCACTATAAATGAAGATACAAGTTTATCTTGCTCTTTACCAGTGTCCAAAAGGTCATAGTCCATCCATTTTGCTAATGAACCGCTAAAATGTCATAATCATAATCTATATTATTATTAATCTTTTCTATATATGAATTTCTGCGCCATTAAATACCCATTGATGCCATCAATATGGCATGATTTTATAGTTTGCAGAAGCTTAATAAAAAACGGAGAACGCCAAGATGAAGAGAGCGCTGGAGGAAGGCGCAGAACTGAAGCTCTTCGTCAACTGTGCAAGATGAACCCTTCTCAGGCCCTTAAAGTTCGAGGCATGGTGGTAAATGGTTTTAGATGTTTTACAATTACTTTTACACTAACTGTTATCATGCTGACTAGAAAACAAAGTATATATTTGGTGTCTGCTTAACTTGTGACAGGTAGAAGAGTGTCACCTTCCAGGGCTTGGTGTAGCATTGACATTGGATCATACAAAAAATGAGGCTGGGAATGATGGAGTGAGCAACATGGTGTGCTTTGTGAGCGGGCTACTCCTTGGGACCAATGCAAAAGTTAGGACCTGGTTTGGCACATTTATTCGCAATGGGCAACTGGTAAGATTTCCTGTTTGTATATTGTTTTATTGCCCTTTACAGTAATAAGCTTTCCAGCTATTTATTGCATTATCATGTTTTAATATTCATTTTATACATGTCACTTTATATGTTACATTATATACCCTCAATGTTCAATCTGTTTTTTACTTTAGAGAAGACGAGAAAACAGCAGCTCCGTGCTGTGGCAGATGAGGAAACAGCTCCTCTCAGAGTTAATGAGCATTCTTCCGACTGAGAAAAAGCCAAAGATATCAGAGGGCGGCGATATTGAGCATGGAGGACATGTATATTGTGGACTCAGAGAGGAACATGTAGTCAAAGCCAGTGCCTTGCTTCGCCTGTACTGTGCCTTGATGGGAATTGCTGGTCTTAAGTAAATACCCTTTTCTTATTATCCTGCACTGGTAGCTTTTCTGTGTGTTCTGCTGATTATCTCTGAGCTATTGTACGTCTATTATCATTTTTATCTGTTTTATGACAAATGGAGCATGAATATTCATACTATATAAAAGTATCATGCATATTAAATCTGTTTTATACATATTCAAGGGACTTTATTATCTGCGTAATGCCTGAATATTGGTGTACAAAGTGGGAAATTTTGTTGAAAGCTTAATTTGTGCAAAAATTGGTTACTTTTGGCCATTTTGTTCTTTTCTCATCCTGGTTTCCAAGTGATGAGAAATGTTGGTGAGGTTTAGCAAGAGTGGATCTCCTGTGGACAGACAGGTTCACTATAATTTGTGCAATATTCAGTCGGCACTCCATTGTCTGTTCTGCGGTGATCGCGTCTAGGGAAGGTGTCCCATGTAGTATTGAAAACAGACCGGCACTTGCTAAATTGGTACAGTTGCTTTTAGGTTTATTGTCACATTCTATGTCTTCATGTGACACGTTTTGGCTCACTCAGAACCGTTTTCATTTTTGAGTGAGCTGACCGTCACATGAATACATAGAATGTGACAATAAACATAAAAACATCTCTAGTAAATTATCGAGTGCTGGTCTGTTTTCTTCAATCGCTATAATGTTTTTACAGAAATTAAGCATAGCTCATAGCAGGCGAAGATTTTACTTTGGTATTTACAATGAATCCTGGAGCTTTCCTTATTCTACAACATCCCCATTTTAAGGTCACAGTTCAGCCTAACAAACATTTTTTCTGTAGGAGTAAATATCTCTTCGTTTCATAGTACGATCCTCCACTCCTAGTCAAGACGCTACAGGGGCATATAGCCGGAATAAATTCTTTCCTCTCCTCCTTGCTTCTTCTCCGTCTCGCAAAGTTCCCACAGCTCTATACTGGATGCTTTACACACTTGCTTTGGCCTTAGAATGGAAAGGCCGTGAAATACAAGAGAGGATTGTAAATACTTTGTGACTTTGATATATGGTGGAAGGGTGGCCAAAGATGCACCAAATACATTAAGAGGCACATCTTACTCCTGCACACTTAAAATTAAGACCAGTGTATAAAACTCTGATCAGAATAAATTTCCCAATAAAGTGTAGTAGTTTGCTTCTTAGTGACTTCTAGATTTCTTATGGTTTTGTTTTTATTTCAGGCCAACAGATGAAGAAGCTGAGCAAGTGCTTCAGCTCATGACCAGCCGTCCACCGGCCACACCTGCTGGGGTGCGATTTGTCTCCCTTTCTTTCTGTATGCTGCTGGCATTCTCCACACTAGTAAGGTGAGATATTTGCTGCCATGCATATTCCCTTTTTTTTTAATAATAATAATTTTATCCCATTCAAACTTGTGGTCAGTCTTTGGGACCCCAACAATCAGACATTGGTGGTGTTTCATATTTAATTTATTTTATTTTTTTAAGATTTAAATGAGTTCTCTGGCAAAAGGTAACATGTAACTAGGACAGGATTTCAAGACCTGTGGGTGTGTGGAATTTCAGACTGACCGGACATGTATGGAGTGTGCTGCACGCTAATGCTGTACATGTATGGCATTATTTTTTAGGGGTTAAAAGAAGACATTAAAAAGTATGACTTGTCTTGAATAAACTACTCCTCATACAGCTATGTCGATAGAAAGATAAAGTTTTGCTTTTTTGAAGTCGGGTGGGAAAAACAAAAATGTCATCAGCAAACTTGGCTTGATCGCTATGGGGTTAAGGTGTTCATATACCTTCAGCAGCTGTTGCCAGGACATTCATTTGACTGACAGCTATCTCAGTTCAGCTGAGCGTCAATGTATTCTCAGAGTGGTAAGAGAAGAAAGCCACTGCCAGACACCTCTGATGGTGACTTAAAGGGGTTATCCATTAATTAATATTGATGACCTATCTTCATTTTATAGCGGCTGTGCTTGGTATCTCAGCCCCATTCACTTTAAAAAAAAAAAAAAAAGCTGTGCTGCACCTGGGCCACGTGACTGATGAATGTGTTTACACTGACCTAGAAAAAGCTGGTCCTGATAGTCGGTCCCCACGGATCGGATATTGATGACCTATCCAGCGGATAGGTTATCAGTATTTAAATCCTGGAAAACCCCTTTTAATAACCTACCCCTGACATGAATTTATGTTGGGTATTTGGGATGTGGTTTAAGTGAACTGAACATCAAGAAAACATTATCAAACACAGGAGATGACAACAAAATGCACATAGTATAATGCATGGTGCTGCAGATAAACCTGCTTGAGTGAACTACCTACAGGACCCCCCTCTTCTCACATCAGGGTGTATTCCAGTACTGAATTATTATGGGGAATTAATTATTGCACCATTTATTTTTCATATACGGTATGTTTCAGTACCCCGGAACAGGAGCAATTGATGTTGATATGGCTTAGCTGGATGATAAAAGAAGAAGCTTATTTCGAAAGGTGAGCCTTTGTTTATATTAAAAAAATGCAAGTGTAATGTCAGTGGAATTGTTAATTGTAAGAGTAATATGTGATCTTACAGTTTTGTAAACTTGCCTTTTACAGTACAGCCGGTGTGTCTGCCTCATTTGGAGAAATGCTGCTCTTAGTTGCCATGTATTTCCATAGCAACCAGCTGAGTGCCATCATTGATTTGGTCTGTTCCACACTGGGAATGAAGGTAAATAAGACGGCTTTATTCTGCAGAATGTAGGGCATGTTGAACTCTTTCCTACTTTTCTGCTCTTCATCAGTCCTTATATCAGACCCCCAATCTTCATCAGATCTCAGATCAGATCCCCCATTGCTGATTAGACCTCAGATCAGACCCCCATTGCTCATCTGACTTCAGATTAGACCCCAATTCCTAATCGTACCCCATAATGGAAGCAATCACTAGTATTTGCTTCATAAGACGCACTGTCCCCACTTTTTTGGGGGAAAAATGCGTCTTAAGGTGTGGAAAATAAATATTTACAGTGCACAATGCATTTGGAAAGTCTTTAGACCGTTTCACTTTTTTCACATTGTTATGATGCGGCCTTGTGCTAAAATAAAAAAGAAAAATTCAAGTTTTTCCCCACTGTTCTGCACTCAATCCCTTATAATGACAAAATCTCAGAACCCAAGACCTTACATTTGTTGGGAACTGATAGTTGAGCAAATGTCCCACCATGACAGGTTCTCATTTTTTATAACAATAAAATGCAAGTATTATGTCTGCTGACCTGAAAAAGCATTGTTATAAATGGTGTCTGTCATCTGCTGGTATATCTAATAACAGCTTTATCTATCAAGCAATTACAAGCTTCCTATATAGCCCCTCCAGTGTCCTCTTCACATTTCCATTGGGGGCTCTGTTAGGGCATTGTTTGCATTAATAGTTTTTCTGCTAATATGTCAATATAGTAAAGCATATATTTTAATGGAAAGTCTGATTTTTAACTTAGTTTAGTTACATACTTATATTGGAGCAGAGTTATTCTGATCTGCCTTTTGGAACTCTGGGAAAGCTGATTGACAGCCCCCTTGAATGCATTTGAAAGAATTTGTCAGTGTTTTTACAGTTGATTAGTTGTGGTTATTTAGACAGGACTTGGGAAGTTATAAATGTTTGATTTTTTTCTCTTCCAGATTGTCATTAAACCAAGTTCTCTTAGTAGAATGAAGACCATTTTCACTCAGGAGATATTTACAGAGCAGGTATAACCATATCTTTTCTCATGAGCTTTCTTCAGTGGATGTATGGGTTTATTCTCCTACCTTCAGGCAGAGCCATAGCTGAGAAGTGAATTATTTTGTACGTCCTCCAAAAAATCTTGCTTGTTACTTCCATTCTTGCCTACTGTCATTCCCTGTTCTGTATTTTTTTGATTTATTTGGAAATTTTAACCAGAAGTTGAAAAAGGGCAACATAACAAATGTTTCTAACAATAAAGAGGTAAAGGAGTTATCCAATACGAAAATAGTGGCTCAGACATGCCAGACCCAGGGTGGGGTTGATGCTTACCTGATCGGGCTGGTAGTTCTGGCAGGTCTGGGCCACTTTTACTATTGGATAACCCCTGTAATCAGAAGAACATCATTTTTTATCGTCCTGGATCTAGGTGGTCACTGCCCATGCAGTTCGAGTTCCCGTCACAAGCAATCTGAGTGCGAACATTACTGGCTTTCTACCTATTCACTGTATCTATCAGCTACTGAGAAGTCGAGCTTTTACCAAGCACAAAGTGTCCATAAAGGTAGATATTCCCAATGTCTTGAGCATAATCATAAACATGAATCACTGCTTCACTTCCAAATTTCATATGTTCTATTCTTATATGTGTGACAATAATAAAATCATGTTCTGTAAGACTTTATTCTCCACCATATATTTTCCATAAGCTTGGATCTCAAGTTCACTTACAAGCTCTACCTAGCCAACAGCAAGGAACCTTAGATTGCCCATCAAGTTGTCTTTGATAACCCTCACATTGCCGGAGGATGCGGTTAAAATTTATAAGGTGCAGTCCCAGTCATAAATTAGGTGCATATTCCGGCAATGCTCCACCACACTATAGCTCCACTTCGTCCACTCCCCCTTTTCAGAAAGGGGCAAGGGCGGTGTAAAAATGGCACTGTGGGTTTGTGGCTTTTTTTCACCAGTGTCTAGTATGGGGGATCATAATGAATGACCCCCATTGAGTTTTACCAACAAATGTAATATAAAGTGGTTAGTTTAAAATGAATTTAAAAAGAATATACATTGCACAGGTAAATGTTAAAGGCAAGCTCTTCTGTTGATTCTGTAATAAGTATTTGTGTGACATTCTACGGGAAGGAACACTGTGATGACATCTGCTATGAGGCTCTTTTTACCATCTGCGAATGACATTAAGAAGCTTGTTCAGATGACTCTGCATGCAGGAATACATGACCTGACTGACTTTAGCTGAGAAATGAATGTGAGTGCATAGCTTGCTCTTGACAAGTACATTAAAGCGGTTATCCCATGACTAATGTAAAAAATGAAAATCAGACATCATATAGGACATGACAATCTCTTTCTAACAAAGCTAGATCCAGCCCTGTACCTAACATGGGTCCAGAGATCTCCCCATTCATTGCTCTGCTAGATTTATATCAAGCTGACAGCTCAAGGGGAGCATCTGTCCTGCTGCAGCTATGGGGGCGTGTCTAATCTCTCCCTATCACAGCTCAGGAGGCGTGTCTCAGCTCTCCCTATTACAGCTCAGGAGGCGTGTCTCTGCTCTCCCTATCACAGCTCAGGAGGCAGTTGAAGGATGAAACTGAGCATGTGTGGCTATCTCTGGCAGCAGGTCAAAGAAATCAGAAAAGAACAAACAGCAGGTGGCACTATACAGATTTTATTGAATAACTCAGTGGGTATGCTAAATTTTTAATTACATGCAGTTACAAAAGTGTTGAGATCCGGGTGCTGGTTTGAAAACTGTAAAATATTTTTCGTGGGACAACCCCTTTAACACAGCAAATATATGAAAAGCTTTGACTTATACCTTTGACAGAAGATGAATTTGGGGTTTTTAGGGGTTCAGTTTGTACCCCTAAAAGAGAAGGGCCACTATTATATGAAACCACTTTCAAGAGACTCCCCAACATCTTACTTCAGTAGCTTTACCTGGAAATCCAATCCAAAAGCCACCAGCTTAAATTTTTGCTGACCTCTTCTACTCATGTGGACCACATTTTTCCCGTTTTGAATGTTTAGAGGAGCTTCCGATTTCCACACCAATGTTTCTGGCACAATAAAATAAATATATGGAGGATAGGCTCAGCAACATTATCTGAATTAGATAATTTTCACTCCAAAGTACCTGTACCAGTGGGAAAAATACCCTTGGAAAAACAATCTTAGCATGTAGAAATTCACAGTATCTGTATTTTAAATGTCATTAATTTTATTTAATTCTTTTTTACTATTTCCATATTTTTACAAATAATTGTGAGAGTCTGGTTTATTAGTGCTACATATAAGCTGATTAAAAGGTTTTTCTGGGGAAAGGTTAAAAAAAAAAAAACAATTCAACACACAGGAAGTGGATTTGAATGCCCACTCAGCAACGAGGTTTGCATTCTCCCTGAGATGGCCACTAGCAACCTGTCCTAGAATATAAGGAAGACTTGTTGCCACCACTTGCAGAGCTTTCTAGGGGGTGAGGGCACAGGGCCTAACTATACACTACGCTCTGACACTTGCATATACTACATATTGGTGAGTTTTCCTGATAGGCTGCTCAGCCATAATGGCATATCATAGGCAGGATCACATTATTACTATGTATTGTACAGCAGTGCAGTGTGTAGTAACATATACCATATGCTAACAAATTAGTTGTGCTCTGGCTGCTGAGACCCCACAGATTAATAAGAGGGCCACAATGCTAGTGAAGCATAGGAACCCCTTTATTTTCTTTGTGTCACTCACAACCGGATGCTCCATATTATTACTTGAATGGGTTGTATTGCAGCACATGAGCTCTGCTGTACAGAACACAAGACCCATTTTTTTAAGCATTAGTTGGTGTCCAAAGTTTTTGACATGACTGAGAGGGTTACCATATTGAATACTACAATGAAATGACCCCGTCGCACATGATCAGTGGGAATATTGGGGGTCAGCTCGTGTTAACCTCCCATTGATGGAATACTTTAAGGATAGACTATTACTTTGTTTTGAGAGTGACAAAGCCTGTAGAAAAAAATGAATAGTTGTGTTTGTGACTTCTTTATTATAAACATTCACTTCTTTTAGGACTGGATCTACACGCAAATTTGTGAGACAACTACTCCTCTGCATCAGCAGTTGATTCCACTCATTGATGTGTACATTAACTCCATAATCACTCCTGCATCAAAGTCCAGTCCGGAAGCCACCAACAAACCGATCACAGAGCAAGAAATCTTAAAGGTTTTTCAGGGTCACACAGGGGAGAATTCACGACAAAACCAGCCTAACAAAATTACTACTCAGTTGCTTTTACTCTATTACCTTCTATCTTATGAAGAAGCTCTTCTGGCTAATTCAAAAACATTAGGTAAGTGATTTTATTTTTTTGTACTTGTTTGTAAACTATTTCATTCTGCATCCTGGTTTTGAAACCTGTAGAATATAACTCCTTTGACCTTTTCTAGAGCTTAAAGGGGTTCTCCGGGAATTGAGAAAATGAAAATACCTTACATTAGTTATAATGGCTTGTTTTGTCTGGGGAGCAATCATCAGGAGAAATAAAATGGCCGCCGTCCCATCAGTTCACACTGGGATGTGTGGTTAAAACATAATTTTTGTATATTGAATTGAATCAGTTTTCTTGTTCAGTAGAATTATTTTACTTTCTGGAATTTTTGGCTGTGTGAAAATCTAAAACTGAAGGTTTCAAATGTCAAAATAATTTTAAAAATAGAAATGCTAAACTATAATGTGAAAGAAACTGGATTCAAATATTTCATATCTACTGTAATTGCAGCGGCCATGCAGAAGAAGCCAAAGTCTTATTCTTCATTGTTAATGGATCAGATTCCAATAAAATACCTTATTAGACAGGCACAAGGCCTACAACAAGAACTTGGCGGTAAGTGGCTATATGTGCATATGTATTTTTGGTATTATATGTTCTATTATGTACATTAAAATTCCTGTAGATAGACACTGCACCTATATACACCGGGGCTCATTTACTGGCATTTCACATGGCAGATGGAGTAAGATGCAGTTAAATTACTAGTAGATGCAGAACTCTTAAGAAATATGCTGCATCTGTGAAGTCTGTGCGCCAGAAATTGACACCTAGGCCAGTTAGGAGCTGAAGTAAATTTCAGCTATAATTTACTCTGGTTTTCTGTTGTGAATTATTGGAAATGTGTCTAGACATGGGGGGTCTCGTTCCCTTCCTCTAAGCTGCACTCATTTAAAATGAAGTGGCAAGAGTAATGCTGTTTGTGCAAAAGTTGTAGGGGGTTGTTGTGAAAACTGGTGCTAATGAAGGGACTATGAAAGGCAGGGTAAAGGGTGTATTAGACACCCCGATTGCAGGGAGGGAAGGGTCTCCTCCCGGTAGTTGCCAGATAGCTAGCAGAGGACACCACTGCTATTACATGCAGTGATGCCCTCCGCAGCATGGGAAAGAGCAGTCGGTATTTCATCGCTCATCCCCATGCAGGACAGCGGTGTGCCGGCGGCAGATCTTGATTACACAACACGACCTGCCACCAGCAAATCCAGATCTCAGCATGCTGAAAGATCTGAATTGCCCGACGAACTACTATTTGCTCGTTCATCGGGCAATTGGAAGCAGTATTAGCCTGCCAGATCATCACTAATGAGTATTACTATGAACGCTCGGTAGCGATATAGAAAATCTGCCCGTGTAATATACCCTTAACTTACTTTACTATTATTATTGCTTTTGTTTCTCCAGGCTTACACTCTGCCCTACTGCGTTTGCTTGCCACCAACTACCCGCATCTGTGCATTGTGGATGACTGGATATGTGAGGAGGAAATTACTGGTACAGATGCTCTCTTAAGAAGGATGTTGATGACAAATTCTGCCAAAAATCATTCGCCAAAACAGCTACAGGATGGTGAGCTTTAACAAATATACTGCAAGCAGCTCTTTTCTCCCTCTTGTAGAAAGATTCTTATAGTATGGAAAATATCTTCATTTTGTTTGGTTGGATGGGAGGTGTTGTGCGGTCCATGATCTTTCTGGAAATATTTATGAAGTAGTTGTTTATCATCTTTTCCTTTCATAATGCATATATAATGGTGTATAGTTATGCAGTGTTTATAGGTATGTTTCAAGGTACGTATGTTTTTTTTTTTTGTAAAGCATTTTTACAGCTTCAAAGCAACCATACACAGGTGATGCAAATTCTAGAGCACTTGACTCTTCTGAGTGCCAGTGATCTGATCCCGTATGCAGAAGTTCTCACTGCCAATATGAACCAGCTCTTGAATATTGGTTTTCCACGCAGGATACTGCAGACTGTCAACAAGCTTTGGATGACCTTGAACACTGTAATGCCAAGAAGGTAATGTTCATTTGATCCATTTAGGTCTTTCTGTTTGTGTATTATTATTATTTTTGTATGTTTCAGACTGTTTTATGAACTACTATTATATAATGTGTGTGTCTGTATATACATATATTTTTATATTTATTTATTTTTATATTTATATTTTTTATAGTGTACTGATATTATTATATATAGCTGAACAATGGCCCACATTTACGAATATAAGTGCACCTAGATTTTGACATAAATGCCATCAAAATTGGCATCTCGATGTAGAAAAATTTTCTGTACCTAGTCTGACAAGTGAGTGTGGAAAGGAGGAGTGCCCTTAGATGCGCCAATTGGAGTCAAAATTGCACACCATTCTAGCATAAATGTCTGTCTATAGAGTTAGACAAAAGTGTCTATCATCCAGGCTGAGCCTCTGTAGTAGTGTTGAGCGAACTTATATTTCAAGTTTGGCGTACAACGTTTGGATTATCTAAGAATTCTGTTATATGGATTGCGCTACCACGGACCTTAAGTTATGGTCCGTGGTAGCGGAATCCATAACGGAATTCTTAGATAACCCGAACCTTGTATGCCGAACATGAAACACAAGTTCGCTCATCCCAACTCTGTAGGTCTAGACAACCTGCCTGACTACACCTGTGTGTACGAGAGAGCAGTGTATGAAATCCATGATAATTCTCTAAACACTGCTTCTCTGTGTGCTGGATGGGAAGCTGCAGGCAGGCTTTCAGTTATCATATCTTGTGGAAGAGCAGATTAATGATCACATTATTGAGGTTGATCAGAAACCTCTGCTAGTTCATTAGAAGCAGACATAGAAATGTTGACTGGTGGACAGTCTACAGTGGATTGGAATGTGGGAGAAGACCCTAGCAGGAGGTCAGAAATACTGTTATTACTGAAGTCAAGTACATATAGTAGGGATTATTCCATTCTATTTCACCTGCCGATTAGCTGTCTAAGGGGGGGGTCACAGCACTTGCATGAGCGCTGTGGTAAATGGGATGTGCAGTTGTAATTACCCTGCATCAGCTCTATAATGTTGATGGCTTGCAGGTTAACATTGAAGAGGAAACAGTGCTGCATGGCGGGGGTGCCTGGAGTCAGACCCCTGCTGGTCTGATATTGCTAACCTATCCTAAGGGTAGATCATCAGTGTCATTACAGCACACAACCCCTTTAAGCTTTTATATAAAAAATAATGCTAATTTTCATATTGCATTGACTGTTAAAGGGGTTTACTAAGATTTTCTGTTCCTCTGGATAGGTTATCAGTCATCCGACACCCAGGAGCCCGACGATCAGCTATTTGAGAAGGCACTAGTGCTCGCAGTTGCAACGCGGCCTTCTCTCTGCTCACCAAGCACAGCTCCATACATTGTGTAGCGGCTGTGCTTGGTATAGCATCTCAGGCCCATTCACTTGAATGGGGCTGAGCTGCACCCAGGCCATGAAACCATGTGATGTTACATGGCCTAGACAAAGCTATGACAAGGCCGGGGTCCTAGGTGTATGACTCCAACGATCAAATACTGATCTAGAGGATAGGTCATCAGTTAAAAAAAATATCATAAAACCCTTTTAAAATATATGGCTACAAGGTTTTATTTATCTTTGATTTCAGATGATTTAGAAATATTACTCTGCAGC
The DNA here is from genome assembly GCA_900303285.1 of Rhinella marina. Lineage (NCBI taxonomy): Eukaryota > Metazoa > Chordata > Amphibia > Anura > Bufonidae > Rhinella > Rhinella marina. Next base: position 1,100,800 of record ONZH01023284.1, read on the forward strand.
AGGTGCTATACTGGAGCTGATTTTGTATATGTTTTATATAATGTCAATGCTCTCTCTTTTACGGTTACATTAGTCTGTTACTTTTACCAGATTTGATTATGTGACATGAACTCTTCAAACAGCTTAATAAATGCAATTGGTCTTGATGTATTAGCTGCAGCGATAAAACAATATGACCTACTTTGACATCTTTTTAATTTTCAGGCTGTGGGTGATGACTGTAAATGCATTACAACCTTCACTAAAGTTGGCTCGGAGTCATAAGTACACTCAGAATGATCTCATGATTGACCCTTTAATTGTCCTGCGCTGTGATGCCCGAGTACTGAGGTTAGTTTCTACTTGCTTCTTTGAGGTATGATTTGTTTGTCTGTGCAGATTTATACAGTTCCATAATGCTCTTTCTCTGTTGCCAGATGCCCACCTCTGATGGATATCACATTACACATGCTGAATGGCTACCTTTTAGCATCCAAAGCTTACCTGAACTCTTATCTTAAGGAAACTGCAGACCAAGATATTAAATCTTCTCCCAGTAATGCAATGGCCACTCTAACAGGTCAGACAGAAACTATGGAGGTTACTAGAGAAGAGCTAAAAAATGCTCTGCTTTCAGCCCAGGTAACGTCATCCTCACCTGTAAGTGTTCTTGCTGTCTTGTATCCTGTAAACGTCCCATTTTAATAAACATGGAAAATATGTCTTATTAGGATAGTGCTGCAGTGCAGATCTTGCTGGAAGTCTGCCTTCCATCAGAAGACAAAAAGCAGGAGCAGCTGGAAGAAGACAGTCTGCTGTGCAATCTACGAGAAGTACAGTGTCTCATATGCTGTCTCCTGCATCAGATGTTTATAGCGGACCCAAACATTGCAAAACTTGTTCATTTTCAGGTATATATGGCCTTTCATAACATAGCTGATCCTGTCTCAAGATTTATAGATTTGCATGGTTTGCTTGTTTAACAGTGTGTACATTGCCTTGTGAAGCAACTCACCTTCTTGTCCCTTACACCCTGGAATTAAAATGTATTTGGTGGTGGGGTTAATACCATATGATTTATGCATACCGTTTTGAATGTACAAATTACAGATGCAGGTCTCTTGGGGTATACCTCTATTAACTTAACACTTCAACACACTGGGATTTATTCCCATTCTTCCAGGCAAAAGTGCTCCAACTCCTTCAAGTTAGATGGGTTGCATTGGCGTACATAAGTTCAATTCATACCACAGATTCCCAATTGGAATGAGGTCTCGGCAACAAGGCTGTTCTAAGACACAAATGTTTACCTTTCAAACCTTCCAGTGTGGTTCTAGCCTTATTTAGGTTCATTATCCTCCTGGAAGTTGAACCTCTGTCCACTCCAAAATTTCTATCAGACTGAAACAAGTTTTCCTTGAAAAGTACCCTGTATTTTCTGCCATCCTTCTTTCCTCCAATCCTGACCAGTTTTCCAGTCCCTATCGATGAGAAGCCTCTCTGCAACATGATGCTGCTACCACCATGCTTCACTGTGGGAATGGTGTTCTTGGGGTGACTAGAAGTGTTGAGTAACACATAGCGTTTCCCATGATGGCCAAAAAGTTCAGTTTTAGTTGTATCTGACATGCAAACCTTATTCCATGTGTTCGGGCAGTCCATCACGTAATGTTTGGCAAATTCCAAGCTTGTTTCCTTATATTTAAAAGGGTTCTCTGAGAGTGATTTAAAATGACCATAAAAGAACTTGTGCTACAGTGTGACCAGGACTAGCTGCCACCACTTGCAGAGCTAACGGGGGTGGTGGTGGTAGTGGTGGGGTTTCAGACCACACTCCCATAAAGTCCCACTCTGTGGAGTTTATGGCTTGTAGTGGTCCTGTGGACAGATACTTCCATCTCAACTGTGGATCTTTGGAGCTCCTTCAGTGTTATCCTTGGTGTGTTTGTGAGTTTTGGTGGGTGGCCATTTCTTGTCAGGTTTGTAGTTGTGCCATATTCTTTCAATTTTTTTTATATAATGGATTTAATGGTGCTCTGTGGAATGTTCAAAGTTTGGGATATTTTTTTTAACCCAACCCTGATCTGTGCTGCTCCACAACTTTGTCTGTGTCCTGTTTGGACAGTTCCTTGATCTTCGTGTTGCTTGCTTTAGTAGTGTTGCAGATGTAAGGGACCTTTCAGAAGGGGCATTTATACTCATGTGACACATCAGGTTACAATTTAAAGGGGTTATCCAACCTCTATAATGACCCCCCCATGTGTGGGCCCCTCATATAGCTCATACTTAACCCGCTCCCCGGCACCCACGCTGCACCTAATGCCTGCACGTCTGCTGCTGCTGCTTCTCCCTGTCAAAACATCCGGTGATGGGGGGAGCAGCCAATAGCAGGCCGCGATGGGGACTCACCTTTCTAGCATTGCGGGTTCCGGGAAGCAGGGTAAGTATAATCTATATGCGGGGCCCAGACATGGTAAAGGGGTCATTATAGAGGTTGGATAACATATCATATGGAGAAAGTAAAAAAAATATACACAAATATACACGGCTGCTCAATGCAGGCATAAAAAGAAGTTCAAACATGCAGACATTTCAGATGTACCATATTTATTAAGAGGTGTGCAGTTTTTAATACATTAGGTACTATGTTCTTCAATTACGATATACAAACACACTGGCATACAGCAATATATGTGGGGCATTTTTTTCTTTGGGTCGTTTCATAGAAAACCAGTTGATACTGAAGTATACAACACCATTGATTGAAGGTAAATTGAATTAAGATATTTCCTTTTTTACCCTTTCATCCAGGGTTACCCTTGTCAACTTCTGCCTCTGACAGTTGCAGGAATCCCATCAATGCACATCTGTCTTGATTTTATTCCAGAACTTCTCGCACAGCCAGAACTGGAGAAACAGGTAAACACAAGTCATTTGTCTTTCAGTGCATGACTTAAAGGGGTTCTGCAGTTGTTTAAAACTGATGATCTATCCTCTGGATAGATCATCAGCATCTGATCGGCCGGGGTCCGACACCCGGGACCCCTGCCGATCAGCTGTTTGAGAAGGCAGTGGCGCTGCAGGAGCGCCGCGGCCTTCTCTGTGTTTTCCTCAGGCCCAGTGATGTCACGACTATTATCACTGGCCTGGGCGTGGCTAAGCTCCATTCATGTGAACTGCTTCTCTAAGGCCTCTTTCACATTAGCGGCAGCACGGATCCGGCAGGTGAAGGGTGCTGCCAGATCCGTGCTGCCGCAGGGACGTGTGGGGCCGGAGCCGTGCCCCGGCCCCACACATGTCACACAGTACATAAACACATACGCACACATATACACATACAAATACACATACATACTTACATGCACCCGGCAGGTCTCCACAGCGCAGGAGGAGCAGGACGGCGCGCACATAGGACGATTCCCCACAGCGCCCTCTGCTGGGCACCGGGTAGAATCGTCCTATGTGTGCGCCGTCCTGCTCCTCCTGCACTCTGGTGACCTGCCAGGAGCATGTAAGTATGTATATGTCTGTGTATGTTTATGTGTATGTCTGTATATGAGTATGTCTGTATATGTGTATGTCTGTATGGTAGGTGACGGATCCATCATGAACTCCATTGAAAGTCAATGGAGGACGGATCCGTTCACCATTGTATCACACCAAACGGATCCATCCCCATTGACTTTCATTGGGGGTCATTCCGGATCCGTCTTGGTGCGGATGCCTGGACCGGAGAGCAAACCGCTGCATGCTGCGGTTTGCTGTCCGGTCTGAAGACGGAACGGAATGCTTCTAGGTTGTCTTCAGTTCAGTATTGCCCCCATTGACAATGAATGGGGACAAAACTGAAGCGTTTTATTCCGGTATTGAGCCCCTATGACGGAACTCAATACCGGAATTATAAAACGCTAGTGTGAAAGTAGCCTAAGTCTGTCATTTGGGCAAAAACAATCTCTCACCAAAAGGTACACTACCCAAAAGTAGCCCCTGAGAGCCTTTTTATAGAGCAGTGGGGGAACCTCTTTTGGCAAGACCCATTGACTAATCATACCATACCTGTAATCATTTACATATCTACCTGACATAACAGCATGCCGAGTGAGTCCTTGTTTAATTATGGTATACACATCTTATATACACATCGTACATTTTTATAGCATGTATGAATTTAGACATAGTTATAAGAAGGCAATTACTAATGTATGTATTTTATTATTACAGATATTTGCAATCCAACTTCTTTCACACTTATGTATTCAGTATGCATTACCCAAATCTCTCAGTATGGCTCGTCTGGCTATAAATGTAATGGGGACACTCCTCACAGGTACTTTTTTTTTTTTTTTTGTAAATGTAGCAGGTCATTATTGTTGACTTCTTGCATACAGTAGAAGATACCAAATGATGCCTCCTTTTCTAACATTTCATGCCCTTGCCGCATCTGCTTCATTTACTCTGTACATCTCAATTTTAGTACTGAGTTCTCTGCCTGTTATATACCTGCTGTCTGTTCCAAACGTCAGTAGAAAGCAGCTGAAACAGAGCAGAGAGCTCAGTAACATTAGTACTGTGTGCAGAGGAGTCTGTGAGGGTCAGCCTCAATAACTGCAAAGCGAGAACCTGTCACCACTAAATGCAACCAGCAGATGGACAGTTTTTTTGGGGAAAGGTATAAGCAAATCATGTAATTTATACATTTACATCTCTGCTCTTTCTGAGTTCAGTTGTATACAGGGACTGCTATCAGTGACTGACAGCTGTCTCTGTATACACATTTATACAGATAATGTGATCAATCTCTGATAACATCTCCCCTGTGAATAATGAAGTCAGAAACTTCAGAGATAGTACACAGTCACAGTTCTGAAGCCAAAGCAGAACCTGTGCCCTTGCTTTGCTAATCTGAGCACTGGCGCAGGCAGGAAATTGTCGGGGCTGGGCTAAATGTCTTGCCCTGTCAATCTGGTGGCAGGAGGGCACCTTTTCACCTGCAGGGTCAGCCCCTCACAGGTGAAGAAACTCTGCTGATGAGAAGAATTGATTTGCTCATCTTTAGATAGTTTGTTGTAATGCACTGAGGACTAGCTTATCTGGATGTCAAAAAAAAAATGTTTCCTAGTGTAAATTTCTGTTTTTTAATCCCCAGTCATGATTTGTATCTTGTAAAATTTATTTGTATCTTAATATCTTGTTTCAGTGTTAACTCAAGCCAAGCGTTTTGTATTTTTTATGCCAACATTGCCTTGTTTGGTGCCATTCTGCCAAGCATTTCCACCGCTATATGAAGATATCATGTCACTGCTCATACAGATTGGGCAGGTCTGTGCATCAAATGTGGCTACTCAAACCAGAGATGTTGACCCAATTATCACACGTAAGTTCATTGTTAGCAGAAGAGACTGAGCATCTAAATCTAGCAGTGATTGTTGGTCCATGTAAAGAAATTTGTTGGCATTCTTGTGTAATTCCATGTGGACATGTCCCTACATGTGAATGTCTATTGCGCCTTATACCATTACGTGACACTCTATTCTTCAGTAGAATACTGATGATATTTGGTGTCTACAATTTTAATTTTCACACTATACTTGGATCTAGAACTTGCTTTAGTGATTTGCATTTCGGGAGGTGTCCTATTTGCAGCAGATAATGTACTGCTATCTAATGTAATCGTTACAGGCAAATACAAATCTAAAATCAGGCATTGCATAAAATGTATAAAAGTATTCGGGCAAAGCATGAAATGCTTAATATTTCAGACATTTCCTAGGCATTCTATATAATGCCTAAAGGCAAACGGGCAAAGTATAAAATAGTCCCTTCCAGAGGTCATCAGAGAAACCAGCTAAGTATTAAATACTCCTATCCAGAGGTCGTCACACAGCAACCGCCTTAAAGAGAACCTGTCATCACCTTTATGCTTCCCATACTAACAGCAGAATAAAGTAGAGACAGGTGAGTTGATTTCAGCGGTCTGTCATTTATAAGTTAAAAGTAAGTGGCGGCCGAGAACCAACATCACAATCATTGCAGACTAGGCCTGGAAAAGAGTCCTGGCCCCCTGAGAAGAGTCCTGGTTATTCATGAATTCCTGCTCTCCCTGCCCACCTGCTGATGACTGACAGTCTTCTACCTAGTTTTCTCCCTTTCTGTCTAGGAGAGAATTACCAATCATCAGCAGATGGGTGGAGAGAGCAGGAGATTATGAATAACCGTGACTCTTCTCAGGTAGATTTGACTCTTTTCAAGGCCTGGGCTGCAATGATTATGATGCTGGTTCTCAGCAACCACTTCCTTTTAGCTCATGAGTGACACATCACTGAAATCAGCATTTCTGTCCCTATTTTATGCTGCCATCAGTGAGGTCAGCATAAAGCTCATGACAGGTTCCCTTTAAAATCACCTCTTATAGCGACAGTGCCCTAACACCAGAGGACAATATGGGTCTCTTTCTCTTGTTTTTTCTGTAAAAAAATGTTTGTTCTTCTGCTGTTTTATAACATCAAGTGTAGTTTATTGAAGACATCTACATTTCTTCTGTGAAAGAACAAGTGCCCAACTATGAAGTGCTCTTGTGTGAGAAAGACAAGTGCAATTGAAAATGCAATTCTAGCCTTCCTTGTTGCAACAAGTGAAGACAATAGTAGTCTCTTCCTCTTCTTTTTCACTAAGAAAGTTCTGTTCTTCTGCTGTTTTATAACAAGAAGTGTAGTTTATTTTGCATTTCTTTCTTTCATGTTTTCATATTATATCTTAACATTTAATACTTGTTAACATTTTATATTTTACCTAAATAGTACTTGTTATTATTTACTTTTTCTCAGTGGCATCCAGCAGGTTATTGAATGTAACTCTAGGCTATTATATGCATTGATATTAAGTTTGCAATGCAGTATGGATCTACTATGTTCATGTTGGATGGTGTTTTTTCTCAATAGGTTTGCAGCAGCTTAAAGAGAAACCAAAGGAACTCTCAGGTGCATTAAACCTTTTCCCACTTGCGACTTCTGCAACAAAGGATTTGGAGAGTTTGGATCCGGATGTCCAGCTTTGTCATCAAGTTGAAAATACCATCATTGATATAATTAACATGAGTGTCACAGGAGTGTAAAGACTTGCTCATTAGGCTTTATTAGTCCATCACTGGTTAAGATTTGATGAAGAAACAGATGGGCGCGGAAAATAATATAAGACTGAGTGATAGCAGTACAGTCCACTCCACATACTGCGAATAACAATGTGTGGATGTGTATGTGCGAGAAGAGAAAATCCTGCTATTTAGATTTCAATAAGCAGATATTACTTCTACGTTGATATGTTTCTGATATCAACTTCAGGCCCCTAGCCATGGAGCAGAACTGGTAGGACCCTAGAATTTGCTTTTAAATGTTTGCTAAGGGTAGATTTACATCATCATTTCGTTTTCTGTACTTCTGATCCATCACAAGAACAGAAAAAAAAACCAAACCAGATCCTTTATTTTGAGCATCCTTTCTGCTCACTTTGCATCCGTTTTAGCCATTTCCATCCGAGATACGTTATTTTAGATGGAGGGAAAAGTCCTTTGTGGAGGACTATTTTCTCCCATCTAAAATAACGGATCTCAGATGGAAATGGCCAGAACGGATGCTCAAAATAAAGGATCCGTTTTTTACAAATTGTTTTCTCTTCTTCTGATGGATCAGAAGAACGGAAAACGAAATGGTGATGTGAATCTACCCTATGATGTTACCCATGTGCTATAGCAATATGCAGGTAAAACTGGCCCTGTTTCAGCGGGGCATGTAGCCATTCCTTTATTTTTCTCGAATGAAAGATAAATCTTGGTTAATGTGTGCACTCTTAGGGGTTGTTCACATATCAGTTGTTTGATCAGTTATTTCCATCAGTTATTGTGAGCCAAAACCAGGTGTGGGTCAAAAACACCAAACAGGTGTATATCTTTCCATTATACCTGATCTCTGTTTAGTGTCCACTCCTGGTTTTGGCTGACAATAACTGATGGAAATAACTGATCAAATAACTGATATGTGAACAACCCCTTACTACTACTGTAGTGTGCTTCTGGATGAAGAAATGAGGATGCTGTAAAATTAATATCACCAGCACTGTCACACATGTAACAGCAACCTAGAAAGATGTTTTTGTCCATATCAGAACATATTTCCCATTATTTTCCCTAATTTACAGCCAAATACTTTATAGAAACCAAGTGACATTCTGAATTCTGTCCACAATATTTTTTCTATAGAAATGTTTTCGTACATTTTCCATATACAGTATGTCATGTATTTCTGTGTGAATGGGTAAAACAGTTTAAAGTGACGCTCAATAAAAGCTGAAAACCTAGTGCGACATTAAAATCTTTCGCTGTTGACATCTACATTATTGAATTGCATTTGATTTTTTTTTAGTAATATTTATAAAAGACATTTGGTGTCCACGTCTATAAATATGGAAATGTTGCATCAGGTCTTCACTATCTAAAATATTTTTTCCAAGTTTTCCACCATGTAGGAAGTCTAATGTGAAGCAATGTAAAATAAATTTATATTTTTTACTTTAACTTTGTATTTTTATTTGTATCGATGTTGAACATGGTAATTGGGGGAAAAAAATACACCAATAAAACTCAGGCGAGTCTACAACTCCTGTTGTATCTATTCCTGCTTGTGTGTGTGGAGATAGATAACGGGAGAAGAACATTAAAGGGGTTTTCCAGGACTGTAATATTGAAGGTCTGTAAAATCTATTTCAGGGATCAGCAAACTACGGCACTCCAGCTATTTTGAATCTACAGCTCCCAGCATGCACACTTCCTCAGAACTTCTATAGAAGTGAATGGAGCATGGTGGGAGCTGTAGTTTCACAGTAGCTCGCGTTCCATAGGTTCTGATTTATTTGATTATCTATCCTATGATAGTTAGCGAAGGTCTGCCTCCCAGTGTCCCTCTGATAAGCTGAATGAACGGGCTCCAGTGATAGTATTAGTCATTTACATAGTTATTCCCAGAAATCTCAAACCTGCAAATCCATTCACCAGTGTATCCTTATGGCAGAGGAATAGGTAAAACTTGAATTGAATAAAAACATTCATAATATTCACAAACTGGAAAGATTATAAGAGCGTGAACTTCCTGACAGGGGGTGCTGCTTTCATATGCTTGTAGGAGGACACAAAAATGAATTAAAATGGCTAAATGATTACATTTTGTGCAGGCT